>OY728157.1:1728229035-1729479035 GCA_963277665.1 Viscum album
ACAAGTCATAAGATCTTTTGTAACCCGTAACATCTTTTTTGACTCTCATTAAATCAATTTTCTCCTTAACAATGGTAATTAATTTTTTTATTTCATTCACAATTAATTTATGTCAAAAATTATCATGAATTTATTTAGAATAATAAATAACAAAAATTCCAAATAATTAACCCATTTTTCAAAATTTAGTTTAAATTATTGTAATTATTTAATTTAAAATGAATCCTACATACATGATGAGAAGACATGTTTTAAAGGATAAAATGTTGAAAATTTTACAATGTTTTTTTATCATCATTAAATATGAAATTTATTTCAAAGAAATGAACTAGATTAATTTATATACAATTAAAATTATATTACTTTAAAATACATTAATAATTTAATTTTTCATTAAAAATAATTCAAATGAAATGGCAGTTTTAAAATAATATTCTATATTTTTACTATTCATCAAAATTAAATCCTTTTTAGAAAAATACAAAAAATTCACCGTATAAATTTTTTTTATGTTGTATTTGAAAAAATGAAGTTTATTTTTTCAAATAAATATTCTCATATTCTTAAATTATATTTTTTAATTACGTGCACAATGGATGACTATACTATCTTTTAGAAAAAAGTTTAGTGTTTCTGAAAACATTTCCATTTCACTAAAATGATTATTATTTTATTTTTAATCAATAGATAACTAAAATTGTGTGTAATATATATATTTTCATATGATAATTTTTCATATTCATATCCTCCATTCCAATGGTGAAGAAATAATTAACATATTATATAATAATTTTAATAGTATATTATTGTTTGGTAAAACCCTTCTTTACATGCAACAAAATCATTCAAAAACTCATTTTCACATGTAATGAAATATAAAATCAGTTTTTAATGTAATATTTGATATTGATTAAAATGTTATTCTTTTAGAATATTAGGGTGTTACTTAAAATATGTGCAAAAATTATTACATTATAATTGTTCATAAATATATCATAATTTTCACACATATGATACATAATTTCAAGAAGTATATATCACATTACTCATTTCATTATACAAAAATATATTTTTAGGCCAACCCACAACATCATAAAATTTTAATATTCATTCTTCATAGATAGAATGTAAAACAATCATAATTAGGAAATAAACTTGTTGAATTAAATGTGTTTATAAAGGTATTATAAAGAATACATTAATGAATACAATTTGGTGTTCACAACTGAATAAGGTAGTTAAATAATTACCCTAAAATAAATTAATTCTTTTAATAAGAGAAAACTAATGTGAAGCCTATTATTTTTTTTTCAAAAATAAAATCTTTTTTAAAAATCATTTAGATTTCTTAAAAAATCATTTTGACAATGTATGAACAAGTATAACCAAAATTTTATATTATCATAATTTATTTAAAAATGTCACACTTTGTATTTGTCTTCATTTATATATAAGAAAATATAATTCAATTAGAATATATTAAATTTAATCAAATTTTTATATATTATATATGATTTATTATAATCATCCATAAGTTTGGTTATATGAAATGAATTAGAAACATCATCGTTGGTAGTTAATCAACAGTTGATGGGACATTTCCAAAAGTGTGGATATAAAATTGTGAAATATAAATAAGTCATAAATAAGATCATTTTAGTTGGATAAAATCAATAATATAATTATAAAATAATGATCAATTAATCATCGATTATTTATATCTGAATGTAACTAGGGAAACGATGAAGATATGGGAACATTGAGAAGCGAGTTGATGAAAACATATTATTTTCTAGGTATCGCTTGATTTTTATGACACTAATAACCATTCAGGTTTCATTATGTTTTACTCTAGATCACCCTCATGATTCAGAGAGATATAAAGGATAGTATTTTGGTAGATTTGTTTTCTATATGAGGGATTTGGGGTTTTCCAAGAGCGGTTAAGTGGTTATTTATACATCTTCAGATGGTTATTTTTGAGTAAATATATTTATTTAAATACTTTATTTATAGTAAACAATTTAATAGAGATTTGTTTAACATTATGAAAGATATTTAAATTAAATATGATGATTTTATGACTTTAAAATACTTTATAATAAACATTTGATAGATTAATCAAATGGAAATGTGGAAATTGACAAATTTTCATTTAAATGGTTTATTCTGGAAATTGAAAATTTTAAAGTGAATTTAAGGTTTAGAAAACATGATTTTTGAATTTAAACTACTCACTAATAATATTAAATGTGTTTTTTTATTAGGGAACTTTTTTATGATTAATCTCCTTATTACTAAACTGTGAATAATGTAATTGAAAATACATGTGTATTGAAAATTTGTATTTTTACTATTCACCAAAATATTAATGTATTTAGGAATATTATAAAAGAGTAATGAATAGATTATTTTAATGTGATGATTATAATAATGAATTTTAATTATTTTAAAAAAAATCATATGTACATTTTAAATTATAATCACAATAATAATATATCTATATAATATATAAAGCTATAATTTATTAAAAATGTGCACATAATTTCATTGATTTTTTAATCATATTTTCTTTTTTATTGGCTTATAATATATATATTTTCTTAAATTAAACATGGTATATATTTTTTATTTTATTTTTTTATTTTTTTATCATATTAAAATTCCAACAGTCTGTAAATAATATTGAATGTCCATGTTGCTATTCACAATGGTCGTGTTATAATTTAAATAGCCACATTACTATTCCAATGATCATATTTCTATTATAATGGTCAAAATTACTTATATGAATCCCTCTTACATAAATCATAAATTATTAAGTATAATTCCACCCAATTTTTCATGCATTCATTTTATAAATTTTCCTAGGTTTATTGGTATTTTTTATCTTTTATATAATGTTTTTTGACAGAATGATGATTCTATGATATTTGAAGTATCCTAAATTTCCCATTAAATTTCCTCTATTTTTTATATTTCCCATTTTAATATTTATAATTTTAATGCTTCTATTTACTAAAAAATGTTTCAAACTTTACTAATTAAATATTATAGTTTTCGTTTCTTTATGTGTGTCATACGTATAATTATATATAATATAATAAAACACATATTTTTTAGGAACAAATATCAGTTATAATTCCTAAATCATTATATAAATTTAATGTGTTTGATAACCTATAATGCATGTAACACTAAACATAAGTGAATAATATTTTACTACTAAAAAAGTGGAAGACATTAATATATAATTATATCAATAAATAAATTACATTGATAAATAAAAGTGTTTAAATTCACATAAGAAAACACATTTGATTTAAAGAACATTGATTTATAATTTTTCTTAATTTATACATTTTTTTATTTGAAGTTGTTTTTGAATAAAATAAATAAAAATTATTAAGAAATTAAATTAATAAATAATAATTTCAGTTGTATATCCTTATAATGGTAAATATCGATAAGGAATATTACTATAATAATTTTTTTTTAAATTGAAATTTTTTATAAACAATGTTTTATTATATATGTTTTATTTGAAAGTGAATTTATGTTATTTTGATTATTACCCATATAAATATCATTGTCTATAAATATAGAACACTATATGATCATTCATACATTTATTATGATGTTTTTAGAAATGAAGATAAATTCATTTGATGGTAAAAAAGATTTATTTTTCAAAATACTATTTTTTATACATCCAAAGAATATTTATTTAATTAAAATAATAATGGTTAATAAATATGATAAGTTAAATGTATTTATAATATATTAAATAAAACAATTAACATTCAATAAAATTTTTTACTAGGTTAAGAATGAATATCTAATCATAATATTCTTCAAATATACTTTTTTCTGAAATTTTTGTTACGCAATTTGAGAAAATATATTATAATTAATTTATTAAAGACTAAAAAATTAAACCTAATATAAACGATTACATAATTTGAATCAGAATTTAAAATTTCTATTATATAGTCGAAATATATTTTTAGTGAAAAATATTTGTGGCCACGGTAGTAGTGAAGTCATCATGGCTAAGTGTAAAATGGGATTAAAAGTGATAAAACTAACAGAAAATGCATTAGAATGTTCAAAAAGATTTTCTATAATCTTATTGGTATAGTGTATTTCAATATAAAATACATTATACTATATAATATAATATTTTGTGACACTGTATTTATTGTTATAAATATGTATTTAATGAAAGAATATGTCATTTATGAAATAAATATAGTTATTATTGAAATATTATTTATTATTTAGCTTAGTTTTCTTCAATTCATTGATAAATGTCCATATAGACTATGGGTAAATGTGGACAACAACCTAAACAAAGTTATGTATTGATTTTTTCATTATTGACGTACATGGATGGTGATATAAATTTTACATAATATATATATATTATGTTTCTTGAATTATTAATATTATAGAACTATAAAAATTTAAAAAACTCAAATCAAAATATGAATTAAAATAGAATTGTGAAAACCCAAATATTGATTTCACATATGAATTTCTAAAAAGAAGGTAATTAAATATTACAAGGGAATAATAAATAGTAATATTATTTTGAATATGGTGTTCAATAAATTTACAATTAATAAATTCTTATCATTCAAGTATTTCGAGGACATATAATGGATGTGGAGACACGTAGATTGGGTTTATATTAAAATATCACATTTTATCACAACTTATATTATTTCATTTTATATAGGGATAATTATATATTATCTGTATATTTCACTTATAATTTTTTTATTTTATAATATCATTTATGGGATTTTGAAGTATTCCTTTTATTTGTCAACTATTTGGTACTAAAAAAATTGGGATTTTCATAATAAATATCACAATTATGTCTTCTTTTTATCTATAAATCATTTTAATCAACATGTATTTTATTAAAAAATGTTTTATGGATGCTATTATATACTATTAAATTATTTTTAATGTAACTATTATTATATCATTAAAATCATGAAAAAATATATTTAATTGAATATGTTTCTCATTTTTTGAATAGGACATTTTTAGCATTCATTATAAAACTATGAAAAATAATTTTTTTCAATATTCATAGCAAGAAAATGTTTTTCCCAATATAATTTAATTTTATCATCATGAATCATCCCTTATATGTTTCTAAGTTTTTATCACGAAAAACCCTAATTGTATTAATAATGTAATTTACTGTTTTTATAAAAATAAATTACAAAATAACATGATATTTATTCTATTTAAGATAAAATTTCAAATTATTTTAAAAATGAAATTTAAATATATGCTTATATCCTTTAATGACCAATATATCTCTATAGGTATAATCACTAATTATACAAACCAATTAATTTTTTTAGTTGTCTGATAATTATATATTATATTTTTTTTAATGAAAAGTCATTTCATTCCCTTAGGTTGATTAAGATATAATTTATCTTTTTACAATCCTATTGAAAATATATGCATATTTTTTATTACATGATTGATGGGACTGAAATTTTATATCCCACCAATGAATTTGTTAAATCATGATATCTCATGATATAAAATAATTTAATATAGGTATTGAAACAAATCAAATAGGGGAATGTATCCACTATGTTTATATAAAAAGGGAGTGAACCCAATCTAATATGGGAAATTATGTACATTACTATGATGCTCTTTATAGTTTTATTTGAGTTTATATTATGCTCTCATGTGATCTAGGATTTCTATCTCTCATGTGTAGCCTTAATAGGAATCCTATCTCATTATATTTTAGGTTCCCATTTTACTATGTAAGGGAGAATGGTAAAATGTATGATATTTTTAAGATGGGTGTTTTATAAGTAGAAATTTGTAAGATTTATTGATGATTTCTCATAAATAAGTGGATTTTGGGTCCTGTCTCTAACGGCACTACACATTAATTATTATAATGTGTGTATAAAATGGATATAATGAATTATCAACTAAAAATATGGTATTTTTATTTATTTCATTCTCAATCGCATCGATTAGTATCAAATAATGGTTTAGTTATTGGATATTATGATTATAACTCCATGTTGAGAACCTTGGGGATGATTATAAATATAGGAAATACAATAATTTTATTTAATGTATAGAGTGTCTTATTTCATATTAGTGAATACCATTCAAAATAAAACCAAGTTGATATAGGATCGGAAAAAAACCATCATAAAATAAAAATAAAAGGGGATGGTTTGGTGTTAAATCAATATTCAATTTATGAATGACAAAGAGGCTTATCTACACACATGGGTTGACACTAACAGATGATATTATATGGTTAATTAATATTCTCTTTTTAAATTATTATGTGTGGTGTGAATATATATATATATATATATATATATATATATATATATATGTTATAATGAACAATATGAAATGCATAAGGAAAATATATATTGAATCCTATATGTTCAAAAGATAGGTATAAAAAATTATATGTTATCTTTTGAATATTTATATTTTTCCTTTTAGAAGTATTCTCATACCTAAATTACCCTTACTCTAGTAAATTGTTGGTACCTAAAGAAACCCATAGAAAAAATTTTATGATGGAAAACTAACTAAATATCCCAATGAGATACCCAATAGGATTGGAATTTGGGTAAAAATAATGATAATAATGATCATCCAAAATTCTAATGAAATGAATAATAATGAAAACCATGATCAACTCCATAATTCAACATGGAATGTGAGAATTTTTATAGTGTAGATTATATGACAATGTTAGCCCTCCATTAGTGGGTCTTGTAACACAATAATATTTAAGAAATTTATTAATGAAAAAAAATTCATTCCCATATGCTCTAAACATTGGAGAGTTGGTAATTTAGGTGTTTTTGGGAGGCGGACTTGATAAATGGTGCACACATATCAAGAATATTCTGTAAGGGGAAGATATTTACTCTATTAAATTGGAGGAGTTTCAAAAAATATCTTACAATAATTATTTTATTAAAATAACTCCAAATAAAATTAAGAAATAAAATCTATAATTACAAAATAATGATGCCGAATCCATTATTTCCTATTTGGAAATCATTCCAACATTTTAATTTATGATTTTGATTTTATCATTAACCGAGAAAAAATTTTGTTGGATTATTTAGTGGATGAAAACCATGTCTCTCAAAGTAATTGGCTATATGATTCATTGATAACTTGAAATTTATATTTTGATGTTTTCTAAAGGATTAAATTGATACTGGATACTCCCCTTGTACTCAGGATATTAGGGATAAGAAATGAGTGATTTAGTTTTGAGATAATTCCAATAACAAATCTCATTTGGAAAATAAAAATAAAATCCATTCATACAAAAAATGTTTTAAATAAGCTAGTGTTAATTTTCCATAAGGTAATAGGTAAATATTTTCAGTGTGGAGAATAATTCTATTTATAATATTAGTGTCTAAGAGACATGAAAAAATAGCACAATGATAAGAATAAAATTCAACAAAATAAACAACCACTCTTTAATGATTTAATTTCATGTATTTTGTACCTTAATATAAATACTGTATAAATCCAAGGGATAATGACATCAACCGGCATCAAGAACCTATAATTCCAATGGAAGAAAGGGAAGGCATCAGGGATCACAACTTCTAAAGTGGGTCCTGACGGTAAAGTAGTAAAAGTTAAAATCTTCATCCACTAATTAACCCCAGATGTTATATTTCATCAAAGTTATATAATCTCATTTATATCCATGGAATTTGAAAATTTTATCACATCACCACCGCAAATATAATTTATTAATCTATCATGGAATACTTATAATGGTTTTATGTTTCAATATCTAGTCTTTAGGATTGTTTTGATTTATTTTTTTAGTAATGTTCTCTCTATAAGTCATATTATCCTCCATGTACTTAGATTAAATTTCATTTTATTCATGGATTGTATCAATCTTTTTAGATTACACATCAATTTAAAAACATGGGAAGTCACATTTGACTTCATGAATTAACCTATGATCTTATATTAGTAATAGGATGATTATAAACATCCAATGGAAATTATATGTATTATATTGGTATTAATACCTACTCAAGATGGTTATATAGCACAAATAGTTATGGAAAAGCACAAAACTGCAGATAAGCCACTTCTGTATGAATATATTGAGGAATTTTATAAATAGTTTGCAAGAATATCCTTGAATTGTGAAGTATTCAATAGATCCCAAATATAGTTATAAACCTTATTTATATCCAACTTATTGATTATTCCTAACTAATTATCAATTATTAAATAATAACCCCATGGATAATATATAAACATGATTAATATTACCTAGTCTGTCACCATGGGTTGAATATTTTCTTTTAATTACAGTGAATGACTACTCAGTATATATAACTTTACAAGATCACTATCAATAATAATTATATTACACCAAATATTTATTACTTTATTGATCATCTATGCAGTTATCAATACCATTCAAAGATTCAATTTAGATGTTGATATCATCAATAAAGGATCAAAATGGGGATTTACCATATAGATCAATTTTTATTAGGTATTTATTCTATGAATTCATATTGGTGGCATATGTACTTTTCAAATCCCCTAGTATCTTCATAGATCTTGTGAATATAATCTTAATATATTTCATCGAATAGTTTTTTGTACTATTTATATGTGATATAATAATATATTAAAAATTAAAGTAAAATAATAAGGATTATTTGAGGTTGTTTCAAATACCTTGAGTAAGTATGTGTTGTATACCATATTTATAAAATGTCAAGGGAGGGTGTAATGTGGATTCCTTTATGATTGATGTTATTGAAAAATTTCATAACCAACCACATTGACTAAGATTTATATCTTTTATTGGTTCCATATATACTATCGAATATGTTATAAAAAATTCTCATAGATATAAAATCCACTAAATTGGTTGACATTAATGGGAGATAAGTTATTTTAGAGAGATTAATGTAAAGAAAATTTTAAGGAGTGGGAGAGCATGTTTCTTAATTCACATATTCTTACACTACTTTATAGTGTAGAAGGGTTATTGAAATATAGTGATGCATTAATCCATATTTTTGGATGCTTTATTATTTCAAAAGACACGATTTTATTGTATTCCTCACACTAATTGAATATTCATTAGAAACAATTAACTGACTCATGATTTAGGCTATCCTCCTATAATTTATGCATTAAAAATATAGAGAAATTATCTGTATAGTTAAGTGTGTGATATATATACTGATCATAAAAGCATTAAGTATATATTTATAGTGAAATAGTTGAATATGTTCAAATATAGAAGCCTGGTTTTGATTCAATATTATAAATTCTCAATACATTATAACCTTTATATGAAGAGTCATGAATCAGACAAGATGATCATGTTTCTTCCACTATATTCTACATTGTTATTGATTACCTTAATATAATTCTCATCCATCTGGAAGATCTTGTTAAACTATAACCAATCCAATATTGTAGGATAATTTTTTATCCCTCCCATATTTTCATTATGATGAAATAATTATTTTCACATTGTCTAATAAGTAAAATATTTAGCTCCTCATGAAAACAGTCCCTTACCATGATATGGTTTTATTATTGTATTTTATCAATGAAAAATA
The DNA here is from genome assembly GCA_963277665.1 of Viscum album. Taxonomy (NCBI): domain Eukaryota; kingdom Viridiplantae; phylum Streptophyta; class Magnoliopsida; order Santalales; family Viscaceae; genus Viscum; species Viscum album. The sequence continues at coordinate 1,728,238,698 of OY728157.1, forward strand.
ATTTTTATACAATTGGAAAATGATTAATATTGCATAATGATATAATATTTCGTTATATGCCATAATAAATGAGCGTGTATTTAAGTTTGTGTACCATGAAAACCCCTTTTTTGGGAGAACAAAGATCTTCCACTTCATTTGTGTGGTTGGTCATGTTAAAAGATAACTTGTATCATATAAAAGGTATCCCCTCTTTTTGGTTATAATGATCATCCTAATTAATTCAACAATTGTTTCAATTCAATAATTCTACATTATGTTTCACAAGTGTCCTCATATAGAGACTTATAGTTAATAATTAAAATCATTGATATTCTTTAGATCAATTGTTTTAAATAATCTCATATATTGTAATATTTATTACCTCGATTACCCTTTATAGAAGTCACTCATGTCTAGTTTCTGTAATATTTTATATTTATCAACATGGATTTGTCACAAAATCATTTTTCTCAACATTTTTCTTTAAAAACTAATAATTTATTCTAATTGTTCATCTTAGTAGAATCTGGTTCCTTATCATTACAGCTAACCTTTATTTTCATACATTATCATTACATAAAATATGAGGAATACTTAATACATTATAAAAATAGATTCCCAAAGACCTTATTAGTCAGATGTGTTTAGAAACATGGAAACAAAACACTGGTATATAATTGAGGTACATCATCTCCTACTTGGTTCTTCTTGACTAGAACCCCTCTTAGACACATTAAAAATAATACATATCTTTATATCTACGAGTAAGTAAATATAAAAATGGGTGATATCAGATGAACAGTAATGGTAAATAAGGGATATATGTAAACATAAACATAATCAAAGTGGAATTAAAATGTGATCATAAAAATAGAATATTATACCATTCATATCAAAGATCATAAACATGAATCATGTAATAAATATTGAAAGTTCATAATACATTAATTATAATTAAATAAATAAAATAATCCCTGAATGAATGACAGGGGAGTAAAACATGGGATTGTCATAGACACATAAGAATATATATTATTTTTCATAGTAGTCAAGGTATTTCCATCAACGCTATATTATTGGAAAAAGACTTTTACTGAAAAGGGATCTCACCACGTTTAACCATGTACTACTAATCTGAGTTCAATCCTCATTCCAGCCCTATAATATTGAATCGATTTCATTTACCATTCCAACCCTACAATAATGAATTGATTTCATTTATATTTCTATGCACTTTTATCTCTTGAGATGTAAACATTCACCTAACGCATTTGAGGGATATATAGGTCCCAAAAATCTCATAATAAAATCATGCATACATGTCCTACAAAATCATGAACAAAAATATCATAACTCATGCATTTTAATAGGTATCATAAATAGGTAAATATATCATAACATGATGATAAAGATACAGGATTAATAATCATTTAATCCATAGAAAACCCTGTGAACGGTAGTTGGATTTCATAAACATATACCACATGGAAGGGTAACAAATTTCCTAATGACAATGAAATTAAGAATAACCCATTCATATAAATAATATTAATGGAACCATTAGATCATTTACTAGAAGTTCATGGGTAACATCAATAGAAATAAAGTTATATAGAAGTAATTTTGAAATATTTTTCAAAAACATTTATTGAGAAAAATCTCATTTCTTCATTAAAAATATATTTTTTATATGTAAAACCATTAGAATATAATTTTAATAAAAAATAAATTGAATACATATAAATAATACATCAAATCAGTTTGAAAACTTTTTCCCTTGAAAACTTATAAAATATGCTTCAAAAAATATAGAAACATTTTTCTTTAAAAATAATATGAAAATATATAAAAAATACATTTTTTTACCTCTTCACTTGAAAACATATGAAGGAATCTTGATTTTTGTTTCAAAACCATTTCATAGAAAAAACATTGAAAACATATAAATTATGATTGAAAAAATATAAAAGAAGATTGAAAAGTTATTTAAGATGATTTTCCATAAAAATATCTCCTAGAAAAAATTTCATAAATATTTTTATTTTAAAAATGAAAAGGATGGTCTTAAGAAATAATGGTGGTTAAATCCATACATGTCGTATGATATAAAAAGGTCATTCATTTTGTACATTAAAAAGGTTATATATGCATTATTTGGAAATGACCAGAAGATTATTTTTAATATATTGGTAAATGAAAAAGGGTAATTTATTTAAAAATATTATTGTATATTGGAAAAATATTACTGGAAACCCTTTTTATAAAAAATGGTTTTAATAAAATGTAGATATATGACAGAAGAGAGGGTATAATTTGGATTTCCTATAAATAATTATTGATTATTTTATGTTAGAATGAATATTAAAAAGGCTAAAAATTCATTAATATTTAATAAATAAATAAAAAGGATAATTAAATTCATGATTTTTTTATATATATAGGTGATAATATTTCATCAAATGAACAATAAATGTAAACAATCTTTAAAAGTGATGTGATTGCTTCCAAGAAAACTCTTATCCCATGGTATATCTAGATCATACTCTCCATGTGAGAGAAATAAAATAAATGAAACTTATAATATCAATAAAATAAATATATTAATGATATTTAATATTTAATTAAAGAATATATACTTAAAAAATTTAATTTAGGTGTATAACAAAACATGAGTCTCAAAGAATGAAAATTCAGACAAAACAATTTTACTGATTTGGTATCTTTTGAACCATAAAATGCATGAAATATAGATCATAAAATGGATATGTAAATACCCAAAAATTTATATATAATAATCATATAATTCTTATTGGGTCTGTATATACACCACATAAAAAGGAAATTTTGGTTAATAAATAATGTATCTCATGGAAATAAAAAATCAAGATAAAATCCCCTTGCCTTAAATATTGACCCTCATCATATTCATTCAAAAATAATTTATAATAAATATTAAATTATTATAAACATATCATAGAACCATATTATTAATTTTCATACAATATTTAATTTTATTACATATTTAAATTACACTTTTGTTAACAATTCTATGTTAATGTTTCATTTCGGGAAACATCTTCTTTGTTTTTTGCATGTGTCTTAATTTGTTATATCTTTGGTCCTTGTTCATTTATCCTCATTTACAGATTTTAATCAATGAATGAAATATAATTTATATTTATTATATGTGTATTATAATAAACCATTTAATATATAATTATGAAATGGAATAAACTATTCATGGATAAGGTATGCCGTATGTATGAAATAATGTTATTCCTAATTAATTGTTGTGTTGAAGTAACAGAAGTAAAATGAACTAATGTGTGTATATATATTTGTATTATAATAATTATTAAATTAGAATTATTATATAATAGATATATCATATATATTCACTAAATCTGTCTTTAATATATTTGACGTAGGGTTTGAACAATTTAAATCACTATGAGAAGGGGGTAGTTCACACTCCCCGAAACGAAATTATAATATTATAAAAAATGGAAAATATAACATATTGTTTTTTAATAATTAAATAATCTTAAGAAAATAATAAATATAATATATATCTTATATAAATAGTGTTTCCATCACAATTTCCACCATGACATGCAGTAATGGAATAATGAACAATCATCGTTATGTGTGGTGGTACTTCGTCATACACGTAAACAGTATTTTAGTTACCTATTAGATGAAGGTGTGTGTAAGTCTTGGTCAAACCCTTCTTATAATTAAATAATATTATATTTAATATAATTTGTTTGTTTTAAAATCATGGAATATATAGAGTGGAGGTTTTGGAGAAAGAAAATAAAATAAAGGAGTTTGAGAGAAGGCGATACTTCTTAATCAGGTAATTCATTTTAGTTTTTGACAAACGTATTACATGGATTGAATTATGACCAATTATAGTCTAATAAAAAATATTTCGGGATTTTTGGAGGTGTATTGGGCATATCGTTTCCTATAATATGTGGTTTTAGAGGTATAAATTTGAGGGACGGGTGGTGGACTTTTTTATTGAAGGAATATGATACATGTGGAATTTTTTAAAACAAGTTATTTGTAACCATGATTTTTTCTAAAAAAGTCATAAAAACCCAAAAATAGGTCAATATTGGAATGTAAATGGGAAAATAATGTCCATAAAATTGGTTTTGGATAAGGTTCTAGGTCATTTTGTGTCATATCAAGAATGTTTAGAACTTGATTAACTTAATTTTTCTCTTCAACATTGTAATAAATTTTAATAACCTTCACAAATAAAATACTTAAAATAATTAAATAATTAGAAATTGTAAATAATTATGTTTCAAAATATGGAATTAGTTTATTCAAATTCTAATCCAATAATTTGTATGAATTAATTTAAAATTAATCTTGATAACTGGATGACACTTATGGGTTTTAATGATAAAACGTACAGACTATTGACAGGTTTTTATAGCCAATATCAAATTAAAATTTATTACAATAACCTAAACTGTATTAATTAATAAAAATATATCCAATTAATCTTTAAGACAAATCGAAAATATAATTTATCCTTACAAATAAATGCCATGAAAAAATCTATTTTGATTTAAAATCCATTATTCATCGCTATGCATAAAAAATAATGGTTCTCATAAAAATTAAAAAAAACACACAAATAAATTTTTAAATTATAAATAAAAAATTCTGTTTATTTTATAACATTTATTTTCTAAATTTTCCAAAAAAATATTTTTATTACTTTTCACAGAAGGAAATTAAAAACATTTTATTGCAGAAATTTTTTTTAAAACAAATAATGACATTAATGATATATATATATTCCCACACTAGTACAATAAAAATTTATTTTTAATGTAATTATCCATATTAATATTACTATGTTTAATTTCTATATTTTGATTATATCATTTAAATATTTATCATAGTAAAAATATGTTTCATAGAGAACATTGTTTCAGGTAACGTATGCCAAGTCAGTTTTGCATGTTTTGTTCTCCAAATCATTGTTACGTGTATTGTATTCCATGTTTCTAGCTATCCTCAATGTTCTGTGTAGTTAGGATAAAATTTCTGTTTTTTGTTGTTCATGATTAACATGGTTTTTTATAACACAATTCAATAATAGTTTGTTAATGTTAAATAAACAATTTTTAGTGTTACGTGAAATGAAAAATATCTCAAAGGTAAAATTAATTTGAACAAAGTAGTATTTTACAAAATATATGGGTGTTACATTATACATCAAAATATTTTCCTCAAAATTCATCAAGCCTATACAATTTATTATACTTTAAATTTCCATTCATAAAAACCATAATCGTAAAATTAGATACTTAAACATCCATTAAAATTGTAATGTTATAACCATAATAGTTACCCAAAGTATCATATAAATAGGTTTCCACATAGGATACATACATTAGGAGTGAAGATTGGACATGGCAGAAAAGTGTAAATATTTATAGGGTGTCCTTGAGGTCATCAATATCAAAAAGTGAATGATAAAAGAAATGTTGATGGTCTCAAATTAATAAATCCATAATGATTTGTGAGGCCATCAAATCAACAGAAATTAAGGTATTAAAAAAAAATTGGTCATTGTACTATCTTTGATTAATTTTTTTGTTGATAAATAATTTATTAAAATATACATACATGATATATTTACATAAAAATCTTCATTCATAGGTTGTGATTTTAAATATTTATAATTCATTAATTACTTCAGTAAATGGATGTACATCAATTAATATTGATGTTCAACACAACAAAATACTCATTAAAATATATTAATGCCCCTTAAATAATTAAAAATATTACTCTTAATCTATTAATATTCGAAAAAATTAATATGGTTAATACATTAATATAAAAATATATAAAGAAACATTACTACTTCATACAATATAATTATACATTAACCAAGTCATCATGTAGGCTACTGATAATAATTAAACCCTTATCATTCATCGGCCATGGGATCATGATCCACAACCTTGCCTTACATGATTGGATGTCACCTGAAATTCATTATGAACAATTATGAAACAACGCTGATATAATTTCTAAAATTTGATGGATATCTTTGAAATAAGGTTAATTACTATAAATCTATTTAACCATGGGTTTCAATACATTCTTAATAAAATATACTTCCACTGAATTTTAACATAATCTTTTCAAGATTGGTTATCCCAATAACCCTTATGGAAGATGAAAGTCCAAAACATTAGAAGTAATATCATAATATCATCATAACAGTGATCCCCTATATATCATAAAGTATCGCTTGGTTGTCACATTCCAATCATGTGAATACCCTCAAGATAAATTCTATTGGAATGTGGTAAAAAACTTAGTTAATGTAAATTATTCTATAAAACATTCATTATTCCATATTCCATTTTTTTTTTGATATATTATATGAATCTAAGAAGATGTAATCTTTTACCGTGATATCATGGAATAGTTGTCAACATGTCCTAAATTAGTTCTGAGGTAATCTATACCACCCACATTACTCATTCATATCCCATGTATCTTTATCCAAAAAAAATTATGATAACATAAATAAGAATATTATGGGATATTATTCCCTTAATCATGTGTTTCCATGGTCTTCATCATTTCACTATATCGCTTTTATATTTCATTAGAACCATTTTATATGTTCTTGTAAATCCATAGATAAAAACATTAACCGAATAATCCTTATATATTTCACCATTAGTATAACATAATCCTTTAATCAAAATAAATATAAAAATTTACTATTCCACTCCAGCTCTATGCCATTCACAAGGCTAACTCATTCTGTTATACAATACCACTTTCCATTCATATTTCATTTGTACTCTCATTATCAGAAAAAAAATGTATCCATTACATGTACCACCTTGATTATCCTCTTCAAGAGATTTCTTCTTAGGACATTGAATATAGTAATGACCATTTATTCCACATTTAAAACTCTAAAAAATTTATTTTTTCTTAGGGAGGCCAATATTTGTGTCCATTTCTTTAGGTTAACTAATCATATTTACCTTGTAGTCACTAGCTTTCTGTCATTCTTTTCAACAGTAAAAAATTATTCTTGTTCCCATAAGAAATTCACATAGGGGATTATTTCCCCATTCATTCCACATATAAAATAAAATCATCATTCTTCCATTGTCCCTATTACCGGAACACTCATCGATCACCTTATTTATCATTATTGGTGAGTTATAAAGTTGGTTAAGGTATAAATTGTTAATCATGTAATGTTAAAACAAATTCAGAATGATAACAACATATTTCACTCAATTGATCATCCCTCTTGACTACTAAGAAGAAAATATTCCATCACCTTCAACATTAAACCAGTTCCATCTTGTTCCCGCTAGTGACTAAATACAAAATCATAGTGTTATCAATACTTATCAAAGAATAAACCCACATTGTAATAAAAAATAATTACTTATAGGATTTCTAAATCATAAAACATCCTTTAATATACGAAACCCTAGATATATCATTGGTTATTAATAACCAGAATATATTTAAATTCTTCATGATATTTTGTAAAGAGTTTGTGAATTCCCAAATAATATCACCTTGGAGTGTCAAAACAGGTGTGCATCATGGTTCATTCTCACATACAATATTTCCCCATGTCTGGCCTGAAACAACTAGTCAGAGTTCTCACTCATAGGTACATTTTGTCCATATCCATAACCACTTTTATTATTAATAAAAAGATTCATTTCTAAGAAACCACTCACTCAATCCTTAAAAAAAATTACAGGACATTTTCTAATTCTTTTATGTTATCCTTTGACTTATCCTTAGAAATGTGCATATTTTTCTATCTAAAATTTCCTCATCCTAGATTCCAAATTTTTATTAAAACATTTATCTGATACTAACTATAGAGACACTCTCCTTTCATACACTAACATTGCAAAAAAAATTTGGAATACTTAAAACATTACAAAAATAGATGCCCAAAGAACATATTAGTCTTGTGCCATTGGAAACATGGAAACATAAAGACTAGTCTATAATTTATCAACATCATCCCCAACTAGGTTTTTCATGTGTATCAACCTTCTTATACACATCAAACATAATACATAACATCATAACCTGGGGGAAGTAAACATAAAAATGGTTGAGCTCAGATGTTTAGTAAGGGTAAACAATTGAGACCTGTAAGAAAAAACAAGAGAATAGGGGTACGAGAATGTGATAATGAAAATAGAAGATCATACAATGCATATCAAATATCATAAAATAGAATCAGGGAATAAATATTAGAAGTTAAATATAAAAGGATCATAAAGAAATAAATTACATTATCAAAAAAAATCATAACATGGGAATAAAAAAAGAATTGTGGACAACACATAAGAATATATAATAATTTTCATAGTAGTCAAAGTATTGCTACCAAGACCATCTTAGTGGAAAAATTCCATTACTGAATTGGGATCACACCCCAATCCAGCCTTGTTTCAAAAAACAATGATGCCTCCACACTCTATCCATGTAATACTAAACTGAGTTCATTTCCCTTCCATTCTTATAATGTTGAACTGAGTTCATTTCTCATTCCATCTTTTTCTATCTCAAGTGATATAAATATTTACCCAATCTATTTGATAGAGATATAGGTCCCATGCATCTCATTATTAAATCATACATAAATGTGACACAAAATCATAAACAATCATATTATAACCCATATAATGATATAATTATCATAAACACGTAACCATGTCATAAACTATTTAAAATTTACAGGTTTCATAATCATTTCATCAAAAGAATAACCTACGAAAGGGAAATGGATTTCATAATTATATAACCCATGAAAGAGAAATTGGTTTCATTAAGAGCATGAAATTTACCAAAACCCATTCATTGACATAATATAAATGAAAAAGTTAGATCATTTCGTATAAGGAAATTGGTAATGTCAATACAAGTCATCTTAGATGGAAAATAATTTTGAACATAATTTTAAAAATTCATCTTAATGAAAATATACTTTCTTCTTTGAAAAATTATATTTAGTACAAAAAATCATTTCAGAATCATTTTCTTATAAAATAACTTGAAAATTTATAATGAATACTTAAAATCATTTTGAATTTTTTTTTTGAAAACATATAAATCAAGATTCAAATCATTCTAATAATTATTTTTGTTTGAAAAAAGATTGAAAACATATAAGGAAGGCTTCAAAATGTTTTTAAAAACACTATACATGATATTATATTATATTATCTTTTAAAAAAATTGAACCCACTAAATTTAAAATATATTATTACATTAAAAATAATACTTCATAACATTTTAAAAACTTCCCTGAAAATATATAATTAAATATTGAAAAAAAATAAAAACTTTTCCTAAAAATTTATTTTTAAAACAGTCTCAACAAAATATTCCATTTAAAACTTAAAATGAATCTTAAAATAACATATGATGTGTATATTTTTATGTTCCTTATGGTGTAAAAACATCATTCCTTTTTCATGGTAAAAAGTTTAGTCAGATGCGTGGTTCAGAATACGATAAGAACATTACTTTTAAGATTTGATAAAATAAAATAGGGTAAAATATTTTTTGATGATTATAGGAGAATGGTAAAATATTCATGGAAACCATTTTTTGAAGACATGGTTTTGAAAGAACATATATTTCTGACAGATGGGTGGGTAATTTCAAGAAATATTAAAAAACATTATTAACTATCTTATCTACAAATGTGTATAAAAATGGTAATGATAGATGAATATATCATAAATTACCAAATTATTATAAAACGCATTAATATTATTGATATATTGGTTATAAGATTTCATCAATGAATGAATAAACATAAAAAATCTTGTAAAGCAATGAGATTGTTTCAATAAACTCTTACCACATGGTTCTTGGAGATAATACTCTCTATGTAAAAAATGAAATTAAATAAATCATTTAATATAATTAAAATAATAATATTTTTGATATATCATGTAAACATTATGTATATAAACCACAAATAATAATTAATTTTCATAACAAAATGTGAGTCTCAAAGAAAGAAAAATGACAGAAAATTATTTTATTGTTTTGGTAAATTTCAAAACATAAACACCATGAAATAAATATCATAATATGGATATAGAAATACCCATAAGTTTAAGAATAATAATAATATAATTAATCCATGGGAATAAACACACCACCAAAAATGAATGGGTGGTTACTAAAGCTTGTATCTCCCAGAAATAAAAAGGAAGATAATATCCCCTTATCTTGTGTCATGAATCAGTTCGTACTAATTCAAATGTTTTGTATAAAAAATATAAATATATTATAAATATATCAAATAAAGTCATTATTAATTATAATAATTTATTTTTTTATCATATATTTATATTACTAACTTGTCAATTCAATGTTAAGTTTTCACTTTGATTAATATACCATTTATTTTTCAAATTTTCATTATTTTGTTTTATAAGTTATCCTTGTAATTATATAATGATTTCTAGAATATAAACCATGATTTAAATATAATAAATTTTTATTATATTTTTGTTATAATAATCCATTAAATATGTATGTATAAAAAATAATACACCATTCACGGAGACGGTAAACCGTACATATGCATGAACGTTATTTCTTTTTAATTGTTCTGTTGAAGGAATGGAAGTAAAAGGAATATATATATATATATTAGAATAAATATATATTTTATATAATTTATATTTTCTAACCCCATCCTTAATACATTCCATGTATTGTATGGATGAATTGCATCGCTTTGAGGGGGTGAGGGGAGGGGTAGTCCATACTTTCTCAAACAAACATATCATATTAACAAAAAATTGAATGTATAAGGAAATAACTTTTAAAACAATTAGATAATTATAAAGACATAAAAAATATAATATATAACATATATAAACATAATTTCCCTCTTAATGACCACCATGACAGGAGGTAAAGGGAAAATGAACAATCAACATTCTTGTGAGGAGGTTGTTGGCCATACACGTAAACAGTATGTTAGTTACCAATTAGATGGATGTGTTTGTATGTGTAGGTAAACCCCATAATATAAAATATTCATAGTATATTTAAGATACTGTTTTTGTTATAAAATCATGGAATAAATTTATTTTATAGTGGTTGAGAAAGAAATTAAAATAAATGAGCTTGAGAGAATACGTTAACTCTTAATCGGGTTACTCCTTTTATTTTGGTCAAAAAGACTAACTTAGATTTATTTCTTCCCAATGGTAGGAATATAGTAGTAAGGGAGAGATATTGTGAAGTTTATTATTCTGATAATTTCCATGTCTATTTGGGTTGAGAGTTGTGATGAAGAGGTTGAGGTGGTTGCCTTCTATAGTGAAGCGAAAGGATACACATGAATTTTTTTGAAAACCAGTTATGTTTACCCACGATTTTAACTAACAAAAATTAATAAATAACCAACATAACTGACCAATATAATTTTAATGGATGAATAATTTCAATCCTAATGACATTTTTAGAAGTTTCTAGGTTATTTTTAATCAATAAATATGGTTTTATAATTTAATAACCTACTTTTTCTCTTAACCATTAAAATTAGTTTTAATCAATTTCTATATTCATTTTATTAAAAATATTTTTCCATATTAGACATTATAAATTTTGGAAATTTAAAATATTTAATCCATTTTTTAAAATTATAATCACAGAAGTAGCATGAATTAATTTACAGTTAGTCCTACTAATGGGACGTCCCTATGGGTTTTTAATGTAAAAAATACACTCTTTTGCTATGTTTTTATACAAAATTTTAAATTGAAATTGTATTGAATAAGTTCAATTTGATTAATTTATTAAAATTTTATCCAATTAAAATTTGAACCTGAATTAATATATAATTTATCCTTTTAAATAAATTATTTGATAAGGAAGTCTGGATTTAAATTCTGGAAGTTTTCACTATTCATCCAAAATAGATATTTCTTAGAAAAATCAAAACAATTATCCCAAAGATAATTTATTAATTATAAATTAAAAAATGAAATTAATTTTATAATATTACACATTTAAATGTTCCAATAACTAAATTTAATATTTATCAGTGAATGAAATTACAAACTATTTATTTGAGAAAATATAATTTTTAACCAAACAACGAAATTATAAAAAATTATATATTTCACCATTAATAACATTATTAAAAAATTAGAATTTGTTAACAATATTAATAATGAAAATATTAATGACTAAATTTTCATGATACCATTTAAATAATTATTATAGTAAACTGTCATTTTGTAGAAACTCAGTGTTTTTTGTATCATATACTAAGTCGATGTAGTGTGTTGTGTATGCCAATTTGGTGTTGTGTGTAATGTATGCCCAGTCTAAATCTGAAAACATTATTCCATGTTTTCTAGATAAATATTTATTGTGTGTCTTAAATTATTAAATTTTTGATTCATATAACTCAATCCAAATAGAGTGATTTTATATAAAATAATCTATCATCTATGTTACGTGAGATGAAAAATATCAGAAAGTTAAAATTAAATACAAAAAAATAATTCACAAAATCTTGGGGTCTCACACACATTATCACCATTCATCTATTAATTATTATCCTTGTGAGAATAATCTAAAATTTCTTAAATAAACTAACTAGATTATCATGAGATATTATTTTTCATAATCTGATAAAATATTGGTCTTGGAATCCATGAATAAGTCATATTGAACAGAAGGGTCTATTATCATGAAATTTGTGATCAGGATAATATTTATTCATCTTGGAATAAAATTTTTAAAATAACATGTATTAGATCATCTTTTTCAAACATTATATGGATTAACCCTTATTAATTAACTCTCGTTGTTTTCGTCATTCAAAATAATTTTTTTCACATTCCTCTAGGATTATTTTATATAGTCATAATAGAGAGAAGTATGTTCATATATTCCTATTTTTATGAGTATTTATAATCAATATAAATATTTTTTGTAACACCCAAATATTTCATTGTATGTTTTTTCATCATAGTTATTCAATAACATCCACTACACAAGACACCGGGTTCGAGCACACCACAAGATTACCAAACTAGCCGTTCAAAATGTGTTATAAGTAGTATTTACTGAATATTGATCTTTTTATAATCCTTATAATATTATAATACAAATTATGAGTTTCTTATACATAATGTAATAACAAATTCATTTTTTTAGAAAAAATAAATATTTATTTCAAAAATGCACTTTTACCGCCACCTAATGATGAACACTTTTCAAAAATAATATTTGAAACTTTTATATATTTTATTTGAAAAAATAAATTCCTTATTTATAATATGGACAAAGTAATTTAGTTTCAATAATTTTTTTTTGCGTTTCTAATAACTTTCAAATTTGGGTGAATAGTGTAAAATACTATATTTCTAAAAATAGAACTTTTTTAATCAAAATAATTTATATTTATAAATTAGACTATTGAGTGGTTTTAAAGTAAAATTATATTAAATTTTTACCATTTAATACAATTATTTTCATTGGACGTAATTTCACATTTAAACTGGACATAAGCAAGTGTCAATCTTTTGATAGTTATTACTTCATAAAAACAAGCTTTTTGTTTTGACAAAAAGAATTAATTTTAAATTTTTTTCTTATAATTCATTTTATTGAATATAGATAAATGGATTAAATACTTATAAAAAGGAGTCCCAAATTGTTTAAATATGTACCTTTTATTTTTTATACATTTTGAAAAAATTACATTGGTAAATATATTATTTATCATGGTTTTTAGGGTAAATCTGTTAAATAAGGGTAAAAAATAATATTATAATAATATTAAATTACCCTAACATATGTCCTAAAACTATTGGATGATACATGTACGACCATGGGAATATTTGGGTCGATTTTGGGACCCCATGGAGCCAATTGTAAGTGATAATGACACATTATATTAATTAAGTTTAAGTAAATACAAAAATGACATAAGCATATATCTTTTAATAAAAGATTTATTACATAGAATTATATAGGTAATCACTTAGACCATAAATATTCATCTAAAATATAAAAATATTTCCTTCATAATGGTATTTTATTAATAATTTTTAGACATTGAAAAAGAAAATTTATTTATGCCACAATGATAATGCATCATTTTCCTTATTAATTAAAGAATCAAATAAATGGTATTATAAATGATAAAATATATATAATATGAAAGTTTTCATTCCATTAAAAAATTTTATAGGTTGACATGATTTTATAGTATTTTCTAAATAAATTTATTTTGAATTAATAATTTTGTTATGACTTTATCAAAAATCAATTATTAAATAGTGTCAAAATTGACATAAAATAGTTTTTAAAACAAATATTATATTATTAATTGATATAATATTCATAAAAATATATGGTTAGGCCAAAGGACATATATGATGGTATTTGTATCATTAATGAACCACTTGGGGGTCTAGTGATAGATTATAGTAAGTTTTTAACCAAATTATATGAAAATACAAAGAGACATGGTAACTGTCAAACTAATTAACTAAGAGCTAATTCTAAAAGATAAGGATAATATATTGACACAAACCTATCTAAAACCTATTGGTTGAGTGTATTTCGACACATAACCTCCTTATCCTTGAAATAAATCAGTTTTGGGCCATTATAAACCAAATATAAATTTATTATAAAATAATACTTTATGTGTTTCATATGGTGCCCCTCACCTCTCTTATAAAAGGGTGCTCCCCCTTCTCTCCGGTTCACACCATCAAAGCCATTTTGATCACCCAAACCCTACCCAAATATCCTTTCAACTATCCTCCCTTCATCCTATAGGCCCTCATTTAGTCAGAAAGCCTTCTTATGGAGCCCATTTCATGAAATAAAAATGAATAACCCTGAGAAGATGTAAATATTTCATCACCTCTTTTATGTTTCATTATTCTTGAAATTCTTTTTTTCTTTGTTTTTTCAATTATAAAATAATATCTCCAGTATATTCTATATATTGTGATGTTATTATAAATATGGAACAAATATGTTCATTATTCTATCCATCTTATCAATGATAATGTCACCATTTGTGCGTACGTACGACTTATCGTCTCTACACCGTGGTGTAATTTATTATTCAACGCTATGTTATAAGGATGGATATAATGATGAGTAATATATATATATATATAATAAATTTAACAAGATATTGTCTCTGTAAAATTAATATACCATCTACTTCTACACCTTTTAATCATTAACGAAATGATATTGTCGCTCGTGCGTATATACGAATTACAGTCTCCACGAACGCGATGAGATTCATTCCCCATCATATACATTCAAGACCAATTCTCGTTAGATGAATCAAAATAATATTAAAATACTTGATATCATTTTGGATTTGAATGAAATACATCACATCCATAACAAATATGACTCACATAATAAAGAATATAAATGAAAACGAACACGTTTACAACCGAAACAATGATAATACTAAGATATTATTATCAAATCAATGTTAAAATAGAATATATGATATTATATTAATGTATATGATTCTTGAATAATTTAATAATATTTATTTCACCATTATATATGAGTATAACCTACCCTCGACAAAGGAAAAGTATAAGCTAAAGGGTTTATTTCACAATTTCTTCGTTATCCGAGGTTGTTTATACGTAATTATCTACTGCGACCTCTTTATCATCCACACCCATGTTTCAGAATAATGTGTTTCAAAATTTTTTTTACTAATTACTAGACTATGGATTAAATTCATTTATACCCTTATTTAACATTTTATAAGATGTGTATAAAGAAATCATTTGTCGTTTTCCACACAAGGTCCTTTTTATCCTTTTTGAAAAAATGAAGGTAATAATGTATTCTTAAACATATATGGTGGCTGCATATATTTTCCGCCGTTATAAAATTGTCGAAGGATTCATTAAAAGATTATAAGAATATTTTCAAAGTAAATGTTATCTTTTATAATTATGAGTCTTTTAAATGCTTTAAAAAAAATTTAATTTCTCTCAAATAGTTTTGATTTCATCTATGTCAACATCCTTTGATATATTTTAACCTTATTTGATGTTAATTTATTGTGATACAAAACATCCAAATTGTATTGAAGGTTTTGTGATATGTTTGACTCTTGAAGTGTTATTTCATACCATTCATGGTTTAGGGAGAAAGTATTAACATTTCGTAGGCCAGTTTTAATATGAATGTTTATGTTATGTCTAAACATGATTATATGAGGAGTGGTTTGGACTTAGAAAGTGAAGGGTGGAGCCCGCTATAGCTCCTCGATGCATCGGTAGGTCTCATGGGACAATCTAGGGTCTTGGCCCAAGGCCTTTACAAAATCTTATTTGTAGTCTCAGAAAAAGGGTTTGACTATGTGGTTATGATAGTCTGGAATTATGCATTCCATCATAATGAAAGTGGTTATTGATATTTTGTGTTATTATTTAGCTAGTAGAATATCCATTGAAATAAGTAAATTGAATTATTTCATTTTATTTTTCCCATGTTATGCTTTAGTTCATGATTAAAATTTCCTTTGTTTTAGTTATACATTTCCTTAAATGTTTATACTTACTTATGAATGTTTCCACTATATTGTTATCCTTACTCACCATCTGAGATCATCCCTTTCTATGTTATATTTTTACTATGATGTAAAGAAGTATTTTATAACTGACCTACATGGATAGTCTAAGGGGATATGAGTGTGGACTATGGAGACTATGTTGTTGTAGTTTTCCATTTTTTCATGTAATGTAAGACTTATGAATGTATCTAGTTTTCCAAGGCTACTAAACTAATCGGTCATTCGAGACTTGATATTTTGTGATCATGCCAATGTTATGTAATAATGCACCGACTCTGGATAATTGGGCTCAGGGCATTACAGTTGCTATTAGAGAATGTTTTGTACAAACCTTGGAAGATAAATTTAGATAAACTCTGATTAGAGCACATTACCCTAAGATAGACATTGAGGATTAGTATAGAATAATATCCAATGATTTTGGTTTTGTAGAGATTTTGTGAGTTTTCTGAGCAATACATCCCAGTCTGGATAAGAGCAGGTATAGGCGGCTCTGCATAGATGTATCTAGGTGTAAAACCCAAAAACACCACTTTGAGCTAGACTCAAATGGAAACTAGTGCATGACAACGGGCCTTGCTGCACTCTTGGTTATGACACTCCTAGTGTATACGCTTAGGATAATTATCATTTTCTTTATAAACCATTATAAAGGGTTTATGAGTATATACTTCCTCAACGAAAACATTTTTATGATTATGGATTATATCCATAAACTGTTCAATATATGTTAGGTATTTTACAAGTTTAGAATTATTCATTGAAATTCGTATACTGACCTAGTGTATCCCGTTGTATAGAAATGGTGCCCAGTAGAAGGAATGTGAACTCCAGGAATATGTATGATCCAAAGAGTAAGAAGGATCATATCATTCACGGCATTAATCCAACATTTATAAGGGAAATTTCCTCCCATGTATTCTCAACATATTATGAAATAATATCATGTGTTAAAAAGATAAGTAAATAATTCTCTATGTCCTATGGATTTGAATGGAAGCAAGAGAATAAAAGGATGGAATAGATAATGATGGATAAAGGGAAGAGGAAAAAAGAAGAATTTTACCATATATAATAAATGTGGGAAAAACACCATGGAACTATCTTGAAGGGAATGATAGTTTTTTATAAGTGTGGAGAAAAAGGAAAACATATACGTGACATCCAGGGTATGAAAAAGGTTCTAAATGTACAATGATTCCTCTACACATAGTTGGGACACTACGCAAACCAATTTCCAAATCATCAGAGTATGCCCCAAATGATTCTATTGGATAATAATCAAGTTAAGATACTACCACAGATGAGGATGAATTATTAGAGTTATTATGTTTTTATTAAATAATTATTTCATTTGAGTGTTGTATCAACGATGTACTGGTTATAATAATTATGCAGTATATAAGGTTTGTACAACTGTACTATATCATTAAGGACTTCAGATTGTGTGGAACCTGGAAAAGTGACTCAATAGCAGGTCAAATTTTTGAAAAATATATGGTTGAGAGAAAGATAAACCATAATATGGTTCTGATACTGAGGTAGTGATTTTTGAATAATACATGTTCGATTTGAATAAATTATATTGGATATTTTTAACAACCTTGAAACTGATTAAGGATTTGTATAATCCATCATTGTTTGAGTTTACAACATTTTTTTATAGAAGGAGTATATCCGGTATTCTATAATGAATAATGGAGCATGAATATAATCAATATGGTTTTATTGTAATTTAGGATGGTGTAGTGTTTTAATGGAATACATGATGATGGTGTCCACATGTTATAACGTGGAAAAAAGGATCTTCATTATTTTTAACTTTCTTATAAATGTTGGACTGTGAATTTGGAGGGAATTATTTTTCATAAGTCTAGATTGATATTATTTATGGATTTCCATAAAAAGGACAACCTAGATGTCGGTTGGAAACCTGTCGCGTCCAGCAAGGCCACGAGACTTGAACCCGCAACCGAAGGGAGACAAGGGTGTATCACTGACTACTAACCCACGTGATGTTCTGGATTGAATAATGTAGTTTTTTAAAGTTTCTAGTAGATGAATTATAAAAAAAATTTGGAACCCTATATGAATAGGATAAATAGATCATTTTTTTAGTTCTATTATCTTTTAGAGTGAAATATTAGTTTGTGATAGAAATGAGTTAATGGATGGAACTAGACTTGTCAAGTATATATTTTCTTCTCTTATTCTAAGAAGAAATTAATTCTTAAAATTTAGATAAGGGATCCTAAAACTAAATATGTGTTATCATAATACTTTAGGTATTGTAGAACCAATGATATTTTAAATCATCATAGATTGATGGCTTTGAGGACCCCAATTCTACAATTGTTTATGACTGATGACCTAAATCACTCCCTATAAATATTTTAATTTTCCCTCAAATTATGTGTCTCTAATTTCCATCAATGGTCTCCTAATCGAGATCATAACTTGGTGGTTACTTTTTTATTCGCCTTTTCCTCTTATTAAGACTAAATTTTATTAACCCAATTTTTGATGTGGGTTTTCCCACAATGGTATTTTCTATTTTCATTCTTTTATTTTCAAAGAAGAATTTCAAATTTTGAGGATGAAATTTATTGAATTAGGGAAGAATTTAACACCCCAAGATTTCATAGTATGTTATTTCATTAAAGTAATTCAGTAACTTGCACTACATGCAACACCGGGTTCTTGCGCACCACAAGATTACCAAACTAGTGGTTCAAAAGTGGTTATGAATAGTATTAACTGAATATTGAACTATATATAATACTTATAATTTTAGAATCTATATTATGAGTTTCTTAGAGATAATTTAAGAACAAATTCATCTTTTTCATTTAAAAGAAATATTAATTTCAAAAATGCACTTTTACCGCCTTTTAATGATGAACCCTTTTTAAATCCAATATTTAAAGCTTTGATATATTCTATTTGACAAAATAAACTTGTTCTTTAGAATTGGGACATAATAATTTAGTTTTAATAAATATTTTCTGCTTTTTTGATAACTTTCATATTTTGGTAAATAGTGAAAAATACTATAATTTAATAAAAAACATCATTTTTAATCAAAATAATTTATAGTGCTAAATTATAATATTGAGTGGTTTTAATATATAATTAGATTATATTTTTACCATTTCATACAATTTTTGTCATTGGATGTAATTTCACATTTAAAAATGACATAAAGAAGTGTCAATCTTTTGATAGTTATTATTTCTTAAAAACAGGCTTTTTGGTTTGGCAACGGAAATTAATTTTAAATTAATATCTTCCACTTCTGTGTTTTGAATAAACAAAAATGGATTCCATATTTAGAATCAATAGATCCTAATTTTTTAAATAGGTAACTTTTATTTTTAGACATTATGAATAATAAGATTGGTAAATATTTTATTTACCATTGTTAAAGGGTAAATCCAGTAAATAAGGGTAAAAAATAATATTATAATAATATTAAATAACCGTAAAACATTTCCAAACCCTATTTGATTATACATGTCTGACAACGGGCATCTTAGGGTCGATTTGGGGACCCCATGGAGCCACTTGTAAGTGATAATGAATCTTTATATTAATTATGTTAAAGTAAATACAAAAATGACAAAAATATATATCTTTTAGTAAAACAATATTTACATAGGTTAATATATGTTATCTCGTCGACCATAAATATAAATCATAAATTTAAAAAATTATACTACCTAATTTTATATTATTTATAATTTGTATACCTTGAATAAGTAATTTTATTTATGCCACAATTATGATGTAGTATTTTCCTTATTAATGAATGAATCAAATATATGGTAGTATAAATGTTAAAATAAATATAATTTAAAAGTTCTGATGCCATCCACGAATTTTATAGGTTGATATGACATGTTAGGATTGACTAAAAAAAATTATATCGCATTAATAATGTTGTTATCACTTTAGAAAAATCAATTATTAAATATTGTCAAAATGACACAAAAGAGTTTTTAAAACAAATATTATATTATTAATTGATATAATATACATAAAAATCTAATGTTAGACAAAACGACTTATATAATGATAGATATATCATTAATTAACCACTTGGGGTTCTCATGGTAGTTTATAGTATGTTTAGTAACCAAATTATATATAAATACAAAGAGACGTAGTAAATTAAAAAATAATTAACTAAGAGTAAAATATAGACGATAAGGTTAATATAGTGACCCAAACCAGTCTATAAACTATTAGATGAGTTTATATCGACCCATACCCAACGTATCCTTGAAATAAATCAGTTTGGCGCCATTAGAAACCGAATATGAGTTTATTATAAAACAATACTTTATGTTTTTTCAATGTTGCCCCTCACCCCTCTTATAAAACGGAACTCCCCCTTCTCTCCAATTCACACCTTCAAAACCATTTGGCTGGCAAAACCCTACCCAAATATCCTCTAAACTATCCTACCTTAATCCTAGATGCCCTCCTTTATAAAGAAAGCCAACCAAAGGATCCATTTTGATCAAATCAAAATGACGAACCTGGAGAAGAGGTGAATATTTGATCACATCTTTCAAGTTTCTTTCTTCCTCCACTTCCTTTTTCATTGTTTTTTCCATTATAAAATAAAAACTCCAGTATCTTATATTTATTGTGATGTTATTATAAATATGGTGTAACTATGTTAATTATTCTATCCATATTATTAATGATTATGTTACCATGCATGCATATGTACGGTTTACCGTCTCCACGTCGTGGTGTAATTTATTATTCAACACTTTTTTTTTGGATAGATATAATGATGATTAATATGTATATAAATAATGAATATTACATGATAATGTCTCTGAAAAATAAATATACCATCCAATTCCACACCTTTTAATCATTAAGGAAATGACATTGTCGCTCGTGTGTACGTACAGATTACCATCTCCACGAAGGTGATGAGATTCATTGCCCATCGTATCCATTCAAGACCAATTTTCATTAGATTATTACAAATAATATTTAAAGATTTTATATCATTCTGGATATGAAAAAAATAAATCTCTTCCATAAAAAATATTACTCACATAACAAATAATATAATGGAAAACAAATCCATTAACACCCAAAATAGCTATAATACTATGATATTATTAACAAAATCAATGTTAAAAGATCATATATAAAACCATATAAATGTATATGATTCTTGTAGAATTTAATAAAAATTATTTCACCATTATAAATGAGGCTCACCAAACCTTGACCAAGGAAATGTACAAGGTAAGGGTTTATTTCACAATATCCTCATTATCCGAGGTTGTTTATACGTAATTATCTACTGGGAAATCTTTATCATCCAGATCCATGTTTCTAAAAAATCTATTACAATCATTTTTACTACTTACTATACTATGGTTTAAATTCATTTATACCTTTTTTTCTTCTTATAATATGTTTATAAAATATTCTTTTCGTTATTTTCCAAACAATGGCCTTTTTAACCTTTTCGACAAAATTAAGCTAAGAATGTCTTTTTAAACTTATACGGTGGGTGCAGCTATTTTCTATCATTATAAAATCATTGAAGATTTCTTTACAATCTTATAAGTACATTTTGAAAGTGAATTTTTTCTTTTATAATTATGTTTGTTTTAAATTATTTGAAAAAAAGAGATATTTCACTCAAATAGTATTGATTTCATCTATGTCAACATCCTTTGATGGATTTAAAATTATTTGGTGTTGATTTATTATGATACAAAACATCCATATTGTATTGAAGTTTTTGTGATATGTTTGACCATGGATGTGTTATTTTATTACATTCATGGTTTATGGAGAAAGTATTGAAATTTTGTATGATAGTTTTAATACGAATGTTTATGTAATGTTTAAACCTGTTCATATGGGGAATGCACTAAACATAGTAAGTGACAGGTGGAGCCCAATATAGCACTTCGATGCATCGGTAGGTCTCATGAGACAAACTATTGTCTTGGAACAAGGCCATGAGAGAATCTTATTTTTATTCCTGGCACAAGGCCTTGACTATGTTGTTATGATAGTTTGGCATTACGCATTCCATCATAACGAAAGTGGTTATTGATATTGCATATGATTATTCGACCAGTATAATATCCATGTGTATAAGTAAATGGAATTATTTATTTTTTTTCATTTTATGCTGATGTTCATGTTTATAAATTCTTTTGTTTTAGTTATACATTGGCATGATTATTTATACTTACTATTGAATGTTTCCGTTATATTGTTATCCTTTCTAAGCATCTGAGCTCACCGATTCCTATGATTAATATTTCCCAGGATGTGAAGAAGTATATTATTACTGACCTATAGTGATAGTATGAGG
The DNA here is from genome assembly GCA_963277665.1 of Viscum album. Classification (NCBI taxonomy): domain Eukaryota; kingdom Viridiplantae; phylum Streptophyta; class Magnoliopsida; order Santalales; family Viscaceae; genus Viscum; species Viscum album. The sequence goes on from OY728157.1 coordinate 1,728,261,713, forward strand.
GGATATGAGTGTGGAATATGGAGACTATGTTGTTGTAGTTTTCCATTTTATCATGAAATGTAAGACTTGTGAATGTATCTAGTGTTTCCAAGGCTACTAATCTAATCGGTCTATCGAGACTTGATCCATTATGACCATGCCAATGTTGTGTAATAATGCACTGACTCTAGGTAATAGGTGTTAGGGTGTTACATTTTTTTTTCAAATTTAATCAATGTCTATGTACATCACATTCTTATATAATTCATCATTTTACTATTTTTTATTCCCACCAAACCATGGAAGTATTTTCTATGTGGAAAGGGATGATATTTTACACATTTATGTAAATATAAATAATTCTATATTTCATCATAAAATCCCATTAACCATATATTATTCACTATTAATAACTATTTATGTAATAAAGAAAACTAATTCCATCTAAATTATTTTTTATGAAGACTATATTCCATATATTAATATTTTGGAGGACCCTTGATTTGTTTGTAATAACAAACCTCCGGGTGGTACTATCAATGTATTCCTGTTTCCCCTATTTCCAAGATGAATTAAAATCAATATGGATTGAGATAAAAAATAAAAAAATGCCCCCTCAGTGTGTGGTATTAAATTTCAAAATATTAACTGTAGAGTGATGTGTTTCCCCTATATATTATATAGTAATATCTACTCCCTTAAAGTAGATATGGACATTTTTATTAACATGTTTCCATTTTATTAATAGATAGGATTGTATATATTATTAATATATAGTGATTATGTCAATATTTTCCAAACATTTCGAAATAATATTATTCATCTTTCATGAAACACGACAACCCACTTTTTAGAGTTCCTAGACTACCTTTCATCCATTACCATAACCATTACTCACTCCTATTTAGAGGAAAATTCTGTGGCAGAATGTATTTTCAATAAATGAGTAAACAATGAAATTATTTCTCTGATGATTAAACATTTTATCAATTTTAAAGAGTTCATTATATGATTTTATCCATCAGAATCATGTAATTACATTTTTTTTCAATTAAAAAATAATTGGGAACTTTAAAAAAGGACACATATTCTCTAGAAAATGGTAAGGCTAACAAGGAGTTCTATTCCTTATTTTAGAAGGACCATACTTGTATATTTATGATCAGGGCATAAATACATTCAATATATATAGATTTAAAATGTATTTTCCTTGAAATAATGTGTGTTGGTGGGAATAAAAACCTTCCCAAATTAATTATCAATCATCAATCAATATGAATTATAAATATGTGCATAAAGAGTATTCGGAAATGTAAAAAGTGGTTTATATTTTTTTATTTTAATCTTGATCATGAAGAGATGTTAATATTCAGGATGTAGATATGTGTCCTTTTAATACTAAAATTGAATATTGAGCTATTGGATGTAGCACACAAATCATCATTCACTATCCATATTAGAAGTCAAAATTGGCTTATAGAGATCACAAATATCATTTATAAATGGAAAACATATAAAATGATATTTTACTGAAAGTATCTCAGTTTATGGTATGTTATCATCTCATTGATGAATGTTAGTGGTCTATGGGTATGATTCAGACCTTACCCTTTTTTTAAGGAAATGGTTAATCATCATCGCAGTCCTTATAAGAGGAATCCACAAGACATATAGAGGTCATTACTCAATTTTTCTTTTATTTTTCCACCTTGTTAATTCAAAATATTTCTTTACTATCTCGTAATATTTATATTCTCCCACACATTCGATGATATACATTAATGAAGTGGTAATATTTTATGGTGTATCGCTCTAAATTGAATCTGATTGATATTTGAGGTTTACCTCAGTGCCATATAGAATAACATAGAAATTATTGAATAATATTTTGAACATTATTACATTATATCATCCTCTGATTGATTGAAAATCTAATATGACCATTCAAATCCCATAAGATAATTTGATATCATTATCTGTTGATTTCATATTTAATTGGGTCAATGAAAACAACTGGTTTATTTTTATTACTATAATAGCTTTCACTAGATAATTCAAATAGGGAATTATGAATCCCTTTATGAAAATATGTTCAATATTATATTATTATGGTATGAATATATATAATATAATTTATTATCACCTAATCGAGACATGGAATGGAAAAATAATGTCAGAGTCATCCAGTAGAACATCAGGGAAGCTCATAAGTGACAAAAATGTTATGCTGACAATGTCATAATTATATAGAGTTAAAAATTATTGATATTGTATTAATTCTAATACTTATTTGGATGATGGCTATGGGATTTGGATGGAATGGGATGACCATCCTTATATATATCGATACCTTTGAGATTCATTGTTAGTGTGGTATCATAACAATTGGAACTTCCACTAATCGTCTCCCAAGTGTATTATGTGTTTCACATATATCTTTTTTGGAAGAACATATGTGATCCTTCACATGAAAAAAATTCATAGCTTGTACCACTAAGGCATGATGTTTCTTGTGTGGATCAACCAATGGAGACTTTTTATATAAGGGATGAAGTGTTATTGAACAGTATCACCCATATGGTTAATGTTTTTCTGAGAGATCATATGATTGAAGAATCTATATGAGATTATGAGGGTGTGTGGTGTTATATGTATGATAATTTATTCAGTATTATAATGAAATTTCACTTCTCAAATTATTATAACTGGGGGAATAAGTAAACACACCATGATTATAGATTCTATATTACTTTAAATAATTACTATATGTATAATAGCCTCTGATGCGTGAAACGCATACTCAAGTGAACAATTCATTACTAGTACAATAAATATAACACATTTCTATATAATTAAATTGATAAATAATGGTTATTGTTAAATAAAATGGGTGAAATTCTCTTAATAATATACAATTGATCCTTAATTACAATTTTGAATTGTTTTGATGAATTATGTATTTTTAATAGATTTAATATATTTTATTATTATTAGAAAAAAAAACATTATTATTAAGGTTCTAATAATAAATCATAAAATAAAATAATTGCATCACTGAAATGGTTAGAAAATTACATGGAATAATAGTTTAAATAGTCATTCTACAACATAAACAGATTTTAAAAAACATATTTTTAATATATATGGTTCAAAATAACTTTGTAATGTCATGGGATTTTGAATTGTGTCAAAAACCTCTCCCTTTGTTATTTTCCAATTAGTGGTTATGACATTTTCCATTTCACTCATCAGAATTGAATTATCAGAAATCTATTAGATTTATATGTTGTATTGGTTTCGTTTCAAAGGATTTGAGTGTGCCTCATATGTTTTGGAAGAGGATTTGGGATCTTCAGAGGCCCAAGTGCATGTTTTTGAGACGCATGCTATGGTTAAATGTTTATGGTAAACAATGTGTCACCTTCAATGTTAATGTTCTACTCATTTTTAACTGCCCTATAGTGTGGGTAAACCATGTGGTGAGGCACAAGGTTGGGTTGGGATATGTGAAATATTTGTATTTGTATTATATGTGGTTCATTAATGGTTATGAAAAACCTTGTGCAAGTCATGTGAGGGAGCCCTTTTGGAAGGTAGCTCGACACTGTATCATGCACTAGTTGTGCACGATTTTGAAAATCATTCTAGAATAAAATGTGGCATGTACATGGTGTTTTTTAATTGTTTTATATGTATATATTTTTCTCTTATTTCTCCCTTTCTTATCCCTTGTATTAATGATACAAATTTGGACCCCTCATCCTCCACATTTCACAAGTACTATTTTAAGACTTTCGTTTGACCTATGATTTCAGATCAATCAGGTGAATTGGATGTATCTTGGTAAGATTTAGTAGACCCCAACCTCTTCTTCATTTCTCATTCTCAACATAGAGTGATAAATTTGTTTTTTTCAGTTATCCTTATTTTTATGGAGTTGGAAATTAATTCATATCTACTCCAATATTCTTCATATTGAATATTGATATAAAAAATGATTACTTCTACAAGTCCAAGGTATGTGGTGCATACCATACTTTTTTTATGCAATATTTAGGGGCACAACTTTTAGCACACATTTTGGAATTTGAGTGAGACCCCCTTTATTTAATATTAAATTTTTTTTATGACTATATTATATTCCTCTAGGAATTACTTATCTTTATATTCGTTCAAGGAAGTGTTAGAGGCCATCGAACACACTGAGTGTTTAGGTTAGGGTGTGTTTTTTGTTTAAATTGATTTTTTTTGGATTTAATTTGTTTAATTCAATTATATTGAATTAGTTTCACTTTTATATTGATTTTAGTGTATTGATTTTACTTAGTAAATAATATAAGTGGGATTAATTTGTGATTGAAGTTTTAAAATTAAATAATTTTGAAATGTTTTTTAATTTGAATCAATATTAAATTATGTTCATGATATACTGATGGGGACAAAAGGGTTCGTGGAGGGATTTTCCTGAGGTTTGGAGAGAACTTACCATTTTCATATTTATGTTATGTGATCATCAGGATGGGATTGGCCTAAGATACATGGGTAATGTGATTATCAGTTGGTTGACATAGAGTTCAGATTGAGGCATTGAGAACGGAGGGTTGGCAATGTACTATGATAATTTATGGAAAGGCCATCGTACTTGAGTGACATGGTTGAAGGTTAATGAGTTTCCAGTGTTTATTTTTACTATGTATTTATTTATTGAATTCTGATCACCCATGATGGCCAAATAAATGATTTTATTCATGTGCACATATGACAACTCTTTGTTAAGGAAGTTTTAACCACTTATTTGAGTAGAGGCCCCCGATAGTGCGGTTAATGTGAATTTTGTTTTTGGATTCATTCCATAGAAATATTGGTGGTGGGTGTGGAACCTTTAGTTGATAATGATGATGCTTTTGGTTGGGGGATAAGTCTCAGCGAGACTGAGGATGTTGGCCCTGAGTTGATTTGGGAGAGCAGATATCGCTATTTCTCAAGACAGTGTTCTATGATCTAATGGTGAAGTTTATTGAAGATAGATGTCATTGTGCCTTAGGATGTCGAGAAATGGGATGATGTGTGCTTTTGAGTAGGGTTTAGATGTACTAGTGACTTGTTCAGGTCATCCTTCAGGACGTATGTGATATGTTTATTCGCCAAGTTGGAATGTTGTGCGTGGTGATGGGTGATTCCATTTAAGGTGCAACCCGAGTGTTCACTTGGATGATGTGAAATCATAGGATACCTTGGGATATGATCCAACTATCCTTTCCTTTTAGTGATTGTGGAATTGGATGATGCAGGTGTAAAACTCTTGGTGTCTATTGAGCATGAGATATATTTTTTGTTTAATTTAAATGTAGGATATGCTAGTTTAATTTATTTTATAAATAAATAAATACATAACATAGGTGTGAAATTTGGAGTGGTATCCTAATGAGACATTTTCTCACACACTACACACGCCATTTGGGATACATGTAGAATTTATTTCATTATTTTTATAGAAAGGATTACCTTTAGGAGTTGGATCATTGTATCATCATTTAATAATGTTTTGCATGAGACATTGCGGTTGTTCCTCGTTGGGGATTTTTGTTCAATTTTCCATTTGTTCTGTCTTATATCAGCATTTTTTTATATGTATCCAGCTATTATGGTCTTCGTTGGGATACCCTCTTTGGTATTTTGACATGTACGAAGTGTTTTGTTTTACATTCATTATTTATTTAGTAATTTTTGTTGTGTGTTTTGTAGGTTGATTAGATTATATATCTTCCACTATAGTTCTTTATTTATTTCATTCATTATTTCATGTTGTAGATTGTTTTTTTTTGTCTAGTCGGACTCATTTTAGTTTTCTAAGTCATCATTATTTGGATGCATGTTCTATATTATTATAGTTTCCATTTTGTTATATATTCCCAGATTGTATAGCATCCCCACTATAAATTTTTTCACCCTCACTTGTAGTACGAATCCTTTAGAATTTGGGGAGGTATACCTAAGGACAGTGGCCACTAGCTCAATTTCACTGTTTGGGTGGCTAATCAGTCCACATAATCTAAAAGGTGTTTCAGATAAGTTCTTTATAGGGATTTAATAGAATATCCTGATTGGATACTAATGAGATCGATACTTCCAATTTTCAATTCAGCTTTTTTACTATTGGAATTATGGTAGATTGGAGAATAGGTTATATCAATACATGGTTTAGATCTCCTGATTGTGTTCTTATAGCCATAGGTATGAAGGAAAACCCATGTTTCAATGTGTGGGAATTGATATTATGTATTTCTCATTTGACTGTTTATGTGACTTCCACCTTAGTAGATTATTAGAAATGTGATGGTTAATTATTTTGATTTGTGATACATGGATTGGTGAGGCTAGGAGTGTGATATGGACCTTGGCCTGATGAGGTATGGAGTTTTTTATTGTTTTTTGGATTTTAATAGGAACATTTTAGTGTATTTTAATCTGATAAATGCACATATTCCTTGAAAATTGTTTATAGCTTGTGATAAATATCAAATTTCTTATTGAATTTGAATTGTCGTTGTATAAAATTTATGATTCGGTGTGAAAATGTAAAATTCCTTTTTTATATTAAATTTGATATATATATATATATATATATATATATATAAATTAATATCATGTCATCAAAAATTGCCATGAATCTTGTATGATTATGAAGATATCATGGTACAGGTTGAAGTTAACCACCGGGTTGGGCGACATTGTCATTGGATTATCACAATGATGATTATCTAGATGGGAGAAGCCTAGGGTCTATATTGAAACATGGATCTATGAGGGTGTGTATGGGGGAAATGGGGTTGGGATTCCATAAGAAATGGTTGTGGTAGGGAATGGTAAGGTTATTGAGTTAACATTCCTATTACTACATTCTTAATCAACATGATATAGACTTTATGGGATGTATGACCATTTCATTTTTATCTAGAAAGTTCATCCTAGATGGAATAAATGGACCATGTGATGTGGGAGAACGATTAGGTTGAGTCCCTAGCGTGACAGGAAGATAATTAGCTATGGGTTTAGCCACTAGTACAAGATCATGTGCAAGTTCAAGCGTAGGCAGGCTAGCCTTAAGAACATTCATCGTTTTGGATGTGCCTCATTGACATGCTCCAAGAATGCTTGGTGTGCATCGATCGGGGTACTCATGGAGAAGATCCATCTTTGTAATATCTTACTAGGGAGTTTATTTCACAACAACTACTACATTATTATGCTGAGGGTGATCCAATGGTAGCTGAAAATAGGATAGAGAGCATGATAATGGTCTTCAAGAAGATACAGAAGCCTCCACGGAGGAGGGTGAATCTGGACACCAATATTCTTAGAAAACTCAAATCTCATTGGTGGGACATGATGTTTCTGCCTATAATACATGATTGTTTGTCCTCAACGGACATTGGGGCCTAGTTCTTTGAGAAAATTTCCCCAAAAATGATGAGGGATGAAAGGGATCAGGAGTTCTTATTCCTTCATTAGGTTGACATGTCTATCTTGGACTACGGAGAGAAATTCACAAAATTGTATCTCTTCGAACCCAAAATGGTGTGAGAAAACACCTCTATGGTGAGGCCCTTCTAGGATGGTTTATGATACACTATTTGAGTGAAGGAAAACATTTTTAGATTGGCCTCCTTCTCAATGGCAATGAATCGGGATGACATAGCCAATGGAAACCGGATTGAAACTCTTACATGATCTAAATAGTGGCTTCATGAGTTTACAGTGATGTTGATTCATCTGGAAGGAAGTAGAGCTGAGATGAGTTCTAGTAGGGTGCTCATGCCATGGACTTGATAAGACAACTTCATAGAGACCCCTATATGTTTTTATTATTGTTTAGGAATACATGACATTTTTGGACTCAATGTCAATGGCCTCTAAAGGATTTTCAAGAACATTGATAGGTCATGAATCATGAGAGGTTCTAGAGGAGGACTTATCATTCATCTACCGGTCAGATATTTGTGTAGACTTATGTGTCTTAGGATGGTTCAAGAGCTGGGATTGGTGACGGTTGTCGAGGATTAATTGTCTGCAGAGGATGTGGATGAGACAGTGGGACCAAACAATGTGGTAATAGGTTAATGGTTGGTGTAATACCACATGCAGTTCTGGGATAACACAACCCTGTTTGAGGCTAGGTGCTCACCATTTAGCTATTAGGGTTGAGTATGATAGCGATTTGATGATGTATATGGGTATATTTTAGTCATAACCACGATTGTATTTGTTTTCCTATGAAATTTTTTGATTAGGCGTGATTGTTTTGGTTCATGAGGTTCACGAGCTACATAAATTGACTAACCAGAAACATGTAAGTATGTTAGAATAATATCTTATGCATTATATATATATATATATATATGGTGAGATGAACTATGTTCTATGATTGAGCATATATGGATGCATGTTGACTGAGGTTGATGTTACCAGGCCATTTCGGAGGAGCAAGACTTATTTGAGGAGTGAGGAACTTAGACATATTTGACCATCAGAGGTCAGGCGGTACCTCATAGTTCCATATGTTACCAGGCCATTTAGGAGGAGCAAGACTTATTTGAGGATGACGACCATGTTTGGTTCTATGAAGTAGTAGTAGGGAGAATGCGCATGTTTTACACATTGTTAGGGAACACTGTGCACATGCCATGTGAGATATCCCTTTTGGGTAATATGTCAACACTGTAGCCTACACGGTTTATGAATGGTTTGGGATACCGTGTGAGAAAACCTTCCTGCCAATATAAGGTGATTTAAAAAAATCATTAATTTTCTGTTATTTTTCCCATTCTTCTCCCTTATTCACTAAAAGAGAGGAACCCTCCTCCTCCTATTCTCCCACGTATAGCTCTAATCTTTCTATAGAACTTTATATTTCAGATCCTTCAGGTTCCTCAGATTAATCTTGTTAACTGTATCCTTTCCCTAGATTCTTCTTCAATTATTTTTCACCTCGTGGAGCACTATGTCAATTAGAGTCATTTCACCATATATTAAGGGTTTTTTATATAATCATTGATATAATCCAATCCGCTACAATTTTAATCTTGATATTGTACATTCCAATATCTATGAACAAAAGGTAGGTGTTTCATACATAGGTTTGTGTTTTCAAACATTTTGGTTTTGTGGATTTTAGATTTCCTTTTAGAATTTGAGTGATACCACATTTTTTGAATATTAAATTGGTCATATGGATATATTGTATGCCTCAAGAAATTCCATATCTATTTTAATTGGTGTGACGTCTAGTTAGAGGTTTACTACCTCCTTGGGTGTTTAGACAGGGGTGTGTTTTTTCTTTTAATTGAATTGTTTTTATAGATTATATGTGTGTAATTCCACTAAATTGAATTATTTTCATATATAGATTTGGTTGAGTATATATATTTCAGTTATAAATTTAATATAATATTTATTGATGCATTATTGAAATTGTACAATTCAATAGTATTAAATTGAATTATTTTTTAACTGAATCACTATTATATGATGCTCATGATATACTACTGAGGACCATGGGGTTCTCACAGTGTTCGATTGAGTTAGGGATAGAATTTTACTTTTTTAAATTGAAGTGATAAAATCATCAGTATGATATTGGTCTAGGATACATGGGTGATGTGATCATCAGTTTGGAATTGTGGATGTCAGATCGGGGCGGTGATGTGAACAGGTTGGGAATGACCCGTCCTAATGGATGGAAAGGCCATAAGACATTAGAGAAATGGTTTCTAGGGAATGAGGTGTAAGTATTAATATGGAAATGTTTTTTATTTAGTGATTTACGATCACCAGTGATAGCCAATGATCCGATTTTAGCCGTTCACATAAAGGTTAACTCTATGATGAGGATGTTTTGAGAACTCATGTGGGTAGAGGCCCCCAATAGTTTGGGTTATATGAATTTGAGTTGTTGTGATTTCCATATAAATCCATGTAAAAGGTGAGTATCCTGACATTGGTTATGATGAGGGTATCAGTTGGGGCTAAGTCACACAGTGATTGTTGTCCTTGGGTCTAGGTTGATTTGGGGGAGTATATATAGCCATTTCTCAAAACATCATTATATGTTTCAATGATGATATTTGACGAGGATTAATATTGTTTTTCCTCTTTATATCGAGCCATTAGTCAACATGTTCATTTTAGTTAGGGTCAAAGGGACCACAGACTTGTGTGGGTGTGCCTTTGGGATGTAGGTTACATGTTTGAGACACGAGGTGTTAGGAGGTACATGGTTGCATGTTATTTATTTTAACATGGAAGCCTTTGGTTTCCATTGTCGATGTGACACCATGTGATCTATTTTTCCATTATCCAAGGATCCATTACTTTTAGTGATTCTAGCATTAGTTGAAGAATGTGAAAAATTATTAGTGGTTGTTGATCACCAATGATATAAGGACCTAACCTTAAACATTACATAATCATTAATTAAATGAATAATACACATGAAGGATCTTTTCTGGTATAGAGTTTTAGAGAATTAGGCCATAACTATTATATTTCATGTCAAAAATTACAAAGTAGAAACTTCTACATAGATTCCATTTTTTCATAAAATAAAAACTCTAGAAAAAAGAGTCATGTCTTGATCCATGTTTTTTACAGCATGACTTTTCCTTGATCCCATCCTTGACCCTATTAATCTTCATGTCCTGTGAAAAACATTTCAAAACTTCGGATGAGCATAAAAAGCCCATTAAGGGTTATAAAATAAAGAAATTCGAAATTAGTCCATCAAAAAACAAAAATTTTAACATACCAAATAAAATCACAAGATTTTTTTAAAAACCCATAGTAATCACAAATCATAAAGGTAACTTGTTGCATCCATAACATACTTACGATGTAGATTTCATAGCTACATAAGGAGTTACATTTGGAATACTCATCCCAGTATATTCCAAAAATCTCTTAGGAGAAACATTCACATTTACCTCTGTCATGTTACCAAATGAATTGAAGAGTTATCTCTGTATCACCCACCATAGGCTTATCACGAAACCACCCATATATGAAACAATTTCCAGGAACCATAACATATTCATAACACATAAAACAAATATATAGGGAAGATAACATTTACACATTTTTAACACAGTATATCATTTAAATATATTGATATAAATAATCAATTATCTATACCATTTTAAATACCAAATAAAGTAAAAGAGTATATAGTATTCATTTCCATTTTAAAAACATTTCGGCTTGTTAAATAATCCGAATATCAAATAATACTCATTGCAGAGGAAAAGGTCGTTGTCACCACATATGACAAAAAGTAATATTTTTTTGTCTTTTAGTAAAATTAATTCTAGTAAAATATTCCATTTGAATGAAATGAAATGTAAAAGTTTTTTATACACCACATAAAATAATGCCTTTTATGAAAAAAAAATATGCCTCATGGAAAGGATACAGATATGAAGTTCATTACATCATGTCCGACATCACTCGTTCGTTCTATAATCTACTGAATAATAAACTAAAGTTGATTTATACTCTATTAAGAACCATTATCAAGTATTTTATCCCCTTTATATCACTTATTACCATTTTATAGACATTATGTAGTCATTTATGTTAATAATAGTCATTTTGTCGATATTTGGTATTAGAGTAAAAAATGAACTTCTGATAATTACAAGCTATTCATGTGGTCAAAAGTCCATTTTATCCATAATGATATTCATGATTTATATATCATATATATCATATATATCCATTATATATATGTGTGAGTATTTATAAAAGTACATAACATTTGTAGAAAATAAATGAAATGCACCGTTCATGGAGATGGTAAGCTGTACATACACATGAGCGATACTTTCATTTCTATTTAATATTAAATGGAATGAAAAAATAATGAATCATATGTATATTATAATTCCAGTATAATATCATATATAATTTCATTATCTCAATAGTTTATACATTCCACGTATGGCATGAACGAGTCATATCACTTTGAGGGGGTTGTATTCAGCAGTTCCTCAAATTAAATTATCGTATTTACATAAATGAAAAATAAAAAACATTGAAACAATATAAATAAAATATATATCACATAAAAATATAGTTCCATATTAATTTCCACTATAAAAGGTTATAGGAGGAGATTGAACAATCATCATTTCATGAGGATGTAGTTCCTCATCCACATAAACAGTATGTTCATTACCCATTAAATGGAGCTGTGTGTAACTGTAGTTTGAATATTTATCATAAAAAATCTAATATATTGAGTATACTGGTGTTTTTATACTATAATTTAATAAAAAGAGTTTATGGAGTTGGATAAGTAAAATAAAATAAAAGAATTTACAAGAAGACATTACCTTTAATTCGGGTAACTCCCTTTGGTTTGAACCAAAAGGATTTCTTGAGACTGACTTATGCCTAAGGTAAGGCTTCTAGTTGGAAGATATGGATATTGACAGCATGTTTCCCCAGAGTTTGCACATTCCTGATGGATTGAGAGGTTTGAGTAATGGGTTAGAGTTAATCGATTTTTATAAGGGGGTGGAGGGGCTCTTTAGGAAAGTTTGAAAATATTATTCTATTATATAATGGTTTTCAGATTCTAAAGGTCCAAAATATATTAAAGTCAATGATACGATGACTCTTGTTCGAAATAAAATCACCCAATAAGAATTGGATAGGTTTTGGATATTTTTTAAAATTCATATAATCTTATTAATTTAGACCATTAATTAATGAGGTAAACATTGCATCATTATTGTGTCCTAAATAATTTAATTTATTTGATGTATAATAATTATAAAATAATACCATGATTTATTAAATATTTTTAGATTTATAATTAATATTCATAGTCCAAGATATAACTTATATATTCCTTTGTAAAAATTTATTTAACATAAGATATATGTTTATGTCATTTTTTTCTTTTCTTTAAGTTAATTAATATAAAGTGTCATTAACACTCTTCTGTGGCTTCATGGGGTCCCAAAATATACCCAAGGATGCTCATGGTCGTAAGTGTATCACCCAATTATATTAGGACACATTTTATGGTATTTTATTTTTATTATAATATTATTTTTACCTTGAATTACCCTATTTACCATTAATCGCAGTAAATAAAAGTCAAAAGTTAGTATTGACCAAAAATTATTTTAATCTTATTGATCCAAATTTTACTTACTAATAACAACCATGTATGTATTATTTTCAAAATTAAATTCACATAAGAGATAAAATTTCATTTAAATGGAAAATTCATATTTTTAACATCAACTAAGTATTTTCACTATTCACAAAAAATTGATGGATTTCAAAAAAAACCAAAAATTCATCCTATGATCTATTTGATATTCTAAATTAAAAATTGATGTCTATTTTATCAAATTAAAAACATAAATGTTTCATTAATTAATATAATATTAATTGTTGTTGTCAAAACAAAAAATGCGTTTTTATAAAATATTAACTATCAAAAGATTGAAAGATTTTTATGTGCAATTTCAAAGTGAAATAACTTCCAATGATGAACATTGGATTAAATGGTAAAAATGTAATCTAATAAAACATTAAACCTAGTTAAATTATAATCTAACCATATAAATAAATTACATTAAATGGAAATTTTGAATTTAAATATAATATTTTTCCATATTCATTCAAAATTGAATTTTATTAGTAAAGTACCAAAATCTCATCCAAAGTAAATTTCAATGTTCATATATTAATGAGAATATTATTTTCTAAAATTGAACATATAAAAGTGACAAAAATACATTTAAACAGGGTTCTCTATCAAAAGGTGGTAAAACACCTTTTAAAGTATAAGAGAGTATTTATGCTTACAATAAGATTATTTCTTATTTTATGCCTCTAAAATTTATTGGATAAATGTAAAAATAATTAAAAAACATGTATAATCATATTTTAGTTAGTTATGTTCATTAATGTTGTTAAAACGACTAGGAATTAACTACCATTTAAAATAATAATATTATATTATTAATGTGCAACGTTGGATTTCAAAGAAACCTGTTATTGCGTATCGGTTACGCCATCGAACAAAACATCCCATTTAAAGTAAAATTTATATTCAATTCAAAAATATCTCAAAATATGAAAATTTCATATTATTTATTTACCTGTTATGTTACATACTTCCCACTTTTGAGAATTGCGTTCTGAAAATTTTTATTCACTTATCAAAAAATGGGGGTATTGATCCTTCATAGAATTTTCTGATTCCCACTTTGACTCTTCAACAATATATTTTTTTCACAAAACCATTACCTGATGAATTACCTTATTCTGCAGCACTTTCTCCCTTATGTCAAGAATTTGGACTGGTTGTTCCTCATAATAGAGATTCTCTTACAACTGAACTACCTTTGGGCTGAAAACATGAGATAGATCGGGCATATACATTCTCAACAATGAAACATGAAAAAAAATAGTACCTAGGATAAACATGGTTTTAAATCTAATCTTTACGCAAATGATCCAACATTATCCAATATTTCATATGGTCCAATGAACCTCTTACTCAACTTCCCCTTCTTACCAAAATGAATCATACTTTTCCATGGAGAAACATTGATAAAAACATAATCACCTACCTCTAAAGAAATATCCTTCCTCTGGTTATCTGTATTACTTTTCTGCCTACTCTGTGCAGTTCTCATGTGCTTCTAAATCAACTAAAATTTTTTAGCAATCTCTTCTACCAATTTTTGTCCCATAAACATCCATTAAGCTACTTCATCCCAAACAGATGGAGTTCGACATAAATTCTCATATAATGCCTCAAATGGATCCATTTGTATACTGAAATGAAAACTGTTATTACAATAAAACTCATCCAAAGAAAGATGTTGGTATCATATTCCTTGATAATCCATTGAGAAATCATGTAACATATCCTCCATGGTCAGAATTGTTTATTATAACTGCGCATATGATTGAAGATGAAAAGTTGAACTAAAGTTTAATTTAGTACCCAATGACTTCCAATGGCCTTTAAAAAAGTTATATGTAAACCTGGGATCACGATCATATACAATGGAGAGGGTGACTCCATGAAACCTCGGTATCTATTTATCATATAACCGAGAAAGTTGATCTAGAGACAATTTATCTAAAATAGGATGGAAATGATCAAATTTTTTCAATCGATAAACATTAAACCATATTTCATTGTTACCTCGGGATGTCTTTCGTAATACCACAACGAAGTCCATAGATATATTTCCCTATTTCTAATTTGGCAGCGGTAAAGGTTGAAGAATCCATTTTGGTAACTTCCACTCTACTTTAACCTGTTCACAAGTCAAACACTTCATAGTAATGTCAGCAATATCCCTTTTTATTCCATCCCACCAGAAATACTCTTAAATATCTTGTTACATATTTGTACTGCAAGGATGAACTCATAATGGTGAACTATGAGTTTCACATAACAACACATTCATCAAATTTGAATCAATAAAAACGAATTATATCTTTCCAAGCCTCAAAATGCAATCATTATCAATGATAAATCATGGAAGTAACCTTCTTAACCAAATCCACCTTTTTCTGCAACTCATTTCCTTCCTTCTGCGCTTGCATAATTCTATCTGATAGTGTTGATTTCACTAAATCCTGAAACAAAGCAGACGAATTTCCTGCACTAAAAACATCTATTCCAAATTATAACAAGTCATTTATCAATGTATCTTATTGAAAATTCAATAAGGTTAATGTAGCATTACTTTTTTGACACAAAGAATCATCCACTTTATTTGCCTTTCCTAGATGGAAATGAATTGTGCAATCATAATCAATGAATAATTCTGGCTATCTTCTCAATATAATTTTCAATTATTTATGAGGAAATATATACTCTAAACTTGTTTGGTCAGTATATATTTCACATTTTACTCAATATAAATGATGCCTCCATATTTTAAAAAAAACAAAAAAATATAATTCTAAATCATGTGTAGGGTAATCTAAGTCATGGGGTCTCAACGGACGTGAAGAATAACAAATTACCTGATCATTCTGCGTAAGGACAAAGCTAGGTTCTTTCAATGAAGCATCATTGTAGATTACAAACTCACTATTTTTGGAGGTCAGTGGAAAACTAGACCATTCACCAAATTTCATTTCAATTCCTAAAAACAATCATTACATTCTTTTGTCCCAATGAAAATAATACATTTTCCAGTTAACATAGTCATTGGTCTAGATAAAAATGAAAAATTATCAACAAAACCAAATTAATAACCTGAAAAACCATGAAAACTATGGATCTTGGTTATATTTTTGGGTCTTGGCCATTCGTTAACAACTATTGTTTTAACAGGATCAACAGTTACCCAATTTATTGAAACAATGTGTCCATGGAATGAAATTTTTTGTAACCAAAACTCACAATTATTGAATTTCCCATATAGTTTCTTTTCTTTTATGGTTTTCAAGACAACCCTTAAATGAATTTCATGGTCTCATTTACTTTTAGAATAAAATGAAATATCATCAATGAACACAACCACAACATTTCCATGAAATCTGGGAAAATTCTATTCATAAGATCCAAGAATATAGCTGGTGCATCTGTTAATCCAAAAGGCATGACTACAAAATCATAATAGCTATACCATGAAAATCAGGAGTCAAGCGAGCCTTCTCCTTTGACATTTATTAAAAATAAAAGGACAAAGTTACAATAATGTTAAGAAAGGTGTTTTACAAAGAAGTGTTTAAACATCACAACACAAATCAGCTTGAACAAAGAGATCACAAAATTCATGAGCAACAAAAGACCAAATTGAGCCTACCTACAAGATTTCTCATTTAGAAAGAGCATTAGCAACTTGATTCGTCTGATGATAAACATGAAGTACTTCAATAGATATGGAATCAGCTAAATGAATGCATTCTAACCATGCTGAAAGATCCTCTATGGCACATTCCGGGACCGATCTCGAAGAATTTGAACTGCAGTGGATGAATCAGATTCAATCCAAATATCATGCCATCCAAAGAAAACAGCGTACCTGATAGCTTTAATAATTTCCCATAATTCTGACTCCAATGCAAAAGCATTTCCAATGTAGTGAAAAAAGCATCCTTTGACAAATCTCTTATGGTTACGAAAGACGCATATGCAACCATCCAGACCAGGTTCTCTAGATGTTGCACCGTAAATGTTAACCTTCATCCACCATCAAATAAGAGGGAACCATCTCACATGTTTCACCATTCGAGGTTTCTTTACCCTGCCATTGACACCAAGAAACCTGAGCAGCATTAAATCGGATATATCATCTTTATTGCCCTTGTCACAATGTAAGAAGCAGTCCTAACTACTTCATGTATCCCCAAGATACTTCCATGGAAGGATGGAACACGGTTCTTTATGATGAGATCATTTCTGGGCTTCCAAATACCGGAGAACAAACTGGCCACCACTGCATATAGAAGCGAAAAAATCTTCTCACTGCATTCGGAATTACACAATGAGCAGAACATGTCCTCAAGGGATGTCATGGAGAGGATGCAATGAATGTTGTCCTGCAAATAAATCCAGATCCTCGCAGTAAATTTTCATGTAAGAAAAATGTGATCATAATATTCATCCTCTTGTAGACAGAATAAACAAACCGATGCAAGGTTAACACCCGTTTTCTGCAAATCATTTTTGTGTGGCAGCATTTTCTCTATATCTTCCATATAAGCAATGTAACCGCTGGAGGAATGAAATTCATTTGTAAATAAATAACCCAGTGACGGGGATGCAAATAATGACCACTTAGATTTGTGTACCTGTATCTAGTAGTAAAATTCCCATTAAAATTATCCATCTAGAAGAGCAAATCAGAATCATGAAAGGAGTATTTATCAATTTCACAAATAACCTAACTAGGGAGATTACAGATAATATATGGGTTACATTGATATTCAATAATATTCAAATCCTTTAAAGGGTTAGGGATGCCAATAAAATCACAAACATGCCTTGATATCCAGTGGGTGGTCCAGAAATTAAGAGCAGAATTTTTGGACACAATCCATTTAGAGGTTAACATCAATTCAGAATAGGATTTTTTAAGTGCTGGCCAAATGGATGAGCATAGATTAGTTGATTTCCCTTTATGTAACTTATCAGTAAATCTAATTTTAAGTAAATCCATATAATTATTAGGAAAAGCAATTAGATTCCAGGTGAACTTATTTATCAATGTGTCATTGAATAGCCGAATATCCTTGACACCCATTCCTCCCATCTTAATGGGCTTAATACAATCTTTCCATGCCATAGTAATCAAATTCTTCTCATAAATCGAAACTTTCAAAATTAAGTTTCTGATCATCCCATCAATTTCTTTAATCAATACCTTGGGACACCAATAAACTGAAAAAGAGTGGAAAAACATCTATGTTATCACCGAATTCACTAAACGAATCCTCCACACCTAAGACAATTTTATTCCTTTCCAATTGTACAGTGGATTCAAAATTTTCAGAGCAATCTTCTCTAGATATAACCTCTTGATCCTTCCCCAGAACAGAGTTACACCAAGATAGATAAAAGGAAACATTCCTTTCTAAACTGCATGTTTTCGAGCCACTCTGACCTGCTTCGAGACATGGATACCCTTACCAAACATGATAAAGGATTTACTCCAGTTGATTACTTGACATGACACCTATTGATAGTGAGCAAAAATTCCTTTAATGCAAGAAATGATATATTTTTCAGCTATTCCAAAGAGAAGAATATTATCATCATAGAACAGATGTGAGGGAGAAAAAAATCACGTTGAAATCTCATCCTTTGAAACCATCCAATGTTTGAAAGATCAGTGACACACCAGCTCAAATAATCTTCTGCAAAGGCAAAAAGCAGACCAGAAAGAGGGTCACCCTTCCTGACACCTCTTGAGCATTGAAATAATCCCCTAGGAGATCCATTAACATGAATTTAATGTATGGAACTAGAAAGAATGCAGCTGACAAGGTTAATGTACTTTTGTGAAAACCCATGCATTCGAAGAATATGAAAAAGGAATATCCATCTAATAGTGTCAAAGGATTTTGAAATATCAATTTTTAAAGACATATTGCCATCCTTAACCTTTCTTTTCATCACATTGATACATTATGAGGTAGTGCATAAACAGTTTTGAATATTCCTCCTAGGTACGAATCCAAACTGATTGCATGATATCAAACCTTTAGCAACCATACCCAACCGATGGGTTAAAATCTTACTGAAATTTTTTGGAATAGTATTCCCAACAACAACTTGTCTAAAATCCTTGATTTCAAGAGAATTGTCCTTTTGGGAATAAGAGAGATGAAACCAGCATTCATTCCAAATGGCAGATAAGCAGATCTGAAGAATTCATTAACAACATTAGTTACATCAACTTGCAGAATGTCCCAATAGAACATAAAAACTTATTCGTAAAACCATCATGTCCTGCCACACTCTCAATATTTAAGGTGAAAAGAGAATTATGAATTTCTTTGGCATTGGGGATTTCAACCAAAATTTGATTATTATCATCTTCAATGGAGGGTTCAAAGCATTGAATGATCTTATCATATAACTCTTCATCACAATTAGTGTATAATTGTTTGAAATAATTAACGGTCGCATTAGAAATTTTCAATTCAGAAGAAAATAGATTACCAGAAATGGTGACTTCTTGAAGAGACCTCTTAGCACATTTTTCTCTATTCATACAGTGAAATAGTTTTGAATTTCTATCTCCATCTTTCAACCACCTTATGTTAAATTGATTTTTTGCTAATTTCTTCTTCAAATAAATAATCTTTTCCAGATTGGAAGAAGATTTAATTTCATTCTGAGTTGGCAATTCCTTCAAGGAGGTGTATTTTTGACAATTTAAGAGAACCATTTCAGCCTTATGAATATCAATGTAAATGGAGGAGAAGGTATCCTTACTCCATTTCTTCCATCTGTCCTTTACCATTTTTTGCTTGCTGCATAAGGAGTGAGAAGGACTACCCAAAAAAACCACCTTCCATGCCTCCAAAACATCTTCCCTGTAATTTGGTATAGTTAACCAAGCATTATAGAATGTAAAAGGGAGAGGGGTAGACCTCTGAGTACATAAATGAATATCTACAATAATAGGATTGTTATCAGAATTTAATCTGTGAAGAGATATCCCAAAGATGTCAATTGCCTTATTCCTATCATCAACATGTAAAAAAACATGTCCAACTTACTATCATGCCACCCATTTTTAGTGTATCGCATCCCAGTGAACTCAGGTCCAGAAATTGGGAGCTCAAGAAGACCACATTTTTCAATACAAACAGAATGATCCTGGGCTGAGGCACGACTAAATTTCTGACCATTTCTCTCCTTAGGTTTTAGAAACGTATTGAAATCACCAATTATAATCCAAATATTCAAAATGGTCTTAGATATATCAACTATGATTCTCCCTAGAGACCTTATTCTAATGTAACTGTTAAAATCATACACAAATGTAACAAAGAGGGGACATTATTGAAAGCACAATTGAGAGTGACCGATTGAGAGTCTGAGGCAACCGAGGTGAGGGAGACACTGTCATTCTTGATCGCCCATAAGGAATCAAAACCATTAAAAGGTAAATTAGTATCAACAAGGGATAATCCAAGAGAGGACAATTTGAATGATCCCCATTTTTCAAACTTCATATTTGGTTCATCTAATCCAACTAGAAATGGCTTTTTGGTCACGAGAAAGTGCTTAAGGGTCTTGACCGTGGGAGAGTTCCTGATCCCTTGGAAATTCAAAAATAAGATACTCATTTAATTGACCTGAGCCTACTGCTAGGCCCATTAATAACACTTGATACATTCCTTCAAGGGGAATCAACTTCAATATCAGGGGAGGCATCATCATCATCCTCCTCTACTGTTAGTAAAGAGAACCTGTTGGGAGATTCAATTGAGATAGTAGTTAAAGAAGCATGTAACACTCTTTTTGTGTCCTTAGCCAAATTTACTGTCAATGGTTCTCCCAAATTGGGAGATTCCATATCAGTATTCAAGGTGTGTTCTATATTTTGAATTCCATCAAAAACTTGTGTAGTATCATCTGAGATCAACTTATTATCCTATAAGATAACATCTGCATTCAAAGTAACTTCATGACCTACCAGGCCTTGCTCAGTAGGGACATGTTCTATATCAGGAATTGCTGCAATTACCTCCCCATGATCCTCTGTCCAAGTGTTAATCCTGATTACCTCCTCAGTGTTAACAGGGGCCTTATTATTTGTATCCCAATCCACTGCATTCTATATTGACCTCGAGCTCCCAGCCTTCTCTATCACAGTTTTATTAGGGGGATCCTTATAGACAGGGGGTACAATAGTGTCAGTTCCCCTATTCCTCCTATAGTTCTTATCCACATGTCCACAGACATTACACAAACTACAATGCTTAATCCTGTAGAAATTAGGGGCATAATTCCCCAAAAAAATAAATTCAAACAAAACTTTGGTACTACTTCATTTGATGGCCCAACATCTACTGAAGAAGTTGTAATGGATTTTTACACCCATTTTTTCTTGTAGTCTGGATGCTTTCCCTATGTTGAGTTCTTCATTGGACACTCATCTGCATAATGACCCATTTCATTACACCTAAAATATTTTACAAAATATAAATCAGATTTTTTCTTACCATTACCAAGATATTTTTTAGTGCAATTACGAGCCTTATGTACCATTTTACCACATCAGTATCACCTACAAGAATTAAAAAGGCATTCTCCAGCATGCTTTTTACCAGAATTTTCACAAACTGTAAATTAATTTTCTTGCCATCATATTTTTTAGAAGTGTTATTCCCGTTCATATGCCATCTCAACCTCTTATTATTTAGGTTGTAAAAGAACACATAATCATCATAAAGCTCCATTTCCACCTTCTCTACACATCGAACAAGTTTTTCCTATATTTTGAACTCAATAGAAGCTAATTCCATTCGATACATTGGATTTAATCCTATGTAAAAATAGTTGATTTTACTATCAAGATCTCATATGAAATTTGTATCATACCATGCCAGTTGAGTGAATTTTTCTTCATAAATAGGCATTTAGTTGTCCTCCTGCCTCAATTATAGGAATTGATTTTCCTAAAAAAATGAACAAACATAGAAAAATATTTCTCAAGAAACATAACATTGAATTCACCCCAATCAAGAGAACCAATATCCCCACTATCCTAGATATTTGTCACCATAGACCACCGCTGATCGACTAAACCTTCATAGTGGTAAACAGAAAGACTAAAATTTTGATGTTTTGAACACCCCATGGCATCCAAAATCTATTCTAGTGCTTTAGTCCCCCCATAATTCTTGAATAAGGTAATATGATCTTATGAATGATGGGGCAAATTGACTCATTAACTTTTACACTACTGAAATTTTCCACTGTGGTTGATTTGGATGATCTCGTGCATGGATACCACCACCATTTATATCCCAATTTAATTTTTCCATCACTGCAACAAAATGTTAAGCTCCAATTCTGACAATCTCATGTTGCTAATTTGGAAGTTTATCTTCCTCCAGATGTCATCCCACCATAGCTTCCATGTTTCCTCTGTGGAAAACCATTCAAAACACAAAAAATATATTAGGTGAAACATCATAGTAATCTGTAAATGCTATATCATTTCAATCATATCATAAATTAATTTATAGAAATTAAAATAACAATATTCTAATTCCTATATTTTTCTAAACCGACCTTTGATACCATCTATAAGGATAAAAACATAAAAATTACATAATCTTGAATTAAATGAATAATTCTTATTGAGGATCTTTTTAGTTTTAGAGTTTTAGAGAATTAGGCCATAAATATTATATCACTTCTAAAAAATTATAATGTAGACACTTATACTTAGTTCCCATTTTTTCCTAAAATAAAAACTCTTCAAAAAAGGATTCATGTCTTGTTCTGTGTTTTAGACATTGTGACTTTTCCTTGATCCCATCATTGACCCTATTCATCTTTAAGTCCTACGAAATACATTTCAAAACATGGAATGAGTATAAAAAGCTCAGTAAGGGTTATAAAATAATGAAATAAAACATTATTACAATAAAACATAATCATTTTAACATACCTCATGAAATAATAATATTTATGAATAACACATAGTAATCACACATCATAAAGGTAACTTGTGGTATCCGTAATATACATGCATTGTGGAATTCACATCTACATAGGGAGTTACATTTGGAATAACCATCATTATATAATCCTTAAATCTCTAAGGAGAAACATTCATCATTACCTCTATAACATTACCTAATGCTTTGGTGATCCATCTTGGGCACACACACCCTAGGTTTATCACATAATCACCCACATATGTAATTATTTCAAAAAACCATAACATATTCATAACACATAAATGAAATATAAAGGAAAGATAACATTCCACATTTAAATCAAAATATATATTTTTAATATATTGACATAACAAATAAATTATCAAAAACATTTTCAATACCAAAGAACATAAAATAGTATATGGTATTTATTTTCCTTTTAAAAAAATTTCATCTTGTTAAAGATTCCAAATATAAGAAAATACTTGCAGGGGTGGAAAAGGTCGTTGTCACCTCTTACATTAAAAGGTAACGATCTTTTTTGTCATTTAATATAATTTTTCATAGAAAAAAATTCCAATTGAATGAAATTAAAAGTCAATGGTCTTTATACACCGAATAAATTAATTTCATGTATAAAAGGAAATATTCCTCATTGAAAGGAGATTGAGATGATGTCCCTTACCTCATGTTCAACATGACCCATTTATTTTTTAGTCTACTGAATAATAAAAAAAAATTAATATTTATGGGATCAAGAACCTTTCTCAAGTTTATTATTCCATTTATATAACTTATTAGAATGTTAGAAACATTATGTAATCATTTACATTAATAATGGTCGTTTTGTAGATATTTGGTACTTGAGTCAAAAATAAATTTCTTATAATTAAATTTTGTTCATGTGGTAAAAATTAAATTATATCTAGAATGATATTTATTATTTAGAGATCATATATATCATATATATCTATTATACATAGGTATTTATAATATTCTATAAAATTTGAAAATATGAAATGAAATTCACCGTTCATTGAGATGGTAAGTCGTATGTACGTATGAACACTACTTTTATTTCAATTTCATATTTAATGGAATAATAACAAAATGATACATAGGTATATTATAATTAAAATATAATATCAAATATAATTTCATTAACTCTATCATTTAGACATTCCACGTATGGCATGAATGATTCATATCACTTAAGGGGCGGTAGTCCGCACTTCCTCAAATGAAAGTATCGTATTTAAATACTATAAAAACCATAAAATGTATTCTATAAATAAAAAATAAATAATAATAGAAAAAATATAAATATAATATGTATAAAATATAAATATAGTTCCATCTTAGTGGCCCCTATAAATGGTGGTCGAAGGATATTGAACAATCATCGTTTTGGGTGGTAGTATTTCTCCATCCTCAGAAACAATATGTGATTTTCCAATTAGATGGAGGTCTGTGTAAGGGTAGTTTTAATATTTATCATTAAAACAACCTATTATATCTATTACACTTCTTTTTTTATTACATTAAGAAATAAGAAGTGTTTAGGGTGTTGGGGAAGTAAAATAAATGAAAATAACTTAAGAGAAGACGTTACCTTTAATTCGGGAAAATCCCTTTTGTTTGAACCAAATGGATTTTGTGATGTACCTTAGGCCTAAGGTAAGGCTTCTAGGTTGAATAAATTGATCATGAGAGATTATTTGGGTAGATTTGTTATGAGACAAGTGGATTTAGAGGTGTTAGTAATGTTGTAGAGGTGAGGGAATTTTATACGGGGAAGGAGGGGCTCATTAAGAATGTTTAAAAATATTATTTTATTATATAATTATTTTCAGTTTCTAGCGGTCCAAAACTTTTTAAAGTATAATATATGATTAAAATTATTAGAAATAAAAAAATCCAATAATAATTTGAAATGTTTTGGATAGTGTTTTTGTTCATATAATCTTATTAATTTAAATCTTTCATTAATGAGCTGAACACTACATCATTATTGTGTCATAAATAATTTCATTTTTGATGTCTAAAATTGATAAAAAATTACATTATTTAGAAAAAAAGTTATCTTTCTAATGAAAATTTATATTTGAAGATATAACTTATATAAAACCATGTAAAAACTGATTTACTAAATGATATATGTTTATGTCATTCTTGTCGTTACTTTAAATTAATTAATTTAATATGTCATTTTCACTCGTAAGTGGCTCCATGGGTTCCCCAAATCGACCCAAGGATTCCCATGGTCGGATATGTATCATCAAATATTATTATGACACATGTTAGGGTAATTTAATATTATTATAATATTATTTTTACCTTGAATTAACCTATTTACCTTTAACCGCAGTAAATAAAAGTCAAATGTTATTATTCAACAAAAATTATTTTAATATTATTGAACCATTTTAATTAATAATAACAACCATGTATGTTAGATTTTCAAAATTCAATTCCCATAAACTGTAAAAAAAATTAATTGAAAAAGTCATTTTTTAACTATTACTAAGTGTTTTTAGTAATCATCAAAAATTGAAGGTTTTCTGAAAAATACCAAAAATTCAGCCTAAGATATATTTCATATTCTAAATCAAAAAATTAGCTCTATTTTACAAAATAAAAAACATAGAAGTTTCATTAATTAATTTAAAATTAAATCTTCTTGTCAAAACAAAAAATGTGTTTTTATGAAATATTAACTATCAAAAGATTGACACTTGATTATGTCCAATTTTTAAGTGAAATTGCTTCCTGATGACCAAATTTGTATTAAATGGTAAAAATATAATCTAATTACACTTTAATACGTTTTAAAAATATAATCTAACCATATTAATAGATTATATTAAAAGGCAATTTTTAATTAAAATACAGTATTTTTTCACTATTCATTAAAAAAATAATATTATCAGAAAAATACAAAAATTTCACCCAAAGTAAATTTCAATGTTAATATTATAAAGAAGAATTTTTTTTCCAAATAGAACATATAAAATGGAAAAAAATAGATTAAGAAAGGTTTCACCATCAAAATGCGGTAAGACAACCATTTATAGAATATTAGAGTATATATGCTTAAAATTGTATTCATTATTCTTTTAAGCCTCTATAATTTATTTGATAAATGTTAAAACATTTATAAAACGTGTATAATCATATTGTAGTTAGTTAATTTCATTCCCTCCATTACAAAGGCTAGGCATTAACTACTATTTAAAATAATAACATTATATTATTAGTGTACAACATAAGATTTCAAAGAAACCTATTTATGCATACCAGGTACGCCATCAGAAACAACATCCATGTTAAAGTAAAATTAATATTTAATTGAAAAATATTATTAAATATGAAGGGCATGTGGTATCCAAATAAACCTCTTCTAACAACATACACATGCCCTTCAGGTTCCGTTTAAACATTATTTCATTACATTCTGGTAAGGATCAACTTAATGAGATGGATCATAGTTTCTTCTTCTCGTTCATTTTTTTAGGACTTTGAGGTTATGTCTATAGAGATAATTCTTTTTTAGTTTCTTTTTGTTATTTCTTTTATCAGCATGTTGTTTTATTATATTTATGTTTCTACTCTGGTCTTCCATGGGTTACCCTATTTACTATATTGACATGTTTGACCAATTTTTATATGAATTATTTATTTTTTTCGTGGTACAAGTGGTGTGTTTTTCATGATGATATATTTATTTACCTTCCATTTTTGTTTTTAATTTGTTACATCCACTATTTCATTCCTTTGAATATCCTTCTTATTGGTGGGTCTTGTTCAAGTCTAATGAGTCTTATTTATTCCACAACAAGTTTTATAATTTTATTCAAACTTGTATAATATCTATTTCCAAAGGGTATTGCCTACCCACTATACATGTTCAACCCTCATTATTAGTCGGTGTCTATTGGTGTTCCTTGAGGTGAAGCAATTGATATTGGTGATTGACCTAATAGTAATTTTATGTGGCTTATCATGTCTGGGATTCCACAAAAGGTTAATCTATCTCATTTTGAGTATTAAAATTATAGAATTTTTTTATTCATGTATATAAAATTTTAATCATTCGTGTAATGATTATAAATTTGTTAGAAATAATATAATATATTTTCTAGAAAAATTAATATATATGTGAAATTCTTTTTTATGTGTCCTGTTCATTTAAATCATAATAATATAAATATATAAATATTTATGAATGGATTTAATCAAATTTTATTATGATATATTCAATTAAATAAATAAACAATCATATAATCATCACAAAAAGGAATATAATGAGGTTAAAATATTTATTAATTCTAACAAATTCTATTTTTTTAAATATGATTTCTATAAAATTTGTTATTAGATATTATGATTAATTTATACCTCCTTTAGAAACTGAATTTGAAAAAAAATAATTCAATAATTTAATCAACATGTTCAAATTCTGCTATAATGTTAATTTTGTAATTAATTAAGAATAGATACCATTATAAATGTTATGAAAACATGGTAAAGTATTAAATAGTTTTAAAAGTGTTAAACTAAATTATAAGGGATAAAATATTTAAAAATATCATCTATATCCCCATAGGTTTAGAATGTTTCAACCATCATTAACTTAGCTACTACAATTGGTTGTTTTGGTTCTTCTAGACATAATAATGTCATTTATTAAATTTACATGTTCTTCAAAATTAGAGGGTTCTCACTCCTCTAAATTATAAAAGGTAACCACCTCTACCAACTTATTTCACAAACATTGATAACCTTATATTTATCATGATCTACCCACATTATATAATAACACCATTATCCATGATCTAGTTATTCTCGTCCCACCAAATATCCATCCAATGATGTCTTAGATTATATGTTAACATAGTATTAAAAAAGAAATGGTAATTCTCATAACTGAGTTCTTCGTATTTTATTTGTACTTAAACACCCTAATAATATATTATATGAATCAAAATATAATGAAATAAATATCATAATTATAATTTATTTTTATTTTTCTATTGAAAAAAATTTTGTACTTCCCATCCATTAAATGAAAAATGAAATCATTTCTTGTCCATACGTTTGGACAACCACCTCCACAAAGAACTGTATTTTGTTAATAATTTCTTCATGTAAAAGGTTATAAAAATACTTTAATGCAAATATATGATATTAATGACATAATTATGAGTATTTAAGTACAAATTATTATCTTTTGTACTTTCATTCCATACATTGAATAATGAAATCATAATTTGCCTATATGTATAGACTACTGCCATCACCAAGGGATGTATTAAATTATTACTCATGTACTTACATGGATGCTTTTAAAATTGTATGAAGTATATAAATATTTTATTTATAAAATTTTTATGATTAAAGAATCATGACCATGTTTAAATGACTAGAACCATCAGACTGTAACTTTCTGGGACTATGGAATAATTAACACCAAAATAATTATTTTAAAGAATAATTTTTAATAACTGTTTCAATAAAAAATTATAATATAATGTTATATATTTAAATAAGTGTAAATATTAATATTTAAAATACGTTTACAAAATTTAATTTTATAATATATGTGGTTAGAGTGTCTAGGGGGAAATTTAGGACTTGATATGTGATTTTATGTTATAGTCTCACCTTTTATGAGTACTGTTTATGTTTCAATTTCCATTTGTTGAATTATATGATGTTTATATAGTAAAAAGAAAAAAAATCATCTAATCTACTTATTTTTTTGTTTCTAAATATGATTTCTATGTTTACCATCTTTAGTACTTGAACATTTTATAATAATACTTTAAATTAAATTCGACATTATTTCTAATTTTTAGTCAGCATTCGATCATCTCAATATATATATTTGTAAAAGTAATATTTTGATAATTATTATCTAGTTTGTAATTATTTATAATAATATGTATCAAAAATCATTGAATTTCATTAAAATAATCTTAAAATGATATTTTTGTTATATTTCATTAACATATTAATTTTTCTATGTTTAAAAATGTATGAATAAAATGATTATTAAATGTTTAGTGCAAGAACTAATTATATCATTTTTATTTACAATGTTTTTAATAAACTTTCATTAATTAATTCCATACTTTTTCAATAATAACCCAAATCCCTATTACACTATATGTTTTTTTCACAAAAACAACAAAATATGAATTGATCATCTTGTTTTTAAAAGAATATAGCATAATATTTTACAATATCATTATAAATATATTGAAAACACTTCTATTATAGATATTATTCTCTAGTTAAATTATAAAATGATGCCATATAATTATTTACATTTAAGGATTATTTTGATTATTTTATGTAATTTTCTTGATCCATATATTTTTCATGGCATAATCAAGCTATGATATATGTATTTATTTAGTTTTGGTAGACATATGTTTAGTATTAATTATGTTAATTGTGGACCAATATATATATATATATATATATATATATATGTCAAATAAATTGGTTAAATATTGATATTTACTTCCTTTCAGTACATATAATAAATTTTTTATTACATTTTTTTCTATACAACTTTTATAACCTTGTTACTTAATTTCCCATTTATTGGAAACCAAATAAACACAATTACTACCGTATAAACCTACTTATGATAGAATAGAGGTGGAGGTTAAAAACCAATGGTATGAGTCACACACATATGGATGTGATTTCATTAATAATGAATGATATATGAATCAATATAGAATGAGTTATAAAAATATTTAATAATATCTACATGTATATGAATTTCATAAAACCATACAGTGTGAAAAAACTACCAATGATAAAATAAAACAGCAAACCCCACAAATAAATGAAGACCAAATTACCCCCACATAACTTAACAATTTTATATGTATTCCAATCCTTAATAAAATATCCACCATCATCCAAGATAACTATTCTCAAAAACACCATTAATGGGATCAAATATAATTGAAAGTTAACTCTAGGAAGTGGTGGTGAGAATAAAAAAACACATCAGTTCCCAACTAAATCCATAAGTAGAACATATGGGATTAAATAATACTAATGAATATTGGAGTGAATATAATCTCAAATAATCATAACAAGTCACCCCATGTCATAATATTGTACATTTATAGTGTAACATACATCGATAGAATGCATCAAATTAATGTCCTATAAAAATCACACTATATACAATTGTATATAGGTGTAGTTTCTAATATTATTTCAATAACATAATAAATAGTTATTCCAATAATTCATATAATATCCACCTACAACCTAGAAAACAATTCCCAAAAACACCATTAATGGGCTACAAAATAATTTAAATTTAACTCTAGGAAGTGGTGGTGAGTATAACAAAACACATAAGATTCCATCTAAATCCATAAGTAGAACATATGGGATTAATTAATACTAATTAATCTAGGATTGAAAATAATAGAACAGAATGATAACAAGTCACCCCATGTCCTAGGTGTGTACATTTATAGTGTAACATACATTACTAGAATGCATCAATTTAATGTCCTATAAAAATCACACTATATACAATAGTATATAGGTATAATTTCTAACATTATATCACTAACATAAGAAATATCTATGTCAATCATCATTAATATAACACATACATATAATATCTAAAAAGTTAAATATGGGGACTCATATTTCCACATTATAAGTATTTTTATATCTCAATGTCTAAGGTCTAACCTCTAGCCAGCTAGGACGATAAAATCAAAAAGTTTTTTAAAATAATCACACCATAATTGCCATGGTATTTACCAAAATTATAATAGTAAATTCAATGAATAAATAATATGATGGGAATATTCATTTTAAAAACTAGTTCAATTAAAATGAAAATTCCAAAACAAATGTTCATTAACAGCAATATAAAAAATTCCAGGCGTCCCCTTTTTGAATTAATAATTTCAACATCCACACACTTATCTATCAATTTTACACTGATTATTTTACACTCCCTATAAAAATAATCATGTCTGCAACTACTCCATACAAATAAGAAAAGATAGTTCACTAAATATTATATCACCATAAAAAATAAAATATGGCCAAAGAATTCTAATAAACTACTTTTAGAAATACAAATGGGTTGAAATCATTAGAATCTAAATCATGGAATCAAGTATACATTATCAATTACTCTACAACTAGAACTATATATTTGGATAGTACCATTCGATATCCCTGAACTACAACCTTTGATTGAAATATAATCACCAT
This sequence comes from Viscum album, assembly GCA_963277665.1. Lineage (NCBI taxonomy): Eukaryota > Viridiplantae > Streptophyta > Magnoliopsida > Santalales > Viscaceae > Viscum > Viscum album. Next base: position 1,728,293,141 of record OY728157.1, read on the forward strand.
AAATCGATCCATGAAAATCTGAATGTATGATTGAATTGGAAATTAGATTTCCCCCTGAAATTTACTGACCATACTATGTCATATAAAACCTCACTAATATTGTATATAAGGAATATTTGATTTGATAGAATATAATAATTAAAATGAAATGTACATCTGGTTAACTATCCTTTATTAATATCTATAATACTATATGAATTACATTGATGCACTTCATAGAATCCAATAAAACACATCAATAAGAATCATAATAATTTAAAACATTTTAAATAATAAAAACAAATGTTGAACATCATAATCATTGAAAATAATTCTATTCACATATAAATATTGTATTTGAATAACCATTTATCCTAGACCTATGTATTTTTGATTATCAGAAACAATTATGATTCCCTCTAAAACACTATAGTACATAAATTTTTAACCAAGAAGAATTTTTTTCTTTTATCAACAACATTGTTCATTTATATAGTCCATAACATCTATAGTGAGACTAAAATAGTATGTCTACGTATGTCCACCGAATCTATAAAACAAATAATCCACTAGATCACCTGAATTATATAATTTCCAAAATCTATTCCATCATCTCAATAATTATAGATCATAATTTCATAAATTTTCAATCAGTGTTTTCGTCCACAAAGTCAGAAATCAGTTGTCAGGGTCCTGGTGTATGGATACGTCGGCCGCCCGCACAAACACTGGACTCCCTGAACTGAAAACCACACTCCGTAATCTTAACACTATTGCTTCACAGAAAGAAAATATCAGAGTTCTAAGATCTGCGGTAGAACCGACTCCTCTGATACCAATTTTTCACGACCCGTCCTCGGATCTCATGCCGTGACTACCCCAAGCCCTCCTTCCATAGGCCAGGGGCTGGCGACTATCACCAAAGGGGTAAAAATCCCGATAACTAGGAAGGCATTGCCTTTGTAAAAGAAAACAAGCACCACAGAGTTCAAGCGGAATCAAAACACTAAGTACAAAAGAAATGATGAAAAGTAAATGGGCCAGAATACAAACCCAAAAGAATGTACGACTACAACTGAACAAGGTACAATAGAAAAAAGACAAACAGCTGGAAGATGGAAGCAGCTCCTGGGTCGTCCTCCTCGGATCCTACCTGAATGGTGGGTACAGATAGCGCAGCTCCTGGTCGTCCACCACGGATCCTACATGAAGGGTAGGTACAGATATCCTCCTCCATGCTCTCGTCCGTCATCCTCCTCTGTGAGTCGTCACGTTGTGTAGTCCACCTCCGGGAACTGACTCGTCGTGTAGTCCACCTCCGGGTACCGACCAGTCCTCGAACACTCGGCCTCCGTTATCACTGCCCGTTGTCTGCAACCAACATAACGAGGTGCGGGCATAGCCCGTGCAGGGGTGAGTATAACGATACTCAGTAGGGACCCCGAGACCCTCAAGGTCTCACTAAACCAACAAGGATAACCAAAATAAGATCTCAACAGATAACCTCTACTTAGATATATGCCCATACAAATACCTAAGTTATCAAGTAACCCATCTCAATCATGAGGAAACACAAGGATTGTGAAATCAACGGATAACCACTACCCAGGTATATGCCCATACATATACCTAAGTTATCAAGTTACCCATCTCAATCATGAGGAAACACAAAGGTCAAAAGTCTCAGCTCAAACCAGGATTTTCATTATCGAAACCGTAACTGCTGAAAATCTCCGTCTCTGGAGTGTACAGTGGTCATGTCACGACTCCGGGGTACTGCTCACTAACCTAAGACTGCTGAGGTACTCCTCCTGTCGAGTACCGCGGGCCTGCCACCTCACACAGCAGTGCTTCCCGCCGGGGTCTGCCACCCAAACACAGTAGTGCTCCTCTCGCAAAGCCTACAGAGGTACTCCTCCTGTCGAGTACCGCGGGTCTTCCACATCACATAGTAGTGCTCCTCTGCTGTGGGTCTGCCACCTCACAAAGTAGTGCTCCCCACTGGGCTACGTAAGTCACTCCGAATCGAATCGGACAAGCAATCTTCAGGTCTCTGCCGGCTACACGGTCTCCGTACTCTGTACGATCGTCTCTGGGAGGGTCCGCTCCATGAGCTACAAGTAGATACTCCAAGTATCTCAAAGTTCCACGAAGAAATATCTCAAAGGACCGCCTCGTCATAGGGGTCTAAACGCAACAGTCGGCGCGTCAATCGGATGCCCGGTCTGCGAGTTATTAGCCTTTTCGTCCCCGGGGACCGGTTGGTTTCATGTGCGAACCAGTCCGGCCGTAACTCAGTTATACCCCGAACACTCATAGGGTATACTCATAGGGACCATTTCTCAACGTGATCAACAACGGCGCTGACGGTCCTTCAAACAGACGTCCGGTCAGAAGGATATCTATTTTTCCGTTCTAGGGGTCCGGTTGGATTTTGGGTACAATCCAACCTGGCCATATCTCAACTGTATCCAAAACTCGGGCGAAGTATGCCAAAAGTTCCGTCTCAACATGAGGAAAACAACGATACAGACGGTGTGTCAATCGGACGCCCGGTCTGTGAGTTATTAGCTTTTTCGTTCCAAGGGACCGGTTGGTTCCGTGAGCGAACCAACCCGACCGCACTCTGATGGAATCCAAACCTCGAGCGGAGTAAGCCAAAAGATCAGTCTCACTTAGTGGAAATCAACAAAGTCGACGGCACGTCATTCAGACGTCCGGAACTCATGTTACGAGTGTTTCCGCTCCAAGGGCCCGGTTGGTTTCGTGTACGAACCAACCCGGCCGAACCCCATGTTCTCCGAAACCTTGAGTGCGATATACCGAAACGACCATCTCAATCCAAGGATCGTGTTTCCGCTGACGGCGAGTCGTTTGGAGGACCGTAGCTCAAGTTACGGGCATTTGAACGAAAGTGGTCCGAAAATGGGGTATGGGCCCGGCCCGACCGGCCGGCCGCGGCTCGGCCAGCGCGGCCAAGCAGACACGAGGGTGGGGCGCGTGGCTCCCCCGCCCTTCGCCGTTGATTGAGGCCGGCAGTTCATCGACCGCCTCCTTTCCGGCGGCGCGCCGCCGCCGCCATCCGCGGACCACCGGAAGCGCTCCGGTGGTCCGTTCCTTTTGCCGTCTTCGCCTATGGTCCCCCCGAAACCCCACCTTCACTACAAAGGGATTCAAATGCCCAAACGGCCTGCTTCGTCGTCGCCCATCAATCCGCATGTCAAAAATGAAACGTGTCGTCTTCGGTTTCTCCTACGCGGCGCGACGGCATCGCGTCCTTGTTCTTTCCTTTCACGGCGCGGGGTGACGGTGTCGCGTAATACTTGACGTGTGATTCTCGCGTGGTGCGACGACACCACGTCATTCCACTCCATCCACAAGAATCAAACATGAACATAGGAGGGGGGTTCGGTCGTGTTTGTGCGGTCCGACCCCCTCGCGTTATTCGATAACAAAAAGGTTTTAAACCACGAAGAATCATCAAGTCGGAATTCTTGAACAAATATAAACAATTGAAACAAACCCCTACCTCGTAATTGTCGTTCGTTGATGATCTCGGAAAAAAGGGCGGATATTGATTCCTCGATTGTCGTGTTCGTCACACACTCCCAATTCTCACACTCATGCGTCGGAAAGGAAGAAGGGTACTCGTCGTTGGTGGACGAGCATTCGGAGGTGACGTCGTCGTTGACAACGTTCTTCACAGGCGATGTCTTCTCATTTGACGTAGATGAAGGTCGTTGGAGATGTCGCAGGTGTCGCTTCGGTTTCATTGGCTTGGATGAAGAACGATGAAGAAGATGGCGTCGTCGTGCTTCAGTGGAGGAAGAGACGTTCTTCGTGTTCTTCGTCGTAGAGAAAGAAGGACTCATGATTTCCTAAGCTTTTTCTCTAAAGGCTCCCAATCAACTAAACTCCAACCCAAATAAAATAAGTTCTAAACTTATTTTATTAACACAACAAAGCATTTGAAATTCAATTGTTTTAATTTCAAAAACCTACATGTAACTCACCAAATTAATTACAAAAAGTTATCAAATATTAAAGAAGGTGAGTCAATGGGGAGTTGGAATGTGAGGGGTAAAGAAAAAATCTTCCCTGAAATTTCCAGGTCTTTACATTTTTAGACAATGGTTTTATATAGTTTTTGGAATTGCGAATAAAAATTTTACTTTTTGGACCCTTTCTAGGTGTTCCCATATACATAATATTTTTACCTCTAAATTTGGAAGTTATTAGTAGAGGATTTCATAATTTAAAAATTCATATGTATTAGTGAATATTTGGATGTTTTATTGTTATGGATGTTTGTATGTTTTATAAGAAATAAGATATAGTGTGTCTGGCTTTGAAGGATGGAATAAACATGTAATTTGAAATTATTTATTTAATGTGTTATTCTATGTTGGTGACTTATATATTGGTATGTGAATATATATTTCATATTTTTTATTTATTATGATTATTAATATGATTATATTTCATCATGGAGTAGAACTTAAAAAATTTCCTAGTAGTGAATGTTTCCGTGGGTGGATTGGTTTTCTGTTATATTTTATGTTTAAACAATTTTGGTAAATGTTTTTTGTAGAAAAAAATTGTCTTGAAATGGATTGAAAATTTATGAAATTGTGATCTATAATTATTGAGACGATGGAATAGATTTTGGAAATTATATAATTCAGATGATCTGGTGGATTATTTGTTTTATAGATTCTGTGGACATACGTAGACATACTATTTTAGTCTCACTATAGATGTTATGGACTATATAAATGAACAATGTTGTTTATAAAAGAAAAAAATTTCTTCTTGGTTATAAATTTATGTACTATAGTGTTTTAGAGGGAATTATAATTGTTTCTGATAATCAAAAATAGATAGGTCTAGGATAAATGGTTATTCAAATACAATATTTATATGTGAATTGAATTATTTTCAATGATTATGATGTTCAACATTTGTTTTTATTATTTAAAATGTTTTTAATTATTATGATTCTTGTTGATGTGTTTTATTGGATTCTATGAAGTGCATCAATGTATTTCATATAGTATTATAGATATTAATAAAGGATAGTTAACCAGATGTACATTTCATTTTAATTATTCTATTCTATCAAATCAAATATTCCTTATATACATATTAGTGAGGTTTTATATGACATAGTATGATCAGTAAATTGGGCGGCCGACGTATCCATACACCAGGACCCTGACAACTGATTTCTGACTTTGTGCACAAAAACACTGATTGCGTGTGTGTTTCCAAAAGTTTTATTTAAATATATGCTCAATCCAGGGCTTCTCACCAGGTATAAATCATTTGACCGTGTCACGTTGTTTCTTTCAGGATGCCTCCCCGTGGATGACTAGCTAGAGCCCCGAGAGTGCTACGTACTGATAGCCCGCCGAGCGACGTGGCCTCAGTACAGGGCTCTATCACAGTTGAGGCACCAGCGGAGGCACCAGCGGTACTACTACCCGTTGGGCCACTGATGCCACCAGCCCCAGCAGCAGAGGGTGCACGTCGCTTGAGTGAACTACACGAGTTCCAGCGCCATAGACCACCAAGGTTCCAGGGAGGGACGGACCCACAGGAAGCTGAGGATTGCCTGGAGGCTATGGTGAGAGTTTTCAGGCTAGTGGGGACGCCAGCAGATTTCATGGTGATCCTTGCTGCCAGCCTTCTTCAGGCAGAAGCCGGCAGATGGTGGAGCCTGATGCTCCAGATGCATGACGAGGCGACTCTTCTTTGGGAAGACTTCGAGAGCCTGTTCCGGGCATAGTTTGTACCAGCCACCCTTCGAGAAGTGCGTATACAGGAGCTACTTCAACTGCGGCAGGGCAGCATGTCAGTGGCGCAGTATTCAGCGAGGTTCACAGACCTCTCGCGCTACTCCATAGATATGGTACGGGACCCATTCTTCAGGGCCCGAACCTTCGAGCAGGGGCTCAAGCGGGAGATCAGAGATTCGGTTGTATCGCACAACATTCCGACACAGACAAGAGTGATGGAGTGAGCCCTCGTAGTGGAGAGTTTCCTTGCTGAGCAGTCTCCAGCAGCAGGACCCACCACTAGCCGGCATGCGGGAGAGTCTTCTGTAGCAGGAAGTAGACAGATGGCGTAGGGGTCTAAGAGGACCAGACCTACTGGTGGTCGACCGCGTGACTCAGGGTCGGTAGTGTGAGGCACAATGGGAAGTGATAGAGCCAGACCTGCCATGAAGTGTTACTCCTACGACAGAATTTTTCACATAGCATATGACTGTCTGACCCTCCATGCAGTTGACCAGTAGTTAAATGAAGAACCTCGGAGGTAGAGGCAGAGGTTCGATCAGGGCAGACCGTAGGGGACGGGAGGACATTAGAGAGCTCAGCTTCCGGAAGCTGATGCCTATGGTCATGGAGCTCCAAAAGCAGATGGACAGGAGCGAGACTAGCTTCCGACCTGGAGACTATTGATCCTGTTGCTTATGGTTTTGTTGATGTTTGTCTGTAGTTGCTTTGTGTCTTTGTACCATGAGCTACAGTAATATAAATACACTTACCTTTGTGATGTTATCAATCCTATCTTCTCTTGTGTTGTTACTAAGAGGTTCCAGATTAAACTGTTGACTTGACCCTCACTTTTGAGTTTTCTACTGAAGGAGACCTAGTGACCACACAATGATGCCGACAGTGTGACTCGACCCTTGGAGGCGAGAGTGATAGTTGGATCTCTTGGTAGTAGCGTCGAGGCCTTACGACGTCATCCTTAGTATGGATTAGTATCATCCATGTCGGGATTGACTATATTAGGCAACGAATGTGGTTCATCCAGGGGATGAGACCAGATTTCTCTTATCGGCAAGGAAGAAATCATAGCAGCTCTTGTGAGACTCGAGAAGGTCCAGGTCATCCAAGAGCAGATGAGGATGACACAGGGCTGACAGAAGCCTTATGCTGACAGGACTTGGTGGCCTCTAGAGTTCGAGGATGACCATCACGTCCTTATACGAGTCTCACCTCGACGAGGTTTACGGGGATGTGGCCAGAGAGGCAAGTTATCTCCGAGGTTCAACGGACCTTTCTAGGTCCTCAGCTGGGTAGGCGAGGTGGTTTACCGCTTGACCCATCCACTTCAGTTGCACTTGGTGCACGACGTTTTCCACGTATCTCAACTGAGGAGATACGTGCTCGACCCTCTACAAATCATCGACCATGAGGAGCTGGACGATGGCGATGGGGTGTGTTTCACGGAGGTTCCTGTGGGGATTGAGGATCGACAGGAGCGGATCCTAGGAGGACAGTTGATTCCTCTTGTGCACTTTCTTTGGCAGCACGAGAACCTCCAGTTGAGCACATGGGAGCGGATGGCTCAGATGCGTGCTCAGTATCACCTTTGTTTCCCTATGTTTGTGGTGAAGCTTTACGGGGACGTAAAGCCCTGTGGTGGGAGTAATGTAAAGACCCAGAAATTTCATGGAAAATTTTTTCATAATTTTCTTTGGAATTTTACAAGAACGCAGTTTCTGACAGCGCCTGATTCTGAGGCCCAGTGTGCCCGAAATTAATTTCCGAAGTTTGGCTCGGGTACGTTCAGTGAATGAGCGAGCGGGTTTTTCTAACTTTTGAACCGGTGCCCAGAATTGAAATCTGATGGCATCGATGAACTCGCAACGCCGGTAATCACTTAAGGTAACCTTTACCGTAGTTGCGTTTGTGCGGGAGAAGAAGTTAATTTTTGGGGATTAATTAGATAAAGTGAATAAAATTGTTGAATCAATTTTATTTCATGTTGTGTGGTTAGCTTCTCCCATGGGAAGTTGGTGGTGGGCCCACATCCATCCAACTTCCCATGTGTGTGTATTTGAAAGGGTGGGGCCCACACGAACCCCCCACCTTTTCAAATTCCTTAAACTCCCTAACCCTCTTAACCCCTCACTTTCCTAACCCCTCTTAACCCCTCACATTCCAACTCCCCATTAACTCACCTTCTTTAATATTTGACAACTTGTTTTAATTAATTTGGTGAGTTACATGTAGGTTTTTGAAATTCAAACAATTGAATTTCAAATGCTTTGTTGTGTTAATAAAATAAGTTTAGAACTTATTTTATTTGGTTTGGAGTTTAGTTGATTGGGAGCCTTTGGAGAAAAAGCTTAAGAAATCATGAGTCCTTCTTTCTCTACGACGAAGAACAAGAAGAACGTCTCTTCCGCCACTGAAGCACGAAGACGCCATATTCTTCATCGTTCTTCAACCCAGGCAAGGAAAGGGAAGCGACGCCCGTGACATCTCTAATGACCTTCATATGCGTCAAAGTAGAAGACGTCGCCTGTGAAGAACGTCATCAACGACGACGTCACCTCCGAATGTTGTTCCACCAATGACGAGTACCCTTCTTCCTTCCCGATGGATGAGCGTGAGAATTGGGAGTGTGTGACGAACACGACAATCGAGGAATCGATATCCGCCCTTTTTTCCGAGATCGTCAACGAACGACAATTACGAGGTAGGGGTTTGTTTCAATTGTTTATATTTGTTCGAGAATTCCGACTTGATGATTCTTCGTGGTTTAAAAAATTTTGTTATCGAATAACGCGAGGGGGTCGGACCGCACAAACACGGCCAAACCCCCCTCCTATGTTCATGTTTAATTTTTGTGGATGGAGCGGAATGACGTGGTGTCGTCGCACCATGCGAGAATCACACGACAAGTATTACGCGACGCCGTCACACCGCGTCGTGAAAGGAAAGAACAAGGACGTGACGCCGTCGCGCCGCGTCGGAGAAACCGAAGACGGTGTGTTTCATTTTTGACGTGCGGATTGACGGGCGACGACGAAGCAGGCCGTTTGGGCATTTGAATCCCTTCGCAGTGAAGGTGGGGTCCCGGGGGGACCATAGGCGAAGACGGAAGAAGGAACGGACCACCGGAGTGCGTCCGGTGGTCCGTGGAAGGCGGCGGTGGCGTGCCACACCGGCGCGGCGGCGCCGACGACCGGCGCCGGCGGTGCGCCGCCGAAAAGGAGGCTGCCGGCGAACCGTCGGCCTCAATCAACAGCGAAGGGCGGCGGAGCCGCGCGCCCCGCCCGCGTGTCTGCTCGGCCGCGCTGGTCGAGCCGCGGCCGGCCGGTCGGGCCGGACCAAACCGAACCGCGCCGGACTGGGCCGGGCCGGGCCAGGACCAGCCGGGTCGGACCCGGGTCAGGTCAACCTGGTTCGAGCCGACCCAGGGGGGTCGGGCCGGGTCGGCCCGGGCCCAGACCCCTGTTTTCGGACCACTTACGGTCAAATGCCTATAACTTGAGCTATGTTCCTCCAAACGACTCGCCGTCAGTGGGAACACGATCCTTGGATCGAGACGGTCGTTTTGGTATATCACAATCATGGTTTCGGAGAACTTGGGGTTCGGCCGGGGTGGTTTGTACACGAAACCAACCGGGCCCTCGGAGCGGAAACGCTCGTAACATGAGTTCCGGACGTCCGAATGACGTGCCGTCGACTTTGTTGATTTCCTCTAAGTGAGGCAGATCTTTTGGATTACTCTGCTCAAGGTTTGGATGCCATCGGAGTGCGGTCGGGTTGGTTTGCTCACGAAACCAACCGGGCCCCTGGAATGAAAAAGGCAATAACTCACAGACCGGACGTCCGATTGATGCACCATCTGTCTCGTTGTTTTCCTCTTATTGAGATGCAACTTTTGGCATACTTCGCCCGAGTTTTGGATACAGTTGAGATATGGCCGTGTTGGATTATACCCGAAATCCAACCGGGCCCCTGGAACGGAAAAGCTAATATCTTTTTGACCGGACGTCCGTTTGACGAACCGTCAGCGGCGTTGTTGATCACGTTGAGAAACGTTCCCTATGAGTATACCCTATGAGTGTTCGGGGTATAACTGAGTTATGGCCGGACTGGTTCACACACAAAACCAACCGGGCCCCGGGGACGAAAAGGCTAATAACTCGCAGACCGGGTGTCCGATTGACGCGCCGACTGTTGCGTTGATACCCCTATGATGAGGCGGTCCTTTGAGATACTTATTCATGGAACTTTGAGATATTTGGACTATCGACTTGTAGCTCGTGGAGCGGACCCTCCAAGAGATGAGCGTACGGAGTACGGAGACCGTGTAGCAGGCAGAGACCTGAAGACTGCTTGTCCGATTCGATTCGGAGTGACTTACGTAGCCTAGTGGGGAGCACTACTTTGTGAGGTGGAAGACCCATAGCGGATGAGCAATACTATGTGAGGTGGCAGACCCACGGTACTCGACAGGAGGAGTACCTATGTAGGCTATGAGAGGGGAGCACTACTGTGTTTGGGTGGCAGACCCCGGCGGGAAGCACTACTGTGTGAGGTGGCAGGCCCACGGTACACGACAGGAGTAGTACCTCAGTAGTCTTAGGTTAGTGAGCAGTACCTCGGAGTCGTGACCGGACCACTGTACACTCCAGAGATGGAGCTTTTCAGCAGTTACGGTTTCGATAATGAATATCCTGGTTTGAGCTGAGACTTTTGACCTTTGTGTTTCCTCATGATTGAGATGGGTCACTTTATAACTTAGGTATATGTATGGGCATATACCTAGGTAGTGGTTATCCATTGATTTCACAATCCTTGTGTTTCCTCATGATTGAGATGGGTTACTTGATAACTTAGGTATATGTATGGGCATATATCTAAGTAGAGGTTATCTGTTGAGATCTTCATGTGGTTATCCTTGTTGGTTTAGTGAGACCTTGAGGGTCTCGGGGTCCCTACTGAGTATCGTTATACTCACCCCTGCATGGGCTATGCCTGCACCTCGTTGTGTTGGTTGCAGACGACGGGTAGTGCTGACGGAGGCTGAGTGTTCGAGGACTGGTCGGTACCCGGAGGTGGACTACATGACGAGTCAGTACCCGGAGGTGGACTACACAACGTGACAACTCACAGAGGAGGTTGACGGATGAGAGTGTGGAGGAGGCTATCTGTACCTACCCTTCAGGTAGGATCCGTGGTGGACGACCAAGAGCTGCGCTATATGTACCTACCCTTCGGGTAGGATCCGAGGAGGACAACCCAGGAGCTGCTTCCTTCTTCCAGGTGTTTGTCTTTTTGCTGTTGTACCTTGTTCAGTTGTAGTCGTACTTTCTTTTGGGTTTGTATTCTGGCCCATTTACTTTTCAACATTTCTTTTGTACTTAGTGATTTGCTTCCTCTTGTACTCTGTGGTGCTTGTTTTCTTTTACAAAGGCAATGCCTTCCCAGTTATCGGGATTTTTACGCCTTTGGTGCTAGTCGCCAGCCCCTGGCCTATGGAAGGCGGGCTTGGGGTAGTCACGACATGGGCCCCGAGGACGGGTCATGACAAAAAACCACTAGATATTATACCATTAAGGTCATCCAATATCATTGAGAATCACACCATAAGATAAAATCTATAAATTGCCCCTAGCATTTTAATTCAAAAGAAAATACTTTATATTTGAAAACAATTTAAATTTTCAATTTGATATTATGATGTAATGTGGACTAATTCCCGAATAAATTATACAACATATCTGGGGGATTGTATCTATATTTTATTAGAATGGATACAAGAAATAAATAACAGGATGTATCTAAATTTTGAGAAAGATAAAATTCATGTTCCTATGGACCAATCATTGGGAAATCATTAATGTTCATTTTAACCACTAATATTGATTACCACTTCAATGAAATTTCAGACACTCACACTAAATATAAACTGAAAAACACATCATGTACAATAAACAAAATATTATGACCCTTCATCTTATTGAAATATGACTTTTTTCAAAATTTATATGGACCCAACTTCACATAAATTAACTACATATGATTATATAAACATTGTACAAAATATTTAAAAAACAGTGAATCCTCATAGATATCCACCGAGATAATTTGATTGAGAAATCGTAGACCATATAATAGCACAAATATTTTTTATCCCATCAACTACTAATGTATATATATATATATTATCAAATAATATCCAACAATGCATATACGAACCAATTCAATTGATCGTTAATTTTTATATGAAATGGAGTTATGATATATTTTTTAATGAAAAATTAATGTTGGAATCCACTCAATAGTTGAGACATATTTAGAGTATAATTAGTAATAATAATTAACTAAAGAAATATATGAAATTTCTACACATTTGAAACAAACACCCATGAAATTGAATTAGTTGATAATGGATTCTTAATTGGTAAAAATTATTTATCATTTTAATCCAAAACAGAACTACCCATATAGTATTGAAAAATATTGGACCATGAGGAAATATAATCACATATTCAATGAATATATTATTTTACTTCGCATACACAATTGATATTTTTTTTGTAATACTACTCAATCTATATTCATTTACATGATTTAATGAACAGTAATATAATTCAATAAAATAATAAACTGATATCCTTATATCAAAAAAGGATGCCTCAAACAATGATAAATCACTAAAACCACAAGATATATAAGAAACTGTGAACAATGAAAATATCAATAAAAACAACATTAAAATTTATATGTGGAAGAAATTATAACCATTAATATAAATCTAGTGGAACCCAACTTTATACCAACCACTATGTACATCACTCTAAATCATATTATATTTCTAAAACTCTGCATTAGGTTCTCTTAATTGCGGATCAAATACCAACTAGAAAAAGGATGAAACAACCAAAAATAAAATAAAAACAATAACAAACATCCCAAAAATTAATGTTGATTCAAAATGTTTGTAGACTCTCTATGACCGTATACTCATTAACATATCCCCAAATATCATAACAATAAGACAAAAAACTCATGGAATCTATGAGAGTATCATCCATTCCGTGATTATATATGATAACGAAATCTTAATCTTGGATAAAATCAATTTTTATCATCTAAATAAAAATCTATTATATATATTTAATTATATTACAAAAAATCATATTAAATATAAATATAATAAAACCCCCACAAAGATGGTAATTAATCTATATCATTAATATAAACACTATAACTATAAAATATAGATCCTAGATCGAATAGATAATCTCATTAAATTTATTATATAACGTCCCAAATAAAATAAACGTTATAATCTTGGATACAAACATAACAGAAAAAGTGACATTAATTACCAAAGTAAAACTCATACAAAAAACCCTCTCAATATACATCAATACAATTTTACTTCTAATATTTGTCAAATAAAAAAATTTATCTTCAAATAAAACATCCAACTACAGGCATGGACCTTTATAGAAAATAAATCATATTATTCTCACTTAAATAATGATCATGAAATAGTATCCATTAATGTATTTATAAACTAAGGAATGTTTTCGCCTTTAGAATATTTATTATTTACTACTATAAAAACCATCTTTAACATTCATTTAGATTGTACTAATGCCACATTATTAGATTACTTTGTGGAGAAGTTTACAAAGGGTATCCACATAAAAAATATATCCTAAAATTAAAAAATAGTGCTTGATTATATGTTTTCTATATAGATTCTAAACTATTAATTAATGATAATTATTCTGATTATTATATATTTTATGTTTTAATAATTTTTTTGGAATTATTTAAATTAATGATTAGTAGAACACTGATAAATGGTATAAATAATCTAGTATCAATAGAATATATTTTGATAATTTGAATGATGAGAAATACATGATAATATCTATTATATTATGTGCCATGAATCCTGCTTGTTTTACCTTATCTATTAAGAAAAAATATGTATTATAATGATATAATTATTAATCAATGAAAAAATATTATTTTTAGAGTTTATATGGATTATTTTTCACAACAACGTGTTATTGATGCTCCCCACTGTAATGATACCTCATATATTCAATGAAAATATTCTTCAATAATCTATTTTATGTTCTAGATACATCAATCAGATAAGAAATGGATGATATTAGACATCGGGTTTTGGGTGATCATAATAATTTATACATTTTATCATGATGTTTACACTTTGTGAACCCATATAAGGATATTCATAAGGATAAATCCACTGATATGAATTCCACTCATATTTTTATGTCATTGGAAGTTTTTATCTATGAGTTATTTTATTAGTCCATCTGCTTATTATCATTATTAATATATAACATTAATTTTAATCTCGGATTCAAGGATAGATACCAATATAACATTTAAACATGGGTAGTTATAATGAAAAAGGAATGTCATCATTTATATTTAAATAACATAATTTCTAAAAAAAAAATTTACCTCTAAAGTAATTAGAAGAAGATATTTATTTCCTTTTGATTGATATGTAATTTTATTAAAATATTACATCCTTGGTATTTGTAGACATGATTCTTTTAGAATGTAAAAAATATTTTCTCAATCACATAGTATCAGAATACACATATTCATCTAATTATTTGTGATATATTTTTGAAAATCATATTATATTATGTGGTAATATTTACTTTAATGGATTTTATAGTTTTGATAGAAATTTATTTCTCTCTAGGAAACATGGTGAAATTCATAAATTCGAGTCATGGACCTTATGTACATTTAACATAATTGCATTTATAAATTGTCTATATGGGTGATACATTGAGTGTATCGGGAACACTTTAAATTATTTAATTTTTAAAATATAATAATTTTAGTCTTACCTCGTAGGATAATATTTATCCATGTTATGTTGAAAATTAAAATTCAGTCACAAGATATTCGAGAGTAGAATATCTTAGTTTAATTTTTTTTTCTTATTTATTAAATCATATTATTATTAATAAAATATACACATTTCCAAAATGATAGTTTTTAATTTTAAACTGGTATTTTTATTTTTCTTATGTGAATTTGTAGTTGAAAATTAGTATTTATTTATATGTTTAGTAAATGATGAATTTTTTATATTTTATGCAATGAATATGTTTTAAAATGATTATTTAATAAATTTTATGGGAGAATGTTGGTCTAGTTTAACAATCCAATATAATTTATTTATTTTTATTAATATGAGTTCAAAAAATATGTATTTATTTATTAAATAAATGATATTAAATATGTCTTAGTCAATGTAAAATAATAATGACTTGTTTTTATAATTATTTTTCATATGACATTAGAAATATAATATATTTAATAAATGAATAAAGGAGTTGATGAATACATATTGTTATAACCTATGCATATATTCTAAAATATTGCATTTTCTACCATATAAGATTTAAATGTAATTAAAAAATCTCTAATAATATATTGAGCTACATAGAGAGTTCACCCATTATCTATCACATAAGATCCTAGAGAGACATTATTATATAAATTTAATGATCAATGATTAATGATTTTAATAACATTTTCATTTCATGGTAGCAGCTATGAAATAAGTAGTTTAAATGGGAGTTTTGTGGAGGATGTGTGGAAATGTCTATAGGAATCAGTGGTTGGATTCTCCGAAATGACAATAATGAAAAAAGAGTGGTGAGGAAAATGAATTGATCAATACTAATAACATAGTTGTGGTAATTATATTCCAATTTATTATAAATAAAATTTGAATGATCATCTCTATGAAATTATATGGAGGTAATTCCATATTCTTCATATTTTATATTAGTAATTTAAAAAAATTATAAATTTTTCCCACATGATACTTATGAAGCTCCCTTGGAACTGTCAAGTGGAATCAAATTTGTCCCATTTTAATATTTAATTATTAATTAAATTATATAATATTTCATCATTTTTTTCATATATGAATGATTCAGATTCTACACAGTGGTTGATAGAAAATAGGGGATGTTAATAACACATTTTATGGGTAAAAATACATCATATACACATAAATAGTTCTTATAGAATCAAACAGAATTTACTGAGGTTTATAATTGTTATACATGACTACATGGAATGTATCATTAGAGTACACTCTTTGTGATATGAATTTAACAAATCAAGGTACACACCATGTATTATATAACATTTAATGTAGATAAATATAAAGTATCAATATGTGCCATTTATTAACTTCCAACATGACACACTACATTATTACACACCTTGTATAGACACTCAACTTGGAATGTTGTGTTTGATTATCAATTACATGTTGTGTACTTCAGGTGGATTTGGAGAAATATTTTCCATGATCATAATGGAGTTCCATGTATCCTTGGATTTTAATAAAACATAGTTTGCACATAGAGAGTAGTGTATTGTATATGTAATGACATCTCATGCGGGAGTTCCATTCAATGTGATTTACAAGAAATAACATGGTCTATATATAGAGAACATATCTTGACGTGACTTGTTTCATTATACGTTTTGTAATAATTAAATAGTTAATCAAGAAATTTTATATTGCATTGATGGTACACAAAAAGTTTTCTTCATAATATATATTGTGTAAATAATTGTTGTAAATTAAAAATAGAATATACTTAATAATGTTTTATAGGGTTATTTTATATGTCAGAAGGACCATTATGTGGGAAAAACATATAATAAATTATTTTATATTTTATTAAATAATTTATATTTAATGGAAAAAATTCAAAATGTTTTCTTGTAAATATTAAATTTGATTAATATTTTTTATAGGGAATAACTAAGACCTTCTACCGACCTATTAATTTTTTTAATTTATTTAACTAATTTTAATACTTTTTATACAGACTATTTTGTTTTTATTATTATGCTAATAAATACGATGTTTCAAAAATAATTCCACCATACTTTCTTATATAAGAACCAATATTTTAAATGTTAGATAAATATATCCATAAAACCCTTGTTCAACTCAAATGAATGTGAGAATAAATTTCAAACTAATGAAGATGCATGACATAAAATAGGATTTAACACACAATATAAGAATGATCCAAATATGATGTTCAAAAGGGGATTGTTAATGGAAAAACTAAATCCATGTTTATGGTTCATGAAATTTTTCCACTACTGTCTGAGTTGGGTTATCATTGCTTAATATACAATCTGGTTGATAAATCTTATTAAAGTTCTGCGTATTTATTTTATTTTATTATTTTATGGTTAATTTTTAATTTATTTTATTTATGGTTTATTCATTTTAATAATTAAACATGATCTCATTTTATAGATAAAATAATAGTAATTTTTAACTTAATATAATAATATTTATGAAATTCTTCTATGATACATAGTTAATTATTTATGAAACTTCACTGAAAATGTAATTAACATGTTTGAAAAAGATAAATATGGATATATTATACTGATATATAAAAATTTTCCCTGAATTATTTTAACATTCATGGTTAATTATTTCTATAATGTTCAAATAAACATGTAAAAATCATGAAAATAAAAAAATAATGATATTCACATTTATGTAAAAAAAATACAAGGATATAATATATTACGTCACTAAACAACTTTAATAATATTATTGGGATTACAACTATAGTTTACCAAACTAGTTGGTCATGTTTTACGCTAATTTCAATAATTAGGATGTTATTTAAATTATTTTCTATTAACATGGAAATATTGGGAATAAATTTAAACAACCATAGTTTGTTATATTTTGAGGCATGTTTTGAGTAAATCTAAGAATAAGATTTAATGATTTGGAAGTTGACTAAATATATAAAGTAATTTGTATTTAATATAGTTTAAATTAATAAATCCTAACTATATACATTTTAATAAATTGAAAAGGACAATGTCGAGTTAATAAGAATAGAAATATAGATCATTAAAGCATTAATATCATTAGAACATTTCATTAAAAATAAAAAAGTAGTGACTACAAATATTTTCATAAAATATCTAGGGAAAATTTTTTATCTTTAATTAATTATACAATGGTTAATTATCAATATAATAACTTAAATGATAAATTTTTTATTATAGAAAATGGAATGAAACACCATAAATTTATTATCATTGAGATCAATATTCAGTAAAGAAAATTTCCATCTTGTGAAATCTATTAAGATTGTAGTGTGAATTTACACATTATTTTCCAAAGGGATAAGAAGTTTTATTTAACAAAAATTGAGTTACATATTGAACCTACTTATAAAGAAATAAAGGATGAGAAATAATTCTACTAGAGATAATTTCATGGATATTTGGATATAAAATTCATTATACATTCATCAATGTAAAATAAGTTATTAAAATCATTGATAAAATGATGAATTTTCTATCTTTTCTAATCTCTATAAATTTTACTAGGATATAGATAAATGAGAACATTAGGAAATCTCCAAAGAACTCTTCATGTTATTGTTAAAAGATTGGGTCCATGATGGATGCCATCAACTAATTTTGTTTTAGAAAATTGATTATTTTGTTTGATTATGATTCAATCTAAAGAAAGAGTTGTTTATAAATACTGTTCTGACAATAATTCCATCTAACTTCACAAGATTTATTTTTTATTTCAACCATAAAAAAATTTGGATAACTCAATTATAGGTCATGTGAAAATGATTTTATTTGATGATAATGGAATGAAGAATTATAAATAGTCAACACCAATGGTGAAATAAATGAAGAGATAGGAAAACTATTCTAAGGATGGATCAAATCCAAAAGAAAAAAATATAATACTCCAAATAAATGAATGATCTAATGGGAATTAAATGAGAATGAATCTATTTATATTTCATATGGAAATAATGTACACTTGAAAAATAATTCTTCCTCCTTAAAGAAGCATGATGAATCCTTATGTACATTCATTGTCAAATGTAATCATTCTGTTAATACTAATTTTATATTAGATATAACTTATTTAAAAAACATATATATCCAGATACAAAAACATAGTAGATTCAAGAAGATTACAATATGTGGTGTTAGTCTTTTAACATTAAATGGTGTAAGTATATATTTGATTGCTACAAGAGACTCCCATATCAGATTACTGATAGAGATGATATTTATTTCAAACAACTATTCTAATATAACCGGGAAAAAAATATCCATTGATATTGATATGAAATAAATAATTAAACCATATTTTGAAAAAAGAGTTTGAAAATTTATAAATATATCATATTTTATAGTACGGAACATATGAATAATATCCATCATATACAATATTTGTATAATTAATTATTGGTAATTTGTGTTAATTCACATTCACAAGATACATATTACACCGATTTTTTCCATTTAATCACAATCATATACAAAAATACATATAATGAAATTATATCAACGAAGTTATTTAGAATCTTTTGAGTTTAAAAAATTTTATTTATGTCATGGTTTTTAATATATATATATATATATATATATATATATATATAAAGTACCATACTATAGAAATTTTGAAACAGACCCCAATATTTTATAATTGGTTCATACATATGTGTTTTATCATTTTTTTAGTATATTCTAGAGTTAAATTCTAATGCATCCTTGCTTTTACTAAATTTTTAAGAAGATATGGATATATTCACATAATTAGATAAAATTATGATTCTTTTTAAATATATCTATATTATACAAATGAATTATCCAATCAAAATTGTAATAATATAATGAAACATCACTTATTTTCTTATGGATGTTATCAGAACCATGAATTCAATGGATTCATAAAAGACATCGCAATATTAATTCAACTCACTCCTTCTCAGATGACTCGTATTAATGGTAATAGTGAAAGGTTAAATTCCACCTAGATAGATATACTGAGATCAATAAAAATTTATGATAATCATAGATTATAATTTTAAGGATATATATTAAAATAAGAAATATTTTCTCCAAACCAACGATTAAATAAAAAATCATATAAGTTTCTATTATTGTAATGGTCTTCGAAGAAATAAAAAATTATAAAATATTAATTTATAATGATGCGGAGTGATTTAATGGATAACTAAAAAACAATAAAGAATAAATATGATAAATTTGTATCTTTATATTATATACTAATGATATAATAGGATATTATATATATGATGCCAATTATATGAAAGTGATTATGGCTTGAGATGCCATGTTTCATTAAAATGAACATATCATCAATGAATATAGAGGAGGAAATATAATATTTGATGAATTCATGGATGAGATACACATGAGTGGGTAAATAAAATAATTCCACTATATCTAATTAATTATAATTTCCCTGAGATAATTATACATTGTAGGATGTCCTCGGTGTTTGGGAACAATAGTGATATATATTTTTTGTTACAGATGAATGACAAAAAATGGTTATTGAAAATGATGAACAATTATCTTGCAAGGAATAAGTAAATAGCTCAATGGTTTATAATTGGAATAGAGCTATAAAATCTAAAATAGTTTCAATTTACCAATAGATTTTTTTTATTTTGGTATATTTTCATGTTGATGTATAAAATGCTTGGCCAAAATGGGGATCCAAAAATATTCATCACATGGATTATAAATTCAGTATCTTTAAGTATTTATTATTTAATAATTGTTTTATGCAATATCAATGTAAGTATTGTCATGATATTTTTCACCAGTTTCAATGATAAAATCCATTAGAATTCTTTCTTACCATATAAACATTACATTATTATAGAATATGGATTATGGAAGTGAAGACCACATTGATAAATGTGAAACTTTTTATTGATATATATATGACACAAACTGATGGTTTTGTAACACCATAAAATATAGATAATGAATTTATTTTTTATAGAACCATTTATTTATAATATTTTTCATTAACACCAAGGGATACTTTTTTAATGGTTAGGGTCGAAGCCTCAATTTATTGTTAAAGGAAAGACATCTTCAAACTGGGTAGAGAGAGACCCATTACATAGCCCGAAGGCCCAAGGATAAGTGGCATGAATTCAGGCCTTGAAATCCCATTAATTAGCCCAAAGGACCCCTTGGTGAATAGTACTACTACAGTACTGCGTTGCAACAATACCAGCTATAGTACAGTCACCGCATCAGTACCTGCTATCGTCCCTCTACCGCTACAATACTTCCGCAGCTACAGTACGTGCTATAGAATCAATTTTAAAATTGGTTTTTAGAGTGATGTTGTTTTCATAATGATGAATTTTATTGATATAAATATGATGGGAAACACGATATTGGTCTCACAAACTGTTAATATATGATAAAATAAATCATTCTCGATTAAGGAAATAGGTTAATATACTATATACAATTAATTATGATATATCGTGATAGATCTAAAAGGATAATTAGACTATGTCAATATACATATATTGATAGGGTAAAAAAATATACAAAATAGAAATAGAAATTATTATTTTTTTCATTTAAAGGAGTTATTAATCTCTCCATTAATATTTTTCCTAAAAAACTAGAGAGATATAATGATTTATTATAATTGTTTATGAATCAATGATTAGATATATCATGTATAAAATTATATTTACAAAACATGATATTTATTGTTCTTTGAACATGGGAAAGAGATATCATTGAGATATATCACTAATATATTTGAAAGTGGATGGAACAAACCATAAATACTTGTGATATATGAATGATAATATTCTTGTGTGTGTGTGTGTGTCTAAAAGATAATGAACTAATTTTTAGGGGATGAAAATATGACAGTTTCCATATAGATCATGATAACCTAAATTAACAATATGTATATGTGTTTTTCTTCGATTAAGTCAAAATAATCTATATGAGATCAATACTGTCTATACTCATCAATTATGGATTATAATTTAAGTATATTAAAACATTTATTGATTTTATTTTTGTTGTATGAATATGTTGTTCTGTAAATAAGCATGGTGTTTTAGCTAGTAGTTAAGATCATATAATTTTTTCTGATGATAATATTGATATTTTTGTTTTAGATAAAGATTATAATTCAGATAAATTGTTGAATTATACTAATTCAAAGTGACATTTTTAACAAATTTTATATATGTAGGTGGGTTTATTGATTGAATAGTTACTATAAAAATAATATTTTGGGGAGACATGGACTAATTTATTATCATATAAAAATAATAATATATATGTTGAGATATATTTTGTGTAATTTCGATAGTAACTATCTCTTGTGCATGGGATATCCCATAGTATTTTATTCCCTTGAATAATTTTTTTTACAATATATTGGAAAAAAAATTCTATTTTTGTAAGATAAGAATTATTTTTTTCCTATAATTTTTTTGATAATTTCCTTTCAATATTTTTCAAATAAATGTGTTGTAATTGTTCCACATAATAATAATATTCTAGATGTGAAATGAAAATATTCTTACGTAATATTCCAAATACTCTAGATACACCAATATGATATAGTAAAATTGATTTCAAACTATCTGTTGTTATGGGATTATAAGTATTAAGAGTTTTTATAATGATGTTCTCATTAAAAGATATTCTTAAATGGAGTTCTTATGTATAAACCAGCTAATAATAATTCTATATGTTTTTTATGTAATTGGATATTCATATCTACGAGCATGTATATTATTCCTTTGAATTTGTAGTGCTATAAATTTTTATCATTAATCACATCCATAGATATATGAATGAATACTAAGATAACATACTCCCAAAATGTTGTCAACTGTGTTGGGTAAATCATAAGTGATATGATATTAATTGAATAGTGAAGACATCAATTTCCCTTCCATATTAATGAATAAAGTTATATTTTTTCCTTTGATAGAGATAGAACTTTCAATTAAAAATAAATGGCGTGGGTAGTTTACAGACACATTCATTTGGGAATTTTAAATAATGATTTGTCAATTATATATATTGATGGAAAAAATATGCATACCATTTGAAATGATATAGCTTTTTAGTTCCATAATATTACATTTTAACATTTTCGGGAAGGTAATTATAGTTTCTTAAGTAACTTCTATCTAAATGGATTCCTTGAATTATTACTAGATTATATGGTGGGACTATATATATATATAGTCATGAAATTTACATTAATAAAGGATCTAATAGGGTTATAAACAATATATATATTGAAACTAATTAGTGAAATTGAATTTCAGAAAAAAATAATGCATTTATAAAATAGGGAGTAATAGTTATTCGACATGAATTGATCATAAAATATCAGTCACTAGATATTTGGGATTAGAATATGATATCCGTATTTAGTCATTGATTATTAAAACATTATTTTTTGACAGTAACATTTATTTATTCACATGTTTTGTGAATAATTTAGAATAATTTATATTAATGCAATGTGAACATATATATACTAAAATTAATATTTATTATAATGTGCCTTAAATATAAATTTTTTTAATTGATATTTTTTTATTCTAGGATCATTAAATTATAAAAGAGAATCTGGATATATTATAATGATCAAATGGATGTTATTTTTTTATTATTTTTTATTTTGAAAAAAAATATTTTTTATTAATCGAATGATATTAAAAAAGAAAAATGGCACATTTAATACTAATGATTTATTAATTTTTATTATTTTAATTAATTTTTGAAAAATAATTAATATTATTTAAATGGATAAGGACCTTTATGAAATTATCATATCTTAACCCAATACTATACTCTAAAAATATCATTTTCCACCGTATAATCTTGAAATTTTCATATAGTTTTTCTATTTTTTAAATATATAGTAGTTGGAATTAACCAACTACTTATATATCAAGAACATTGTGGGATAAAAATATTTCTCAAATATAAATATAATGGCATCATTAACGTGATAAAATAAAACTTGAACCCTAGAAATATTTAATTTCATTAATACTTTCAACAATTTTGTTTACAAATGTCCATGATAAACATCTTTTGGATTATCTAACGCCATGAAAATTAATTAAGAATTTTTAAAAAATTAAATAAAATATAATAACACCATTACTGAAGTAATCCTATTTAATTTAATGATAAATTAATTAGGAATGGTCTTGTTGAAATTACTGAGATAATTTTTCACGTTCTTCAGATTTTTTGATTAACATAACAAATAAATATAATTATCCTTACATATGATTCTTTTATTACACCAATAGGACCTTGAAATTTCAAAAGATTATTCATTCATTATCCTTCAGAATTTTTATTATCATTTTATTTTCACATGGTAACTATAGTAAATAATAGTAATCATTTGTACTAATCATTAATTTAATTTATAATAATTATAAAATCATTATCCTTGAGTGAGTATTACTCTCATTTTATATTTAATGAATTCTTATGTATCCATACTTAGTAGATAAAATTACTCTTAAAACCTTAAAACACAACCAATATAAACTCCTACAAATGTAATGAATACATTCCTTATTAAATTAAGAGTGGTTTCCCCTAATTTATCTTGTTGTGATTTTCTTTATTTACCAATCAAGCCATTGATCAACATTAAATGATGAATGATTCATGTGAAGAGTGACTCAAATGATCTTAAATACTGTTAAATGAAAAAGTATATAGATTTAATAAAAGATCTATTATCACATATTCATATCCTTGTGAAAAATTATAACTAACTCATGTTATAAGTGAAATTAAAATTAATATAATTATAGAGACTCAACATCATATAACCAGTTATCCCCATTGGAAAAATACACTTGGTCACAACTCTATTAATCTCAAGTAATATTTGTTATGGGAGGGGTAGTTAATAAATATAGAAAAATAATAAAATAATAAAAAAGTGAAAACTAAATCTGAAAACATACTACTGTTATACATTATCCAACCCCCTATAGTGTACACAATTCCCCCAAATTATAAAAAACTGATAATCTATAAATATTAAAAAAAATTACAAAAAATCTTCCAAATTCAATAAAAAATACTCATGGGTTACTCAAACAATGTTTGTGTCATTTGTTTTTGGATTGGATTGATTGTATTATGATAAAAGTATAAATGGAAATCATCTATATATCTCACATACTATAAGATGGAATCATTGAGAAACTCATATAGTCTTTAATCAATTACTTTGTAAGGATTGGTTTTTTTACCAATCTACATTTTAGTAAGGTAGAAATAATTTGGAGTTGGTAATTTTTAATATTATTTAATAATATAATGGAACATTACTCTTTAGGATTATATCAAAATAATCCATTGTTATGTAAAGGATTTGGTTTTAATATATTTATTCATTAAATATTTCATTTGATTCTATATGGATTTATCTTTTATTTTTGTGTGGTGTTTCAGTTTATTGGGACCCCATATTCAATATAATAATAATATTAAATTATTTTAATGTATAATATCATTATTTTTATTTTTATTGTTTTTCCATTCATCGAGGTCTCATATTGAAAATATAATACCATGGTTGATTCTGGAATGTGGGTTTTATTATAGCCATGACCTATGGTTGTCGACATCGAAAATTTTGAGGAATGTGGTCGTTGTTTGGTTCATGTAATTAAAATAAAATTTTAATTTACTTTATTTTAAATCGAGTACAAAATAATTTTCTTAAATAAACTGTTCTGAAAATATTTAGGGTTATCCTCATAACCATGGGAGGATTGGAAGGTGGAAAATGGGAGTTCTTCATAGGATCATCAAATTAGAGAAGAAGAATGGTTGTATCAAGGATTATTAAGATGAAGTGAACATAGCAGGACAGATTCAACACTATATAATGTGTTCTTCACAAATTCTCAATCCTTTTTGAGGTAGGTCTTGTCTTTTTGGGTTTTTACCCTCTGATTAAAAATTTTATAAGGTTGTCATATCTCATTGAATTGATCTATGATCATCCTACCATTCCTTGAGTCTTTTTTAATAAATTTATTTCTTCATATCAATTTATATATTTCATATTTATATCACGATTTCTAATACATGATTATATGAATATTGGATGACAACTCTTGTCTAATGGTATATTTTCCCAACTCTTGATCATTTCTCCCAAGAATTGTTCATGATCAAAACCCTTAGCCTAATAGGTCACAATTAGATATCTCTAGGAGGGTTAAAGCATGATTGGACCACTAAATTCCAGGTGGATTGGAATAATATTATTTGTATGGTGATTTTTATATGAATATTGATGATTTTCATGTTTCATGTTATGCCTCGATGGATTCAGTAACAAGGGAAACGATGTCTTTTTCCTGGAGTGACAAGTGAAACATTGTGTGGTTCTTATGGATGGAATCCGGCCACCAATGATGAAGTAGGAACGAACGACCCTAGATCTAAAACCCACAATGCATTTATAGGTAGAAATAACAATGTTTGTGGTGTTTATATATGTGTGTATTATTCAAGGGTTTCTTTGGAAAAATCCAATACCCACCATGTGTCCTAGAGAAAAACATCATGTATCCCCCCATTGTTGCGGTAACTAGTGCATTTTGGAAGATCAAGATCACATTATTGGTATGATCCATACACTCCATGTGACCCAATGCAGGTGTCTTGATCTGTACACCAATAGTACATGGTAATATGTATGGCCAGACACTTGGGGACAACCAGTGTACATGGGTAAGGGCTGAGGTTCTTGGGAACTCTCCTAACATACATGATAAAGCCCCAAGGGGGGGATAAACCATATACCCGCATGTATGTGTTGTGTGTACCCATATGGCCAATCAGGCTATGTGACGATGATGGAATTACTATGTGACCATGAATGGTTGTACATAATGTGAACCTTGGTACACACCATGAACTTTTTAAGGTGATTCCACCATGTTTATCAACATTTACTATACTCTGATTTTTATCCTTTGAGTATCCTATAATGATAAATTTTACATATAAAACTCAATGGATGCATTTATATTGGATTTTGATATATGAACTAAGTTTTAGAGAGTGTGGAACAACTTCTATAAATTCATGACCAATAGTGAAGATCGGGAAAGATCGACTTTGAGATTTCAGGGTTAGAAACCCCATGTCACAGTAGGAAATATGTCCCCCATATTCACCCCTATCTATTAATTGGTATCCGTGATGCAATAAGGTGTAGATCATTTGTTTAACAACAGTTACCATGTGACACATCAAGATGATGGACCTCTAAATATCAATTGGAAATTCCATATTATCTAATGGGGTTATATCCTCTATTAACTTAGTGGAATCCCATGGCACACCAAGGCGTTGGTCCTCCATCTATCTATCTATTGAATTGTATGCCTATAATTTTACGGTGCAGGTTCTTTGTTCTCATATTAGTACCCCCTATTACACTAGGGTGAAGTTCCACTATCCATTGAGTGGAACATCTATAGAATACTAAAGTGTGTGTACTCAATTTGAGATTTTACCCCCTCTAGACATGGAGTAGTGGTGAGGTACGGATCCTTGACATGTATTTCATGGATTGACATGTGAGATGTTGTGCGTTAATGATGGACTATAAGAGCTGGAGGTAGACTCATTATCCTAATATTTTCTATGGGGATGTAATTATCATTTATCTATAACAAAAGTATCATTTGAGTATAACTATTAATATATATTGTGTTTCATTTCCCTCAATCATTGGGTGGAGATGACTATTTTGGTATCTTCATATTTCACCCTTTGTGGTTTTCAGGGGAGTTCTACTAGTTATGTATATACTCACACCTACATAATATTTCTATAAAATTTTATTTTTTATGAAAACTATTTATAGTTTGGATGTGAAATTGGTGCATCATATTGGTACCTAGGAACATTGACCATGCATGGTGGTTGGACTTAGAGATCCCAAGTCGGTCTCTCTTAGATTTTTTTACTCCAATTGTTATCATGTTAGGAATTATTTTATGGTTTGGAATGTTTTTATCCTTTTCTCTTTGGCATACCTTTCTGTATTATAATGTATTCCTATAATTTTTTTGCATGAATGGGTTTACTCTAGTTGTTTTAATCGTTATATTATATTCCTCTACACTTTTTTATATAAAATGTTGGTTGAGTTCATATAGATACATTCATAAAATGCCTCTAAAATTATTTTTTCATTCATGGCACATGTCCCCATCCCATTTATGATTTAATGTGAGCATGGGGTTTTGAAGTATAGGTTTTCCATAATATGTGAAATGCCAGCTGTGTCGTATCATTAAATACTGGTACAAAATGTGATTTTTTCTCGAGTTAGTGAAAAGATACTCCCATATAGATAATTTTTTTTGGGAATGTAAGAAAATATCGTTAGAGTATGTCAATTATGGGTTTCAGGATATGAAAACAAATGTTGATGTGGTAGATTCTATATCCATACACCCATACCCTGACTACTAGTTATCGAATAATCGTACTAATAAATTGGATCCATAGAATAGCAGGTACATGAATCATATATGATTGATTCCTTTGATGATCCTTCTTGAGTCAATACCCCTTATATAAGCTCATCTATTAGTGGTAAATCATAATAAAATTCAGGATGAATCCATAATGATTGGTAGTTAAGATAATGATACAAGATCATAATGAGGGTCCATTCATTTATACAGCATAATTATATGGTCTATATAATGAGGTTTTTCTTCTAAGAGAGTAGGTAGAAACAACCCTAACTCGTGAGAAATAGATCTTATCAATAGGGAAGGTTGATGATTCTAGTTGGCTAAACAAGCTACATGAGATTCTTCATTATAGGCAACTGAGGTACCACATTGACAAAGATCCCAAGGAAGCTTAAGATTGCCTTTGGTATGTGATATTAGTTTCTTGGTTTATGTGGACCATAACTAATCATATGTTTCTGCTAGAATCTATCCATTTTTATTGATTATCTGAGAACATGTAGAATCTAGTAACATGTGCTCATGATGAAATGATACTCTCATTTTCTGAAATCTAGCATCATTTTTACATGGAGTATTACCCCACATAATTTAGCTCGGTTCATGTCCATTCTCTTATTGAGTTTTTTCAATTTAGTGTGATAGTTTTTTAGTACACATCTAGTATCACATACCATACCAAACACTCCATTGAGATTTTACATGATTGTTAAATTCATGCACAAATGTTTGGGAAGGGTCTATGTAGATATATCTACACCATTTTGGTCCCCTATTTTATTACACATATACGATAGTACTAGATAAGACATTGGGGATGGAATAATTATATCGTATGGATACCAT
The DNA here is from genome assembly GCA_963277665.1 of Viscum album. NCBI lineage: Eukaryota > Viridiplantae > Streptophyta > Magnoliopsida > Santalales > Viscaceae > Viscum > Viscum album. The sequence goes on from OY728157.1 coordinate 1,728,322,209, forward strand.
TCACATGGAGAATACAGTGGGCATCAAGGGACATGGTCATTTGTATTTTCTAGTAGGAGTTAATCAACAAGGTCTCAATGCAGGAGACGGTCTCATAGTTGGACTTAGTCAAATGCACATGTTAATAATGTTCCAGATAGAGGAAAGTATCATCATATAGAGGGGGTGTTGTTATAGTGGTGTCATATTAGGTCATATGGATTGAAAATCCATGACCTATCGAGATTATGAGGGTAGGTATACACAAGTTGAACCCCTATGACAGAGGCAGCACCAAGATCTAGGATCTTCCAATAGTTTATACGGTGGACACATATTGGTGGTGGTTGAAAATGAGTAGTTTTAGATCTATAGGTATCAACTATTTTAACGGGATGATGTTATGATCTACTCCAACTACCCTCATCAAATAGTCTAAGGTAGGCTAATGGAGTTAGTTACTGGATTCACAAGTAGTTTGTAGCCCTTGATGTCTATGATTTGGTTGTACCTAAGATGATATATGGTATAATATATGTATATTAGATTATTTAGTTTTATTTATAGACAAATTTTCGACTAATTCCATCATCTCTATTTACATGGTGCATGAGCTAGTGCTTCTTATTGAGTCTTTAGCCTATCATATTTGGATAGATATTCATATAAGGAATACTTCATTGATATTGAGTATCTCATATTTGTGGGAGTTGTTGATAAGTGGAGAAAGATTATCATGGGACCTTTTTATCATAATGATTAAAATTATGATTTTATCATGGTTATGTACTTCTCTTTTTTCCATCTTTTCATAGGTACCCACCATTATAGTGTTGAATGACTTCATTAATATGGTATGTGATTCATTATTATGGGGGAGAGATATGACATGGATATGTGAGTGGGAATAATGAGCTGGAAGTTGCAACCCATAAAAAAATTATTTTGCTCATCCCTTAGTGTAGTGGGTTCATTATACATTTAGATTATTTTTGTAGAGGATGACTTTATGGACATCATCCTCAAGGACGTTACAATACTACATCCAAAGTGTGAGATGTGATTCTATATTGATTTTCATCTTGTGACTGAACTAATATATTTTGCGGTATACACAATAGCCACTATTGGGATCCAAGAACTAAGGAAGTAGTTGTAGGACCATTGAAATAAGGGATTTATCGCACCCATCGGGTCCCTCTAGTATTTTATTGTATTTTTCATGCAAACACTGGATGAGATATTCAGGCTTATATTTATTATTCTCACCATAAATAGGTAATTAGTATGATTATGTGCCCCTTTCAAAGGATTAGAGACCCCATAAATCAATTTGAATTTGATATATAGTTCAAAAATTAATATATCCTGTCTATATACCACCATTTGAGGGCCCTTGAGTTTGATATTTCATATATGAAATTCTAATGTCACATTTGAAACTACGAGTTCCATGTAATGATTTTTTGAGTGAAGTATTCCCCCATAATGTTTATGGAGCTGATAAAAAATCATTTATCACTATGTGGACCTATTTATTCATCGATTAAATACTCATTTACTCTACAAGATAGAAGGATCATGTAATAAATTTGAGAGTGGTTCTTCAATTAATATAGGATGGCCATCTTCATTGTATGCTCTCAATTTTCAGTTTTTGGATTGGTAATGTTCACTTTCTAGGGAATGTTATTTCTAACCACCATTTATTTGTGGACCCAGTGATACATTATATAGTACTTTCATGGGATCTACCTAAGAGATAATCAAATTTTTTACCTTTCCGTGGATTTTTAGTGTACTATAGGTGGTTAATGGTGGAATTATCAAGAATTATATCCCCACTGAACACCCTAATAGATAAAGGGAATCTATTTACCTAGAATGAATAGTTCTATGGATCCTACATGGAGTAGAGGCCAAGGATGACTAATTTTCATATGTTGATACTATTAGTGGATGTCAAGAAGAACGTATTGTTTTGTGATTCCTACAAAACTGGGCTCGACATCATCATGATTCAGATATAGGCAGTGATCTCATATGGTTTGATGTAGTTGAGAACCCATGAAAAGAAATACTCTATCCATGAAAAAGTTTCATCTACCGTAGTCTCCACTCTAAAGATGTCGGTGAAATATTTTCTGGTAGATTTCACTATCCAATACTAAGGAAATTATAATTTTAGGTATATAATCATGATAATATATCTAAAAATGATACACAGGTATTGGTTGTAGTTCATAAAAGACTACAAATTTTTGGCTTTCTATACTCTGAAGAAGTGAAACATGGTGGCGGGTACCCTTAGTAGGAAGTCGTGTTCTTGCAAAGTGGTGGAGGAATTTGACTAGTTGACTTTGTTGTAGCTAAACCTGGTAGAGGAAAGGTGTGTAATTTATCCTAAATAAATTTCATTGATTCATCTTCTTCATTAGCTTGTGAGAGATAATTAGTTTCTATGAATAGACTGTGAGTTTCTATGTGACCATTTATCCTTATGATATTAAATAGATTAGTTCTTTGATGGCAGGGATAATGAATTACATTCCTAAGAATGTAATTTTTTTCAATTCATGTTTCTAGATGAGGTTATGAGGGAGTCTCACACATCCCTCTTACCTATACATCCTAAGGTAGAAAAGACTTAAAATGTTTATTAGTGGCTATTTTTGGTGGGTTGGGATGAGGAAGAGTGTTGCTGTGTTTTTTTCTCCCTCCCTCCAATGCCACAAAGTGATGTATATCCACTAGGTTTCATATGATTTGAGAAAACCACATTAGATCTCAATGTTTAAATGGGATTTAATATGTATAGATTTTTTGAATTTGATTCGGTAGATATGAATAGGAAAAACTTTTAACTATGTCATTTTATACTGAATAATGATTTTTATATACTTCCATGACATCTATGAGTAGTGTTTCATGGTGAATCTATGGTTGTTGTATATGTGGGAGATCATGAAACTTCATGTGTTACAAAATGATGATTGTCCTTAAACATGATTCTCAATTTTGCATAATGGTTGTAGAGAGGCTCGTAGGAGGACATTAGAAAACATTTTAGTAAGATTCAATATTTTCACCCCAGATAGTCAACCATAAAAAATATACAATCTATATATAAGAAAATATTTGGGGGGCCTATGTGTTTGACTTCTATAGGACCTGGGGGACCACATACCAGTATTAGAGTTCTATCACAGTAATAGATATCACAATTTTGTAATTATAGAACCATTTGAGGCCCTATATGGGAGACCATTCAGGTTACCCTTATGCTCGAATGAGATTTGAAAGACATCTCAAGTTAGACTAAAGATAGTTCCAGAGTGAAAAATGAATGTTCAGGTGATCTATGATCATATGACAGAAACCCATCTAAAATATAAAAATTACATATATAGGCTCTTTAGGCCCTCATAGTTTGAGAATGGATACCATCTGTTTCATTAGAGCCTTACCACAATGAGGATTTCAAATATTTTTCCACGAAGACAAGATATACCTTAGGATCATCAGGTCATTTGAGATTGTATGAAGAGTTAGAGATAATTCTTATCACTTATCCCTACCCACATATTTGGACTAGCTGCATGGAATTCTCTATTTGTTGAATTAGAAGAGATACATGAAAGGCCTTACAAATGTTATTTTATGGCTTAATGGGGAAACCAATGATGTAGCCACCTTCACAGAGTAAAAAGAGGAAATTGAGGATTTACATGAGAGGATTTTGTGTCGATAGGTAATAAATTAGGTTTGTATTCATTAGTAGAATGGGATCGTTATAGAGATCTAATTTGAGTATAAGATCCATATGTTGAACCACTACCCACAACTTTTCATTTATCATGTTATTTTTTGGGAGAAATCCATTAAAGAGAGGAGAATGTAATAAATATCTTTACCATTTTCAAATGAATATTTATTTGTATATATCTTGATTTATCTTCAGAGTCAACATTGTGTCTAGGTGAGGTGTCACCCAAGAATAAATATATTAGAAAAAATAATATATTTTAATTAATATCTGAATTCTCTTAGTGTTTATTTTCTTCCAATTATTAGAGACAGAGATAGAAAACCCGATACCCTAGATGATTTTGGAATGTAGGGTTTACCCTATAAACTACCTATGATTGGTTAGAATCCATTGTTCCAAGGAAACTTGTCCTGGGTAGGATCATTTAATTAAAAAATTATTTATTAATTTAATTTGTAATGATCTAAATCAAAATCTCAAAAAAAATATCACATTATAAAAAATTACATGGTTACCCATATAACCCTACGAGGATTGATTGGTGGAAAATAAGTGTACATCATTCACTGATCAGATCAGTGAATGATTAATAATCTGATCAAGGTGGATCAACTAGAAAAAAATTCCATGTATCATCGTAATCACAATGACATTCATTATTTTACAAGGATTGATAATTTTTTAGGTTTGTAAAATAATCTTTTGTTTCGAGCATTTTGATTAAAATATTTAATATAGGTTCATATCAACACTAATAGATCATTGATTTTTCAACCATTTCATGGTCCATTTTTAATAAAATCATATATTTATTTCAATTTATTTGTTGAAAATATATATAATCCATGAACATACAAAATTATATGATTATTGGATGATAAATCTTGGATATTATTAGAATTATCCAGTTCAAATTCATTTCTCCCCATTGCTCTTCATGTTATTCACCATTATCCCACAAGGTTAGGTATTGACATTACCAGGATGATATGTTGGTTAATGAATCTCCATATTTGTTGTGTATTAGTCAAAAATATTCAGGATATTGATTTTTATTAGGATTAGACTGATTTTTGGATTTTTGGTGATGCATCAATGTATTTCAAATGTAGAACAATGTAAAATTTTATGTGGGGTGATGATCAAATCTTAGTGGTACTCAGGTGGATAGAATCCTTCCATTGGTGACAAATAATGAATGTCAGGTCATAGATCAAAAACTAAAGTTGTATATGTCTGTAGAAACAACTACAACATCCACACATTGGGATGCATGAAGCTTCTTCGGGTATTTTCAGAAATCCCAACTACAAATTGTGTATCACCGAGGAACATGACATGTATCCCCCCCCCCCCCCCACACCTTCTGCGTTGACTAGGGTTTTGAGGAAGATAATGATCATGTGTAATATATGAATATGGATAAATATTTGACCCCATTCTAGTATCTAAACATTTACTTTGAGAATATATTGTAATGTGTATATTTATCCACACATGCATAACATGTGTACATGAGCACATGTTGTGGTATACTAGCTTAGGCTGGACAAACATGACTAAGCCATATGTGGTGAGCACATTATATTTAGCCCATATACATATCAAGTAAAACCGCATATCCAAAATAACCATGTGAAGTAATGTAAACATCCAAGTGACCATGCATAATCACATGTTGTGTGACCCCTGGTACAAGGCATGTACTTCTCATTGGATATTCTTCTTTTTGTATCTCCTCCTTCAGGACATGGATTTTTTCCATGATTAACCTATAATTATTAGGTTTCTATATATAATGGTATGATATAATTCATAATATCATTAGATATATAACATGAGTTTTTTAGAGAATGATTCTTCTTCAGATGAAGCTTGATCGATATTGTTGATCTGGAAGGATCATCCGAGAGTTGTGGTGTTGGAATCCCCTTGGTTGCCCAAAGAGGTGGTACAACATATTATTATATATCTATTTATGTATACCTCCTTACGGAAGTAGGGTATAGGTCCTCTATTCGATGGGTGGTATTCAATAATGGACCAGGTTGCGGTATATCTTCTTATCGAGTGTGCAACACCCTATACCCGAATGCAACTGAATGATTCCCAGAATCTGGATGGCCTAATGGCCTCAAGAGAAACTCTCCAAATGATATAGGTTGTCAACATTCAATGATATCCCATGGTTTGTGTATGAGAGGTTTTTCCCTCTTAGCATAGTGTGTCATAGTGGAACCATTCATGAAAATCAGTACCAAATTCAGTAAATCACTCCCCATATAGATTGACATCCATAAGACACACACACACACACAAACACACACACACACATATATATATATATATAGAAATTGTTAATGTAATCTCATATGAAATAATGATCAGTTCATGTATCTAGAGAGAATCCAAAACAGTTAATATTGAAGGTGGTCAACAAAAAAATCAAAATTCTGAAGAGACAAAAAAAAACAATCCCAGCTAAATTCAGAAGCCTCAGCTTGGTACTAGGCTCTCCTAGTTCTAATCTTGAAAAAATTTCCATAACCAAAATGTGGGTTCTTTCCCAGGTCCATACCTCTATCCAAATAGTATTTATGGGTACCATATGGAAACCTGAATAGCGTGTGAGATACAATTCCATTAGGTCACCACCCAAACCGTATATAAAAAATCATTTATGTCAAATATATGTTAATGTAGAGTGCAATTTACATAACAGATATGTCAGTACTAAAAAACATTCCCAAGATAAATTAACTATGAAAGTGATTTTGTATATCCATACACAAATCCCCAAAAAACAAATTTCAATATCCTTTAATCATGAAAAATTATAGAAAATTTGAGTAAAGAACATGACCATTCCATATAATCAAATATAATGTAACCCAAAGACAAACTATTAATACTAAAGTGTCATAACAACCATGGTCAAGATGTATAATCTTGAAAGTCACATTAACCATGGCCATGTTGTAAAATCAGAAATTTATGACCCCACACGGCATGGTCCAAGCTACACTGCATCATGGAATTGTCATTGAGTCCCAATTCAACCTCTATTGAATCTTGATTAGGCTTGTATTAGTCTGCAAGGGCATGTAAACAGATCATGTAAATTATGATCACTATCAAACTGGATCCAAGGGATATTAATTTTCATGGAATCCCATGAAGTCAAAATCCAATGAGCATAAAGGTTAAAGGCATTCTATACCACTATTCTGACAAATGGTATATCATAACTATGAAGTCATGTGGAATCACTCATCCTTAAAATAATTTATCATTTCAATAATCCCCATTCATTAAGTTTACCCACTTATGTAACATTTCACATTAAATTTAATTCCATGAGTTTACCAATAAATATAACAATTCATATTCAATTAAAATTGTTATAAATAGGATTCCTCTAATTAAGGTTCCACTAACTCACCCCATGTGTGGTTGAAAAATGTAACATGTGAAGGATATTCATATGGAACACATCATGGGTGTCCTTGGTTTGGAAAATAACATCCAACGCATAACAAATTAATTAATGTTAAACTATATTATGTTACAATTATTTTAATTAAATTAGTAAATTAATTTCTAGGGACACTATGGAATGTCTATAGGGATAAAAAATTGAAACTTTCCCTATAATGACTCTATCCAATTGTAAAAATAATACACACCCTAAAAAAAGATTGTAGTAGATTGATCGCTCAGTATTAGCTACTAGATCAACTCAGATGCAGAGAAAAATGAAGAAGGGAAAAAAATCTAAACATATGACATATTATCATCAACAAAAATAGAAAATCTGATAACAAGATTAATGAATAAGTGAAAAAAAATTAATTGAGTACTCACTGGAGTGGATTCAATGAGAATGATGATGCTTTATTCTGAGATCAGAAAAAGAAGTGGGATCAAAGAAGCTATCTAGATTAATGGATGAGATCTCCAATGTTTTTGGCCTAACAAATAGAAATAACAAAAAAGAAAATATGTGTTATAATTTTTTATTGAAAATGGTAACTTCCCCCAAAAAATTATATCACATGGTTTGGTACATGGTTGTTTAAACAACATGCCAACCATGCACCCATTATTATACTATGGGGGACCCGCATTGTCACTAAGCACAATTTGACTAACAATGCATAAACCATTATAAAACCCTCTACTAAAAATTGCAGGAGCATTGGCATGATCATACACCACCATCTACATTGTTTACTCAAACTATACAGCATGTATCACTCCATTTTCCAGCCTCAAACAGTTAGTTATAACTGTAAGACCATACCTACATGGTTTCTACTAACTGGGCGAACAATCCTGATTTTTCAAAAAGACAAGTTTCAGGATTCGAATAGGACCATGAAACCCCCAATAACACCATGAACTCAAAGGGTATTCACATTAGAGAATAATTATGAATTTAAACTAAAAAAATATTTGTACCTCATATGATTACCTTGGAACATGCAATATTCCAATTTAACAAAACTCATCTCCATATTTCCATATCAAGTTTGGTCAAGATTCGTATGAGAATTACTCTGAGAACTAATCATGTATGTTAGCCTCCCCTCCCAAGTATCATCCTATAAACTATTTTGATTCCATATTACTCAACAAGAGGGACTGAATAGCCTAGGAGAACCTTTTTTATCATAAAAATTATATGAATTGGATTCTCCTCAAATGAACCATCTACCCATATATCCATATCCAAATGTAGCATAATGTGATATGGGTCTGAATGATAACAATCCAGATGAGATACATAAAAGGAGTCATGTATTTCTAAATATCATTGAGGTAAATACAAATGATATGATACTGGTAGAAATTTCTCTATAATCTCAAAAGGATGAACATATCCATATGATATCATACTTTATCTATTGATTCTTATGTGTCCCATCCTCATTGTGATACTCAAAAATTCATGATCCATAACCTCGAACTCCAGAGAACATCGGTGATGATTGCCATAAAATTTCTATCCAGACTATGCATTATCCATCTATATTTTAATCAACTGGACCTATTCAAATGATTCCTTTACAAGACATGGTCCCATAAAAGATTCCTCACCTACCTCTAGCTAGAATAGGGATGATCAGAATGTCCTACCATAAAAATCCTCAGAAGGTGAAAACTGTATAGTCTTATAATATCGATTATTATGGGAATACTCAACTAGAGAAAAAGGAATCTCCCATGCTCCCCCAAGATCAAGTAATCATTATCATAGTAGGTCCTCAAGATCTTGTATCATATGCACTGACTGGAAATCAGTATGATTGTTCTGTATTGTGCTAATATGCCCTTATTTACATAGTACCCTCAACAAACTCTTCCATAAATAGCATATAATCCCGGCATCCTATTTGAACTGATAGTTCCTGGAACAATGTTAATTTATATTATCTCCTAGATATAAAACATTCAAATCTCATCCACATTGAATATTTCTGTGATTGATAGTAAATGATAGAACTTCCTGATTCATTCAAAAAAACCAAAACTATGTTGTTGTCTCATCAAGACCTTAGAAACCCCATTATGAAATCCATTGAAAAATTATCAAATTTATAATTTGGAATAGTTAACTACTTTAAAATTATGTTTGGTCGTTGATGTTACAATTTCACCGGCTGAGAGGTGGAACACTTCTTAAAACATCTATCTATCTCGTGTTTCATCCCCAAACACCAATAATGGTGAGCTAGATAACGATAGGGATTGTAAATTTTAGGATTCACAAACCAGAATAAGGAATTAAACTCTTGAATCAAACCCTAATGTATTCCCACTAGATCCCAAACAAAAACATGGACACATAGGGTATCATCCTATACTATTTTCAATCAAGGAGGTCGATACTCCCCCTCCACACTCTATTGTAGGACTAAGACCTATGAAGCTGAATGTTACCTCATCCTAACTCTATCCAGAAGGGTATATGTCATAACTATGGATGAAATAATATCCTTTCCCAAACATTCCTAAACATCCATTTGAATATTAGATAATAAATCCATAATCATCAACATGCCACTGTCCTACTAAACTGCCTATATTAGAGTCCTCCTATTTAGTGCAGTGGACACTAAATTTTTCTTCCCATGAATTTAGGCTACCATTAAGTCAATATATTGTATACACTCAACCCACATTCAATTCCCCATATTCATATCATGCTATGTTAATATATAAATGTGTATTGTTTGTTCGATGTAAAACAGAAAACAATCCACTGGTAAATTTTGTCTCTAAAAACAAAAATCATGAACAGCTACACCAAACTCCAGATCGTGAATTGGGTAGTTCCTCTCATGTCACCTCACCTCCTGATAGCCATATGCTAGTACTATATCCCATTCATTAGCGCTACTCTAGGATAGATACCAAGTGTTTCAAAATATATGGTGTTGATTATATGCTATATCATAAAAACAAAGACTGGTTGTGAAGTCTATCTCTCATTGAACTCCAAAAGTTTATCTCACATGTATTTGTGGATATAAGATTCACACCCTTATTAGTCAATCCCCTTATTTTTTTTGCTAATAGTGAGTAGTCTTGTATGAAATTCTCAAAATCTATAGATATCCCCCGAAACTATGTATTTCGATGATGATCTTTGGATGCTCCTAGAAACCAACAACTCTAACCTTCATTAAATTTAGTGATACTGCTGTCTCAAGGATAATATGACCTAGGAAGTGAATCTTTTAAATCCATATGGGGAATTTTGTGAGAATAAAATATAACTTATGCACTATCATTATACCAAAATATATATAATCATATTTTCGATAGACATTTCAATTTTTAGAATAAACCGCGATATCGTCCATGAGAACCAAAAAAATGTATCCAGTTAAGGAAAGAAAACTCAGTTCATATGCACTATATAAATTGTTTTGGAGTTCATGAGACTAAAAAACATAATCAGTTACTATTACAGACTATATCTAGTATGAGAATTTGTGGGAGGAATGTCTGCTAGTTGAAGATGCTCTTGATGGTATCAAGATCTAAAATCAATGATCGATAACACTCTTGATCCTCAAAGAAGATGAAACTTGTCATCTATAAATGGAATGGTATACTGGTTATCAAAAATTATATTGTATGATTTTCAATAATTCATGCATAGACTAATGGTAACATACTCCTTTTTCTATAAAGGACTATCGAACCCCGTGGATAATTACTGGGACGTAGAACCCCCATTTCCACCAATGAATCAAGTTGCCACTTGATCTCCTACAAATACATAGTAGAAATACTTTAAGAATGAATGGATACTGATAAATATCTTTGAACTAGCTCAATGAGGAACTACTTTTATCTCTCAAGGGTTAAACGACAAAATTCACCTAGTAAAACTACCACTAAATGATCATGAACTAGAAGATAACATTCCTGATGTGCTCCCAGATCATCCACATACAAACTCGTGATCTGGGATATCATCACACCTATCACAAGATTCTATGGTCCATATTAGCTATCATATATGCCCTATTCACCCTTGTGAGTATAAAAAGTTCCCTCTAGTGATGTAAATGTCACCCTACAGTGATAGCTACCAAATTAGGCTCTCTATGAAATTATCCATCCCATTATGATTATGCCTCCAGACCCAGTCATCTGGAAGAAAAAATCTTTTTAAATGAAGTGAAACCCACAAATCTCAATGGGACACTCTAAGAATTGATGTACATATTACTCCCTCATCTCCAATGGAGAGTCACGAATCATAATGTTATCACCAAACTATATCGTGAGCCTAATTCTCTCCATAATAGTTAAAAATATAAATCAATGAAATGATCCAATGTAATAATGAGAAGATAGAAATGTTGATGATACTAATATCAAACAACTCACTATATATTCTTTGGATCATGAATTATTAGGGGAAAGCAATAAAAATAGGTATGGCCTGAACCGTAACTCTATGAACTACCTCACTACCATAAGTGTTCCCACTCTATTGTCTATGTGCAATTGGCACCTGGATTCCTTGTCCACAACCACCACTACCTTAGCCTAATCGACCGAATATTCTTTAGAACCCTAATAGAAAAGGATATGAGATACCCACTCCAAATCGTGGTTTTTGAACATAATCAATACAACTCACAGCTAGAGCAAAGGTCCTACAGAAATGTATTAGGATTCCCATCCTATAGTAAATATGATACTTGATTTGTTCTTGAGCACACTAATTACTCACATATGCCAATATTCTACACTAATTCAAGCAAACCTAACTATAAGTACTCATATCCTACCTTGTACTAATCTAACCTGAAACCTCAAAATGGACCTTACATCCATTGGATGTTGAACTACTAGGTCAGGATACTAAACTATTCTACCCAATTCCCCCATCATCCCTATGATTCTAAAATATAATAAATAGATAATTAACAATTTCAGTAATAGTGATTAATCTGGTCACATTTACCTATGATCAAACAATATTTCGTAGACCTTCCTTAATGTTTCTCTACCTTGATAACTCATCAGCATGGTATGTCGGACTGAAAAACTTATGTTCTACAAATAATGTCAAATACTCTATAACCATTATATTTCCCTAATCCAGATTGAGGAACATTATATACCACTCTTCCCTCAAAGTCTCGAGGAAAATTTAGTTGTAGAACATTGTTTAGAAATCATCTTATATCATTTATCACATCCTTTCAACCTAGTACATTGAATATTAATGGTTATTTTCTTCACCTCAATGCATTTAAATTTGAGAAACTATATCCTATCATGAGGTGTATCCTAATGCTCGAAAATTTATAGAATATTCTCAATCCATATCCCAGCACACTATAGAACTAAATCACACGAAACATGGTAGGATTCTATTGCTGGAACACAACCGTCAGCTCATCCTTAGATATTGTATGTTGCTGTGCTCACCTAAAATTTTGCATAAAGAGAAAAACCCCTCCTGGAACACTTCCTCGGCACTTGTGTTGGGTAAAACTACTAGTTCCTCAATAAAAACTATAGATGGACCCACTAGTATCCCATGGAACACTACCTCTAAAGATTTTTTTTCTCCACCATCTTTTCATATGACTGGAGGTCTTTGTGGTGGAATTCCTCTTCAATTACAGATGAATTCCTCAGAAAAGAACCATTCCAAATTTTGACCTATCAAAACATATGAATCATCTATACCTACATTACAATATGGTATATCACACATATTACTCTTAAATCTGGGACTGATAATAATAAATAATCACAAAATCCACAAGAGTCCTTACCACTTTCCCACTCAAAATTTGGGTGTGATCATGTTTTATATTTCATCTAGTTCAATCATCCATTCATATTTATAGTTTCATTTAAAATATTTTAACCAAATGTTTTTCCAAACAGATCTGTAATGGATAATACCCCATATGGACCAAAATATTGCATCCCTGTAATCCACACCATAACATGTTCTAGTCTGTGAGACTCATGGTCGATGACTCAGCATGCCATAATTGGCTGATTATGGTGTCTATTATAGCCTAATCAGGAAAATACCACTCAATTTATCCCATAAACTCTAAGTACCAACCATTTTTATAATATTATTACACAAAAGTTTTTCATACTAGAAGGAATACCTATCATGACACCTATCAAAACATCCTTAAAACATGAAATTCTTCCAAAAATAGAAAACATAATTTATGACACGTGATGACTATAAGTTCCAAAACTAATATAAGAGAAGGAATGCCATCATCTCATCACATTAAAATAAAATAGAACCCCTGATCATATCAATGATAAAATCACAATTCAATTTCATCACCCAAAAGTGCATTCAAATCAACTATAATAGTCAAAATCTAGAAAATAACAATTTCCATTCAAGGAAATTTGGCTGTTTCATTTACATGGGTCAGATACTCCCAGGAACAACCCATTACCAAATTTTTATTCATCACAATCCCTTTTATATTTTATCAAAATAGTAGTGAAAAATATAGAAGAACTACTATAATCCCACTTTATAATGTCAGGAACCCATATGCCACTGAATAGTACCCCAAGCCTAGTTGGCCACATGGACTCAAGCACATCTCATCAAATGCCAGAGGGTACTGAATAGTAGTGACAGTATGTGGTGTGTATGTGGGGATACTATGAAATCTTATTATACTGTAACACATTGGTATCAGTCTTACAAATCAATATTATAATCATTATACATGATACAATAGATAAGAATCCAAAAAGAAATTTATATAAAAGTTCCAAATGTAATCTCATACACAATGATGATCACGTCATGTATCTACAAGGAAGTAAAAAACATGTACACATGTAATATGTACAATACATATATCAGAATCCCAAAAGGCCAAAATTCACCTCATCTAGACTTAGGAGCCTTATCTCGGTCACGTTCTCCCCTTCTCCAAAGCATGGAACAATGTCAGTTACTGTATTATGGGCTCTGTCCCTAGTCCCTACCTGCATACAAATAATCTATCTGGGTACCCAATGGAGTCCTAAACATGGTATCATATACAATATCAATATATCACCACAAAAGTTTCTACAAAAAATCCACGTTTTTTCATATATGCTAAAGTAGAGTGTAAGTTATATAATAGATATGGTAGTACTGAAAGTAATGTTCCCAAGTAAATTGAATCTAATGAATTGAAATTGTATGACCATACAGGGATCCATGAAAAATGTTTCAATCCTATATGATAAGAAAATAGTAAATAAAATGGAAGTAAAAAACCATGACCATGTTAGATACAAAATATATAATATAACCCGCATTTTTTCCATATTACATGAAGTTAATGAACAACCACATCCAGTAAGTATCTCATGCAAGTCACATTTACCATGGTCATGCTATAAAATCTAAAATGTTAGACCCCACAAAGCTAGATCAAATGTGTAGTGTACCGTGGTATCCTCAATGATTCCCAAGATCATCTCAATGAAACCTTAGTTAGGCTTTAATTACGGTCTAAGGATCATGCTAATAGACCATGTTCACTATGTTCCCAAACAAACTAGATTCAAGGGGTATAAAGGCCCAAGGAATCTAGAAGAATCAGAATCCAAAGATTGTATAAGTCTAATTAATTCCCTAGAAATATTTTGACTCATGTTGTAGCCCACACATGACATGTTATGGAATCATTTGTGAGGAATATCATTTATCATTTTTAAATCCACATTCAATTATTTTAACCACATATATAGAAATTCAAATTCAATAATAATCCATGAGTTTTACCACCCATATTACAATTTACATTTAATTCAAACATTTATATACATTCTTCCACTAAATAAGAAATAACTATCTCACCCATGGGTGGTTCTTTATAGTCATAGTTGAAGGAAATTCACAATGAGCACCCAGTGGGTTTCCTCAGTTATGGAAACAACCTCAAACACATCTCATAATGACTAAATGGATTATCTTATGTTTCATTTACTTTAATTAAATTACTCAATTCATTTTTGAGGTTCTGTCATAATAATTACTGGGTAAAAAAATAGTAACTAGCTCTATAAAGTACCAAACAATTCAAGAAAAGCAATGACAACAAATAGTAGGACCATTGTAGAGTTCTCTTCTAGTACCATCTCCAGATTCAACTTAGATCGGGAGAAAGATAAATAATAGGAAAAACATTAAAATATGGAATAATATCATAAACCAATAAAGCAAAGTTGATATGAAGACAATATTTGAATTTCATTAATGTAATTGAGAACATTTCGTTGTAGATTTAATGATATCGACGACACTTGATTCTATTATTGGATGGAGAAATAGGATCAGAGTTTATATTTGGATGCAAGGTGGTTCTCTCCAATGGATATTGTCTAATGAAGAAGAAAAAATAAAAAGTAAATATGTTTTGAAATTTTTAAAGTGAAAATTTATAGTTTCCCTAAAAATTCCCAAGATGCATGTTTTGGCCACACATTTGGCCAAACATATCACAAACAGTGTGCCCTCTATTGTGCTAAGGGGGAACCTGCAAGCTCAATGTGAAAGGTTTTACTAACCATAAAAAAACTATGAAAAATTACTATATTATAAATTATAGGTTTCATTACACATATCTTCACTGCCATCATCATAGTTTCCTCAATGTGATGTTGATATCATCCTGATATCCATCCTTGAATGGTTAGTAGTAACTTTTCATCCTTCCCCACATAGTCTCTACTAACCATGAATCCTATAGTTATTTAAAAAAATGGGATCTAGGATCACAACTAGATAGTATACTACTAATATGTCCACTAACCCCATGTTAATTCCCATTAAACAGTAATTAATCATTTAAACTAAAAAAATATTAGTTCCTTGAATGAAAATAAGGGATTATATGGAGTAGTACTATATATTATACATGGGATTGGATCATCCATTAACGAGGTGGAAACACCCCTGATTCAAGAGGTTTTGAGTCATCAATATATCTATCTATAAATTGTTACCCCCTTTTATGCTAGAGTTTGGGGCCTCTATTCAGTGTGTGGTACCCCCTATCAAACTACTGAGTGATTCATCAATATATTGAGTCGATCCCATAAACATACATAGATGTGGGTCCACTATTGTAGTTTGTAAACTGTTGGTATGTAGACTAGTTGTGATGTTTTGGTCATCAACATGGATTTATTTGATATAACTACAAGATTATAGGAATTATTGATTGAAATATGGAAAAAAGGAAGAAACATCATTTTAGGATAGGCTATGGAGATAGAGATCCCATTTCTCTCTCATCTATGATTATTTAGAGTATTTATACATATTTAGTTTTGTTTGCCTATTTCTTTGGTTGGATCTCATTATTTCATTTTCCGATCATTTTATTTCATTATATTTTTTCCTCTAAGGTTTTAATGTTTTCTTATTGGGTTTGTATTTACTCACCCCTATCTGGAATTTCCTAGCACATGACAAGTATAATGAAGTTGATCGATAGTTCATTAGTCAAAACGGTGGGGAATTATGATACCTAGGTTAATTGAATACAAAATGTGGTTAGAATTAGAAATTATGAGTTGGGTTCTCTCAAAATCAATTTATTATAGTGTTTTTCTAGTCAGGCCTCCATTTCTTATTGAGCATTAATTTTTTTACCTATTATCATTATAATAATTTTCCATTCTCTAATGTATTAACTAGAGTTTATTACATTCTTATTTTTACAATAGATATTATATTCTTTATATTATTTTCCATTTCACTTTTACTTGTAGAATATTGGGTACATTTGTACATGTACTTTGGGAAGAGGGATCTAATTTTATTTATTCTTTCTTGGAACTAATCAAGATCCCCTAACCTATTGGGGGTGGGATAAATGTCATAAAGACATAGCATCCAATTATCCAAGTGGAACTCAAAGTAACAGGTAATTACATGTTAACACTTTTTATATATATATACATTCATTTAGTCAATGATAGATTAGTGTCATTATAAGGTTGAATCTGTGAATCGTTGGGTGCTTTATCGTCCCATTGTATGTGTGAATGAGTAATTCAACCAACTCAATTTAAAGTAAAATCCATATAATTTATACTCTGTAAGGCTTACCACTTCATCATTTGAGAATGTTGTATTAATTTAAGAGACAAATGATTAATGATTTTGGTGACTTTATGGTTTTTATTTTATAGGAACTATTGATTATGATGAGTGGAAGATATTATGATGTCTTGGAATCCTGATTTGAGCATGAAATGACATATTCATGATGATTGTGTCTGACTTGTATGATTAATTGGATTAATTTTTATCTTGGATTCGTGGAAATTACGATTCATTGAATATAAATCAATCTAAACTAATGCACTCATAGTTGTGATTCCAGTAGATAGATTATAACTTTGGTAAATTATTTTTCTTTATATGAAGATTCTCTGAAATAAATTTTAAATTTGAGGATTGTGATAGGATTATTTCATAGAATGGTTGAATATTAGTGTTGAACAGATATTCTATGTCTACTAAATGTGATATTTTTGTGGGATATTATTTTAAAATTAGATTCCAGCTATTGTATAATTATATATTACTTTAGAATCTATGATATCTTGAATGAACTAGTCTTAAAATTTCAAGACATAAGAATCTAATACAAAAAATTATGGAGTTGATATGGTGGTATTTAATAAATAAATTACATTTCCATAGTAAAAATTGTTTGATTACCTACACAATCATTAAACCAACCAAAAATAAAAACCCAGAATATAAAAATGATATTCAAAAATACAATTCACAATACATATAATCAATTATAATAAAACAAATCTACAAAATTTGGAATATTATAAATGTATTCACTAAAGTGAAATATATAATAAATAATGAGAAAATGATTATATTTATGAAAAAATATAAATATATGGCTAGAGATGTTTTATATATATAATTTTTTTCTATTATTCTAAGGTAATATAATAAGGAAAAATAAAATATCAAATGAATTCAAAAAAATATATAATTTAATAAACTTCACCAATTATGTCAATATTTTAATTGACTCCAATGATATTTTTAATTAAACCCAAATAAATTTCATCATGAAAAAATATATTATGATAGTTTCAAGAATATGAGGGTTTCTAATATTTTTTTAAAATACATATATGAATTTATATAGAAACTAGAAAAATAATTTCTTATAGTAACTCTTGGGAATAGTTTCTTATATAAATTAATAATAATAAAAACAATTTAAAATTTAAATTAAACGGAAATATTGGAATTTTTTATTGGGTTGAGGTTTATGAATCATTATTTATATTATGTTTCTCAAAAGTTATATCATTAAAAATGAGGACATTTATAATACTATTTTTCTCTTAATGGAATAAACCAAAAAAACTTTGTTATTTATAAAACTGAAAAAGTTAATGTCGTACTAAATGGAGAATGAAAATATTAGTATGTGTGAAAATTCATTGAAAATTTTTAAGCCATGGGAATATCATTATCCAGTTATTAAATTTTGGGACATGTAAAATAATTTATTATAAAGATAATTAATTGGCAAATTTTTATGCTCCCTTTCAAAAAAAATTAAAATAAATGATTATTAATGGAGAATAAAAAAAGGAAATAATTATTATGATGAATAATGATTGTGTGGAATGGAATACCCATAAAAGGTTACAAATTTTTATGTATAGACATTATTTAAGGGAATTAAAATTGAAATAAAATTTCATATAAAATAGCATCGTATCTAACTCGTGGATTATCTCCATTCAAGCCAAGATAATACTCACTATTTTTTGTGTCTCCATTTTTTATATTTATTCTTTTCTTCTTATCAATTAAAGTAAATGATTTGGGTTTCAATTAAAAAAGTTATAATGTAATCAAATAAATAGAACGTGATAGGAAAAGTTATGAACAATATAAATGTTAATTTTATCTTGAAAAATATATTCTAATTTTATTTAATCCTACTAATTAGACATAACATAAATAAATTTTTCGATAAATATATGACTTCTCATATGGTAATTAAAATAAAAATAACTTTTTGTAAATATTAATACCAAATCATTTACATAAAATATATAAAAATTTTCACTTGACTGGGATATTAATTTTTGAATCCTAAAAAAACCATAAAAACTAATGTAAATAGATTTTAGCATGAAAAGGGAGAAAATTAAGTGCATTTTACCCCAGTATAAATGGTTCTATTTACTCACAATTTGTCACTTGGAAGACTCACATACATAATTTGATGAAAAATTCTTGTGAAGGTAGACTTGATTGACCATTATATGATAGAGGATGAATATTATGCTATATGAGATGAAGATTGGTGATCACATATTCATATATATAATACAAAATGGAACATAACATTGGGTGGACGTGAAATGTAAAATTAGAAATAATTAGTAATATACCAAAACAAAGAACCGGTCCTTGGACTTTTATTATGTATCTCAAAAAGAAAATCAAGGTAAATGGATTTGAGAGTGTTTTAGGAGAAGGACGTAATGATTACAAAGGATGAAAAAAATAAATATTAAATGGAAACAATACCTATAAATTATTTTCAGTTCATTTTCTAGCATATCCTATAGTGTTCAACACTCAAAATATTTATAGATTTGTGTAAATACTCTAAATTCGATATATTACAATCAAAAAAGGTTTATCCAATTCCATATCAAAGTCAATAAAATTAGTTAAATATGTATACAATCTTCCTCAACAATGTTGATTTATTTGGAATTCCTATTACATTTAAACAGAAATTTTTCTACAATAATCACACTGAATGATCAATCTTTACATTAATAGATATACATTCATCATTAGTTGATTCAAAAATTGGTTATTGTCTTCCCTTAATTTATTTTCAATAATTTGAGAATTTTTTATCATTGGTACTCTCTATTTGAATGTAAGATATCATTATATTCTCTAGTGTTAGGACAAAACACATTATAATTATGTGTTAAATGCTTCTATATATATGGTCACTAATTGAATTCTTGGATAATTATTGTCACAAAATGGATAAATTGGTAATAATATATTAACATATTCATCACCTTGTAAATATGAATCAACAATTCATTTTACTGACACATAAATGAAACAAACTTCTTTTATGTCACATGAGGATGAGATATTTTTTTTAGTGACAAATCAGTTGTAGAAACATATGAATATTTATTTGGTTTAGAGCTATATTCAAAAATTGTATTAATCATGGATTTGTGTAATGTGATGATACTAGGAAATTAAAAATGCAATACCTTGTATTGTATTTATTATGGATGGATTGGTGTATCATACATTATCATGGTGTTTAAATAATTTCCATAGGGACTCCATTAGAATATTTATCTATTATGTTTAATTAAATTTTTATGTATGAAGATACTGATGTTGAAATTCCTACTAGAGTAAATAGATTTCTAGATATATTGTTTTCTATAATGACTCTGTAGAACTAACTAATATTCTATAGATCCTATATGTTGGTAACTAAAGAATAATTATATGTTACTCTCTAATAAATATGTTACACCTTCTTGACCAAGGAATTTAATTATAAGAATTATATACTAGACTCAATGGTATTTAGATAGTTTGAAACACTATCTTTGTGTTGATATTAGGAAATCTCACTCCATCATTTATCAAACCGAGAAAAATATCCATGATACAGCCCTAAAATGATAATAGTAAACAAAAATCCATATCAGAAAGAAACCATTCATTCCAAAATAACATGATTTTCCAATGTAATATGAAAAACATTCTATAATAAATGATAATATACCGAATAAAAAAATTAAGATGATGAACCCTAAAACCTATAAAATTCATCAAATCATATAAAAATTACAATGGTCAAGTCAACCTATCTACTAAGGAACCATATTCATGAAGATAGATATAAAAATAGGTTGTAAATAAACACCATTATATATAAACAATAATTAATGAATTAAATAATCATAAACTATGAATTTAACAACAATCAAATCATCATTTTTATCACCCTCAAGAGTAACAAACTAACCTCTGTTAGATTCTAAACCATGATTGTCCTTATACCTACCTCTATCCATAGAATATTTATAAGTGTTTAACATAGGGTAATTATGATTATTATACTATTAACCTTGACTACTTACTCCCAATAGAAACATATCAATAGGGTTAAAATCATTTGTTTGTCATAGAAATTTATACAATTAGGATATCTGGATTAATCATGTATTCCAATAAACTATCAATAAGTAAACCTATGTTAAATAATATACCTAAAAACATAGAGAATAATTTTTGATATACTCAATTAAACTATCTAAAAACATATTAGTACGTGGAATAATTTAGATAACCTTAAATTTCATGTACCTGATAGAAGAGATAAAATATTATGATATCATTGAAAATCCCATCAAGATGCTTTTTATCCTCCACAATTTATCCACTGAATAGAGATTACACAATATATAGTACATTGATGAATAAAATGAGAAATCAACCAAACTAGAAACATCTATTCTATATTATCATTCAATATCAAATTTATAAAGTTATTTTGTTTCAGTTTAGATATCCACCGCATAATCACTATAAAAATGTTCTGCCAAAAAATGAACTGTTTTAACTCAATATATACTAGAAAATCAAAACAATAACCAAGAAAATACATAATCCATATGTTCAACTAAAAATAATTATAATATCAACTATTATTTAGTAAATGTTCTGTATAGATAGTCCACTCAGATTTTCAATTATATAAATTACTTTCTAATCTACACTAAAAAATGTGTTTGTGAACCTAATGTAAAAATATTATCACCTAAAACTAACATCCATAAATACATATTTTGTCTAATAAAAAAATATAACCAGGGGAACACAATTATAAATTAGAGATTGAATCAAATAAAATTTAATATATACCTCATCTAGCTAGTTCTCATTCTCCTAGTCTAATATATATTCATCACACATCCATGAATCCAACCATTGAAAATTAACCATTGACACACCAGATGTAGTCTCCATGACAGGTTTAATTTGATCAACCCACATTAGAAATATATAATGATAATCTTTCTACTCATTTATATTATACCTATAAAGCTGACCACATAACATTGTAATTTATTTAAAGAGACATGATCAAATTCATACCAATTATATGGGATAATTGAATATAGATTCAATTCCTTTGTCCAACAAACATAAACCATAATTTTATAAACACATGTAGTCATTTTAAATCAAATGAAACTATATAGGGAACATTCCATAACTATAATAACTCAATATAAAATACACATTATCCATTAATTAGGATCATTAAGTGACCAAGTTCCATAAAAAATAACCCAGGAATCCCCAATGACAATGGTTATGTTTCCCTAGGACACATTATAAACAATTATGTTGTATAATTCTTTCATAATACCAAATTATATATCCCATTTTTATACACTAAAAACTATCCTAAACTATCTCATTGAGTGTAATCATTCATGAAATGGTCCCACAAAAACCCATCCCCTATTAACCAACAAGAAATAAATGTGACACCCTATTGTCACCTCAAATAGGCTAGTGGTTTGCATTTGAATATGAGGATATACGTCACACCCATATGGGAATCAATTTTGTTTTTATCATGTATCAGTATGTAAATAAGAAACATATAATATAAAAGTATCCAATATAATATAATAAATATATTAAATGTAAAATATATAAATTAATGAATGTGATAAATCTTTAAAATTATGAAATAATTGCTAACGATTATGTACTAAAATAAAACTAATAAATCAATGGAAACCAAAAATATTTCATGCTACCTTAGAAATGGCATACTTCACAACCCTGACACATCAAATCCAGCTACTTCCAAGCTAATGTTGCTCAATAACCTAACAATCACAATTTTGAATATATATATATATATATATATAATAAGGGTGGGTAAAAACACACATAGTAGGTTTTACCTCAAGGAACTAACTATAATGATGTGATTAGATCATATCAATATATTTTTGAGTCTAAAAGATAAGATATAAATATATCACACCATAAGTTAAATCCAAATTTCCCTATAATAATTTTATAGCTCATCCTATGATACCAACAAAAATTTCAATGTTGCACGTATATACTATGTATCAGATCATAAAAGTCCATTATATGATCAATATTCCCAAGTGATACCTTCTTCACTATTATAATAATCATAATTTTACATTTCACATAAACAAAACATGGTCAATATTGTCATGTAAATAACATGTATATAGTTAATTTTAATCAATAATATGTGCGAGAAGAAAATACTACTTATGTGGTTACCTAATAAGAGACACAGTACCTTAATGCTTGGATGTAGCTGTACTACCTTTATTCTTATGTAGATCCATATAATGAATTTCTATAAATTATTATAGAAATAACATATAATATAAAATAGATATAAATATAAAATAACTAAATTTGAAAACCATCACTATCAAACCAATGGAAACTATATTAGATTAAATAAGAAAATATAATGACTCATGTATATTACATATATTATTACATGATTTTTATCAAAATATCCAATAAAAACAACCCATGTATTTAGAGGATAATTTTTGTAATGAAAGCAGGTTTATTAAAATTCAACATGAATCAAAAATAAAAATAATTTATTTTAAACAAAAAATTCTTCTCTTATATCTCTTTGATCATATCAAACTATATTGGAAAAAATGGGGAATACATAAATAAAAGGCTGAGTCATAAAGCCCTATAAGGGATTAACAACGATAATGAAGTATATCATAAGTGTCAAATGATATAAAATGATATCATAAAGAAAAGTATCATCAATAATCATTTAGAATCAAGAAATAACGATGATGGAATCATAAGATAAATGAATCAAAAGAATTTGGAATCATTATAATACATGTCATTATAATCATAAGTCATAGATCACTACCACAATTTCAAAACAAGGCTAACTAGGTCTTATAATTGAATAATAATACTCCCTAATCTCATCAATAAAATCTCAATTGATATTAAAATTACAAAATGTATTAGAATTATATTTTGGGAACACCCGTTGAAACGTATACATGATTATGTGTTTCATATAAGGGAATCACACATAATCCATAAGCATAAGAAATACCCATTGAAAGTAATGGGTTACATAGTCTTCTATCATAGAATAATCATATGAAATTTCTTAATGATTTAAAAGAGAAGAATTAATTAAATATTACAGATATTTTTATTTTAATAAATAATTATAACACTCATATATTTAGTTCAAATAAAAATTCATGAAAAGGTTTGATAATTTGGTTTACAAATGTACCATTAAGTAGTTTTTTAAGGAATATGTAAAAGGCATTAAATGATTGAAGTAATATTGAAATTTATTTGAAACCAATGTAAAATTAAATTTGTTAATTATAAAATTCATCCATATTATGAAATCATGAATGGATAAAATAAATTTAAAAAATGTTACATGAAAGGATTTTCATATATAAAACTTCCCCATAACGGACATTCATTTTTATGAATGTATTGAGAACCAAACACACGTAATTTATAACCAAGATAAAAGGAAGAAAAAAATAGATACATGTAACAGATAAAAATATAAATAATTTAGAATGATTGAATATTATTTAATATAGATATAAACTAAGGTAGTTAGAACCAAGGAACAACCCTAAGAAAGGATAGTGTTTCAGAAAGTTCCCTTACGTCCTGTTTAGATCTGTTCTGCACTTTCAAATATCCTATGTAATGAACAAATTAGGTTAATTAAATACATTATTTAGATACTAATTCATATATATTTGATTAAAATTTAATATTTTATGTTATTTTATATTTATTTAATTATTATATATGGTCAATATTCATTATCCTAATGTTGTTCAAGTCATGTGTTCATGGTCGTATTAGTTTTAGGTTATTAGTAGAGTTCATAGGGTTTGGTTCAATATCATCAAAGATATGATGAAATGGATTTATTGAGATTATATAAGTTAATAAATATCTTAGGTTTTAAAATTACTAACAAATAATCATGTATTTGAGACTATAGTCATATATATTATATGGATAGTTTTTTTAGGAAGTTTTTTTACTATGATGAATTTACAGGTTTTTATATAACATTAATAGTATTTAACCATTACAGAAAAAAATAAAAAATATATACTTATTAGTCTAAATATTAACAATCATAATTGAATTTAAACAATCTATAATGTTGTTAGTATAAAATTAAATTCATTTTTCATCGGGGCAGTGAACCTCCCGTAATATGAAGAATATTTTCATTTTATAATCGATTAAGGCAATGCAATAAATGGATATTCCATAATAATAATAATGTATAAATTTATTTTGGACACAGATTTAACTATATCGTGGTGTATAGAATTCATATATTTGTGGCATAAATTGAAATGAATTGAAATGGAGTCTCTTTATAATTTTACCTCCTCCATTGTAAGTATTCTCTTGGATACCTTTTAAGGCTCCTTGAGATAGTCATTCATTGTGTATAGAAAACATTTGACTAGTTTTGGATATTATGGGACATAAATTGTTATTATTTGGTATTACATCATGGATTATAATGTCTGTGGAGAAGGGGTAGTGTTGGTGGAGTTTATAAGGTAGAATAAGTGTGTTTTTTAATATAATATTCTTTTTATTTGTTTTTAGTCACATATATCAATAATAATGACTACTGAGACTAAATAAAGTTATTGGTGCATGTGAGGATGATTTAATTGTATCATATATAATAAATTATGTGATAAAGCATTTAATTCTATTATAATTAAAATTATTTTATTTTTCATATATTGTCAAATAACCAAAAAATCAACATTCTCTAAAAAATACCAAAATTTATCCCAAAATTAATTTTAACAGAAAGATTCAAAAATTGGAATCCATTTTAACAATATCTTTATATAAATATGATAAATTCAACATTTCTATAAAATAATTTTTATTATAAAAATTATTTTTATGAAATGAGTAAATATCATACAGTAATAAAAATTTATATGGTTTCACAAAATAATATTATAAGACTTCTATAAATATATAATTTCTAATGAAATATATTATTAAAGTAAAATTTTATTTATTGATTTTAAATTTATCATAAATTTGTTCATAATAAAGAAATATAACATATATATTTTAAATATATATACATATATATATATATAATGTTATTGTATCATATATAACTATTTATGTAATAATATTATGATAATAACACATTATATTATAAACTAAATGTTATTTTATAATTCCACACATCATATTAAAATTCCTATTTGTGAAGTATGTATTTCAATGATCAAATTATTATTCTAGGAGCCACATTTCAATGCTCATATACTAAGGGTCATAATTCCGTTTAAACCCTATATAAACTCCAATATTATAATACCTCATTATTCACTAGTTTTCATACATGGTTCTATAGATCCGTTAATAAATTCCATCATATTCATAATGATTCATTAATTTTTATTGTCATTATATGAATAATTATTTTTCAACAAGAATTTAGGCATATGGAGTCAACATGAGTGTTTTCATTAATTATTTTCATTTATATCATTTTACTATTCCTATCTATTATATTAATAATTATATCATTATATGTGGTGTTCCTATAAGAGGTATACTAATTTATATATCCATGTATTATAAATCATTGTAAAATTCTACAATTAATCATGAATTATTTAACTAATAATGGGATTTTTTGGAGTTTAAAATTTTCCCCTTAATAAAAATCCTCATTGTTATTA
Organism: Viscum album; assembly: GCA_963277665.1. Classification (NCBI taxonomy): domain Eukaryota; kingdom Viridiplantae; phylum Streptophyta; class Magnoliopsida; order Santalales; family Viscaceae; genus Viscum; species Viscum album. The sequence goes on from OY728157.1 coordinate 1,728,349,396, forward strand.
ATTTAATACTTTATCGTGAAAACAATGAGGTTACATTTTAATTATTATAAATTCATTTTACCATGTTTCCTCTTTATATTTATTATCCTACCAATGTAATTTGACAAGGTAAGGAATCTTGTCACATATAACACTGTCTATATGTTAAAAATACTCACCTCTCTCTCCATATAGGATAAATCATTCCAAAAATGTAATGCCTTTGTATTCATTAAGTGTGTTGTATCTTGGGGGTACTACATGAAGAGAAATAAATGGAAGATGAATTTTTATTTATATGTGTTTTTTTGGTAGTGTAATTCGATGGGTAATAGCTTCGATTTGATCATAAATTTAAAAGGGGTCCATATACATAGGATTTAGATTTATATTCTTCACAATCCTTAAGAATCTCTTACTAGGAGATATAAAAATGAAAAATTTATGGCCATCCTCAAAATCCCTACCATATAGATGGTTATCAATAGAAGTATTTTTTTCATAATTATTTTTCTCATATGTGAGTCTAAACAACATTGAGCTTCTTCTTCATTTCTTTCATGAGTTTAGGTTCTATTAAATTTTTTCCACAAATGTTGCCTCAACATGTGGGAGTTCTCTACTTCCTTCCATATTGGAATTCATTGGAATCCTTATAAATACTTTAACAAAAGTTATTAGTTAATAATTACATGATCAAATTATTTTTGTCATCATAACCACCTTTTATTTACATTGTTAAATATCTCAACAAAACTTCATGTTTTGTGATTTTCCAACAGATTAGTCATCAGTCTATGGGAGATAGGTTTTTTTGATGTTCAACACTATATTCAGATCTTGTTATATAATATTATATAAGTATTAGTTGAACCTCAAATATAGTTCATTTATTAATGATAATGTTTTTACATGGTGCCTCACTAGTTCAATAACATATATCATTGAATGTTGATTGTGTGAGATGTCCCCTTGAATGGAACTATAATGACGAGTCATTATATCTCAGTCTATTGTAACCCATATTTCGTTGTTCGCACTGGTTTTATTTAGTAGTCATGTGATGGAATATATGGTTTCTTCTTCCAATTTATATGATTTTATGGGAAACTATTTCGTCATTACCTAGGTATTTTACCTTTATTTACTCACATTATTATATTCCATGTGATTTTATGTATTTTATATGATCTCTTCCTTCATATTGTCCCATAGATAGTTCTATATATGATATTGATACATATTAATGATCTCAGGATGGATAAACATTGTTGACCTATGTGAATAATTCAATATCTACTTATTTATCTCATGATTTTGGGGATACATAGATATGGTAAAAACATACAACTCCTTCTTCATCAATTCATAATATTGGTGTTTTTCCTTTTCTTATAGCTTTCACTATGTATTGTATTTCCACATAATCACATTGAGTATCATTTATCCTTTTTTAATTGTATGATTTATCAATCATTGGATATTTATATAATGGTATTCCCTCCATTATGAATTCTATGTAAATGATTTTCATGTCTATTAATATGGGGTTATTCAAAATTATCATCATTAATATGGTCAAAATATTTATTCTACGTATATAATCATACAATTTTTAACCATCCTAAGATAGTGATGTATTGTGAAATCATAGTCCACGATCATCATTAACAATATTCACTAGTGAATATTATGATCCTTAAATTTTCATATATTTGTCAGTCTATTATATATATATATATATATATATATATATATATTTCAAACATAAACATAAAATCATAATTCAACTAAAAAATAAATGAAATAATCACTAATCCTAACTTTATACCATGTGTTGGATATTTCATCTCCTGTTCTTTGACCATTCATAAGGGATTGTCTCTCAATTTACCATTTTTTAATAGAACACATCCCAACCCCTTATTTGAAGCATTAGCATATACCACATAATGCTCCCACTTGAGGGTAGTGTGACCACTGGTGTAGTGAAAATAATATTTTTCAATTACATAATGATTTATTCACATTAATTTGTATATAAAAACTTCACCCACTTATATGGTAGATTGTTCAGTGGGTTAAAAAATGTGAAAAGTTCCTAAAAAATCATCTTTATAAATCAGCTATTCTATAGAAGCTACATATCGTCATTATATATAATGATATGGGAAAGAAATAAATATACTCTTTCCTTAATGGATCTAAAAATATCTCTTATCTGGTGATTATATACCCCATGAATGATACTTAAAACATCTAAAACTGTAATTTAAAATAATATCCATATATCTTATACTATTTCAATTTATCCATCACAATAATAAAATTATTCTCATTCTCCTCCTTCCTTTTGGAGTATATTATAATATCATATATATATATATAATATGAAAAGGTAATCTCTAATAAAAATACATATTATTCAGATGATTATAACCAAATAATTGTTGAATCTGAATTAAATCACTAGTAAATAACATTATTCGATCTATAATCAAAAGGTACTTTTTTAAATATAATTATTCACTGCCATTAATCATTGATATATTGATTGGAGGACTTCTATATATATGTACATAGGATTGTATAGTTGTTAGAAGAAGGCATTAATCTATGGTAGATTATGATTTTTATTTATGGTGATTTTTTACTATAGTAAATATATAGGAACATTGACACATTCAAAATCGAAATGAAGTGTAATTTGATGCCCTTGGTGTAGGGCCTAAGAATATAATACCCATATCCAAATTCTATTGCAACTTCCTATTTATTTTATCCACTTTCATGGTGTTTATTCTATAGGTATTCTTGGATATGGGAAAAGAAATAGGTATAAGTTCTATTTTGAACTAAACATATCATTTTGGAGGAAAATCAGGAAAATATATAGGGAATACATCTATAGAGTCCTTCATAATGGGAATTTATCAAGAATTAATCTAAAATATGTCTCAATCATTTGAGCTAAATATTCTTACTCACAATGAAATAATATCTATGATTTTTAAGAATAATATCAGGGTGTTTATTCCACGTCCATACACTTATATTAAATAGGTGGTTGATTTGGGTTATGGAGTATGATTTTCCACTATAGGATATTGTTTATAGAGTTATATGAGGGCACAAAATCCATTCCCATTGTTCCATAAGATTCTACTAAAATGTGTGTTAATAAAAAATTCAAGGTCAATTTCACAAAAATTTACCAGGATAATGTTATATACTTGATATACAATAATTAACAAAATTTTTATTCTAACATATAATTCATCCTACGATTTCATTGTTTTTTATTTTATACCAATCATTAATTATATGATATAATATATTGATATAAAATAAAATAATACATTCACTATTAATTAATTAATAAATATCAAAACTATAGACACATAATTATTATGGTCTAACATAGTAGTATTGACAATATATAACCTTTTCTATATTTTTCATTGATGTATTTATCATTGATAGTTTCTGAAAACAATTTTTACAGAATTATCATCAATATTGTTAGTGTCACTTGTTGTAGAAACACTATAATATTTGATGTATGTGTATTATATCGTTATTTTCTTATGTTTCATTAATAGAATTACTCATCTCCCTTCAGATATTATTTTCCCAATTCCTCCCTTATCTACACATGATGAATATCTTAATTACAGTAATCCATTTGGGTTTTCATTCCTATATAGTATTTATCTGTTGATCCTCCCGAATTAAATTCCATATTATTGTTTTTATCTATAACCCATAAGAGTAATGGAATTCACCAATATATATCTCATCCATAAAGAATGTGTAGGTAATCACTTAATATGTTTTAATATATGGAATTGCAATATTTTTTCATAGATTAATCGTTAATAAACTTAAATAGTAGTTTATATTACTTTTAGTGCATATGAAAAAAATAGAGGTGTATTACACACACTTACTAGTGTTTTTCTAAAAATGCCCAATAGCCTCATCATCTCTTTTCATTTTCACAAGGAACTCAATATCCCTTTTATGATAGATTGGTCGATGAAAAATATTGAGTGAAAATTATTTTCAGGAATAATTCCCATTAAATGGATTTGATTACCTCTTTGGTATTCATGTTATTGTGTTTTTTTTCACCACTAATCAACATATGTGTCAAGGGGATAGTTGGACAATAGGACTTGTCTTATTAACAGAATATAACTGTAGAGAATATTTTCTCAATGGAGTTAATATTTTTTTTTTTGCGATGATTATAAGATCCACTAAAACTAAGAGTCCCTTTTCAAATAAATGACATTATAAAAACATTATTATTCTTATGAGATAGATTTAATTAATCATGAAACTTGATATTATTCATAATTTTATATAGTTGTTCCAGTATTTCCATAAAGTTCATAACTTGTTATCCAATCAGGAAAGCCATTTCAATATGGAATTTATTTCATTTTCCATCATATTGATTCTTAATATTATACATTATATTTCCCATAATTAACTAAAATAAAAGAAAATTATGTATGATAATAATTAAAATAAAAGGCATATAAAAAGGGAAACAATGATTATATAATTAATAACTTATAAACAACATGTACATCTTACATTTTTCATATATAGGTTTAAATCAAGTTAATCTAGGGTAATTTTTCTATTATGTTTTTTGACCTATTAATATATTCATGTCCGTCATAATAGGGCATAAATATATTGCGGATTTACTAAAGCATATCCTATATTAGTGTAAAAAATATGAGTAATGAGAAATATTTATCATAAAACTAGTACAGTTCGATTTAATAACCAATTGGATGTTTTGGTCTTATTTGCCCTAGGTACATCTATGGCATACCCATATACACTTGTGTACGAATACATGGATTTAATTTCATGGAAACCAATCACTTTATAATTTATGAATATTTAATGATGTTTTTATATAATTATACTAATATGTGGGGTTTTTACTAATGTATGATTTGTCATGATACCGAATAATAATGATTTCATTCATTGATACAAAGTACAATTACCCTGACCTCTTACACATATTAGTACATTAATCATAACATAAATTTCCCATAAACACTACCCAATGATATAAATTCCTAGTACCATTAGGATACTATGTTTATAAAACATTAATATAAATTTAAAATATAAAAACATAATTTTAAACTCTATATTGATCTCATAGATCCATTTAATCTTATAAAACATTATAGGATATCATTTAGAATACATAAAAAATGGTTTGAGGTATAAATACCTTTAAGGGAATAAGAATAAAAATGATGCATATCATATCTTTTAAATGGAATAAAATGATATCATAAAAGATAATTATCGTGAATAATCATAAATAGTAATGACATAATGATTTTGGATTCATATGATTATAGAATAATAAGATTTCAGAGACATCATAATAAATGAAATCATAATCATAAGACAAGGCTCAATGTTAAGACATCATTACATAGTGGACAATGTACCATAATGGATTAATTTTAATCACAAATTATATTGATATCATCTCAATAGGTAATAACAATACCAAATATTTTAGTTTTATATCTCGGATAACCCATTATAACATTTACATTTATATGTGTTCTATAAAATGGAATAGAAAATAAGTCATAAGAAAAATAAATACAATGGAATGTAATGGGTTTTATATTATTACCAAAAAAATATAATAATAGGATATTAAACAATGATTAAAAATATAAGAAGTAATTACATATTTTGGATTTTATTATTTGAATCAATGTGGTCCAGTATCAAATATAGAGCTCATTTGAAATATTTATGAGAAATGTTTAAACAATTGGTATCAAAATATTATTGTTTGAATCGGTAAATTCATTTATTTAAGAGACATATATGGATATTTATTTGAAAGGATTATATGTCATGTTTAAACAAGAACCAATAAAAATAGGATCAGAACACATGTAATATAAATATAAATATATATATAATTTATATATGTTATTTAAAATAAAATTGAAATAGAAAGTGAGGAAGAAAGAAAAAAATAACCCAATGAAAAGAGGGTGTTTCAAAGAGTTACTTTACATTAAGTCCAGATTCATTCAAAATAGCCCTGTCACATGATAAATAATCAAATTAGAATTACTAAAAAAATATTGTGATCAAAATTAAACATTGATTGTTTTATTATAAATACATTTTTTTAGTTTAGTGTTACTTAATGGATATATAGAGTCTATACTCATTTTTCCAATGATTTTTATTTCACTTGTCCAATGTCATATTAGGTTTAAGATATTCTATTAATTAATATTGATTGTTTACTTAACTCCAAAAATATATTGCAATATATAAAATGAGTTTCTATAAGTTCATATGATTCTTATTAGCCAAAAATATTCATAAATAATCTTGAATATGAGAGTATTGGTTTTACTATAATATAATTTGTTCATTTAGATAGTTATTCAATCCATGATGAATTATATAGTTTTTATTAATTGTTAATATAATTTAATAATTATATAATGTGAAGAAAAATATACATATTAGTCTTATTTTAAACCATTATGGTTGGATTTTTACCCATAAAAAAGGTGGTGGCGGAAAATGAAATTTTTTATTTATGGTTGTTTTGTAACCATAATAATAAAAACAACTAATTCATGTTGGAATCAAATGAGGGGAGAGAAGAAAATGAATATAAAATCATAAAAAAACAGATTATTATATTAATTATACTGATTTTTCAATGTCTAGGTGGATGGAATTCCTATGTGGGAGGGAGAGGAAGAAAATTGTCGAAAGGGATTGGTTGAGAATTTTAACTCTTCCATTGAGAGTCTGCTCTTTGCTACCCTTCATGGATCCTTTAGATAGTATTTTGGTATTACCAAAACACATTGAACATTTATAAGAGTTTTTTTACTAAAATGGGTAGATTTGTTTATCTTTCAGTCTTATATGGTACGAGGGGTCGAGGTTGTGAGGGGTAATATTTATAAGGGGATGTGTGGGGCGTTTTTTGTATAATATTCATTAGATTATTATTTCATCTCAATATACGAAATATTAATGAATATCATGACTAAATATAGTAATTAGTATATGTTAATGTTATTTATTGGTTCATTTCATCATCCCTTATGTAATTAATCTTCTATTTATCTTATAATGTAAAGTATTATATTTTGTCAAAATTACTATTTACAAAAAATTTCAATTATGATAAATGTACCAAAATTTCACTCTAAGATAATTATTATAGGATAATTAAAAAAATGAAATCCATATTATCAATAAATTTTTTTAAATTTTCAAAAAAAATTATTGTAAACAACATTTATTTATTAAAATATCATTTCTTTTGAACCGATCTAATTTTTAAAAGATAGAAAAAATTATTTTTGTTTTAATAAAATTTTATTATCATATTTACAAAAATAAATATTGTCTTATGTTACCATATTATTATAAATCATTTTTTTAATCCTTTAAAATTAATCATAAATATTCATTTTTAATAAAATAAATAATATAGGTTTTTTTAACAATATAATTATGATTTAATTGTATTTTTATCATATTTATTTCTTTATATTATAAAACAACTCCCCAAACTATTTTGTAAATATTATTTTACAACTCCACTAATCAAATTACTATTACATATAGTTAGACGTCTATTATATTGATCATATAATGGTAAAATTATAATGATTAGGTAATGGCCAGATCATGGCGGACATATTACCCTTTACAGTATATATGTACTCCACCATTCTCATACAAAAACATTAACTACATTATATACATGGTTCTATACTTCCCTTAATGATTTTTTTCATATTCATAATACATATCTTTCCTATTAGGATATTTATTATATGAAGGATCGTTATGGGATAATTATATCCTATATAGTTTATATTTTAATTTGCATTACTCATTTTCAATTATCTATCTGTATTATTCTTAGCTATAATAGTTAACATTATATCATGATCTATAATTTTATTATGAAATTTAAATTTCATTTTAATTGTATATATTATAAAATAAAATAGCACATTCATATTTTATCATGAATTCATTAAAAAAAGAGGTATATTTCAAGTGATTATAGGAAACTCCTCTCAAAATTCTACGTATTAATATATCTAATGTTCTCAAGTCATACCTCATCCCACTATGATAAATTTAATCACCTAGTCTACTTAACGATCACACTACCATTCAATTAAGAAAAATTTGCATCATAACTATAAAATAATGGTAAATTTTATTGGTGACATATCAATCATAACAAATATGTTATAGTAAAATAAAAGGCTATTACTATCAGTTTTTACTATTCATATCATTCCTTCTAGAATTTATTATCCAAAATGAATCATATAAACTATTGTATCTGTATTAATGAACAAGACACACGCCACATCAATATCAGTATAACTATAATTTGTGTCACTATCCCCACCCTATATAATTTGTAATTCAAGTCACTATATTAGAATCACCACAACATTTGAGAAACACCATTTCTCATGGATAACTCCCTCTATATCTAAATAATGTTTTAGTAATGTTCCCTTATAAAAAAGGAAATTAGGATGAACTATCCATGTTTCAAACTAATGAAAAATATATATTTTCAATGCCATTTTATCTTATAGGACCACACAATATTAATCAACACCTACTAAAATAGTTGGATCATTGATTAATAGTAGAATAAAAGACACGTAAACAATATTTCAGTCCGACTGTAATAAATCATCAAAATTATTTCTAAAAAAATAATATTTTTAAATTTCTACAAGGACTATCCAATTTGAGTAAAAAATGAAAATAAAACATCACCACCCAAAGGATTTATAATCTATACATTCAACCTTCGTCATTATTATAATGTTATTTTAGTTTATTTTCTCTCTTTAATGGTGGGTTATTCTTTGGATGTTTATAACTCCTATGATTTTTTTTTTGATAATTTCTCAATTTATAATTTTTAATTTCGTGCTCATGGAAAACTAACTTTAGAAGTGGCCATCCTAAATTAACAATTATTTTTTCTATTCAATATTTAATATTGTTTGGGTGGCACTATTGCCATGTCCTCAAATATGATGCATTTATTCATGTCTCCATTCCATGGTGATCCAAAATTCACCTTAGATACCCGATTACTGTGTGGTCTGGGATGGTGTTTAAAAGTTTTTTGTTTAATTTGATTAGTTTTAATGAAAAATAATGAAATAATGAAGAATTTTTTCATCCCTTAAAGAGTTTAATGAAGATTTATTTATATTTGTAATATAATTTCCACATAATAGTTTGATGTATGGAACTTAAAAATCATAGTTTCACATGAGATTTAGTTGATGAACTCTTAAAATTTTCATAAGAGTTATGGAAGGCATTGTTTACGAGGATCCACTAATTATATGTGATAATAAACATTATAAGGTAAATATATTTAATGTAGTGAAGGATTCACCATAATGTATGGAGATGATTAAATGTGTATATAGTTTCATAACATAGAGGGAGATCATAGTGAGTATAATAAATCATTCCTATAGTAGTGATGTCTTGGGAAGATATAGAGAGTAATGTTTTTTAAATTCCATCAGTAACTATTGATTGAGTAAATTCGAGTAAAACAAATATTTTATTCCTCTATGTATGAGAAGGATACTTAGATGAAATGATTAACACTACAATATATATATATAGAATAATTAATTTCATTGAACATTATTAAATGATAGTATTCTCTTATTTCATATGAAATGAGTTTATCTACTAATGAAAATGAATAGGTACTAGGAAAAAGATTCCATGATGTTATATAATAAATTATAATGAGGGTTATACATTAAAATATTATTTATATTTAAAGGATAAAGCTTTATAAAAATCGTATGTTATTCATTATTTATATCATATAATATGATATAAAAATATCATATTATCTAATAAGGTTGTACAAAGAGTATAATTTTATATCAATTCATACAAAAAATATAATATATAAGTACCAATACTCATGAAATACTATAACATATTTTCACTATCCCTAGATTGAGGTATGTAACAATTGCTATACTATTTTATGTTTTTAAACTGGTTAGGTATTGTTTTGGAGTCTTTGGAAAGGTATTGGGAAGCCATTGAATATTTTATAAGGGTTTATGGTTTGAAAATGGTTAGTCGAAACTATGCGACAAATCTAGGAAACAGTGTATTGTAAGGCAGAGGCAATGGGGTGGGCACATGATTAAGTTGCACGACATCCAAACCATGTGGCCTACCCATAAAGACTATGTTACAAGAGACATTGATATTATATATAGCTGGGTAATGGTTTTTATAAATGAACAATGAAAACATGTAAGGAACCTTTGGGATAGTTATAGTCAGCTGAATAGAACACGGTTTATCTAAGTTTACGAGTTTACCACACACGAAATTAAAATTTGTATTTTGAAAAACGGTATCACTTGGGATTTTCCCTAAAGAACCCATTTTCTGTCCAACTGGAAGGTAACGTTGGATTTATTATTCTCATGGGTTAGGGAGGCTCTTCGACTCATTTTTAATGTGAATCTAAGAATTTTCCTAGTGGTATAAAGGATGTTCTTCCTTAGTAATTGGCATCTTTAAATTTTTTATTCATTTTACATATATCAGATCATCTTTGTCTCACTTTTCTAGATCTATATCTATTGTGTGCAGATCTAGGGTGTTTGGTTTAAAAAAATGGTGAGATTTGGCATTTTCATGTTAGTGAAATGGATCTTAGGTGATTTGGTGGATGTTTCACCCGGATTCGTTGTGCGATTGTGCATTGGGTCGATTTCTCAAAACCCAAAGCTAGGTAGATTCACTCTCATCTCTATTTTGATAGTAATAGATGGGTTAAATTTCAAATTTATGTTTGTGGCTGGAATTTAATGATGAATGTGTTGTTAAAAGCTTAGTGGACACCCATTCTATGATGTTTTGTGGACTTGGGGAAAAGTGGGTTGTTTTGTGTAATGTGATTTATGTTGGATTTTAAAATAAAAAATTTAAAATAATTTTCATGGAGGATTATTAGGAAATGGTTTGTGAAAAAAATCAATAATAGGTTTTTAAATTATAGTCATATTTCACAAGAATGTGGTCTGAAGGCATTTTCAATTAATGTAGGTCTTATTGAAGTGGTTATGGATTGTGTTGGAATTGTTGAGACTATAAATGTATTTTTTGTTTGAAATTTGGGCATTGATATGGACTTGGTAAATATCGATATTTTAATTTCTGTATTGTGTGATATAAGAATGGGTTGGATGGGATGGGTAGTGGGTTTGAAAGACCATCATTATGTAATAGATTATAGGGGTGAATGACCACTATAAAAAGGGTGTGTGGTTGGATATGATATTACACCATCAATGGTAACATCGAACTCGGGTGGGAGAAAAAATTGGGAATTTGGTTTAAATGTGTGTTCAACCATGCAAGGTGAATTGGGGTATGAAAATACTGATAACAGAGAATGGATAAAGACATTTTTGGTTGTATTGATGTTATTATATTGATTCAGTTGAATGAGTCTGTGTAAGGATGTCTTTGTCTTGTTTTTAATTGTTGAACTATTTCAATGGATTAATATAATCTATTTTATATAATAATTATAACTTGTTATATATAATGGGTATGTGTAGGGAAATCATTTGGGGAAACCTACATATTATTTTTACTCACTCGTGCCTTGACACATTGGTGCTTTTCAAAATGTGGTAATATGAAATAGATGTAAGGGAAAATAATTTGAATTATTTATTAGTTGACAAGGATGCTTAGTGGTATTGTGGTTCTTGGAACATGGAGCTTGGTTTTGAGATGTGGAGTTGTGACATGGCCACATTGGAATTTTTTGTTTGGTCTTCTGCTTGGTACTACGATTCTTTATTACTATGGTTTAGTTTTATTTGTATTTGGGAATAATTATGGAATGGTTAGTTTTATGGTTGTCTCTTGGTAACATGTTGTATCAGTTTACATTATTGGCATGCATCATGTATTTATGGTTGGTTGTGTCTCTTTGATTAGTTGCATTTATTCAAAAAGGTAAAATAATCCCCCACAATTCATAAATCCCTCAATATTTATTTCCAGCCTTTGTCACCTACAAGATGTCACCTATGGACTAGTAGCGCATCTTAATCAACATAATCATATGAGGATGGGTGTTATGATAAAATTGTTATCAGCTTGTTTCATCATTTATGTACATGTATATTAGGTTTTGTTTGGTCTTGGCATTTGTTGACAGTCTTGGAGTTGACATTCGTTCTTGGGGAATTTCATGAGTTGGGATGGTATCAAGGAGTATTATTTTGGAAGCATGAAATATATATCATAAAAGGAATTATATAACCCTTTTATGGTGAACATTAAGTTACCAGGTATTGGGGTGAATAATTGTTTTGGAGACACATATAAGAGCATGATCTCATTTTTGTTGGTGTAACCAATGATATGGTCACTGAATTCATGGTGGAAATGACTTCCCACTAGGATTTCATATTTTATTGAGCATAATGATTTAGTTTTAGGTTTTTAATGTGTATAATTCTTTAAAAAAAGATTTTTTTTTCAAAAGTGTGACTTTGAAAAACAAATAGTGGTTATATTTTTAAAAAGTTTTATTCTCAAAACATGTTGTATTATTCAAAAATTGTTGAATATGGTAAATTTTGGAATTTGGGAAATCATGGTTTTAAAAGTTGAAATGTAATTTATCATGAAATTGTAAACCTTTGGTTTCTAGGGAATGACACTTATTGATATTCATATATTGATAGAAAATGGAACTTGGAGGACATTGTATAGACCAATCGGAAGATACTACAGAAAATGTGGTTTCACCTGAGCCCTAGTTGGAACAGTGTTTAGTTAAGGACATAATGAAAGCATTCCAAGATATGGAATGTGTGAAAAGACATAATGATCTAAAAATGTGGATCACACAGTTCAGTTTCATAAGTAGAATCCACCCATATTTAGGTGTGATATGGGAGAAGAAAGGGAAAAGACATGGTTGAATAGGATGAATCGAATATTCGATTTCCACCGAATTTAAGAAGAGTTAAAAGTGAAGATAGCTGCCTACATGTTGGATGACCCTTGACGTTAGAAGTGGGAGTTGGTGGTCCATGCTATAATGGACTATTCTTTTACATGGGATAGTTTTGAATAATTGTTAAACTAAATGTTCCACCCTCATATGTTCAGAAGTCAGTGAATAATGTATTTGCTCATCTTGATGTAGGATAACATGTCAGTGTCAGAATACACAACAATCTTTAGGAAGTTATTCAGGTTTCCACATATGTTTTTGGATAGTGCATCCTTGAAAGAACCAATATTTGAATCATGCATAAGGCAATAAATTCCTTACCAATTATTAGTGTTATGTATAAATGATTATATAGAAATGGTTAATAGAACATTAATGTATGAAATATATATCATGGGGGATACAAGCATTGGAATCATGTTAGAACCCATGAGGAACAGATGTAACTCTATCAGGGGGATTAAGTGAAATAGGGACACATATTTATATTGTGGGAGTACATATCAAAATCCTATGTTAGGATCAGAAAATCTTCTTTTGATGCCTTTGAGTATGCCATAATATTTTCAGTGTGGTTCTACATTCCACATGTAAAATAAATGTACTGATCAGCCTCAATCATGTTATAACTACAAACATATTGTGCATCTTCTTCATTTTTTTCATAATCCTCTAAGATCGAGAGTTCATGAAAATCCTCAAGGGTCGTTGGCCTCTTATGCATCAATAAGAAGGGGAAGAAGCATACTCCTTTTCAGAAAAATTGAGTTAATCATGGTGATTATAGGATTACCATAACTCCTCAACATCGGATGTTTTAGTAGGATAATAAATAGCATAGTGTTTCAATAAATCAGTTGTTTAGAGCTGAGAATGTTATGGTATATGATCATTCGAGACCATCAATGGTATGAGGTAAAATTATTTTGAATTTTACCTCTATAAATGTTTGGTCTTATATGGGTTCTTATAATTTATTATTTTCCTCTCATGTTTTTTATTTTTTAGGTTTGTATATGTAAATAATACCTTCTATTTTAAAACATCAAAATCATTGGGGTCAAAGAGAGTGTCAATCCATCCAATATAGAGGTTGTCTTATTGTTGTTGATGTGGTTGAGTTGATGTGGGACTTCATATTGATTGAGATGGATGCATATGATATAATCATATTCATGGATTGGTTGGAGATTTTTGCATCCCAAACTGGCTGTTATGCGATAATGGATCATTATACAATTGGTGATGGCATCGAGAATCTCTTTATAGGAGAGAAAAATGTAAAGGTGTGTGAAACTGGATTTTTGGCACCGGTAGTTGGGATGAAATTGTATCAATTAGCGTAATTTTATTTTTAATCAATGGAATAGTTTGGGAGAAAAAGTATTCCCGCTGTTCTTGATCTAATTTTGGAGGTATTGGCTGAATAATTCTCAGGGTTAACACAGGTGAAAGAAGTATAGAATTCGATTTATCAACTTTTAGGGACCAGTCCTATATCACATCCATCATACAGGATTGTACTAGAAAAATTGATGGAATTGAAAGTAGATATGGGGGAACTAGAAAATAATGGGATCATCAATCTTATCTTTTCTCTATGGTCAGCACTATTTTTTTTGTTTAAAATGATGATAAAAAACATTAGTTTTGTGTTGATTATCATAAACATAACCAAGATACGATAATGATTCTTTATCTACTACCATGAATTAATTACCTATTTGATCAGGTGATGTAACACCCCAATATTTCATAGTGTGTTACTTCTTCAAAATAATTCAATAACTTTCACTACATGCAACACCAAGTTCAAGCACACCATGACTTACCAAACAAGCCGTTCAAAAGAGGTTATGAATAGTATTAGATAAATTTTAATGTTTATATAATCCTTATAATTTTAGAATCCATATTATGAGTTTCTTAGATATAATGCAAGAACAAATTCATTTTCAGTATTTCACTTTTATCAACTTTAATAGTGAACCCTTTTTAAATACTATATTTTAAACTTTTTGACTAAATGGGGACATCAAAAATTTAAAATGAAACATCCCAAGCTTCTACGGTACGCTTCTCTTTGAATAATGTGATAGCGTGTGTTGTACGCAACACCGAGTTCTAACACACCATAACTAATCAAACTAGCCGTTATGAATAGTAATACCTACTTTTTGAAATTATATATATTTTATATTTGAAAATGGACTTCATTTTTGGATTTGGAATATCGAATTTAGCCTAAGGTGAAATTTTGGTACATTTCGGATAACTTTCATATTTTGATGAATAGTGAAAATTACTAAATTTTAATTAAAAACAACTTTTTTAATCAAAATAATTAATAGTGATAAATTATGAATTTGAGTGGTTTTAAAGTATATTTAGAATATATTTTTACAATTTAATATAATGTTGGTCATTAGACATAATTTTACAATTAAACCGAACATAAACAAGTGTCAATCTTTTGATAGTTATTATCTCTTAAAAACACGCTTTTTGTTTTGACAGCGGGAATTAATTTTAAATTAATTTCTGCCACTTCTGTGTTTAGAATTTAGGAAAATGGATTCCATATTTGGAATCAGGATGTCCAAATTGTGTAAATAGGTAACTTTTATTTTTAGACATTTTGAATAATTACTGCGGTAAATATTTTATTTACCATGGTTAAAGGTAAATCCGGTAAATAAGGGTTAAAAAAATAATATTATAATAATACTAAATTACCCTAAAACGTGTCTTAACCCTATTGGTTGTTACATGGTCGACCATGGGCATCTTTGGGTCGATTTGGGGACCCCATGGATCCACTTGTAAGTGATAATGACACTTTATTTTAATTAAGTCAAAATGAATACAAAAATGACACAAGCATATATCTTTTAGAAAAACAATTGTTACATAGGGTTATATAAGTTGGATTTTAGATTATAAATATTCATTAGAAAGATAAAAAGATTTCCTACATAATGATATTTTATTTATAATTTTTAGACATTAAATAATTTATTTTATTTATGACACAATAATGATGCAGTAATTATTATAATAGTGAAAAATTAAAATAATTGATATTATAAATACCCAAAAAAATATAATATGAACCTTTTAATGAATTAAACTAATTTTCTAGGATAATATGATATATTAGTATAGATTTAATTGACTTTTTTTGAAGTAATCAATCTGTTATGAGTTTCACAAAAATCAACTATTGAATAGTGTCAAAATTGACATAAAAGAGTTCTTAAAACAAATATTATATTATTAATTGATATTAAATTCCTAAAAATCTATGGTTCGGCCAAGAGACTTATATAATGATAGGTTCATCATTAATGTACCACTTGTGGGTCTCTTGGATGTATATATTAAGTTTATTAACCATATTATATAAAAATACAAAGAGACATTGTAAAAGTGAAACTAATTAACTTAGAGTTAATACTTAAAGATAAGGTTAATATAAGTACCCAAACCTGCCTAAATTCTATTGGTTGAGTGGTTTTCAACCTATCCCCACCTTAACCTTTGAATAATCAACTTTGGAGCCATTAGAAACCGAATATGAATTTATTATAAATTAATATTTCTAGCTTTTCCAAAGGTGCCCCTCACCCCTCTTATAAAAGGGCACTCCTCCTTCTCATTTCTTCACAACTCTAAAGCCTTTTGGTTCGGCCAAACTCTGCCCAAATACTCTCCCAACATCCCTCACTACAACCTAGAGGCCTTAGTTTGATCAGAAAGCCAACCTAAGGAGCCCTTTTGATCAAATCAAAAGGAAGAACCCGAAGAAGAGGTAATGATTTCACCACCCTTTTCTAAGTTCCTTTCTTCTTCCACTTCCTCTTTATTTGTTCTTACCATTCTAAAATAATAACTCCAGTATCTTAAATATACTGTGATGTTATTATAAATATGGTACAACCATATTCAGTATTCTATCCACCCTTTGAATAACATGTCACCATACGTGCCTACGAACGGCTTACCGTCTCCACGTCGTGGTGTAATTGTTATTCAATATATTATTATTTGGATGGGTATAATAATGATGTGTAACTCATGTAAATAATAAATATAACATGTTAATTATTCTGTATATATGATATACCATCCATTTATATATTATTTTAATATCAAAAGAATGATATTGTCGCTCGTGCGTACGTACGGACTACCGTCTCCACGAACGCGATGAGATTCATTCTCCATCGTATCCATTCAAGTATAATTATCATTTGATGATTTAAAAATGATGTTTAAGGACTTGATATCATTCTGGATATGAATAATTTACAACCTATCCTTTACAAACATGTCTTACGTAACAAAACATATAAAAGAAAACAAGTAAGTTAACACCCGAAACGACGATAATTCTAAGATATTATTAACAAATCAATGTTAAAAGATCATATATGATATCATATTAATATATATGATTCTTGTATAATTTAATAACAATTATTTCACCATTATACAGGAGGTTAACCTACCCCAACCAAGGAAAAGTACAAGGTAAGGGTTATTTCACAATCTCTTCATTATCCGAGGTTGTTTATACGTAATAATCTACTGGGATATCTTTATCATCCACATCCATGTTTCTTAAAAATGTATTTCAAAAAAATTTTACTATTTAAAAGAATATGGGTTAAAGTCATTTATACCCTTTTTTGACTTTTTATAAGAGGTTTATAAAGGAATCTTTCCGTCGTTTTCAAAACAAGGTCCTTTTTAACCTTTTCGACAGAATTGAGGTAAGAATGTTTTTTTAACTTATACGGCGGGTGCGGCTATTTTACGCCGTTATAAAATCTTCAAAGCTTTCATTACAAGCTTATAAGAATATTTTCAAAGAAAATGTTTTATTTTATATGGATCTTAAATGATTTCAAAATAAAAGGAGATACTTCTTTAAAAAGAATTTTGATTTCATCTACGTCAACATCCTTTGATGGATTTTAAGATTATTTGAAGTTGATTTATAATGATACAAAACTTCTATATTGTATTGAAGGATTTGTGATATGTTTGACTATGGATGTGCTATTTTTATACCATTCATAGTTTATGGTGAAATTATTGACATTTCGTATGCTAGTTTTAATACGAATGTTTATGTTATGTTTAAACCTTTTCATATGGGAATGCATTGGACTTAATAAGTGACGGGTGGAGCCCGCTATAGCTCCTCGATGCATCAGTAGGTCTCATGAGACAAACTAGTTTCTTGGCACAAGGCCTTGACAAAATCTTATTTTTAGTCTTGGCACGAGGCCTTGGCTATGTGGTTATGATAGTCTGGCATTATGCATTCCAACATTATGAAAGTGGTTATTGATTTTTGCATGTGATTATTCGATTAGTAGAATATCCATGTGAATAAGTAAATGGCATTATTTCATTTTACTTTTTCCATACTATGTTGAAGTTCAAGTTTAAAATGATTTTTTTTAGTAATGCATTGCCTTAAATTTTTTTTCTTATTTATGAAAGTTTCCGCTATATTGTTATCCTTACTGGGCATTTGAGCTCACCCCTTTTCTATGTTTTATTTTTCCCAGGATGTGAAGAAGTAAGTTATGAATGACCTGCAGGGATTTTATGAGGGGATTATAGTGTGGACTGTGGAAACATTATGTTGTTGTATTAGTTTTTCATTTTATAATGTAATGTAAAACTTATGAATATATCTAGTGTTTCCAAGGCTACTAAACCAATCGGTCTTTCGAGATTTGATCTTTCTTGTGATCATGCCAATGTTACGAAGTAATGCACCGACTCTGGGTAGCTGGGGTCGGGGCGTTACAGTTTGTATCAGAGGAAGTTTAGTACAAACCTTGGAAGCTAGATTTAGATAAACTCTGATTAGAGCACGTAGACCTAAGATGAACTTTGAGGATTAGTATAGAAGAACTTCCTAAAATTTTGGTATTGTAGAGATTTTGTGAGTTTTCCGAGCAATACATCCCTGTCTGGATACGAGCAGGTAGAGGCGGCTCTGGCACAGATGTACCTAGGGGTAAAACCCGAAAACACCGCTTTGAGCTAGACTCGAACGGGAACTGGTGCACGACAACGGGCCTTGCTGCACTCTTGGTTACGACACTCCCGGGGGATATGCTTAGGATAACTCTCATTTTCTTTACAAATCATTATGAAGGGTTTATGAGTATATACTTCCTCAAAGAAAACATTTTTATGATTATGGATTATATCCATAAATATTTCAATTTATGTTAAGTGTTTTATAAGTATGGGATTATGTATTTTGATTCATAAACTGATCTAGTTTATGCCATTGTTTAGAAATGGCGCCCAGTAGAAGGAATGAGAACTCCAGAAATGCACATGATCCAAAGAGAAGGAAGGATCATATCTTTCATGGTCTTAAGCTAGAATTTATAAGAGAAATAGTCTCCCATGTATTATCATCATATGAAGAAATAATATCATGTGTTGATAAGATAAGTAAAGAGTTTACTGAGTCCTATGGATTTGAAGGGAAGCAAGAGAAGAAAAGGATAGCAGAGAGAAAGATGGATAAAGGGAAGAGGGAAAAGAAGAATTTTCCCATATGTGGTAACTGTGGAAAGAAACACCCTGGAACTTGCCTTAAAGGAATGGGAGTTTGTTATAAGTGTGGAGGAAAAGGGCACAAAGTACATGACTGCAAGGGTAAGAAAATGGTTTCAAATGTACAATGCTTCATTTGCAAGGAATTTGGACACTACGCGAACCTATGACCCAGTCATCAGACTATGCCGCAAATGATGCTATTGGATAATAATCAAGTTATGATACTACCACAGATGAAGAGGAATGATTAGAGTTATTATGTTGATTATATCAATTGAGTGTTGTATCAACAATGTACTTGTTATAATAATTATGGAGTATATAAGGATTGTACTGCAGTACTATTTTATTAAGGACTTGAGATGGTGTGGAATAAAGAAAAGTGACTCAGTAGCAGGTTAAATGTTTGGAAAATATATGGTTGAGAGCAAGATAAACCATAATATGGTTCAGATACCGAGTTAGTGATTTTAGAATAATACATGATTGATTTGGATAAATTATATTGGATATTCTTGACTACCTTGAAACTGATTAATGATTTGTATATTCCATCATTTTTGGGGTTTAAAACATTTTTGGATTAATGAAGTATATCCAGCTTTCTATATGGAATAAGGGAGCATGAATGTAATCAATAAGGAATATGGTAATTCAGGATGTTTCGGTGTATTAAAAGAATACAAGATGAAGGTATTCATACGCTATTACGGGGTAAAAAGGATCTATATTATGTTTACCTTCCTTATAAATGTTGGACTGTGAGTTTGGACAGAATTATTTTGGATAGTTCTAGTTTGGATTATTTTGGATTGCCATAAAAGGACAACCCGGAGGTCGGGCGGCAACCCGTCGCGTCCGGCAAGGCTGCGAGACTTGAACCCGCAACCGAAGGGCGACAAGGGTGTATCACCTTCCACTGGCCCACGAGATGTCCTGGATTAAATAATGTAGTTTATATTAAAAGATCTTGTTGATGAATTATAAATTCGTTTATTTTGGAACCCTATACGAATAGTGTAAATAGAATTTTTTTTACATCCTATTTATATTTTAGAGTGAAAGATGAGTTTGTGGTAGAAATTTATTAATGGATAAAACTCTAATTATAAAGTAAGTATACATCCTTATGATCATAGACAATCTCATAAATAAATTCCTCAACATTAAGAAAAGAAACTTAGAACAAAAATGTTGTCCTAGATGGTACCTTAAATCATCACTAATTTATGGATTTGGGATTGTTGGCCTTTTCATAGCCTTGTTCTCTACCACTCTCCATCAGATAATTGATGGTTAGATTTTTCTTCCATATCCATATTTTACTACATGGAACCCTAGTATGTGTTATTTTCGGTAATCTTCATACTTTCGACTCTTTATTTTAAATAGAGGCCTCATTAATTCATTTTTCGATGTGGGATTTCAACTAAGATATTTTGAAACGTCAAAAATGTGTTATCCTAATACCCTATGTTTTGTTGAACCGATGGTATTTCAAATCATCATAGATTGATGAATTTAAGGACCTCAATTTTATACTTGTTTGTGATTGATGACCTCAATCACTACCTATAAATATTTACGTTTTCCTCCAATTATATGTCTCAAATTTCCACCAATGTTCTCCTAATCGAGATCATAATTTGGTGGTGACCCTTTCATTTCTCTTTTCCTCATATTAAGACTAAATTTTAGTAACCCAATTTCCGATGTGGGGTTTCCCACAAATATATTATCTATTTTCAACCTTTTATTTTCGGAGAACAATTTCAAATTTCGAGGACGCAATTTATTGAAGGAGGGGAGAATGTAACAGCCCAAGATTTCATAGTGTGTTACTTCTTCAAAATAATTCAATAACTTTCACTACATGGAACACCAAGTTCAAGCACACCATGACTTACCAAACAAGCCGTTCAAAAGAGGTTATGAATAGTATTAGATAAATTTTAATGTTTATATAATCCTTATAATTTTAGAATCCATATTATGAGTTTCTTAGATATAATGCAAGAACAAATTCATTTTCAGTATTTCACTTTTATCAACTTTAATAGTGAACCCTTTTTAAATACTATATTTTAAACTTTTTGACTAAATGGGGACATCAAAAATTTAAAATGAAACATCCCAAGCTTCTACGGTACGCTTCTCTTTGAATAATGTGATAGCGTGTGTTGTACGCAACACCGAGTTCTAACACACCATAACTAATCAAACTAGCCGTTATGAATAGTAATACCTACTTTTTGAAATTAAATATATTTTATATTTGAAAATGGACTTCATTTTTGGATTCGGAATATCGAATTTAGCCTAAGGTGAAATTTTGGTACATTTCGGATAACTTTCATATTTTGATGAATAGTGAAAATTACTAAATTTTAATTAAAAACAACTTTTTTAATCAAAATAATTAATAGTGATAAATTATGAATTTGAGTGGTTTTAAAGTATATTTAGAATATATTTTTACAATTTAATATAATGTTGTTCATTAGACATAATTTTACAATTAAACCGAACATAAACAAGTGTCAATCTTTTGATAGTTTTTATCTCTTAAAAACACGCTTTTTGTTTTGACAGCGGGAATTAATTTTAAATTAATTTCTGCCACTTCTGTGTTTAGAATTTAGGAAAATGGATTCCATATTTGGAATCAGGATGTTAAAATTGTGTAAATAGGTAACTTTTATTTTTAGACATTTTGAATAATTACTGCGGTAAATATTTTATTTACCATGGTTAAGGGTAAATCCGGTAAATAAGGGTTAAAAAATAATATTATAATAATAATAAATTACCCTAAAACGTGTCTTAACCCTATTGGTTGTTACATGGTCGACCATGGGCATCTTTGGGTCGATTTGGGGACCCCATGGATCCACTTGTAAGTGATAATGACACTTTATTTTAATTAAGTCAAAATGAATACAAAAATGACACAAGCATATATCTTTTAGAAAAACAATTGTTACATAGGGTTATATAAGTTGGATTTTAGATTATAAATATTCATTAGAAAGATAAAAAGATTTCCTACATAATGATATTTTATTTATAATTTTTACACATTAAATAATTTATTTTATTTATGACACAATAATGATGCAGTAATTATTATAATAGTGAAAAATTAAAATAATTGATATTATAAATACCCAAAAAAATATAATATGAACCTTTTAATGAATTAAACTAATTTTCTAGGATAATATGATATATTAGGATTGATTTAATTGACTTTTTTCTAAGTAATCAATCTGTTATGAGTTTCACAAAAATCAACTATTGAATAGTGTCAAAATTGACATAAAAGAGTTCTTAAAACAAATATTATATTATTAATTGATATTAAATTCCTAAAAATCTACGGTTCGGCCAAAAGACTTATATCATGATAGGTTCATCATTAATGTACCACTTCGGGGTCTCTTGGATGTATATAGTATGTTTATTAACCATATTATATAAAAATACAAAGAGACATTGTAAAAGTGAAACTAATTAACTTAGAGTTAATACTTAAAGATAAGGTTAATATAAGTACCCAAACCTGCCTAAATTCTATTGTTTGAGTGGTTTTCAACCTATCCCCACCTTAACCGTTGAATAATCAACTTTGGAGCCATTAGAAACCGAATATGAATTTATTATAAATTAATATTTCTAGCTTTTCCAAAGGTCCCCTCACCCCTCTTATAAAAGGGCACTCCTCCTTCTCATTTATTCACAACTCTAAAGCCTTTTGGTTCGGCCAAACTCTGCCCAAATACTCTCCCAACATCCCTCAATACAACCTAGAGGCCTTAGTTTGATCAGAAAGCCAACCTACGGAGCCCTTTTGATCAAATCAAAAGGAAGAACCCGAAGAAGAGGTAATGATTTCACCACCCTTTTCTAAGTTCCTTTCTTCTTCCACTTCCTCTTTCTTTGTTCTTACCATTCTAAAATAATAAATCCAGTATCTTACATATACTGTGATGTTATTATAAATATGGTACAACCATATTCAGTATTCTATCCACCCTTTGAATAACATGTCACCATACGTGCGTACGAACGGCTTACCGTCTCCACGTCGTGGTGTAATTGTTATTCAATATATTATTATTTGGATGGGTATAATAATGATGTGTAACTCATGTAAATAATAAATATAACATGTTAATGATTCTGTATATATGATATACCATCCATTTATATATTATTTTAATATCAAAAGAATGATATTGTCGCTCGTGCGTACGTACGGACTACCGTCTCCACGAACGCGATGAGATTCATTATCCATCGTATCCATTCAAGTATAATTATCATTTGATGATTTAAAAATGATGTCTAAGGACTTGATATCATTCTGGATATGAATAATATACAACCTATCCTTTACAAACATGTCTTACGTAACAAAACATATAAAATAAAACAAGTAAGTTAACACCCGAAACGACGATAATTCTAAGATATTATTAACAAATCAATGTTAAAAGATCATATATGATATCATATTAATATATATGATTCTTGTATAATTTAATAACAATTATTTCACCATTATACAGGAGGTTTACCTACCCCAACCAAGGAAAAGTACAAGGTAAGGGTTATTTCACAATCTCTTCATTATCCGAGGTTGTTTATACGTAATAATCTACTGGGATATCTTTATCATCCACATCCATGTTTCTTAAAAATGTATTTCAAAACATTTTTACTATTTACAAGAATATGGGTTAAAGTCATTTATACCCTTGTTTGACTTTTTATAAGAGGTTTATAAAGGAATCTTTCCGTCGTTTTCAAAACAAGGTCCTTTTTAACCTTTTCGACAGAATTGAGGTAAGAATGTTTTTTTTAACTTATACGGCGGGTGCGGCTATTTTACGCCGTTATAAAATCTTCAAAGCTTTCCTTACAAGCTTAAAAGAATATTTTCAAAGAAAATGTTTTATTTTATATTGATCTTAAATGATTTCAAAATAAAATGAGATACTTCTTTAAAAAGAATTTTGATTTCATCTACGTCAACATCCTTTGATGGATTTTAAGATTATTTGAAGTTGATTTATAATGATACAAAACTTCTATATTGTATTGAAGGATTTGTGATATGTTTGACTATGGATGTGCTATTTTTATACCATTCATAGTTTATGGTGAAATTATTGACATTTCGTATGCTAGTTTTAATACGAATGTTTATGTTATGTTTAAACCTTTTCATATGGGAATGCATTGGACTTAATAAGTGACGGGTGGAGCCCTCTATAGCTCCTCGATGCATCGGTAGGTCTCATGAGACAAACTAGTGTCTTGGCACAAGGCCTTGACAAAATCTTATTTTTAGTCTTGGCACGAGGCCTTGGCTATGTGGTTATGATAGTCTGGCATTATGCATTCCAACATTATGAAAGTGGTTATTGATTTTTTCATGTGATTATTCGATTAGTAGAATATCCATGTGAATAAGTAAATGGCATTATTTCATTTTACTTTTGCCATACTATGTTGAAGTTCAAGTTTAAAAGGCTTTTGTTTTAGTAATGCATTGCCTTAAATTTTTATTCTTATTTATGAAAGTTTCCTCTATATTGTTATCCTTACTGGGCATTTGAGCTCACCCCTTTTCTATGTTTTATTTTTCCCAGGATGTGAAGAAGTAAGTTATGAATGACCTGCAGGGATTTTATGAGGGGATTATAGTGTGGACTGTGGAAACATTATGTTGTTGTATTAGTTTTTCATTTTATGATGTAATGTAAAACTTATGAATATATCTAGTGTTTCCAAGGCTACTAAACCAATCGGTCTTTCGAGATTTGATCTTTCTTGTGATCATGCCAATGTTACGAAGTAATGCACCGACTCTGGGTAGCTGGGGTCAGGGCGTTACAGGTGAGGGGAGATCAATGGTCTCCAAAATTGACATGTGATCAAGAAACCATCAGTTGTGGGTAAATAATGTGTATATTCCCAAAATAGGCTTCAGGAGTAGATATGGACATTTTGAGTATGTGGTTATGACCTTTGGTCATACAAATGCAACATCAGTCTTTATGGAATTGTTGAATAGGCTATTTCATAGATAATTTAATTCTTTTCTGGTGGTATTCATGGATGATTTTCTATTCTATTACAGGAATAAATATATCATGATCAAAAATTGTATGTAGTGTTAGGATTCATCAAAACATCATCTATTTAATGAGAAATTTTCAATTTGATACTTTTGGATACAATATGTATGTTATCTGGGCAGTTTTATTTTTGCGAATGGTGTTTTAATGGATCTGGAAAAGATACAAGTTGATGTATCATGGCAACAAAGAAGGAATGTATTGAAGATCTCGATCAACCTTGGTCTAGTTGGGTATTATTGATGTTATCTTTATGAATTCTCATTATTAGATTCATAGATGATAGTTTTGACAAGAAAAAATGTAAAATTTCTTTGGAATCGCCAGTTCAAGAAATATTTTGAAGAGATTAAGGATCTCCATTCATCAGAACAATCATAGTTTTAATAGTACTAGGAAAAGGTTATATAGTGTATTGTAATATTTCACGATAATGATTGGGTTGTGTTCTCATGAATGAGGATAATGTGGTTATGTATGGTTAACTCTATTTAAATATATAAAAGAAAAACTACCCAACACATGATTTTGAGATAATGGATGTGGTTCATGTTTTTAAAAATATGACATCATTATATCATTAGGGATAAATTCAGGGTGAATACCGATCATAAAATCTTGAAGAATATTTTATCGTAAAAATATTTGAATTTGAGGATGAGTAGATAGAATGGGTATCTCCAAATATTCTTCTTTAACTTATTGTATAAACGGGGGAATGGTAATTCAGTAGTATATTCACTATTTAGAAATTCATTCACCCAATTAGTAAAAAAGATATCATATTAGTGAATTTTGATGTTGACTATAACTGACATGAGATTGGAATGTGAATATCAGGCTGATTTTGTTGTTTTCTTTTTTGTCCATTATGTTATTACCATGGATGGTTTTGTTAAAGAGGCATTGATGGTCGATTTAGAGTGTGTGGCTATAAGGTCCAAACTAAATGGGGGGAGAAAATTTGGGAATGAAAACTATATGTGAATTTAGTGTTGTCCTTTCATAATCTAATGTTTTTAAGGGTGTCTTGTTCAGAATAAATCCTTAGTTCATACCATCACTCGATATGGGATGTTCATCCTTGAATTCAGAAATTGTATAAGGAATTGAAAGAGAAGATTTTGTGGTGAAGTATGAAAAGGAATGTGTTTGAATATGTATCGATATACATAATTTTTTAAAATGTAAATTAGGACCATTAGTGAGTAGAATGTCTATAGTAGTCATTACCTATACTAGTATTGAACTGGGAGAAAATAGCGACAAATTCTGTTAATGGTCTCCCTAGAATGGTCAGAAAGCACGTTTATATATGTGAGATAGTGGATCGTCTCACAAAGTAATCACATATCATCCCTATTCATGAATCTCAAATGGTGGAGGATCTGTCAAACATATATATCTGGGAGGTGGTAAAGTGGATTGGTGTACCAATTTCGATTTTATCTTATTGAGATATGATCTTTATATCTTGTTTCATGAAATCCTTGTAGTAAGCCCTTGGTACTGTGTTGATGATGATTACAACATATAATCCACATATAGATGGTCAATATGAGATGATCATACAAATGTTTCAATATGATTTTCAATATTATTTATGGATTTTGGAGGCTCATGGGAGGAGAACTTGTCGTTCGTGGAGTTCTCCTACAATAAAAAGCACCATGCCTCTATACATATGTATCTGTTTGATGCATTGTATGGGAGTCTTTTTCATTCTCCACTATGTTGGGTGGAAATAGGTAAGAAATTGATGGTTGGGCTAACCCATGACCAAGAGATGATAGATAATATTCCGTTGATCTAGAAGAAAATGGAGATGGCTCAGAGTCATCAATAATCTTATGTGAACCATCATCGGCGATCGTTGTTGTTCTAAGTGAAAAAATCATGTTCTCCTGATAATATCTATATGGTTTGGACATCATTGTTTTGGGAAGTATAGAAATTTATCAATGAGGTATATTAGGCCATTTTTGATATTTGAGCGGGTTGGAGAATTGGATTATCGGTTGTCCTTGACACAATAGTTCAATTTGGTGCATAATTTGTTTCATGTGTCTCAGTTGATAAATTAACTACTGGATCGTGACCATGTGATTCATTGGGACCATGTTGAGATTGATCCAGATGCATCCAAGGTGCCCATTTATTGAATATTTTTTGATAGGAAAGAGAAATTATTTCTTGGAAAAATCATCCATCAATTTGCGGTTTTGTGGTAACATGGTCAGATTCAAGATGAGACTTTTGGGTAGAGGAAAGTGTTAGGCGAGAAATTCCCCAAGCACTTTTATAAAAAACCATGGTTCTATACTTTCCAACTATGTTAATTATAATGGTGGGTAGAATGTAGTACCCCTGATTTTAGGTATGAAACATTTTTTATGAATTTTTATGTATTTAAATTGTTTAGTTAATATTTTGGAGAGTTTGGAAATGATTTTGGAATGGTTAGAAATTTTTCTAGGGGTAAACGGTTTTACAACATTTAGTGGAAACCATGGAAAAATACCAGGTAACTATGCATAATGAGGAATATGCAAAGTGGTGGGAATAGGTTTTCCAAACTGTAGGGCTAGCCTAGTTAAATCGTGATACATGGGATAGAAGACTTATACATAGTTTTAACACTATTTTCCTAGCTATTCAATGAAACCAGTTAGGGCACCCGTCAAGATAGTAGTAGTTGCATGGTTAGTGCATTGTTTGACTAACTGTGTGATCTAACAGGGCACGACCTAAGAAACTGTGTTTTTATCATTATTATAACATGGGGTTTTCCGTAAAGAACACATTTCCTCCCAATTGAAACACAACTCTGGATTTATTCTACTAAGGGGTAAGGGAGGCTCTCCCGTTGATTTTTAATGCTAATCGAATGGTTTTTATAGTTGTTTGAAGGCAGTACATCTTCGATAATTTTCATATCTTGATTGTTTCATGGTTTTAATGTAATCTAGTTCTCTATCTCTCTTCCTGTTTTTTAGATCTACATCAATCACTTGTAGATATAGTTTTTTTGACTAAAATGTTGTTATTTGGGCTTCTTGATGTTAAGGAAATGGATCTAACATGATTTGGTGGAGGATTCTCCCAGGATTGGTTTGCGGATGTGTGGAAGATCAATTTCACCAAACCCTAAGGTTGGTGGCTCACTCTCATCTCCATTTTGATAGAACTAGAAGTGTTAAATTTAAAATTAATGGATGTTTTTTAAATTCGTTGATGTTAGTGATTCACGAAACATGTTTGACACATATTTTTGGAGGTTTTATTGAGTTGGAAATATATTGGTTATTGTTGTGTAATGTGCATGATGATGGATTTTAAAATGCAAATATTAAAATAATTGGCATGGTGGGTTTTGTGGGAATTTTAAAAAAAAAATTAAATAAATTTTTTTTTAATTGATATTTTGTATGAATTTGGTTTCAGGGAATTTTCAATTAATTTCAGTCTTATTTAAATGGTTGTAGCTTGTGTTGGAATTGTTGAGTTGCTTAAGGGATTGTTTTTTTTTTCCAATTTCATTTTTATATCATTTTGGTAAAAAATTATTTTTATGATTGTTGGATAATGTTATATAAGAAAGTGTTCTACCGGATGGATAATCCGCATGAAGTTCCATCATTGAGGATTTGAATGTGAGCATGTATTACCGCTATAAAAAGGGGACATTCTTAGAAATTAATTTCCACCGACAATGGTGACACCAATCATGGTTGTGTTAAAAAATAGTAACTATTTATGAAATTTCTGGGGACCACACAAGGTGTATTAGGTTATGCAAGTATGAAATGGTTATAATGGATACAGAATTATATTGTTGATTCATTGGAATTGTGTTTATTTAGGTGAATTTCATTGTGTTATGTTTTATATGGCTTAATGTTAATTATTTAATTGTTTCAATGTCTTAATAAAACCATTTTTTTATAATCATTATAATTTTTTTTATCCTAGTAGTGTATGTGGGGAAGTCATTTTTGGAAACTAACTATGTATTATTACTCAACCCCTTCATTAGAACATTGGTTTTTTTGGAGATGTGATACTCTAAGAGACATGTAAGGGTAAATAAACTCAATGAGTAATTACTTCATCATGATTCATGGAGGTATTATGGTGATTGGATAATGGATCTTTGTATG
Source organism: Viscum album (assembly GCA_963277665.1). NCBI lineage: Eukaryota > Viridiplantae > Streptophyta > Magnoliopsida > Santalales > Viscaceae > Viscum > Viscum album. Next base: position 1,728,379,410 of record OY728157.1, read on the forward strand.
GTGATGTGGGGTGGTGTCGTGGCCTCTTTGGTTTTTATTGTTTAGACTTCTATTTGGTAGTATGATTCTGGATTTCTATGTATTATCTGTATTGGTTTTTGGGAATAAATATGTCCTTGTAATTTTTATGGTTTTCTATTGGTATTGTGTTTTGTTGGATTACATTTCTTGACCTACATTATGTTTTAGTTGTTAGTTATAGCTCGCGAGTTAGTTGCTTTTATTATAAAAGTTAAAATTATACCTCATAGTTCATGATGACCTTGGTATTTATTGCTAACCTTTTACACCTCGAGGATGTTTCTTAAGGATGTGTATGACCTCTACCTAAAAAATCCAATGATGAGGGATATGGCGTTACAATATTATATTTGGAAATAAGGTAATGTTAGAGATCAAAATAGGGATATTATTGAAGATATGAGAATATTATAATGCCCAAAATATTGATGTTTGTTCATATATTATGGTCCTAATGATGAGATAATGATTATTTTAGGGTATAAGTGGATTTTACAGTACAAATCATCAATTAAAATCAATTTAAATGGATATCAGGGCTAAGAATGAATTATTGATAGTTAAAATAGTATATCAAAATATATGATTGAGTGAAATGTATAAATATTTAATTTAAATGAGTAATAATATATCTGGTGATTTAAAAATAACTACTACATCGACGTGTGACTCTATTCTATATTAATACTTATCTTCATATGGATTAAAATGGTAAACATTATAGATATTTGTTTAAGGATCAGGTAATTTGATTAAATTATTCGATGAAGTTGACTTTCATTCTTAAAAGTATGAAGATATTTTTTAATAAAAATACCATGGCAGTCAATAAAAAGAGAATGAATTAATTAAATATATGTTGTAGTTATAGAATGGTACAAATAAACCACAAGATATTATTTATATAATTGGATGTAATAGGAAACTAATGTAGGATATAAATGAGACATTTTGATCAATAAATATATGTCACATGCCATAATGTTATTATAATCAATATCAAATATGATGAAAAAACATAAAATTTTGAGTTATTTTATAGAAATATGTATTTCAGAAATTGAATGAGGAAATATCATTTTTTAAACTATAATGATAAATTTAACATTAACTATATAATTACAAATATCATTGATTTTTTTATAAAACATCATAAGTAGTAATATTAATGAAAGATGGGAAATGATTAAGATGGAATGGCTAATACAATTGATAATATGAATCTTATTATAAGATAGAGGTAATATATATTGAAATAGGGGAATAATTATATTGAACTAAGAATCAGAAATGCTAAAATAATTTAATATCTATGTTAAATTAAAAACATATGTTTCAATGGTAGTGGTGATGTTGTATTGTAGAATGAATTAAATGATAATATTATTTTTAAAATGTAATATAATTTTTTTTTTGAAAAAATTTAATTCTTATATTGCTCATCTTATACAATTGATATATTGAATACATGCTGGGGAAACTCCAAATGATATGTTGAGAATTCCTGGACAGTGCTGTTATTACGTGGGGAAATTTATATATGAAAAATATAAATAAAGGGGGTGTTATTGTTTTAAATAACTTAATTAATTCATATAGTGTTCCTTGATAATGTATATTGAGAATGAGGGATGTATTATCTTCATAGAACTAAATAATCACTGAAATAAGGAATCTTGATATTTTCAGTCCATTTTATTGGGGTATTGTTATGTTTTATTAATATTTTATATTAGATATGTGAAATTTTACACTATAGAAACGATATAATGTGTTTCGGTGATTAAATAAATAATATGAATAATATATGACGATCATGGGAACATCATAGAGAATATGTTATCATTGAGGTAATAACTATAAAGAGCATTGAAGATGATGATTTTGATTAAATATAATGGATCAATGATGTATATGGTTTTGGATGAATTTGATGGATCTTAAAGAATACAAGTGCTATAGAATCATCATAAACAATTTTATTGATGATGCTTGGGAGAAATAGAAAGTGGGTTGTAACACCACGTCCATTTATGAAATAGTTTTCAATAACTTTATAATATTTATTTGATATTTCTTTTACAAATAATCTGGTTTTAAACAAACCATGATATACGGATGAAATATTGTAATTCAATGTGACAATTATCTCATAGCCATTTTATTAGATCGTGTGAATAATATAAAAAAATTTCAAATTTTTTTTGTTTTACATAGGTATAAAATAAATTCATTATTTTTTAATTAATTTTAAATTAAAATGATGAATATCATTTGAATGTAAAAGAGTTATTTTTTAAAAAAAAAATTATATTATTGAAATGAATTTTTGTCTTAATAAATAAAACTAATCACAATAATTGAATTGTATTAATGAAATTTAATTCATATATATTAAATAAAAAGATTTAACATTCATATAATGTTTTTTTTAAATATGAGATAATAATATATATCTATATTTATTATTCAAATATATTTTTCTAGAAAATATATTTGGTCACGTTTTAAGAACATATGATAAATATAATATTTCACTAATTATAAAAATTTAATCTTGAAAAATTGATTCCATATTTGTAATTTGGAGGGAAAAATTTTCTAAATAGGTCTCTTTTATTTTTGGTCAACATAAATTGTGTCCATAGTAATTTTTTGTCACTCGTTTAATTGTAGATGACTAAAATAAGGCTAAAACATTAGGATAAGACATTAAATTTTCACTACAAAAATTCCTTAATCCTATTGGATTAGTTTTGTTTTCCCATTCCAAAAATGTCCCAAAAATATGTTCACTTAAATATATATTTCATTTATTGTGACATTTTTATTAATTTAAAAATTAATAAATATAAAATATCAATATCTTGACTATAATATTACTATATTTTTTATGGATGGAAGAAAATTATATAAGTTCTATTTGAATTTTTTATTTTAAATATTATTTATTATATTTATCATAACAATTTATTTCATTGTTATTTTAGTTGAATAATATCCCTAAATGATTACACCACACTGACACAGTATTAGTCGAATTAATAGAAAAATAAAATAATTTATTGTCACGACCCGTCCTCGGGGCCTGTGCCGTGACTACCCCAAGCCCGCCTTTCATAGGCCAGGGGCTGGTGACTAGCACCAAGGCGTAATTCCTGGTAAAAAGAGAAGGCATTGCCTTTGTAATGTAAACAATCACCACAGAGTAAGCAAGCGGAACAGTAAACACTAAGTAAAAACTGTAACAAGCTGTGCTGAAAGTAAAAGGGGCCGGAAATACAAGCCCAACTGTAAAGTACAACTGAAAGGGGAAAACAACAACTGAAAGGAAAAGCCGCAGCGTCGAGCCGTCCTCTGAAGGCCCCACCTGAAGGGTGGGTACAGATAGCCTCCAAAGCTCCTCCGTCCAGCCGTCCACTCCGAGTACGTCCCGCCCAGTGGTCCACCTCCAGGTACCGTCCTGCTCCGCACGCCCCCACCACCATCAGCGATGTCCGTCGTCTACAACCAACACATCGAAGTGCCGGCATAGCCCGTGCAGGGGTGAGTATAAGCTAATCAGTATGGACCCCGAGACCCCCGAAGGTCTCCCAGAATCCACAAAGGATAATCCACAAAGGAAACATACAATAACGAAGTAACATCCGACATGGCTTAGGTATATGCCCATACATATACCTATGTCATCAATTCTCGTTCGGCTCCAACATCCGAGCCAAAGCACAACCCAGTCCACATAGAAAAGAAAAATGTATACCTACACAGGATAGGACAACACAATCCATGAAGGAGAATAACAGTAAATCCACACAGGATAGTTCAACACAATCCACAAAGGAGAGTAGCACAAGATTCAGCTCACACAGGTATACTTCTTCGGATGACGATAAAGATGATCACTGATCCATCTAAGTCATCAGACCCACAAAGGATCGATAGGTACTAACCCCCGCAATGACCCACATAGGATTGATAGGTAACTAACCCCCGCAAAGACCCACACAGGATCGGGCCCACACAGGACCTGTAGGCGCTGGCTCACACAGAACCGCTGAGCGCTGACCCACACAGGATCAGATCCACACAGGATCTGTAGCACTGATCCACGTAGGGTCGCTGAGTGCAGTAGTCGTCGCAGTCCACTGAGGATCTCTGCACAGTCGTCGGTGCAGTCCACTGAGGATCTCTGCACGGTCGTCGCTGCAGTCCACTGAGGATCTATGCACAGTCGTCGTTGTCGAAGTAGCAGTCGCATCCAGCTCTAGGGTTCCCGCACACAGCAAGCTCGTTCGGGAGGGTCTTCTCCACGAGCCGAGAGGCTGATACATCAACTGACACAATGTCCTAAGTTGATGTATACAAAACTTCCGTATCGTCAACAGGAACTCAACGTCGCAGACGGCGCATCAATCGGACGCTCGGTCTGAGAGTTATTGGCTTTTTCGTCCCAGGGGCCCGGTTGGTTTTTAAGGCAAAACCAACCCGACCGTACTCCACCTGCGTCCAAACCTCCGGCGGAGTATTCCAAAATATCCGTCTCACTTAGAGGGATTCAACAGAGTCGATGGCACGTCAATCGGACGTCCGAAGCTCAGGATATGAGCGTTTCGGCTCCGAGGGCCTTATTGGTTTCGTGTACGAACCAACCCGGCCGAACCCAAAGTAATCCGAAATCTTGAGTGCGATATAACGAAACGACCGCCTCGATCCAAGGATCGCGTTGCCGCTGACGGTGCGTCGTTCGGAGGCCCGTAGCTCATGATACGGGCAAAAGACCGAAAATGGTCCGAAGACGGGGGTCCGGGCCCGGGCCGACCCGCGCCGACCCCCCCCCCCCCCCTGGGTCAGCCGAACCGGGTAAACCCAAACAGGGTCGAATTGACCCGGATGGACCCGGTCCGGTCCAGCCAGGGCGCGGCCCGGCCGGTCGGACCGGCCTGGCTCAGCTCGGCCGAGCGGCCGAGCGCCGCAGCCGCGGGGCGCCGCCCCCGCGGGTTGAGGAAGCCGCGACCCTCGAAGGGCCGTGCTGGATCGGCGGACGCGGCATGTCACCGCGTCCCATGTGTGCGAGCCGGACCCGCGCGGCCATGGGTTCTTTGGCCGCCGCCTCCGGCCGCCGGCGCCACCCCGCCGGTGACCCCCGCCGCCGGTAGCTTCTGCGGGCCACCGGAGTTGCTCCGGTGGTCTGTTTTCCTTCCTGCCTACGCCGTTGTTACTCCCGGGTTTCGTCCTTCACTGTGGGATCATCAAATCGGCCTTGCGTCACTATTTTTCATCACCCGCCAAATTCGCAGAACAATGAAGAATGGCGGAGGGTTGTCGGGCCGTGTTCGTTTGGCCTGCACCCTCCGCGTTAGATAAAAACAACGGGAGAATTATTCAACACATGAATACATAACCGAAAAAAATTTTAATGAATTAAATTTTTTTTATGAACCGTGTTCTTCATCTTGAACGGAACCAAACATGGGAATATAAAACATCCAAATAGAATCCCTACCTCGTCATGTCGTCGCACGCGGGTTCTTCGCAGATTTGATCGTCGCGGAAGGAGGCGATCGTCGCGTCGCGGAAGGCGTCGTGTCTTCGCGAAAGGGTGTCGCGTCGACGAACTCCGAGGTTCAAGAACAACATATTTAATTAATAATAATTAAATCCGTGCGTTGTTAAAACCCACAAAGGAGTTTTAAAGAATCGAAAACACTCATCTCAACGGATGATCGAAGGTTTTTTTCGCAGAGGATGGAACGTCGCAGAAGAACGTCACGGGAGAGGAAACGTCGGCGTTGCGGCACACGGCGTCGCGTCATCGATTTCTGCGGTTTCGGTGTTCTTCGTCGGAGTCCGGCGTTCTTTGCGTTCTTCACGTTCTTCGCGAAGAAGGGTGATGGCACAAGAACTTCTATCAAAAGCCTCTCAACGTGTAATCCTCCAAAAGTCAGCGTTGGTCTTATTTTATTATTATGCCAACAAACGAAAAAAAGAGGTAAGTAACGACCCATTAATTCATAGAATTAATTCAACAAAATAAACCGCCCAATTAAATGGTGCGTTAAGAATTTAAGAAAACGCATCAGTTGACTTTCATAATGACGGGTTTTCGTGGGTGCGTTACTTAGCGGAAAAGAAACGGTGGGGCTCGTGCGGGCCCCACCCCACAAATATCCTACCAAGAGGGTAGGATATTTTTGGATAGCATCCTATCCGTATCAACTCAGCTTAAGCTGCCTTAAGTGGCTTCAAGTGGCTTCCATGTGGCTTAAGTGAAATAAAATAAAGTTTGTCGTACAATTATTTTATTTCTTATCTTTAAGCCCAAAAATTAAAAACCACACCTGAGAAAACGCAACTCCGGAAGACGTGTTTCTATGAAATTACTGGTTCTGTGATTCCATCGGTGCCTTTAGAATTCAATTCCGGGCACCGGTTCGAAAGTTAGAAAAACCCGCTCGTTCGTTCACTGAACGTACCCAAGACAAACTTCGGAAAATGATTCCGGGCACACCAGGCCTCGGAATTGGGTGCCGTCAGAAACTGCATTCTTGTAAAATTCCAAAGAAAATTAAGAAAAAAAATTCCTTTGAAATTTACGGGTCTTTAAATTACTCCCACCTCAGGGCTTTACGTCCTCGTAAAGATACATCATAAACTAGGGAAGCAAATGTGGGTACTGAGCACGCATCTGAGCCTCCTGCTCCCAAGTGCTCTCCTGGAGGTTCCCGTGCTGCCATCTGATGTGCACTAGAGGAATCGATCGTCCACATAGGACCCTCTCCTGTCGATCCTCGATCTCCACTGGGACCTCCACAAAAGTCGCCCCATCATCCACGTCTAGTTCCCATGGTCAATGATGTGTGTTGGGTCGTTCACGTATCTCCTCAGCTGAGATACGTGGAAGACGTCGTGCACTCGGTGCAACTGAGGTGGTAGAGCCAGGCAATAAGCCACCTCGCCAATCCTGCTGAGGACCTGGAAGGGTCCGATGAAGGGTGAAGACAACTTGCCACCTCAGCAAAATCTCTGTAATCCATGTCGAGGTGAGACATGCAAGAAGACATGGTTGCCATCCTAGAACTCTAGTGGCCTCCGCCTCTGGTCAGCATAAGACTTATGTCGGCTCTGAGCTGTCCTCATCCGATCCTGGATGACCTGGACCTTCTCTGTCATGGTCCGGACCATCTCTGGTCCCACAAGTGCTGACTCCCCAGGGTCTGTCCAGCACAAAGGAGATCTGCAAGGTCTGTCGTACAACGCCTCGTATGGTGCCATCCCTATAGTGGAGTGGTAGCTATTGTTGTACGTGAACTCCACCAAGGGTAGGTGGTCCTCCCAGCTGTGACCAAAGTCGAGGACACATGCGCGGAGCATGTCCTCGAGAGTCTGAATGGTCCTCTCTGTCTGACCATCCGCCTGAGGGTGAAAGGCGGTGCTTAGACGTAGCCGCGTCCTGAACGCCTCCTACAACCCCTTCCAAAGCCGGGAAGTAAAACCAGCGTCCTGATCGGAGATGATAGACGATGGCACACCGTGAAGCCGTACAATCTTATGAGCGTAGAGACGCTCCACGCTCTCCACTGATCCCTGCTCTCGGATGGGTAAGAAGTGTTCCGACTTGGTGAGTCGGTCAACAATCACCCAAATGGAGTCGTGACCTCTAGAAGTGTGTGGAATTCCAGTCACGAAGTCCATAGATATGCCATCCCACTTCCACTCTGGGACCTCCAAGGGTTGTACCAAGCCTGCTGGCACCTGATGCTCTGCCTTCACCTTCTGGCAGGTGAGGCACCATGAAATGAACTCTTCCACATCCTTCTTCATGCCCGGCCACCAGTGTTGTCGTCTGAGATCCCGGTACTTCTTCGCCACTCCAGGATGTACCGCCAAAGAAGAAGTGTTAAACTCTCTCAGAACCTCCTCTCGTAAAGCGACTGGTACCAAGGTACGTCTTCTGAAATGGATGTCGTGCTCTGCTCCAAGGGAGAAACCATCAGGTTCCTGTCCCGATGATATCTGTGCACACCGCGTCTCATAGTCAGCATCCCCACGTTGTGCCTCTCTGACCCGCTGCAGAAGTGGAGGAGAGACTGTGATAGGATGAAGGAAGGATGCTCTGTCCCTATCCACGAAGGATATCTGCAAGGCGGCTAGCTGCTCTGTCACCTCCTCAAGTAGCTGAATGCCCGTCCTCCTGCTGAGGGCATCGACTACTATGTTCCTCTTCCCAGGAGTATATACTATCTCAAAGTCATAGTCCTGGAGGAACTCGAGCCATCGCCGCTGTCTCAGGTTCAGGTCCTTCTGCAAGAAGATGTACCTGAGACTCTGGTGGTCATAAAAGACTGTAAAGTGCTTTCCAATCAGATAGTGCCGCCATGTCTTCAGAGCGAAGACCATTATTGCCAACTCTAGGTCATGGGTAGCATAGTTTTACTCATGCGGCCTCAACTGACGTGATCCATAGGCAATCACGGCCTACTCCTGCATTAGGACACATCTGATTCCGGTCCCTAATGCATCGCAGTAGACTACGTATCCAACTCCCTCCTCAGGCGACCTCAAGATAGGTCCGCTGTTCAATATTTGTCTTAGCTCCTGAAAGCTCTGCTGACATCTTTCTGACCACACAAAGGGTTTCCCCTTCTTCTTCAAAGCTGAGAGTGGCGCCGCAACTCTGGAGATGTATGGAACAAATCTCTGATAGTATCCTGCTAGTCCCAAGAAACTCTGCACCTCCGTCACGTTCCTAGGTGGCTCCCCAGCTATCACGACTTCGATCTTTGCGGGGTCCACTGCAACTCCCACCTAAGAAATGACGTGCCCCAAGAAGTGGAACTCACGTAACCAGAACTGGCACTTAGAGAGCTTTCCATAAAGCTGGTGCTCTCAGAGTGTGTCTAGCACAACCCGCAAGTGGTAGGCGTGCTCCTCCTCCATGGTCGAGTACACCAAAATGTCATCGATGAAGACCACGGAAAATCGATCGAGGTATGGCTGGAAGATCCTGTTCATGGGGCTCATGAACACTGCTGGAGCATTGGTTACGCCGAAAGGCATATCCAAGAACTCATAGTGTCCATACCGACACCTGAAGGCCATCTTCTACACGTCCTCGTCTCGAACTCTGAGCTGATGATAGCCTGACCTGTGGTCTATCTTTGAGAACCAACGTGCTCCCTTCAGCTGATCGAAGTGGTCATCAATCCTCAATAGCGGATACATGTTCCTCACTGTCACCTGGTTCAGGCGACGACAATCGACACCCAGTCGCAAGCTCCCGTCCACCTTCTTGGCGAACAATATCGGGGAAGCCCAAGGTGAAACACTGGGTCGGATGAACCCCTTTCCCTGCAAGTCCTCCAACTGTATATGTAGCTCTCGAAGCTCAGTGGGGGCCATCCGATATGCTGGAGTGGATATCGGGGCTGTCCCGGGGTACAGATCAATGTAAAAGTCTACCTCTCTGCGAGGAGGTAGCCCTGGAACATCATTTGGAAAGACGACCACGTACAGATCCACCACTACAGGAAAACTAGGACTCTGCACGTCAACTGCTCCAAGGACGAGGCTAGCCAAATGATGAGTGATGGGCTATCCCATCCTCTGCGAGAGTCCCTCCTATGCTGCAAAGGCTCCCTTCTCGCCGATGAAGGTGAACCTGCTCCCGTCGGTGCGCACACATCGCACCTTGCACCTAAAACAGTCAATCTGAGCATGGACTGTAGATAACCAATCCATGCCCAAGATGACGTCGTAAGGCCTCGACGCTGCTACAAGAAGATCCCAGCTGAAGCTCTCGCATCCTAGAGTAAGCTCACACTGCCGGCACCAGTGCGTAATCGTCGAGTCTGCTCTTGTAGGGGTCTCTAGAATTAAGGATCAAGCCAACAGCTCTGTCAGAATCTCCGTGCTCCGAACAAGGGCAGCAACTGTGAAAGCGTGACTCTCTCATGTGTCTATAAGAACTTCAGCAAAGGTGGAATAGACACAGATCGTACCTCGAATCATCTCTGGCGCACCATGGTCGTAGGCCTCCACTGCCTGGAGCTGTGTCTGTCTCTGCCCACCAGCTCCCTGTGGTCGGGGCGGACCTCATGGTGGTGGTGGTGGCAGAGACTCAAAGCGTCTCCCACCACCAGCTGCTCGGCCAGCTCCTCTTCCTCGTCCGCCTTCTCCCTACGGAACGCCACGGTCGACCCTCTGCCTCTGCCTAGGTGGCCCCTCCACCGTCTGCTGCTTCTCGGTACGGCGGGTCGGGCAGTCACGAGCCATGTGGCCCTGCCCGCCGCCGGCGTAGCACTGCCTTCCTCTCGGAAGATTGGCTCTGCGCTTTGTGCCCCCAACAGGTGAGCCAGTGTCCTGAGGTCATCTACGAGAGGGTCTGGTCTGCCTGAAATCCTGTGTCATCCGTCGGCTACCTGCTTCCGAAGACTCCGCTACCTGACGCCCTGCGGTAGGTCTCACTGCTGAAGTAGACTCAGCCAGAAAGCTCTCGATCAGAAGGGCTCGCTCTAGTACTCTTGCCTAGGTCAGGATGCTGAGGGAGATCAGCGATGCCCTAATCTCGTGTCTCAAACCCTGCTCAATGGTCCGGGCCCGGAAGAAGGGGTCTTGTACCATGTCGGTCGAGTAGCGAGAAAGATCGCTAAACCTCACCGCGTACTGGGTGACCGTCAAGCTGCCATGTCGCAGTTGAAGAAGCTCTTGAATGCGCGCCACACTGAGGGGGGCCGTGATGAACTCTGAGCGGAAGAGGCTCTCAAAGTTCGTCTAGATGAGAGAGGCCTCATCGTGCACCTTGAGCATCAAGCTCCACCATCGTCCTACTGGTGCGTGCAGCAGGCTCGCCGCGAGGATCACCATGAGGTCTACTGGTGTCCTCACTTGCCTGAAAACCCGTAATACCGCCTCCAGCTAGTCATCGGCTGCCTGGGGGTCCATCTCCCCACGAAACCTTGGTGGTCACTGGCGCTGGAACTCGTGCAGAGCTCCGAGGCGACGTGCATCGTCAGCGGTCGGTGCTGGAAGCATCGGGGGCTCGGCGGGTAAAGGTACCGACGGTGCCTCTGCTGTCAACGGGCCCTGCACAGAGGCCTCGTCACTCGGCGGGCTGTCGTCGTGATCTACTCTCGGAACCCTAGTTGGCTGCCGTTGTGGGGCCATCCTGAAAAGGAAACAAGTGTGCCATGGTCAGAACAGTATACCTGGTGAGCTGACACAAGTAATCACAAAGAAAACTTGAAACACACATGCATTCAATGTTTTCGTGCATTAAGTCGTAAATCAGAAGTCAGGGTCCTGGTGTACGGATACGTCGGTCGCCGCACCAACACTGGACTCCCTGGACTGATAACCACACCCAATACGCTAAACATTATTGCTTTACATAGAAGAAAGATTAGAGTCTGTGGTAGAACCGACCACCTCTGATACCAATTTGTCACGACCCGTCCTCGGGGCCCGTGTCGTGACTACCCCAAACTCACCTTCCATAGGTCAGGGGATGACGACTAGCACCAAGGCGTAATTCCCAGTAAAAAGGGAAGGCATTTCCTTTGTAAAGTAAAAAAGAACCACAGAGTAAGCAAGAGGAAAAGTAAACACTAAGTAAAAACTGTAACAAGCTGAGCTGAAAGTAAAAGAGGCCAGAAATACAAGCCCAACTATAAAGTACAACTGAAAGGGGAAAAAAGAAACTGAAAGGAAAAGCTGCAGCGTCGAGCCGTCCTCTGTAGGACCCACCTGAAGGGTGGGTACAGATAGCCTCCATAGCTCCTCGGTCCAGCCGTCCACTCCGAGTACGTCCCGCCCAGTGGTCCACCTCCAGGTACTGTCCTGCTCCGCACGCCCCCACCACGATCAGCGATGTCCATTCTCTGCAACCAACACAACGAAGTGCGGGTATAGCCCGTGAAGGGGTGAGTATAAGCTACTCAGTAAGGACCCCGAGACCCCCGAAGGTCTCCCAGAATCCACAAAGGATAATCCACAAAGGAAAGATACAATCACGGAGTAACATCCGACATGGCTTAGGTATATGCCCATACATATACCTAAGTCATCAATTCCCGTTCAGCTCCAACATCTGAGCCCATGCACAACCCAGTCCACACAAGAAACCAAAACATATACCCACATAGGATAGGACAACACAATCCATGAAAGAGATTAAACAGTTAATCCACACAGGATAGTTCAACACAATCCACAAAGGAGAGTAGCACAAGATTCTGCTCACACAAGTATACTTCATCAGATGACAATAAAGATGATCAATGATCCATCTAAGTCGTCGGACCCACAAAGGATCGATAGGTACTTACCCCCGCAATGACCCACACAAGATCGATAGGTAACTAACCCCCGCAAAGACCCACATAGGATCGGGCCCACGCAGGACCTGTAGGCGCTGACTCAAACAGAACCGCTGAGCGCTGACCCACACAGGATCAGATCCACATAGGATCTGTAGCACTGATCCTCGTAGGATCGCTGAGTACAGTAGTAATCGCTGTCCACTGAGGATCTCTGCACAGTCGTCGTCGTAGTCTACTGAGGATCTCTACACGGTCGTCGCTGCAGTACACTGAGGATCTCTGCACAGTCGTCGCTGTCGAAGTAGCAGTCGCAGCCAGCTCTAGGATTCCCTCACACAGCAAGCTCATTCGGGAGGGTCCGCTCCACGAGCCGAGAGGCTGATACATCAACTGACACAAAGTCCGAAGTTGATGTATCCAAAAGATCTGTATTGTCAACAGGAACTCAACGTCGCAGATGGCGCGTCAATCGGACACCCGGTCTCAGAGTAATTGGCTTTTTCGTCCCAGGGGCCCTGTTGGTTTTTAAGGCAAAACGAACCCGACCGTACTCCACCTGCGTCCAAACCTCGGGCGGAGTATGCCAAAAGATTCGTCTCACTTAGAGGGATTCAACAAAGTCGAAGGCGCGTCAATCGGATGTCCGAAGCTCAAGATATGAGCGTTTCTGCTCCGAGGCCCCGGTTGGTTTCATGTACGAACCAACCCGGCCGAACCCAAAGTATTCCGAAACCTAGAGTGCGATATACCGAATCGACCGTCTCGATCCAAGGATCGCGTTGCAGCTGACGGTGTGTCGTTCGGAAGCCCGCTGCTCATGTTATGAACAAAAGACCGAAAATGGTCCGAAGACGGGGGTCCGGGCCCGGGCCGACCCGGCCCGACCCGCCCCCTGGGTCGGTCGAACCGGGTCGACCCGACCCGGTCCGACCCGGCTGGACCCGGTCCGGTCCGGCTAGGGCGCGGCCCGGCCTGTCGGACGGGCCTGGCTCGGCTCGGCCGAGCGGCCGAGCGCCGCAGCCGCGGAGCGCCGCCCCCGCGGGTTGAGGAAGTTGCAGCCCTCGAAAGGCCGCGCTGGATCGGCGGACGCGGCATGTCGCCGCGTCCCGTGTGGGCGAGCCGGACCCGCGCGGCCGCGGGTCCGTTTGCTGCCGCCGCCACGGCTGAATCCGCGGCGGCCCTGTCCTGCGGCGCGCCGGGGCGCCGCCGCCTCCGGCCGCCGGTGCCGCCGCGCCGGTGACCCGCGCCGCCGGTAGCTTCCGCGGGCCATCAGAGTTGCTCCGGTGGTCCGTTTTCCTTCCCGCCTACTCTGTTTTTCCTCCCAGGTTTCGTCCTTCACTGCGGGATCATCAAATCGGCCTTGCGTCACGATTTGTCGTCGCCCGCCAAATTCGCCCAACAACGAAGAACGGCGGATGGTTGTCGGGCCGTGTTCGTTTGGCCCGCACCCTCCGCGTTAGAAAAAAACAATGGGAGAATTATTCAACACATGAATACATAACCGAAAACAATTTTAATGAATTAAAATTGTTATATGAACCGGGTTCTTCATTTTGAACGGAAACAAACACAAGAATATATAACATCCAAATAAAATCCCTACCTCGTCAAGTCGTCGCACACGGGTTCTTCGCGGATTTGATCGTCACGGAAGGAGGTGATCGTCGCGTCCCCTAAGGCGTCGCGTCGTCGCGGAAGGGTGTCGCGTCGACGAACTCCGAGGTTCAAGAACAACAGATTTAATTAATAATAATTAAATCTGTGCGTTGTTAAAAACCACAAAGGAGTTTTAAAGAATCGCAAACACTCACCTCAACGGATGATCGAAGGTTTTTGTCGCGGAGGAAGGAACGTCACAGAAGAACGTCACGGGAGAGGAAACGTCGGCGTTGCGGCACACGGTGTCGCGTCGTCGATTTCCTTGGTTTCGGCGTTCTTCATCAGAGGCTGGCGTTCTTCACGTTCTTCGCAGTCTTCGCGAAGAAAGGTGAAGGCACAAGATCTTCTGTCAAAAGCCTCTCAACGTGTAATCCTCCAAAAGTCGGCGTTGGTCTTATTTTATTATTACGCCAACAAACGAAAAAAAGAGGAATGTAACGACCCATTAATTCGTAGAATTAATTCAACGAAAGAAACATCCCATTTAATTCACGAATAAAACCGCCCAATTAAATGGTGCGTTAAGAATTTAAGAAAACGCGTCAGTTGACTTTCATAATGACGGGTTTTCGCGGGTGCGTTACTTAGCGGAAAAGAAACGGTGGGGCTCATGCGGGCCCCACCCCACAAATATCCTACCAAGAGGGTAGGATATTTTTGGATAGCATTTTATCCGGATCAACTCAGCTTAAGCCACCTTAAGTGTCTTCATGTGGCTTCCATGTGGCTTAAGTGAAATAAAATAAATTTTTTCATACAATTATTTTATTTATTAACTTTAAGCCCAAAAATTAAAAACCAGACCCGAGAAAACGCAACTCCAGAAGAGGCGTTTCTAAGCAATTAACGGCGCTGTGATTCCATCGGTGCCCTCAGAATTCGATTCCGGGCACCGGTTCAAAAGTTAGAAAAACCCGCTCGTCCGTTTACTAAACGTACCCGAGCCAAACTTCAAAAAATGATTCCGGGCACACCGGGCCTCGGAATCGGGTGTCGTCAGAAACTGCGTTTTTGTAAAATTTCAAAGAAAATTAAGAAAAAAATTTTCCTTGAAATTTACGGGTCTTTACATTTATTTTATCAATAATAAAAGTAACTCATTTCTAGTGAATTATTATACTCAAAGAATTTTATAGATTAATATAAATATTTTATTTGTTTAAAATGTTTTTATTATAATTTCATTTCTAAATTTTGGTATATAAATATAAATTGAATTAATAGGGAGAAAATAAACTAATGATATTTAATGTAAATAATATTTTATTAAATTATTTTAAAGTCATAAAAATAATATAGTAGGAAAATTTGTATAATATGTGGTTGAAAGGTCACCTCTTATCCATTTTTGATACAATTTTCACCATATATGTAAAATTATAAACCATTAATAATGAAATATTCTTTACATTTGTTATGGATAAATTTTATAACTATGGTGTAAATAAATAAGCAATATAAAATAACAAAAAAAACCTAATTTATTTTAGTTTTAGATGATAATTTAACCATAGAATCTATTTTTTCAAATATATATCCATTTGGAATCATTTCTCTTGAGAAAGAGTCATGTATATTTTAAACTTTTTTCTAAATAAAAACTACCTCTCCCCTCACTTATAAAAGAGACCCTTTTTTCATATATTACTCAATAATATTATGCCTTCTTTCTCAAATTATCATTACTATAATACCTTCCACTCTTCATTCTCCACATCCTACAGCATCTGGTATTTCTAAAATATCATCCCATGAAGACATATGATGTAATCCAAAAGGGGTTTCTCAATGAATAAGTGTATCACTGGAACATTAGTTTTCAAATTTATTTCTTCTTTAAAATATTATAAATCCTAATTATAAATTATCAAATAATTACCTCAATATCTTTAATATACATAATTTTTATTATCATGATTGTAAACCCATTATCCCCGTTATATCTATCATACAATAATTGAAAACATCTCCCATGTCTACATAAGGAATACCATCTCAATGTAGTGGTTTAATTTATTTTCTATCAAAAATTTACTTGGATGGTTACAGTTATATATTAAATATATATATATACATTATTTATGATTTTATTATTATTCTGAAAAGGTAAAGTAATTTTTAAATTTTGTTTGTGATAGCCTTAATAAAATAGAAACAACATAAATGTATATTTTTGACATACTATCTCCAGGAATTATGTATTTTATTTTTATATATCTACATACTATAGATGACTTTAAATATATATAATGAATATCTATGATATTAATTTCATTGTTAAAATTTTGGTGATGATGGAACCAAGATCAAAGTATGACTTATAGGCATACGAAACTGACATATACATGAAATACAATGAAATTACCGCACTGAAAAATGATTTTAGTAATAAATTTCTAATAAATTTGTTTTAAGATTATATATGTAAAAAATATGGTATAAAACAAAATATTATTGTTATGAAATTCTTTAATAATAAATCAAGACTTATTATATAATATTGATAACTTTGACAAAAAAATATGACTCTTGAGGAATGGTTTTAATGTTACAGTATCGTTTCATATTAGGATTGTTTATGATTATGTTATGATGATGAATTATTATATTATACCTATAAATAAACCCATTAATTTTTATTCCATCATGTTATTTTTTGAAATTACATGTTTATATTCCATTTTCCCCTCTTTATGAACTCAATACATGGAAATAATATTTTTATGGAAAACCGACATTATTTCACTATTCAGTCAGAAATCTATTTTCTCCCATATCAATGTATTTTCAAAATGTTTTAAAAAATGTTATTAATAATTTCTGATGTTCTTTATGTCATTATTACCCATTATTTAAATGTTAATTTTTTTAGAAGTAATCTTCTTGTAATTTTCTACATGAGGTTCTTTTTGAGTTTTTGTAAAAAATTATGAAGAGAATTATATATTTTCTATAATAAAGAATAAACATAATATCCCAACATCATAACTAACAAATACATTGAGGATTATGTCACATATTTCCATGTTTCAATTAATAGTAAAAAATATATTTTAAATATTTGAAAAAAAATTTACATGTGATTTCATAGTAAAATGTATATTTTATTCATGAAATATTTAATGTAATATTTTATATGTATTATTCTTCTATGATTTTATCCTTTGATGTTAACCAATCATTACTAGGGAAATGGCCAAATGAACCATCCATATTCATTCTCTAGATGATTTAATATTATGATGGAATGATATTTATGAAACTAACATCTTTTCAAAGGGTTACTGTAATATGAATGGATATAATTTTTATGAAAAATATTACTTTTCCATGTGCTATTCCATGATGAAATAATTATAAGACTCATTTATTTTTCATGTCCTAGTATGTGATTGACATTTCTAGAACTTATGGAACACATTTTTTTAAATTTAATTATATTATGGGTGAGATCGAACTATATATCCCTTTTATCAATTAGGAAATGAAAACTATCTCATCTAATAAACATGACGATAATGGGAAGTAAACCAGTTCATTAATGGATCCTATCTACTATGATAGTCTTGGGAGAGATCATTGACTAAATTTTAGAATTAGGGAGTTAACCCAATCCACAATGATAGTCTTGGTGGTGATACTTTACTAATTTAGAAATGATTATATATACTTATTTGTATTCCACATAAATATTTTGGGTGAAAAAGTTATGCTCTTTGGGATCATGTTTATTGATTAATTTATGATTCATGTATTCTGAAATTTCATATTTAATTTCATGACTAAGTATAAAGATTAATGATATGTGCAGTATATTAATAAAATATTAATCTTATATTATCATACACTTATGATCATGTTATGAATTTGTGATCTTATAGATCTCCCTTATATACCCTTACTAATCATTTTCGATCTCCCATTCTTATGTTTTCCTTTCCTAGTATATTTTTTCATTTTTTCTATATGATACGTGTTAGATTGTTCAATTTGTGAATAATTTTTTTAGAGAAAATGTAGATATTATACAATGAGTTGTTTATCTATCCATGTTTCAATAGTCATTATCTCTATAGGATTCAGGTTTTCATCATCCGGTTATTAATAAAATATCTATGTAATAATATATAATATCTACATACGAGAAGTATGGGTTTCTATAGTTTGTATCAGAACTTGGTTTAGTGATAATTTTGAATCTAGGTTTAGAAAATACTTGATAATAAACTTAGGATAATCCAATATATACTTTAATATCATTAATTTGTACGGTATATAAAAACCATCATGGTTAAAATTTTATGAGTATTTTTTTTTTGAAAATTTATTTTTTTTTAAAAATCAAATAAAAAATATTTAAAATAATGTTTGTAATGGTTAAGTATTTTAAAACAATGGTCTAATATATGGAATAATTTTATAGTGGGATATTAAGTTAGCAATATAGTCTGGAGACTATAGAGTCTTGATGCTAATATAATAAAAATATCATATCATGTGCATTAAATTTCTCCAAAATTTGAATGCCTACTAAAAAGTCTGTAATTTGAAAATCTATGACCTCTGTTTTGTCTACTATGTAGGGTTTACCCTAGTCTCATCAAAAATTTTTCTATCTAGTGTTTTGTAACATCACATCTGATAGTATTAAATTTAATATTTTTATTGTAAATATTTACAAAAAAAATCAATGTACCCTAGAATGGTTTATCAAATGGAAAATATGAATAAAATATATTTGGTCCAGATTCTAGGAATCATAGTACTCATGAAATAATTATCATTCTTTCCAAGTTTCTGGATACTTCATACAAAATTGTTTTAGTAATTATATTATTATTTTTGTTGTGGATGAAATAATTAAAATTATATGTATAATTAAATTATCTTAATTGGTGAGAGACATTTCACTATGGGTAAATATTAAATGGGATGCTAGGTCATAATAGCTATATTATTTCCTTCTTATAAATAAATGAAAATCGGTTGTTAATATTTATTAATTAATTATTATAGTCATTTAATGAAAGTTTTTTTTGATATATTAATGATGGATGTGAAAAAACATATTTAATAATAAGAATAAGAATAATAATTATTTATTATTTTTACTAAATTGGACAAATAATTGGTCTTTTTATATATATAATGTGTGTATTAATATTTAAACAATTTATATATATGGGTTTGTTTGGGGGGGGGGTATATATATTACATTCATATATATATTGATGACATTTAATATATATTTTTGGATGGTTTAATATATATAAAAAACGGATTCTTAAATTAAAAAATGTATAAGAGGGGGATGGGTTTGTTGTATGGGATTTAAGAGGGAAATAAATATATATATATATATATGAATTAATAGTGAACCATTAAATGTATAAAATATTTAAATAATGCAATATTAAAAAATTGTTAATAAAAGGTATAATAGAGGGTGGAACACAATGGGTAAGAAACACCTCCCACTCTCAGAAACCACCCTCCCCTTCTCCTTTATTTTTTATTTTATTTTTTTATTCTTAAAAAATATATCATCATTAAAATATCTATTATGTATCATAATTTTGAATTATCATTTCCATTGGGTTTGTCTCTATGGGAAAAAGATATATAAAATATTATTTTCTAATGGTAGTGTGATATTTTTAATCATATTAGTTTTATTTTTAATGATAATATAAAAAAATTATCAAAAATTAGTTCAAACATGTCAGTTTAAAAAAATTAATCTATTTCAATGGATATGAAATTATCAAAAGATAATTGTTGAAGGACAATTTTTCATGAGGGGAAAAATTTTAAGGCGTGTTGTGGATTGAAATTATTACATGGAAATTATATGAGAGGGATGGTGTATTATAACATGTATTGTTTTATTTCTTCAAGATTAAATTTCTAGTTTTTGTTCTATGAATTATTTATATGTGATTGTATTTATGTTGGTATGAAACCTTTAATGGAATTCTCAATGACGTTGATGAATTTGAGGTATGATGTTTCTTACTATAATGATCTATTTATATATATTTGTTGTAATGATGTTGTATTTATGTTGGACTAACCCACACTTGATATGAGTTCCTTGTGGATACATGAGTGGCCATGGGATTGTTTGACTATGACCATGTGATTATGATTTTCTACTAATAATGATCATGGTGTGAATTATCATTACATAAAAAGAAATGTATTGTTTTTCTATTTCATAACCATTGATGTTTTTCTTCACTGTTGGATATATTCTGGTAGAGCTTTTAGATTCAAATTTATACATTTCTAATGTGATTAGAGGTGGGTATGGCTATCCTTATAGTGGAAAAACTATCGGTGGAAGGATACACAACCTGATGCAGAACTAATTTAATTATTGGAGGTCATGGATATCCCTACAGAGGTAACATAATAGTGTCTAAAGGGAAAATATTTTTCATGGATTCTTATGGACATGGTTCATGTGTGATTAAAAGGATAAGATGGATGGGGATCGACCTGATGGAACATGCATCATTCTTATAAAAACCTCCAACTGGGAGGGGTGAGTTGATAACATAGTGAATAATGTAACATTCTTGTGATAAACAACTTCTGGTTGGAGTGAGGTATCTTACCTAGATATATTTATGTTAATTCGTTAATATTCATTCCAATAATGAGCGAAATCAGGTGGGGCCAGGGTTCTTAATAGATTGGTCAGCACAAAAAGATTGGGCATGTGTTGTGTGTCTATTGTGTATTTACATATGTCGTGATATAAAATATTATAAATATAATTCAGTTATGGTAAGGTCACATTGGGTGTATCCTATTTGTTTTTTACCTACTCACTACTCAAGTGTTTTGGTACACATGTATATTTTTTGACAAGATATACAGTGAAGGGAAAGGGACTTTGTTTGATAGTTGAGTAGTGGTGAATAGTGCTGGGGTGGTCCATAATATACTTTAGAGGTATATAATATAAATTTTAATTAATTTTAATTAATTATAGGATTATTAAATACAATACAATATTTCCACTATGGGATATCATATTATGTATGAAATTTATTTGGTTTTCATATTTTTACTCGGATTATTCATAATTATTATTCACTTATTATTATGTTCCATAACATGATACAAAGTGTATAGTTTCACCATTATCATTATTATAGCATTGCTACTAGTCTAAAGCCTCTTCCATATAGTGAGGTACTCATGTGGTCACATTATACTTAGATGAAACCAAGTTGTTCAGGTAATAATGTTACAAAATGATATCAGAGCACTAGGACTCCTTAACAAGTTTATTCTATTTAAAATGATTTTTTATATGGTAAATATGAGATATGATATTTGTGACTTGAGTAGCGGAACTGTATTAGTGTCTGGACATCATATTATAAAGAACCTTCTTGTTCCCTAAAATGGGAATTTATTATTTTATATTATAGTTGATTACAATATTCGTAGGTGATTGAAATGGGGAATATTTTTAATTATTGATATTTTGGGTATATTTATATATCAAATCTACGAACATGGTCTCATATAACATATATATTACTATTTTAATTCTTCATGGTATTTATATAAATAAATTACTTATTTCTCACTATAAATACATTATAGTTTCTTGTGTGATATAATTTTTCATGTGATATGTGATAGATCTTTTTTATATTTACATATATGAAATGAGCATGGTGTTGTGTTAGTATATATATAATATTTGTGAATAACATTAAGGAAATTAGACCATGGTTATTCTAAAATAGGTATACATTTATTTGTAGGTAGACTCATAGGAAGGATGTTGTGTGGACCCATAAACATGTAATGACTTATTATGTTTCGAATATTCCTTCTGTTATAGAAGATTCTAACACACTAACAATTTGAAAGACCACCAAATCATCAGTCTAGTCATATGAACATTCCCACACCTGCTCTAGAGGTAGAATATGTAGTCCAACTATAGCCGAGAGTCCTTCTGGCAATGTTCATGGTCTACCATACTGGATAATTCTAACTTTAGCATCCTCTCTCTTTTAGGGGAACATGTAGAATTTAGGATGTGGATGACTAGATGTGAAACAATGGGTATTTTTTTAATTACATTGAGAAACTCGATGTATGCAAGGTGGAATCTATGAAATTCATGATACAAGGATCTAGAAAGTGTTGGTGGGGTGTAGTGAACTATTTTTTAAGATATTCATTTCTAATTACAATGAAATTTAAAAACCATTTTCATTGATTATTTCCCATCGGGTAAACTAAATCCATATTCTTCCTAATAAGTTATAAAAAAATTAGACGTGATTAATGGTTGTGATTTACTATGTGGAATGGCTCAAGTATTTGCTTCAAAAGGCCCTAATATACACAAAATTACTACAATGGGGTACTATTGTAGGACATATTATAGTTTCCAATAAAAATTCATATGATACATTTAGAAGAAGGAAAAAGAAGGATGGTGTTTTTTGTTGGAGTGGTTTCAAAAAAATATTGCCTAAAATGGATCTTCAACACCTCTTGTGAAATAAATATGTTTGTTGGGTTTCATAATAGAGGTTATTTGGAATTAACAAAATTTTTTCCCTTCAACTCAGATATAGTTTGATGTATTTTACAAATCAGGAAATCTATAGAGGTTCTTTACAAATAATTACTAGTCAAGGCCTTCTAAGGATTCAACACAGACTTGTATATTGAATCAATTAAAGTGATGGGATGCTTAACTAAAGGCCCAAAGATATGGGGAATCATTCACTCTTTGGACAAGGGTGCAGTGATAATGAATTTCATGACTTTGTAGTGCATTAAACATTAATATATAGCCATGAGTAACATGATAATATATGACGTGTGATTATGAACATGTTTTATGATTTTATTCCTCGTATGATATTGTGGTCCACATTCCTAATATTTTCACATGATTTTTCTAGAATTTACATTCAATTAGTGTTAAGTTTTCTTAAACCTACCTTTCACTGATCTTTTGTTTAAGGATGTAGTAGAATAATTGAATATTAGAGAGTGGTAGTGAGTCCTATGATTAGTGAGAGACTAATTAGGTACTTACACATCTCTAGGCGGGTGGAAATCATGGTCTAATTTATGATAGGGTTACCCCAATCATTGAGTATTCCTGATTTAGTCTATGTGAATGTCCATTGGATAATAAATTTTTCGACTTTTTTCCAATCATTGATACTTATATAGTATTTCAACTAGAAATGATTTATGCTTCGGTGATAGTATTATCCTGAAAAGTTACCTTGAGTATTGTTTTTGATAGATACACACATATATATTGTGGTTCTAATAAGGCATGAGGATGGCCTAAGGGTATAAATTGAGATAGAGTGTCGAAACCATCCTTTATCAGAAATACTATCAGAGTGGATAATATGTATACATTAGGATATGCATCATGATTTTATCATTGACATTAGATGTGTCTGGGTTACCATATATCCCTAATACCATAAGCGAGTCTTCAAGGTACGCCATGAAATTCACAACATTGTTGTAATGAGGCATGTTATTTTGTAGTTATGGTGATCAGTTTGATTTGATATACCTCTGAGAGAGTGTAGCTGATACAGAAGAGGTTGATCACCACTCAAAGAAGTAATAGACAGTATTCTGAAAAAATGGGGATACATTTGGTGTTTCATATGTGTGATCATGTTTCTTTTGTATTGAGTGAATCATCGGTTGGGGAACTAGTGCTTTAGGATGTATGGAATTATGTAACCATGTTTTTCTGTGATACTTCAAGATCCCCAATTGGGTTACAAAAGTGTTACACGATATGGTATTTCCTCAATTTAATTTAGGAATTCATGATGTGACCCATGTTTATCATCTTCAAAGGTACACACCCAAGCGTACGCATGTTAGGGACCATGAGGAATTTGGGATCGAAATAGATGCATTGTATTTGAATCCTTTGATGTGGATATTATACCATAGTGATAAGGTAATCTTGGTAATGATGGTACCACTTGTCTGAATTTAGTTGTATCATAGACAGATCTTGGAGGAGATGTGGGAGCCTGAGTCTAATATTTGAGATCAGTGTCCTTTGTTGTTCAAATAAGACTCCTATAGTTATTTCTCAAAATTAAGAATAAATTAGAGGAGGGTGATTTAAAAATCCTTAATTTTTTTATTAAAATAAAACCCTATTTTCATATTATTAATTAATATATGTTATTTGAAAATGTAAATTTTCAATAAAAATTACATAATAAATGATTTATTGTATTTTCATGAAGATAAAATCCTAGTTATCACCAAGGAATATCATATGTAATATTCTATGTTATCATGGTATTCTGGTCCACATAGATTTTCAATGCAGATAGAATAAAAATATTAAATATATTATTTCATGTGCATGCTATTTTTACAAAATTGGAATATCAACACAATTGTTCATCATATTTGAAATATGATACCATTGTTATTTATAAGATGCATGGTTTACCCTGTCCACACCATAACATTTTTTAATGTTTAGGTGTTTGGTAACATTTCACATAATTGTATTTTATGTGATATATTTATTATAAATATTTAAAATATAATTATAGTATCTCCTGAATGGTGTATTTTATGATAAATTTAATACCACAATACAGTTTGGTATGCAGGTTTTATCCAAAGTGCAAAATTATCTTTGTGTGTTTTAATTATTTGGTTAAGTTACATGTATGGGTAATAATAATTATGTTATTATACTTTTTTCTGAAAAAAACAATGAATATTAGATGTGTAATTAAATTCACATAATTGATGACTGATGTTTCTGAAATGATGAATTTTTTTGGGAGGATTGGTAATAATTATGATATTACTACCTACTTATAAATAAATTAACTTACTTGTTTAGTATTAATATGTTAACTGTTATGGGAATATAATGATTCTTTTTATTATATTGTAATGTTGGAAATGATGGGAGGTATGTAATAATAATATTTATAATTTTATTATTATAATTAAATTTGAAAAATAATTCTAGTGTGTGTGTTTGTATATATATTGTGTGTGTAAATATAATGTGTATACATATTTCTAAATTATATATGTACATATATATATGTATGTATGTAGGTGTATATTTATATTGTGTATATATTTATATGAAATTTAATATATATTAATGGATGATTTTACTTGTAAAAAAGGTAAATTTTAAATATATAAATAATTATACGAGCTAGAAGAGATTTTAGAATGGGATTTAAATTGATTTTGAATAAAAATATTGGCATAAATGATTCATTGGATAAAAATTTAGTGAATTAAATAATTACTGAAATAAATATAAATTTTTTAATAAATGGGGGATCTAGGGGTGTTTCCTATCACAAAGGATACCCCACCTACTTTAACAACCATATATGACCCTTACTCTTTTAATTTTTTTTATACTATTATTCTTATAAAATTACTCTTTAATAAAATAACTAATACTGATGATATTGACATGTTGTCCATGTAGTTGGTTTAATATTGATGACTATAATATAAATTTTTTAAAAAATAAAGGCAGTTTGGTATTTTTATTCTCATGTTTTCATTTATTTTGAATATATTAATTTCAAATAAATTATCAAATATAATTCAAGAAATATAATTGAAAGAGCGTTGTCGCACGCGCTCTCAAAAGAACTTCAAAAGTGAGTTACGTTGGATAAAACTCCAAGCACAACAATCTATGAAGCTAATGTTTAGTTTACTTGGTGTAGCATAGGGGGCTAACCAAGGTCGTCTCTCAAAGGAGGAAGTGAATTAAAACATCTTATTAGAGGTATTCTAAAAATAAAATAAAAGAGAATAAAAACACTACTAGAAAAGGATGGGGGTTTTTTATAGTTTATGAATCTAGAAGAAGTTTTCTGGAAGAAGATTGTATTTTTTTTTAGTTTTGAAATGAATTCCGATTAAAATAACACAACAAGAAGATGTTTTTTTTAGAAAATATTTTAAAAGGCGTAATCGATCTAACTCTACCTCTTCATTTACATATTAATCATTATTATTTAAATGAATATCCACTTAATTATGATCCTGTAATTTGTTAACCCTCGAACCCTACAAGAGTTAAATTAACCACAAAGATGGAATTACTTAAACCCTAGGCTAGCTTCGGAACATGCAATCGCAGAACCCTGCTTTGATTGTTGTTCTAAGGTTAGCTTATGGTCAGTGGTTAATTAGAGCACAAATCCATTCAGGAAATGAGGATGAGTTGTGTTTATGGATTATATTTGAACTCTACAAATTTATCCCAAGTGGTCTTGTATTACCGATTAAGCTCGCACTCTCACAATTTACACAAAATCTCGACCTCGCGTGTTTTTGTATTAATTGTTCAATTGCTTGCTTAGTTTCTTAAAATTTAAAAACATAATTCATGGATCATATTAAGTGAATTACAGTAGGCTCAATGATTCAAAATAATTAAATGAAGAGGGTAGAAGATATATCGATCACTAAAAATTACTCTTCCATGGGTGGCGTAATCATCGTAGAAGCGTTTTACATGTGCAAAGGTTTATAATGGGTATAACCCAATATCGCTTCTACTCAAGAATTCCAGCCCCAAGAGGAATATTAAGAGAAGAATAAATTTAAATAAAACAGAGGAAAAGAGAAGAAATAAAAGAAGAACAAAGAAGTTTATTACACAAACAAAACAATTACAACATGAAGGAGAGAAGGAGGCTTCGATGAGAGGATCCTTGCTTCAAGAGCTACCTCTCTTACAATGGTTGGAGAATTTGGTTGAAACCAATTCTCCTCTGCCTCCAATCTCCCAATGCACGAACCAGCCTCTCCAAATGAGAAAATCACTAATTTATAGAGTGGAGGGGAGGCTAGGTTTAAAGTGGTTTCAAGTGTGAATGCAAAATCTCGGCCAAATATTTTAATGCAACTTGAACCGCCCATTTGACCTCCAAAACGCGTGAATTGGCCGGCCATCTAGAAGGATGATTTGTGCCAAATCATGTCCCCGAGCTTTCATCAAAATTTGGGCTCAATCCAGGCCCGTATGTAGAAGATATGGCCCAAAAACAGAACCTATGTTCATTCTGCCGAGTCCAGCCCAACTTTGAATTAATGGCTCATTTACTCCATCCAAATGCACTCTTTAGCTATAGTGTCCTCAATGAAAGTTGTATAAAATGAAGTTAGGAACACTGTTACAAAATTTCAAATTCAAATAATAAATATAAAAGTATTTATCTTCGAAATACTACAGTGCACTATTAAGGGTAAAACTGGAATTTTCACCAAATTTTCAAATGAATGATCAAATCCCAAATATTTTATAAATAAACATGTTTAACACAATGTGAGGAAATTATATCATTTATTATCAATAAAATATTCAATAAAATAGTGTTTTATCAACCCCCCACACTTACCCTTTTGCACACCTGGGCTAAACCTCATATCAAGTAAACATCAATATCAAATCAAAACCAATTTTAAAACACATATCTTTAAGATCAATCAATTTCACACCAAGAATAAAAAAGATATCATGCCTCATAAAAAACCTTATTTCAGGTTCTCCATTTATATCATTCAATATATTTCCACTTCATTTATCCACCCATGCACAAAACACTTACCTCGCTTGAATTTTCTCTCATCACTCAAATATCAATTTTTTTTGCAATGTCTTTCTCATCCAAACTCATACAAGGGTCACCATAGGCTTGATAGATTCCTACATCGCTACCCGATGTGAGTCAAGGACATATGTTTATCATGAGGACTTTTCAGGGTTGTTCTGTGGCTTTCGGTTGGTAGGATTAAGATGTGAAAAACTCTGAGGCTGAATGAGGAGGGCTTGACTCTTTTAAAGAAAAATTGCATTAATCTAATTTTCACTTAAATATGGTCTTCTCTTCAATCCCCATAGTATCAATTCAGCTCCATCATCATGAAAAGTCATGAAAGGTTTACACCATTCATCATTTCAGCATAAAAAATGTCAATCTTCTAAAACATGATTTTCTTGAAAGCTCCAGATGGGCACAACTTTCCACCTCAATTAGAAGCTCCAGAAAAGGCACAACTTCACTTGTCATGAAAGCTCCAGAAAAGGCACAACTTTCAATATAATGACTTTATTTAGCAGCAAACACATCTCTTCAGAATTTAATTTTTCACCCAAAGTATCACATAATGTGGTGGCACAACACAAGACATCTTCCCCCACACTTAAGCTCAACTAGATTATGCAATTTCACTTCAAGAGTTGGTTGGATAGGGAAAATTGGCTTGTAATGTGGCTTAACCTAACAGGCTGTGCATGGCTTCTAAGGGCTACAAGGATTAAATATTCAAGGTAGGCCATTATAAAAAAGGATTATTTGAAATAGGGGTTTTAATACCAAACAAATTCCTCAATCATTTAAACACAAGTACCTCAAACCCTCAAGTTTTGACAGGAATAGATCAAATTCTGGTTAAATCAAGTATGGTTTGGCTCTCTCAAGAAGTGAGGTGAATGTAAAGAATATGAAAATAATGGTTTAGAAGCCTCACAGGAAAGTGATTTCAAATATAAAGACAGTGAGATTGGCATGGGATTCAAAATTCAGCGTACTTTGCATGAAATTACTAAATATTTGAACTTGAAACAAAGTCATTTTCAGCATTCAGTTATGCTCAGTTTCATGGGATAAATTGTTTCACTTATTGATATGGATTTAAAAATGGTGATGAGAATCATTTCAGCTCAAAAGTTTCAAAAACACACAGAAAATTGTAAAATAAACACACAAATTTTGAAAAACACACAATTTTTTTTTTGGTTTTTTTTAACAGGAAAACAATTGAAATTACTAAACTAAAAGGTTCCCTCCCCCACACTTAAAATATTGCATTGTACTCAATGTGAACCCGTGAGATGATATATGCACATGAAATGCAGAATTTTTAAATAGGACAAATAATATAAAAGTGAAAGGGTTAGGAACAGCCTGATGTGATCAAGTGATGATGGGGTCATGCAGTGTGATAAAATCCACTGCATCAGTAGGATGTCCCTCAATGTATCTCTTCAAAAGTTGCCCATTGACTGTAAAGCTCCTTCCAGTGTCCTCTTGTGTGATCTCCACTGCACCATAAGGAAAAACATTAGACACAATATAAGGACCTAACCATCTGGAACGCAACTTACCAGGCATCAACTTCAGTCGTGAACTATAGAGAAGGACTTTCTCTCCAATATGAAACTCCCTTTGTTGGATCATTTTGTCATGAGCTGCTTTTGATCTTTCCTTGTAGAGCCTTGAGTTCTCATATGATGACAGGCGAATCTCCTCAAGATCTTGAATTTGCAACTTCCTTTGAATTCCAGCTTGGGCCAAATCCATGTTACATTTCTTTATAGCCCAATATGCCCGATGCTCGACTTCCACGGGGAGATGACACGCTTTCCCAAAAACAATCCGAAATGGGGACATACCAATGGGGGTCTTGTATGCTGTCCTATAAGCCCACAATGCATCATCCAAGCGCTTGCTCCAATCCTTCCTATTTGGATGCACGGTTTTCTCCAAGATTTGTTTCAACTCACGATTTGAAACCTCAACCTGGCCATTTGTTTGGGGGTGGTATGGTGTTGATGTTTTGTGTGTCACCCCATACTTCCGAAGGAGGGAAGCAAAATTCCTATTGCAAAAGTGTGTCCCTTGGTCACTGATGATGGCCTTTGGTACTCCAAACCTGCAAAAAATCTGTGCTTTGACAAAATCCACAACAACATGAGAATCGTCAGTCCTGGTGGCCTTGGCCTCCACCCATTTACTCGCATAATCGACAGCAACAAGGATATACAAGAAACCAAATGAACTAGGAAAAGGTCCCATAAAATCAATTCCCCAAACGTCAAAAATCTCACAGAATAAAATGGGTTGTTGGGGCATCTCGTGTCTTCTTGAAATGTTTCCAGTGTGTTGGCAACGAGAGCATGACTTACAAAATACATGGGAATCATGGAATAAACTAGGCCAATATAATCCTGAGTCTAAAACCTTCCTAGCTGTCCGTTGGGGTCCAAAGTGTCCACCACAAGCAAGTGTATGACAGAAATGCAAAACAGACTCAAACTCATGATCGGGAACACACCTCCTAATGACTTGGTCACTACACATGCGCCAGAGGTATGGATCATCCCACACATAATATCTAGACTCACTTTTTAATTTTTGGACTTGATGCTTCTTCAAATTTACTGGGATTTCAGAGCCAACAATGTAATTAACTAAATCAGCATACCAAGGATGCTTACCTGAGATGGTATAGAGATGCTCATCGGGGAAAGTGTCCCGAAGTGGTACCTGGTCCAAGGTGTCACCCTCTAGTGTGTGAGTAAGCCTACTCATGTGGTCTGCCACCAAATTCTCTGACCCCTTCTTGTCCTTTATCTCAAGGTCAAACTCTTGAAGAAGTAGCATCCAACGGATAAGTCGTGGCTTTGCATCTGGCTTCTTTAGGAGGTACCTCAAAGCTGCATGGTCAGAAAAAACAACTACTTTAGAGCCCAATAAATATGAACGAAATTTATCTAAAGCAAATATAACAGCAAGAAACTCCTTTTCTGTTGTGGTGTAGTTTGATTGGTCTGAATCTAGTGTCCTCGATGCATAGGCGATCACATGTGAACGTCCCTCCACCCTCTGAGATAAGACAGCTCCAACCGCGAAGTTGGAGGCGTCACACATAAGCTCAAAAGGAATCTCCCACCGTGGGGGCTGTATGATCGGTGGAGTGGTCAGACACTTCTTTAGCTCATCAAATGATACCCTGCATGAATCATCAAAATTGAAGTCAATATCTTTTTGAAGCAATCGAGATAAGGGTAGAGCGATCTTACTAAAATCTCTGATGAAGCGTCGATAAAATCCAGCATGTCCAAGGAATGATCGAACATCACGCACACATGAAGGGTAGGGTAAGGATGAAATGATGTCTACCTTAGATCTATCAACCTCTATCCAATGTTTTGACACTACATGCCCTAAGACAATTCCATGCTCTACCATGAAATGACACTTTTCAAAGTTCAGGACTAGATTCTTCTCAATACAACGATTCAACACATTTTCCAAACTACTTAGACATTCATCAAATGAAGATCCATACACTGTAAAATCATCCATAAATACCTCCATGCAGGTCTCAATAAAATCAGAAAAAATACTCACCATGCATCTCTGGAAGGTACCTGGGGCATTGCAAAGTCCAAATGGCATCCTCCGATAGGCAAATGTCCCAAAGGGACAAGTGAATGTAGTCTTCTCCTGATCCTCCGGAGCTATAGGAACCTGAAAATATCCAGAAAATCCATCCAAGAAACAATAGTGTGTCTTCCCAGCTAGTCTCTCAAGCATCTGATCAATAAATGGGAGGGGGAAATGATCTTTGCGAGTGGAATGATTTAGTTTCCTAAAATCAATACACACGTGCCAACTGTTTTGTACCCTCATTGGAACTAACTCATCTTTCTCATTTTTAACAACAGTAACACCACTTTTCTTAGGCACAACCTGAATAGGACTTACCCACTGAGAATCTGAAATGGGATAGATTATACCTGCCTCGAGGAATTTTTCAACCTCTTTTTTAACAACCTCCAGAAGGGTTGGATTGAGTCTCCTTTGTGGTTGCCTCACCGGTTTAGCTCCATCTTCCAAATGAATCCTATGCATGCAAATGGAGGGGCTAATACCTGATATGTCAGCCAAGGTCCACCCGATTGCCCTGATGTTCTCCCTCAAAAGATTCAAAAGTTTTTCTTCATGTTCAAAAGAGAGATTGTTAGCAATGATAACAGGTAATTTTTCACCACTTAACAAGTATGAGTATTTGAGATTTGGTGGCAATGGCTTTAGTTCCAGTGATGGTGGCTGCTGAATGGATGGAAGCATGAGTGGCGTAGACATCTGTGCACAATCATACATATCATCTGAATGAGAGAACAATGCATCAAATCCATCAGAAAAATTAGCATCCATATCATAATCAGAGTATACATGCTCAGAATTCGAATATGATTGGACAAATGAACCAATCCCAAGATCAGAAAGATCATGAATTAAAGGGGATGAAGTAGAATGAGACATCAAGTTGGACCCAATACTCATTATTTCATTAAGAAGTGAATAGTCCCCAAGAGATTGGGAATCAAAAATAGAGGGACTATCACATGGAGACTCAGAATGAGAGAGAAAGAATGCTGAGTGTTCCTCTGGTGGGTACTTCATAGAATCCAGGATTTTAAACCTCACGATTTCATCCCCGAATTCCATGGAAAGAGTACCCTCATGAACATTGATAATGGTCTTAGCAGTTTTGAGGAAGGGTCTACCAAGAATGATAGGGGCATGAGAACTTACCTGGTCATCTTCCATGTTTAGTACATAGAAATCAGCAGGGAAGATCATGTCCTTTACCTTTACCAACACATCTTCAAGGACACCAGCCGGATATGCTGTAGCTCTATTCGCTAGCTGCACCACTACCCTTGTAGGCTTGAGCTCACCAATCTGCAATGAAGAGAAAACAGAGTGAGGCATCACATTTATTGAAGCTCCTAAATCACAAAGAGCATCAGAGAAGTGAAACTCCCCTATGGTGCATGGGATGGTGAATGTCCCGGGATCCTTGCACTTTGTTGGCATTGCTAGAGTTGGTGTAATGAGTGCTGAGACATTCCTTCCAAGGTTGATCCTCTCATTTCCCTTGAGCCCTCTTCGATTGGTACAAAGTTCTTTTAAGAATTTGGCATACCTTGGGATTTGCTTAATGGCTTCAAGTAGAGGAATGTTGATCTCCACACGCTTGAATGTGTCCAAAACCTCCTTTTGCATTGCTTCTTCAGCCATCTTCTTGGTTTGAACAACCCTGTTTGGAAAAGGAAGTGGTTTAGGAGGAACATCATAAATCTTTTTCTTACCTTTATCTTTCTCCTTGGATTGTTCATCAGTTGGTATGGAATGTGGCTTCTCTGAAGTTGAGGTGAATCCCGGTGGAATGGTAGGTACAGCTGTATCGTTCATTTGCTTCCCACTTCTCAATGTTATGGCACTAACATTCCCCTTTGGATTTGCAGTGGGTTGGGAAGGTAGATTTCCAGAATTCTTACTTACAAGTTCATGGAGGGCGGTGGAAATCTGGCTCATTTGAGTCTTCAACTCCCTCAGCTCCGAACCTTGACTTTTCAGCTCATTCTGTTGATTAAGAACAATTTGTTTCAAAAGATCATCAGTGTTAGAGTCTACCTTGGGTTGGAGATTCCCTTGTTGCTGACTTGTTGATGTTTGAGCTTCAAATCTCCTTTGGGGTTGTTGGAAACCCTGTTGGTAAGGTGGAGGCTGCTGGAAGTTTTGTTGAAAGGGGGGCCTTTGTTGTTGTCCAGAGCCATACCTCATGTCCAGATGATCTTTCCACCCTTGGTTGAATGTTGGATCGAACTTCTTCTGGGGATATGGTTGTTGCTGCTGCTGCTGATATGGTCTCCCAGGGAACACTGCTGCACAATCTTCTGTTTCTTGGAGTTGTGGGCAACAGTCAGTTGGGTGGCTTGTCTCAGTGCAAATACCACAAGGCCTTGAAGGAGGAGGTAAAGATGTCTTTTGTGCCAAAGCAATCTGCCTTACCATAGTTGTCAATTCTTCTAACTTGGTATCAATCAAATGACTCTCAAGAGAAGAAGGACTTACCTGATGTACTCCCCTGACATGTAGTGTACCTCTATCACCGAATTGTTGAGAGTTTTGGGCCATTTTGTCGATCAATGCTCGTGCAGCTACTGGTGTCTTGTCCACCAATGCTCCTCCAGCTGCAGCATCCACCATGCTCCTCTCCATGGGTGTGAGTCCTTCGTAGAAGTATTGGATGAGGAGTTGCTCACTGATTTGGTGATGTGGGCAGCTTGCACACAACTTCTTGAATCGCTCCCAGTACTCATACATTGACTCCCCTTGTGCTTGCTTGATCCCCGATATCTCCTTTCGAATGGATGTGGTCCTTGATGCTGGAAAAAATCTCTGCAAGAAAAGACGTTTCAAATCGTTCCAACAAGTTACATCTTCGTGTTGTAAATAATACATCCAATCTTTCGCAGCTCCATCAAGTGAGAATGGGAATGCTCTTAGTTTGATTTGATCTTCAGAGACATTTCTAGGTTTTAGGGTTGAGCAAACCACATTAAATTATTTCAAATGTTTATTCGGATCCTCACCAGAGAGGCCATGAAACTTTGGAAGTAAGTGAGTTAACCCTGATTTTAGTTCAAAGTCCGATTCAAGATTTGGGTATGCAATACAATTTGGTTGATAGTTAATATCAGGTGCAGCCAATTCTCGAATGGTTCTATTAAGTTCATTTCCATTATTATCAGCCATTGGTTCCTCTTTTATGTTTGAATTTGAATTGCATCCAATTTCAATGTTTTGATATTGGAGTAATTCTCCAACTGGTTGAATGTTGAAACTTCCCGTAGACTGAGAATGTCTGATTCGTGCCCTAAGGCTACGTTCAATCTCAGGGTCAAGATCTAAGAGATCTTCGGGATTAGTTCGTGTCATAGATCAAATAAAAATGAAAACAAAGAAGGTGGACCATAGTAAAATAAAAATGAGAAGTTTGAGTTGATGGTCCACAAAGAAGTAGGAGAAAATAAAAGAAGAGGATGAAAAATCAGATTGGGTAAAGAAGGAAGAAAGAAGAGAGGAAAATAATAAAATGTAAAATAAAATAAATACCTCTAGTTGGTTGAAATAATTACTTGCCTCCCCAGCAACGGCGCCAATTTGAAAGAGTGTTGTCGCACGCGCTCTCAAAAGAACTTCAAAAGTGAGTTACGTTGGATAAAACTCCAAGCACAACACTCTATGAAGCTAATGTTTAGTTTACTTGGTGTAGCATAGGGGGCTAACCAAGGTCGTCTCTCAAAGGAGGAAGTGAATTAAAACATCTTATTAGAGGTATTCTAAAAATAAAATAAAAGAGAATAAAAACACTACTAGAAAAGGATGGGGGTTGTTTATAGTTTATGAATCTAGAAGAAGTTTGCTGGAAGAAGATTGTATTTTTTTTTGTTTTTAGTTTTGAAATGAATTCCGATTAAAATAACACAACAAGAAGATGTTTTTTTTTAGAAAATATTTTAAAAGGCGTAATCGATCTAACTCTACCTCTTCATTTACATATTAATCATTATCATTTAAATGAATATCCACTTAATTATGATCCTCTAATTTGTTAACCCTCGAACCCTACAAGAGTTAACTTAACCACAAAGATGGAATTACTTAAACCCTAGGCTAGCTTCGGAACATGCAATCGCAGAACCCTGCTTTGATTGTTGTTCTAAGGTTAGCTTATGGTCAGTGGTTAATTAGAGCACAAATCCATTCTGGAAATGAGGATGAGTTGTGTTTATGGATTATATTTGAACTCTACAAATTTATCCCAAGTGGTCTTGTATTACCGATTAAGCTCGCACTCTCACAATTTACACAAAATCTCGACCTCGCGTGTTTTTGTATTAATTGTTCAATTGCTTGCTTAGTTTCTTAAAATTTAAAAACATAATTCATGGATCATATTAAGTGAATTACAGTAGGCTCAATGATTCAAAATAATTAAATGAAGAGGGTAGAAGATAGATCGATCACTAAAAATTACTCTTCCATGGGTGGTGTAATCATCGTAGAAGCGTTTTGCATGTGCAAAGGTTTATAATGGGTATAACCCAATATCGCTTCTACTCAAGAATTACAGCCCCAAAAGGAAGATTAAGAGAAGAATAAATTTAAATAAAACAGAGGAAAAGAGAAGAAATAAAAGAAGAACAAAGAAGTTTATTACACAAACAAAACAATTACAACATGAAGGAGAGAAGGAGGCTTCGATGAGAGGATCCTTGCTTCAAGAGCTACCTCTCTTACAATGGTTGGAGAATTTGGTTGAAACCAATTCTCCTCTGCCTCCAATCTCCCAATGCACGAACCAGCCTCTCCAAATGAGAAAATCACTAATTTATAGAGTGGAGGGGAGGCTAGGTTTAAAGTGGTTTCAAGTGTGAATGCAAAATCTCGGCCAATTATTTTAATGCAACTTGCACCGCCCATTTGACCTCCAAAACGCGTGAATTGGCCGGCCATCTAGAAGGATGATTTGTGCCAAATCATGTCCCCGAGCTTTCATCAAAATGTGGGCTCAATCCAGGCCCGTATGTAGAAGATATGGCCCAAAAAACAGAACCTATGTTCATTCTGCCGAGTCCAGCCCAACTTTGAATTAATGGCTCATTTACTCCATCCAAATGCACTCTTTAGCTATAGTGTCCTGAATGAAAGTTGTATAAAATGAAGTTAGAAACACTGTTACAAAATTTCAAATTCAAATAATAAATATAAAAGTATTTATCTTCGAAATACTACAGTGCACTATTAAGGGTAAAACTGAATTTTCACCAAATTTTCAAATGAATGATCAAATCCCAAATATTTTATAAATAAACATGTTTAACACAATGTGAGGAAATTATATCATTTATTATCAATAAAATATTCAATAAAATAGTGTTTTATCAATAATTTATATCAAATTATACAATGACAATTATAGAAAGATAATTATTAATTAGGGGAAAATTCCTAATGCATGCATTAGAATAAATTGATAATTCAGATATTATTCTGAAGAGACAATGTATCATTTCATGTAGTATTTAATTTTTTCTGAAAATAA
Organism: Viscum album; assembly: GCA_963277665.1. NCBI lineage: Eukaryota > Viridiplantae > Streptophyta > Magnoliopsida > Santalales > Viscaceae > Viscum > Viscum album. The sequence goes on from OY728157.1 coordinate 1,728,416,207, forward strand.
AATGGCTAGTTTGTATTATATGAGTCCTTGGAATGCGGTTTTATTCTAGTTGGTTTGCGAATACAGTTTGGGTGATGAAAACTTCAACGAACTGGCTATTGATGTTGAAAAATTATAGGTAGGTGGTTTCTTAGCATTACGGGCCCTGTATATAATATGTTTATCATGATTTGAAATTTATGTTTAAATAAACTATAATTCAGAATAGCTTCCTATGGGTTCATGACTTTTCATGACCATTCTATATTGTGGGCTTGTGATTATGTATAGATCTTGTCTATGATCTACTTTTTCCTTATCATTTCTTTCTATGAAAAGTATTGTTTGAGTGTTTAATATCTTATGGTATTTTACATCATGGATTGAGATATTTAGGAGGATCATTGATATTGGTAGTTATGTGAATCTGCCATTCTTAATAGTGGGTGTGGTCATCTATATAGAGGGAAAAGAAATACTGTCCAGTTTCCCAACATGACACAATCCTATCTTCTTAATGGTGGGTGTGTCTATCCCAATAGAGGTAAAATAATGATGGATAACAAATATAAACTAGTCAGAGATTCCAAATAAACAATGGGTAGTGTGTGATTAAGTGCATAAGTTGGGCAGGGATCGACTTTAATGAATATTCGGCATTTAATGATAACCATCGACATTGTGGTGTGAGATCATGATATGGGTGAGCGGGTAGTGTTCCTATGATGACCCCTAACTTGGTGGTGTATGTTATGTTACCTTTATATAGGTATGTGACTTATTTTACACCTATTACAATAATGTGTTAATGTTAGTGGAGAATATGGTCATGGTGTCTTGGTCAGCACATTATGACGCAATATATGTTCTATTCTATTTGAAATCTAACTTATGTCCTGATATACTCTGTGATATCTAATGTGAATTATGGTATAAAATAATTGGTGATGACCTACTGATTCTTGTACACACACCATACTATGGAATTTTGATAGGCATGTCGATTTTATGAAAAGAGATCTGGAAAACAGAAAAGTTACTTTTATTGGACAACTGTGTAATGGAGTAGTAAATTCGATATGATTATGTTATACTCTGTATGAATAAATCTTTTTTTCTATTTTATTCACATTCATTACATTAATATTATATTATTTATTGGAATACCATGTTAGGAGATCTCACAATGCATGTTATTTTTTTAGATTCTTCAATTTTTATACATATTATTTATTGGGATTGTAAATTTATTTTTCTACTCGATGACATGATACTGAGGGGATTGTTGAACAACTATTTGACAAAGGCCTTTTGTAATAGTTAGTAGCCTCTTATATATAGGGAGGAACAAAAGAGGTCATGATTCACAAAGCATGGACCTGCTATTTCTTTTTGGGATGTTAAATAAGACAATTTTATATGTTATTCTAAGGAAATGAGTGTAATTATCATTGAAAAAAATCCTTTTTTTGGATACAATTAGTGGTCATAGAGCTATAATATATGAATCTATGGGTAATAAAACTAAAATTTATTGGTTTAGTATATCTCATCCATTAGTATAGTGCATGGGGAGTGTGCACTTTTTTCACACCATGTTTGAAAACCCTGGGGTATATTCTTGGGTTAGTTCACCTTATATTAAAAAATCATTATTAAGGATTTGAATAGATTATGAACATATTTTAACTATGTTAAACTAAATATTCCAAATATTAAAAATATTTTTTCCTAATTCTGAGATCCTATAATGGTTTTTTGATGATTATCTTGTTTCCCACTATGATTGTTGTCACTCAAACTATATTTTTTGTTTTATTAAATTCATTGAAATAGAATGACTTTGTAAACAATAAACGCGATGGAAAATGAATTTTTTTCCACAAGATTAAGAAAATTTCATTGGAGGTAGACTAAATAATCTCACTATTGTGCATATATAACATTATCAAGCTATGAGTCATGTAGATCATTAAAATGAGTAATAGAGGGAACAACATTCAATCTAGTTTTTTAAGAGGAAATATTCACATTATGTTTCTGGGTACACTGATCCATTCGTTTTTTAGAAATTAATCAGTGAAAATAACCTTTTATTTTCCCATCTATAGTGTTCAAAATGAGGAAAAGTTATTTTTTTGTCTATAATTCGGATGGAAAAGCATATCAAAGGTGAAATATTATCATGAACATGAGGCAATATAAAGAAAATAAAACCATATATTAGGATGAGTGTAAGGTCATATTTTTTAATATGTACGTTCCTCATATTATTAAAAAAATGGAGAATGAATTCCTTGAGATTTAGAAGTAGGATGATGAAACGGTTAGTACCGACGAGATGAATATTACAAGAATTGTTATGTATTCTTCAGGAATTATCATCAAACCTAAAAGTATTTTTAAATGATTCATCAGTTGTACAAAAACAATAATCATAATGGATTCACCCACAAAGGAATTTTGTATCAATAAATAAACATTTCAATGTGATATTATGGTCAAAATATATCTTGAAGTTGTACATCACTCTCATGGTTTTGGTATGAAAGGAATTATATTCTTTAAAGGATATTCTAAAATGAATATATACAAGGTGATGATATTTCCATTATCATTAATGGGAGTAAGGAAAAAAGGATTAATTACTATTAAGGGGAAAATATAGTGTTTTAAGGGTGGAATGGAATTCCATAGATAAATAAAATTAACATGTGATGGGAATAATAATTTAGGTAATGTTGGAGAGAAATTAAAACATAATGCTTCACCTACACTTAAATGTTTTAAATGCAATGGGAATTTGAATCATTATAACTAGTTATCATACCCAATGTAAAAATTTAATGATATATTTCACTAACACTTTAATCGTAAATAAAAATTGAAATAATGGCAAAAAAATATTGAGGATATAGATTATGATAAAAAAACATATTAATAGTGAACATAGAATCTACTGTTTAATATCTATTGTCTTATTTCATTGTATATATCCCCCCAATTATATTCAATGAATTATATAATGGCATCACAGTACTACCAAAAGTATTATATGTTTAATTATTAGTGGACACCATCATGGTATGTTGATCATTTTTTATGTCTCTGATTATTATTAAATTGAAGTTTGTGGGGATGTTCTAGCTTCAAATCCCATTATTCTCTATCTATTAGAATTCGATGTTATTTTGTGCTTGGATTGGATATCCTTACATAAATAAAAAATGAATTTTTGGGGAATAAAATACATGTTTGAGACTTTAAACCATCCTATGATCATCTATCATTATAATGACAAATAAAAACATATAAGGGAATTTAGACTATATAATGGGTATTAATTATAATTTTATAAGTGTTTTTTTATCTCATATGGTTGGGGATAAATTTAACATCAAATATATTCTTAATTAATGGGGTTTTTTATGTTTTTCATGAATACATCATTTTTCTTCCTGCAAATCATGAAGTTGGTTTTTCAATAGAACACATAGATAGTGTTAAACCTATTTTAAAGTCTCTATATATTATGGCCCTAATTAAGATTAATGAATTTAAGAAAAAATTCCTTATAAATCATGACAAGTTATTTATTGTTCCAACTGTGTCTCCTTAGGGTGAAACTATTCTTTTTTTAAAATAATGATGGATCCATGTGAATATGTATTGATTATCAGAAACTGAATAGGAACACAATCATTAATTAGTATTATATACCACTTATTTATGATTTAATTTATCAATTTTGAGGGGATAAATATTGATCTATGACTGCTCTTTGATCAAGATACTATTATATGAAGTTAAAAAGATAATACATACCTAAAATAGACTTCCATATGAGGTATGAACACAATGAATTTATAGTGAATCCAAATGGTTATACTAATTTCCCCACTATCATCATGGATTTAATGTATAGTGAATTTAGATATTACCTTGGACAGTTTTTGATAGTCATTTTATATTACACTTATATATATTCAATGAGAATATAAGTTATAAATAATAATCATAAGGTCCTTTTGAAGACTAAAATGGAGGAAATTGTTTTTTAACATTTACCAAGTATGAATTTTAGTAAAAAAAAGTTACATTTTTCTTTAATATAATTTCTAGTGAAGTTATAATAGTATATCCTTTAAAGATAGTTGTTATTGAACGTTGATCCAGTCTAATAAATATGAATGTGATAAAATGATTACATTATTTATCTTAATACTATAAATTATTTATGGATAATTTTTCATGTTTATCTAATCCACTAAAAATGTTCAATAGGAAGATAAACATGTTCCTTTTGGATCTAAAAATATGGATAAAACTTCATATAATTGAAGGGAATGTTAGTCAGCACACATATTCAATTATTACCCTCTAGTAGAGAAGGTCTGGGACTTTTAGTGATGCATTTAAAAAGTATATGTGATTCATACTCATGGATAAGGGTATGCTAATATCTTCTTCGCAATGGAAATTAATGGTTCAAGAGAAAAATTAAAAAACTCATGATTTAAAATTAGCTATGGTAATTTCTTCCTTAATATTATAAAGAAACATCATTTCAGTGAATAGTGTTCTATATATACCAATCCTAAGTATTTATTAATTATATTAAATCATACATAGTCAAATATTAACCAGAGAGGATGGTGGTAGATGATTAAAAATAATGAATCCTCTAAACAATACAACCTTGGGAAAGTGAACAAGGTGGAAGATGAACTAAGATGAAAAGATTATGCTAGAAAATATATAATGATTATTAAAAAATTTCCAATATTTATGGATACTCAAAGGATTATCTTGTAAATCATGAAGGAATTTGAGAAATAATATGTCACGCACTGATATTTTAAAATTATAACAATTTGTTCGATAGTGTATATAACAGAAAACACCGAACATAAAGGTCCAAAGAAATATTTTTATTAATTATGACCATTATAACCTTTCCATTGAATTATAAGGTGTGAATAGGATTAACCAAATTATGATATATAAAAACATTTTTCCAAATTAATACATATTTATTCATAAATCATTAGTAATTAATTAGTAAAAGTTTTATTACATTTTACTCTATTCAAATATCATTTTCATCAAAAATGGATTTATTTTAAATTTTATGTTTGGGAATAATAATTAATTTAAAACACATTTAGAAACATTATTTAATAAAAATAATATAAATTTTTTATTTATAATATCAAAATTATCCCTGAGAGAAATTTTGATAGTTTTTTGTAATGAAAATTAGTTCAATGAATAATGAAAAATAACATTTTAAGTAAAACTATAATTTATTTTAGATTTAAAAGTCCCAATATGTTATAAATTTATATAAAATAAAAAAACTAATATTTATATATATTTAGAATAATTAATTATATTTTAATCATCTTTGTAGCAAAATTTGTTACATGATTATTTTTATTGATTAAAAACACTTTTTCTGAAAATTATTAATTAGTGCCTAATGTTCATCGATTTTAATTAAATAAAAAACAACCAATTAAAAATTATTTCAATTAAATGTTTATATTATATATGTAAATATATTAATCTAAATCACTCTAATGATTATTACTATACTTACATTAAATATAAGATCATTTTCTTCATAAAAATGCATTCATTGAAAAAATATTTTTCAATTCACTGTGAATGTTTATTTTTAAATTAAATGATACCAAATTTTGGAACTAAATTAAATAAAATTGATTCAATATTTTGATATTTAATAATTAATATTATAGAATAATTTTTACATATATTTTTTAGATAATAATTTATAAAACATAGTAAAATTTATTTATCACAATTAAGGATAAAACATTTTTTTGACATTCCGTGCGCCTATAATAAATTAATTTTTCACGCATAAATATTTATTTGATAAATAGGATTTATTATTATGAATAATTTGGTATAATTTAATTTATAAGGATAATTTTACTTTACAGTGAAAGGATAAATTATCTATGGTACAAAAATATTTATCATGGTAAAAAATGAAATGATAAAATAATGTAGACTTAGAGGATGGGAAATTACATGATGGAAATTAGTTTTTTTAGGTGTGTATCAACCTTAAATTCCATACAATACATTATTTATCAATTTTTTATGAACATGGTGTAATATTGAGGAGGCATTATTAAATAGTTGTAGGTATTTACTGAAAATATCACTTTTCTCAATTGTAAAAAGGAACTCCATCCCCTCATTTGGCCACACCTCTCAAGAAATTTGGGTCAAACTTTCACTTAAAAAACATCTACCCAAGAACATAATCCAAATTATACACCTACATATTTTTTTAAAAACCATCTCAATGGTGCTTATGAAGAGATTCAATGATGGGTTCTCTAAGACAATGCAATTGTCTTAACGACATTATTTCTTTCTATATTTTCATTTTTCACATTAAATAATGTATTAACACTTCCAATTAAATAAAAAATACATTAAAATTATATTTATATGTTCTTATATTAAAAAAATATTAATCCATATCATTCTCCATCATTTGTTAAAAAAATACATCGCTCGTGGATACAGAGGACTACCGCATTGTGAAATGTTGTAATATAATTTCATTCATAGACTCATGAGGATAGTTATATAAATGGAAATAATTAATATATACATGTTAAATATGACATGCTATTAATTCATAAAAATTAATATATAATCAAAATACCCACACTTTCACCCATTAAGGTAATGGTATTGTCACTCGTGAATACGTTTTCCTAGCTTTTCTATGAAGCGATGTGATTCATTTTCCATGTTCAACATTTTAGAATCGATTTTAAAATGTATACAATGAATAAATAAGATATATTAAAAATTAATATAATTCTTAATTTGAAGTATCTTTAAACTATATAAAATTTTATGACCAGTATTCTTGATTGACTAAAAATAATTTCTTCTGAATAAAAATGATATTTTCAAAATTAATATCATTATTAAGATGATTGATCTCTATACTGTTCATAAAAATAAAAACTTATGTAACAAACCATGCATTAATAATTCGAAATAATTTACACCCAAAATAGTATAAATATAAAAATTATATTAACAAAATGGTTAGAATATATTATTATAAAATTATAGATGTTTTCATAACTATAAATATTGTTTTATTATATAATAGTAACATTCTGAAAACCATTTTATATTAAGTTGAAGCATTATCTACTAAAGGGATGCATGATATAAGATATGTCTTCTCAATATCCCATCATCGAATAATATTTTTATATCATGGTGTATATACTACCCCTTTTATATATAATGTCATTAATCCTTCATACTTGATGGTATGTTGTGTTTCAATTTTAATTAATTCAATCTTGGTGATTTTAATTGATTTTTACCAACTTATAATGAATTTTATAATTCTATATCTTTTCAATTGTTTATATTACTTTTTCAAGTTATTTGATATTTTTAGATAATGTATTTAATTTATTTTTATTATTTTATTATATATTTCAACTTTTTTGTATGGATTTACATTATATACACATAATCAACAAATCATTATTCAGCACATGAATGGTATTATCATTATAGAAAATTTAATATAAATTTACATTCTAATTAAACATATTAGATATTATACACTAATTAATTGTAATGAGGCATATCTAATTCCCATTTGATATTTTATGTTATAAATATATTTAAATTCAAGGTATTTAATGTTTAATTTTATATTATTTTTCCATGTTTGTGATGATTCTGAAATTACCAAAGTTTTAAGGGTTTATGCTTCAATATCATTATAAAAGGTATTTTTAGGCTTAAATATTAATTGATGGCAATTATTATGTAATTTTATATTAAAACATTTAATTTTATAATCTAATTTTTTTAATTATGTATTCTTGTAATTTTACAATTTTCTTTTATTTAGTACTGATAAAGATTGAATTTTTTTAACAAAATCATATTTATTTATAACTTCTATAAAAAATCATTATTCTTATAAATTAATGTTTTATAGAAATATCATTATTGATTTTAATATTATAATATTATTGATTAAATTTATTTTTACTCAAGATATGTTTTTTGTAGAAAAATTAGAATTAATATTCTTGTCATTTTCCAAACATGGTACTTTTTTACTTCCCTTAAAAAATTTAGAATGGAACCATTATCGTTAAATTCTCAAAATGAACGTAAAATTTATTCCATCACAACCAAATATATTTTTGATGATTCCATTATATTTTTACACGTTTTTTTATCCAAATCAAAATATTTCAGAAATATTATGATTTTGAAAGTGATTTTAAAATTTAAAATTATATTTTTCTAATGAATTTCTTACTGAACTCTTTATCTTGTTTCTATTCAGTATCATCAACAACAACAATATATTATATTACTTATACATCATTAGGGATAATATATAATGATACCATTATTATTATTTAACATTATTGTTTATTGTCAGATTTTCCTAATAAGGTATTAATATTCACTTTCTCAATGAAATATTTTATTACCAACATTGTCTTAAATCATTCATTTCATGTTGTAAATGAAACATTACATTTATATTAAATGTTCATATTCATGATCAAGGATATTATTATTTACTAAACCATATATAATTTACAAATATGATTTTTTTCTTTTAATGATATTTTATTTTTTTGGGAAACGTTGATAAATTTTTATTCTTTATTAATTAAATTTATTTGTTATATTACATCATAAATTCTAAAAAAATAACATTTTATTTGATTGACTGTATGACATGAAACACCAAGAGTAAAAATGAGTTAAAAAAATCAATAATTTATGATATATTTTCTTTTTAAAATAAATTTAATCTATTACATATCTTACAATTTTTGATGTTCTGAGTTATCTTGAGTTGATAGAAACAACGAGTTTATTTGATATCTTGCATTATACACATGACTGAGTTTTAACATATACCATTAATATATTTTATTAAATTATATTTATCACAAATACATTATATTAGTGGTTACAAATAATATTATCAATCTTATGAATATATTCTCTAATTAATTGGTTATAAATTAATTAAAAATTAACATAAAAATATTTAATATAAAGAAAATTTTTTCATAAAAAACTATTTTATGTGACCAAGGGAATTTGATCCAAAAAATATAAATTATTTATAACTGATGAATTATTTTAAATTAAATCTATATATTATATTTTCAATAAAATGTTTTCACAATAATAAAATATATTTTATAAGAACAATATATATAAATTAATGTTTACGCATAAGAAGATGTATTTTTCAAAAAGCAGGTTTTCCACCTTTTGATATAAAACTTGTTTTGAAATTAAAATTTGAAACATTTATAAATTATATTTGAAAATAATAATTTCATTTTTGGAATAAAAATTTCAATTTTATCTTATGGTTAATTATTTTAATTTTCAAGAGATGTTTCGTTTTTTATGAATGGTTAAAAATATTGAATTTTCATTAAAACCTAAATTTATTCCTCAATAATTTTTGAAATTATATTATATTTTAAATTTTTGTGAATGTAAAATTAGGTGAATAATAAATAAATAAATTAAATTTGTATAATTTTTTTCTTTTTCTTTTTGAATTTAGATTCAAAACATTGTTAATTATTGAACATTTTCTCATAGAAACCCAGTTTTTGCATCTCATCTACGAGATTAATTTTAAATTAATTTCTACGAATTATGGAATTTAAATTTGGTAAAATAGATTAAAATTTTAAAATATTAATAAGATATAATTTCTTGAATTATTAACTTAGTTTTGGACAAAAAAATATCAATAACATAAATTTAAATTAATTATTGCAATTAAGGTGAAAATGATTTTACTTAGTGGTTAGGATTTAGTCTTAAGGAAACAAATGACCTATACATGCATCCAACACCAATTTGATGAACATATATATACTAGATAACATATTTTAGAAATAATTCTTCAATATTTCAACAACAATATGTTAGAGAGGCCTCCCAATAGTGTTTACATTTTGGTATTTACAATATTGACATTACTCATTCATTATTAAAGGGCACTCACCCCCACAATTCTATATAAATCGCAATCCATTTAACACAACCATAAACATCCAAAATCACTTCCAAAATTAAATACCCTTATCCTATAATACTAACATTGGGAATAAATCCATTTATATAAGTTATATTGTGCAATCCAAAAAGAGTTACCAAAAAATGGTAACATTCTCCTACAAAATATTTTGTTGAATTTCTTTATCCACTTCTCAGATTCTTCTTATATAGTAGTTATACAGTTATATAAATAACATAAGAAAAATTAGGTGTTTTATTTTATTATTATGATCTAATACATCACAAACTTCCATAAAATTTCTTACATAATCATTATTTTTTTGTGCGGTCGACTACCGCCTCTGGAACTGATGTCGCATGTTCTTCCATTACCACCATTCATTGTTGGGGATAATGATGAATATATTATTTATATATGATATATAATATATTTATAATATATTTATTCTTTTTAATTATTATAACACACATACTATTAAACTTTTAATTTTTTGGTAATACGATAACGTCATTTGTGGAAGTTTGGACTACTCACTCCTCAACGTGATGTAATTTTTTCTTGTTTTATATGGATTATATTTAATATTTTTCAATAAAAATATTTTATAAATATACATTAATATTATACATGAAATAATATGTATATATATATATATTACATTTTTTCTGTTAATAAGGCCGAAAATGGAAACATCGTTCATGCGTATGTATGACATACTCTTTCGATGAACAGTGTCTTCCATTTCCTTTAACTAAATTTTATGAATTGATATAAATAAATTTATACTGAATATATATGATATGTATATCATGTTTTAAATTATTTATATTATAAATTCATAATGTACATAATGGGAAGAAAATCACATTCCAAACCATACTAAAAAACAAGGAAATTGACACCCAAAATAAAGAAAAATATTTAAATATTATTAACAAACTAGTGATAAGATTTTATTAGGGAATAATATATTATATTATAAATATTAATATGGATTTGTTATTAGTTTATAACATTTCTTAAATCATTATATAGGAGTTTAATGAGTGTTCAACCAAAAGAGAGTGCAAGGTATGAGATTTCATCTCAAGTTCATTTCATTGAAGCATATTGTATTTATATTCACCGAGAATATATTATATTTTGTAAATACATACCATTTGACATGTAATATCATGAAAATTTCAATATTAATGGATTTTTACTATTATTTATAATTATTTCACCTAATGGGATTACAATTTTGATTTACAAAGTGGTGCAGAATTTAATAAATAATTTAGTTTTCATTGGGATGTATTACATCATTACTGTAGTAAATGTTCTATGATTACATGTAAAATTAATTTTTACTATAAATTGATATATTTCCACTTTTATTATTTATATTTATAGATGATACACATAACTGATTATTTATCACTTCAATGTTATGATTATTTTAACACTTCACATCATAATATTATTATAGTAATGATTATTTGTTCTATAAATTCAATTAATGGATTTTATATTATCATGGTTAATTTTATAATTCATTTTTTATTCATGAAATTATTCATAAAAAAAACTATTTTCAACTATTTGATACTTAAAATGTGGAAAGATAAATAAAATATATGAAATCTTTTCTCTCTTCAGATGGAAATCTGATTTTTCAAAACAAAACAATATTTTCTAGAAATGTTTTCATAATGTCATGGGTATTATTTTGGAAAATAATTACTAACAAAAAATTTTACCCACTTTTTCATTTCAAAATTAATTTCAAGGGAATATTCGTTAATCTTTTTGAATAAGGAAAATTTCTAAATTTTTTTAAAATTCAAAAGGAATGTTCATTTTACCTTTCTACAGAATTAACCATCCTTAATTCATTGAATATTCCGTTCCAATTATACAAATATCTATTTAAAGAAATCGTTTATAATTGTGTTTTTAAAATAATTTTTTTTTAAAAAAAATTATCCTCATGACATTTTTTAAATATATTTTTATGGTATTTCTATTCATCTACAATAAAATCATTTATTCTTAAATAAATGGGTATATTTTTTATTAATACCATCCTTATTATCCCATCTGATGGTTTATTAATATCTTTACCTAGATTAGTTTTAAAATTCACTTTCTTGAATCATTTTTGTGTCCCCCTTGAAATATTCTCTAGAAATGATAAATATACTAATTATCTATATAATATATCATGGATATAATTAATTTTTAAACCATATATCATTTATATATAATCATTTTCACATTCAATGCTATTTAATAAAAAAGATAATGATTGAAAATCTATATCATGCACTCAATATGATTATTTCTTGTTAAGGCACATTGATTCAAGAATTAATTCTCTTATTCAATATAGGATTAATGATAGGACAAGAGTGATGGGTGGGGAATGGTATAATATAGCCTCTAGTTTCATTGATAGTAATCATGGGAATAAACAGTTAAACTAGCATAAATCTGTTATTTCCATTAAATTAAACAATCATGTGAATGTTCTTGAAATTAGTGGTGTCATATGCCTAATACATAAAACCCAATAATTATGAATTTCCATCATTCAGAATTCATGTATTATTATCCAAAGGATTTCCACTATAAATAAATCTATGGATGAATTTCATTTATATATTTTTGATTATTTTGAATGTATGTTCTGTTATTTACCTTTCAAAATTTAGTATTCCTTAACTAGTGATTTGAATGGTATTTTTCTGTAATTTACCATTTCATATTTTTATACAATTCCTTATTATTTTATTGATTATATGGAAGGTGTTTTAATTTATTACCTTTACATATTGATTTTTCTCATTGATTAGTTATTTATTCAACTTTACTTAACCATTACTATGAATTTGAGATCTCCATTACTTTTTTTCTTTATCCAAGTATTCCATGAAGTTTACTAAGAAATATATTCTATTATATTCTAGATGGAATATATCTTTTCTGTATAAAAAATGTGTTATTTTTTCTGTATTCATTCTAAAACAATATTCATAATTGTATCTATTTACGAAAGATAATAAACGGTTATGTCCATTTTGATGTGATTTACTTGTATTTTATGAGATTGTAATGACAGAAAGGAACCGACTCTAGGATTCTGTGGTCCGGGTCCCTATAGTTGGTATCATACCATGTTTAGTAGAAATGTTGGATACTATATTTAAGAAAATATAGAATATGTGACATAACCCTCTGATAGAAATTGATTATTAGTATAGATCAACAGCCTAATATTTTGGTAAGGTAGAGGTTATATGGGTATTTCTTAATAAAACATACCTATCATAGTAGTATCATATGTTTATGGGTTTATTATTGAAAAAATATAAATGAATTTATTTAAAAAAAATTAGATTTTATGTGATGGGATTCCACCATGATTAAGAATATTTTAGATGCTATACAACCCCTTAATTTAGTAAAAAAATTTGTGGAAAATTCATTTGACTAATAGTGCCTTTACATATTTTTAGAGACATGTTTAATGTTTTTTATAATCATTTGTGTCTATATATAAATCTTATTATTACACTTTAAAAAAAACATACATTGTAATAATTAGATAATAGAATATTTAATGATTACTATTTTTTCAAAGATGTAAAATATATTTTTAAAATCATTATAGTAATATATTATTTGAAAAAGAAAAACATGTATGTTCAGTGACATCCCATCAGGTCTGAAATGGTTCTAGGGATTGAACATACAACCTAAAGATGGTAAGGCTTTCAAAGAAACCACAGACCTATAAAATGTCTAGCTAAATAGGTCACTGTTTTTATTTAAAAAAATTGATTAATAAATATTAACGATAAATCGTTAGTGATAATATTTGTGTTTAGATATTCGGTATTTAACCATATTGGATTTGTAAAATAGTTAGAGATAGATATAAATACACGTTTTATGGATCCTATTATCACATAAAAGTGAATTTATGTTCTTCAATCATAGAAAATCATTTTTGGTTATTATTATCTTAAAGTAATGAATACAATGGAATTTTATAGAACTAAACCAAATAGATAAATTCAATTAGATAATTATATAAAGTATATATAAATATTATTATATTATTAGTTATTAAAATAATTACAAAAAATTATAAAAATCTTAATAAAAATGTGTTATCATAAAACATTAAATTTTGTTGAACTAATTGTCTTTCAAATAATTATAGATTTTTGGTTTCGATACCATAAACATTAAAATTATCAGTCGCTTGTTTTTTATCACTAAACTCAACCACTTTAAATTAATTCTAACTCTTATCCTTTAAAGATGCATCATCACTAACCACTAATGTTCTCATATATAGAATCCTAGTTATATGTTGTTGCATATGATTGATGTTCTTCCTTTTCTTCCTTATTTAAAATATATTTTAATAAAAAAATTATAATATGGGTTTTGAATAAAATAAAATTTCCAATTTTAAACCATATATTATTTTGATCAAGTATAAATTTTGAGAATGATATTTATTGAAAGTAGGTAGAATGTAACAGCCTAAAAATTCTAAAAGAATAACATTTTATCTAATAGTGTGTATGACATGAAACACCAAGAAAAGAATGTAATATAACCTCTAAAAACATTATGATATATTAAATATTATTAATCTATTTTATCTATTATATATATTTCAATGAATATGATACTATGTTAGAATTTGTTTCATATAATAGTTATTTTCATCGATAGTTTGTGTTATATATAACACCCAGTTTTATAAAATTCTTCAAAAATATAACTTAAAATGAAAATTTTATCATAAATAATAAATTAGTTCTTTTTAATATAAATTAAATAAAATATGATAATATTTTTGAATTCATTATATACCAATTAATTTAATATGAATATAAAAATGAATTGAATATAAAGGAAATTTATTTATAAGAAAACTAGTTTTATACTCCCAAAGGCGGTTTATCATAACAAATACAATTATATAATATTAGTTAATGGATCCTTATAAAGGATATATATAATATATTCTATGAAATATTTCTTAATTAGTCAAATAGAATATATTGGAATAAGATAAGAACAAATGAAATTTTACACATAAATATATGTATTTTTTGTAAAGTAGTTTTGCAGCCTTTTAATTGAGAAATTATTTTCAAAATAATTTATATATCTCTTATAAATAAAATTTTAAAAATTTAAGTTCATTTCTAAGGGTACATTCAAAATTATTTAAGGTTGAATTTGTTGTATTTTTCGGAGAAGTTTACTTTTTAGATAAGTACAAAAAATTAATATGTTTTAATTGAAAACTAACTTTTCATACAAATAATTATGAATGATAAATTATATTTTAAATTTGTATTAAATAAAAAATAAGACAATTATAAATATATTAATAAAATTTATTTCATTATAAAAATTTTTTTATTTAATTTATATATAAAACCATATTGGTCTTTTTAACAATTTAAAATTAAAAACCTTGTTTCTCATTCTGTCTTCTAGATAAATTTTAAAATAATTTTTTCTATTTATTTGAGTTGAATATAGAAAAATGGATTAAACATTTTAAATTATAATAATTTTTAATTTAATTTATGTTAAATATAGTTTTTACTAAAAAATACAGTGAAATAAAACAAATTTTATAGAAATATATAGTATATATACATTATTTTGTTGAAATGGGTTCATTATTGGAGTCACATTATGCATGGGAGACCTCCCAATAGTGCTTACCTTTTGGTATTTATAGGAATGTCACTCCTCTACTATAAAAGGGATCTAACCCCCATCACTTTATCACACTGCTCAATAAATTGTTATAAGAAATTAAATATACAAATATCTTCCAAAATTGCCTAATATCAACTTATAAGCATCAATTTTGTAATAAAAAAACATAGAACGTCCATTGGTGAAAACCAAAAGAAGTTAACTGAAAAAGCAGTAACATTTTTCAACGAGTACTATTGTTTTATTTCCTTCTCCACTAACACGATTATTATTATATAATTACTATATAATAAAATCTATATATTAAATATACTTATATTTTCTTATTTTATCTCTTAATCTTATAGATTTACAAACATTCATAAAATGGAATAAAAAATTATTTTTCATGTGTACTTTGAAGTACCTCCTTGTGAATTGATGTCACGCGTTCTTCCATTACATCCAATCATGTTTGGTAATAACAATGTATATAGAGTTTATATATGATATAAATTATATTTATAAAGACTTTATTATTTTATTATTATTATATAATCTTACAATCATGCATTACATTTTTTTGGATTATGATAACATTGTTTTTGGTTTTATGGAATACCACCTCCTCAAAACGATGTGATTAGTTCAAGCATTACATGGAATTTATTAAAGATGGTCTTAATAAATGTTAATTATATACACACATATATATAATATGAGTCATTAATTTTAACATAAACATATTTATATATTTACAACCCTTTCAACTTATTTCTCTAAATATGACAAGAAAATGAAAATAGTATTCATGCAAACATATAACTTACAGCCTCCATGAATAGTGAATTCCATTTTCTATCACCAAATTTTATTTATTAGTATAAATAAATATATAATTTATTTATATTCTATTTATAGATGGTTTACAGTATGTATATGAAAAAAATATATTGATATAATATAATAATAAAATAGCATGTTAAAACATACTCAAAAACCATGCAATAAACACTAGAAACAATGAAATTAATAAAAGATAACTAACAAAATAGAGATAATATATTATGATAGAATAGAATATGTTTTTATAAATACTAAGATCATTATTTTATATATTAATTAAATTCATAAAATCATTATACATGTGGTTAAATAGAATTCAAAAAAATGTATCATAAGGTAATTGATTTGTTCTCAATTTCATTTTATTGGGGAATAATCCATTTCTATGCACCTTGTTTAATTTATATGATATATATACGTCCCATTCTGAATTTAATATCATAAATAATTAATTATTCATTTAATTTGGATTTTAATTTTTAATTATTTTGCCTATGTGGATTTTAATTAAGAGTTACCATGTGTTAAAGAATTTAATAACTCATTTATTTTTCTCTTTATTATATTTATTCCTTTTTATCTTTAATATTATATGATTTTGAGTATAATTACATTTTATTATCTACTTATGTACTTCCATTATTTTTATTTGGGTTTAAATTTTATATACATAATTTATTTATAGATTAATTCTCACATCAACCTTACTATAATTTTAAGAACATATTTTTCAATCTCAATAGAATCTAGTATTTTTATTCGTAATATTACATAAAAGTAAAATATATAATAATTTTTAATTTTCTTCTAACATGGCTATTCCTAATATTTTTCAATTAAATGCCCCATTTTCCACTCTTTGGTACATAAAATGTTTAATAAAATGATTTTAATGAAATTAAACTTCATTTCTCACTTAATTTAGATATCCATTTTATTCCATTAACATTTTTAAAAGAAATTAAAAACATTTTGCTTAAAATTTTTAATATTATTTACTAAAATCAATTTTACACACTTTTCACTTTAAAAAAAATTTAATAAAATATTCTTCCCACTGTCCTAACAATCCACTTTTATAAACTTTTAATAATTCAAAATGATTGTTTAACCTTGTATAGAATTAACTGCCACTGTTTCATTAAAGCTTCATTGGAAATTTTGAAAGTACATTTTTAATGTTAAATTTTCAAAAGTGATTTTAAATGAAAAGTTTTTTTAAGAAAAATAAAATTCTAAATTAATGGAAAATTATATCATAAATTTTTAAGATATTTTTATGGTATTTATATTCATCTATGACAACAACTCATATTCTTACTCCAATGGGTATATATTATACTATCACAATCCTTATTCCTTAAATGGATGGTTTATTATAATTTTGAGTATGTATAATATTTAAATTCCCTATATTGATTGATTTTTTTATTCCCCTTGAAATATTTACTAGAAATTATAATTCCCCTAATTATACAAATCATTTATCATCGATATAAAATAATCTTAATCCTTATATAATTTATATATATATATCATTTAACATAGAATTATATTTCATTAAATGAGGAAATATTGATAAAATTTAATCATTCTCTCAATACAGATATTTGATGTTATGTTACATTGGTTCATGAGATTAATTTATTATTTGATATGTGAGGAATACATTGACCTGAAGTCGCTGGTGGGGCCCTATATAATAAATCCCCATTAATAAATATATAGTTATCCTGAGACAAATCAGTTAATCTATCATTAAATAGGTTATTAGATGAATATTAATCAGAATTTTTAAAGCTCATTATGGTATTGGTTTCATGTTCCATGTTCACATAATCCAGAATTTAAGCATTACCTTCATTCAAAATTTAGTTATTATTATCCAGAGGATCTTCAATATTAAAAAGTGTATGGATTTATTTCATTATCAAATTATTTATTAAGTGGTATGTGGCTTTACTTAATTTTATCTCCATATTGATTATTCTTAATCAATTTATTTGAATGTATTCTATTTCTAGTTATTTACCTCTCTATATTATTTATTAGTTTCCTTCACAGTTTTTTGATTATATGGAATGTATGTTTAGTTATTAACATCCCATATTGGCTAGTATCATTGATTAATTATTTCGACTTATATACATAACCCTTTATAATAATTTAGCATCACATTTATTTTTTTTCTTTTCTCAAGGATTTTATAAATTGGACTAAGAAATATATGCATGGATATTCCAGATAGAATAAAATAATTATTAAAAAATTATGTTTTAATTTTTATATTTATCTTTAATACAAGATTAAAGTTTGTATCTAGTTTTCCAAGAATACTAAACTATATGGACATTTGGGAAACTATTTCTATGTATGTTATGTTAATGTAATGATAGAATGGAACAAGCTTCAGGAATCTAGGGTTAGGGTAACTAAATTTTCTCATTTTTTATTTAATCTATGAATTTAATTTCTCATTCAATATATGAGAAATAATTTGGACTTTCAATGATTTTTGGGCCCCTATACTATATGTCGCCTAAATTCATTTTTAATATCATTAAGTGAATAAGTAATATAAAATTAAATGCTTTGTTGGAGTACATTAACCCCAAGATTAAAATGCGGGAAAGGTTTTGAAGGTATATACATAATGATTTCATAGATCATAGTGGTGTATATTAATAATTTAATTCATTTATAATTTATGTAATATTATCAATGAGAATATTTCATTGATATTATCAATTGATTTATTTTCAAATCATGTAATGATTAAAAGGATTTTGTTTCCATTATTTTACCTTGGAATATTGATTATGCCTCATCTAATCATGATAGTCATGTTAATGATAAAATGACTTATATGTTTAGATATTTAACCTTCTATATTTATTATTCCTTATTTATTCATTATAATGACCATTGTACATGACCCTTAATATGAATTTTATTGGACCATTTTTTGATTTTCTCATGATATAATGATGGAATCATTGAATGAATTATAAGATATAGAATATTTACATTCAATATTTTTTTAATTTGTCTTATAAAATGTATTGAAAGGAACGTCTATATAACTTGTTTACCAAAACCACTAAATTATTTGGATATTATATAATAAATCGATTTTATCATATTCCAATGAAGTGAATTAACAATGACATTGGGCTACTAGAGTTGGGTTCATTACATCATATATTTCTCAGATGAATTTAATTATGTATTTCCATATGTGGAAGAAAGAAAAACATAAGGAATATATAGAACTATATAATTATTTGATAAATGATCTTTAGTGAAACTTTAATTCTTATAGAATGATAATTTTTAGAAATTGATTATATTATCCATCAATACATGAATTGAATAAGGAACTATTAGGTAAAACTCAAAGTTCATCATTCTCAATTTATACTAGAATTATAAAGATGAATATAGATTTTAAAGTGTGTTTTTTGAGGGAAAAATAAAGATATATATTATTGAGAGTATATCACATTTTACGGAATGTCGTTATTTTAAGGATGATAGAAATAAATCTAATGATATGTTACAATAATTAGACATAAAAATAGAAATGGGAAAACAACACTGTGGATTTTTTTAATCAAACACCAAAAAACATTTTAAGTTTATAATGTTATTTGTGTTGTAATTAATCTCCAAAAGAAGTTTATATACTTAAATAGTATTAGATAAAAAAATTTATTTATATTATATCTATAATAAACATTAAGTGTGTGGATTTATTTTATTGATTACCGTGTTCTATTATATCTTATCAGGATCTGAAGATTAAATAGATGTTTTCTAAAATTATTCAAAAAGCTCTTGATTTAGTGTTGGGTTTCAATAATTTTTATCATTCTTATAAAGATGGTAAATATGGGAGAACCATTAAACCCCTATATAATATTATGATATCATGATTGCTGGATTTCAGAGGTTGTTGGGATAAATAACTTCCTAATTTTTAGTTTTCTTAAAAATAAATAGGTATTTGTGGTGTATTATGATGACACCCTATGAAGGCCACAATTGAATGAAGTGTATAACTCCAATTTTCTCAGTGTATGTTAGATTAAACATCAATTAAGTCATCTGATTTCTAAATAAATGGATGGTAATGTAAAAATAACGAGGAAACACATTATGTAAGCACAGAGTCAATAAAATGTTATGATGGAAATAGTTAATGAAATTTTGAATTAAATTCATCATTGAAAAAAAAAATTAAATTTATAAATTGGAGAAGGTTGTGAGATTCAAAAATAAATAATAGATGATACGTGGTTATAATGGTACCTATGAGATTCTTCATCTTGTATGGATGGTAGTTTATTATTTTCTTCTTCCACAAAACCCTTCTCAAGTACAATTTATATTTCATGTATATCCTCTAAGAAAGTATATCCTAGATACATCACATATACAGAAATCATAGTTTATAACAATATTAAATGATCATTAATATTGATTACAAAAATTTTAAAATAATAGGATCGTATAGAATGAGTTCTATGCAACATGATTAATGGTGTCTACAGGAATCATAAATTCCATGAAGCTATATGGGAACTGAAAACATATAGTTATACAAATATATCCTCTTTTGTTTGAATTAGATTGATTAAATTTTTAGTGTAAAATTTATTTTTTAGGGGAATAGATTGAAAGACACCAATATTTTTTTATAGTGTTAACCATAAATAAATTTTATTTCATTGATATCATTATTTACACACAACCCCGAGATTTTCAACGAACAACTATGTACAAATGAAATATTAGTATTTAATGTTTTAGTTATTTTGTAGCTATTGAATTGGATGATACGAATTGGAAAAATTAAATTATAAAAAATTATAGCTTACATACATATAAAATTATTTAATTGGTTTTCAATTGATTATAAATTAAGATAAAAAAGTATTTCAATGAAAAAAGAATTTTTTTTTCTAAAAAACCATTTTTCATTAAAAATTTAATTTTTCTTTAGATCATAAATTAATCAATATTAATAAGTGAGTTTAATTAAATATATATTTTCTGTATTCTAAAAACTATTTTATAATTTATACAATGTTTTTCTAGTTAAGATAAAATAATATATATATATATATCCAGTTTTATGATTGAAAATGTATTTTTATAAAAAATATGATTTATCATATTTTGTGTAGTAATTTAAAAATGAATTTATACCACAAAATGAAATTGAATAATTAAAATTGTATTCAATATTTAGAATCATGGAGCTCAAATTTGGTTTATAATTATCATTCTTTCATGTTAATATGAATAGTAACCATAGTAATGTTTTTTACCCCGGTAATGGTAAAACGCATAAAATCTGACTACAACATTGGGATAATGATTTAATATTTTACTGATGGTTGCATTTATCATATTTTAGGAGTGGACCTTGGTTATTTCCTTAAAATTCCCTAATATATTGTCACATTGTACAAACAACATACATTATGACCTTTATATAAATTTAATAAAAGAATGAAAAAAAAATTTAATCTATTAACACTATATTTTTTACATAATGATAAAAATAGGATTACTAAGGTTATGAATTTTCATTGTAAACAAAAATAATAAATTTTATCATGGTAATTTTTTTTATTTTTTATTCATTAATACCTATAAATTCTTATGAAACAACGACATAGTGTTTCTAGAAATAATCAAATAACAAAATAATTGATTAATAAATAAAAATTGTCAAAAAATTGAAAAAATGATTTTGTTACATGAAGTTTATAGAATAATATAACATATATTAGTTTATTGAAAGATTTATATTCAATTTCTATTTACTTATTTTTATCATTAACGTGATATTAAATAAATATATTAAAAAATTACGTTAATGGACTTTGATAAAAATAATATTTTATTAATTTTTAAAACAAAAATCATAAGAAACGTTAAATATGAGAAGTTGGATATTATATATTCTATAAATTCATCCCTTAAAAATTTATAGACCAATTGTTTTAATATATAACAATATTACCCTCAAATATTGAAAAATATGTTATTGTGGTTAAGGATAAAAATTTTTAACCCATTTATTACTAAAAAAAATTATGCTTTAAAATGACCCAAAACCTTAATAAAATTTAATTGATTTATGATATTTATCCATTCATCCATTTTTTTAATATATAGTAATTTTGAATAACTTTTCATTAGAATGACTCAATTATATTTTAATCTTTTTTACAATTCAAAAAGATACCCTAACCTCAATTATAAAATGGATCAACTTCTCTTATCTTCCCCACACCTCTCGATCCTTATATATTGGATAATACCTACCATAAAACCTTCTTGTGTTACTTAAACACATCTTAGGGGTTCTTGTCTTTTCAAAATAGCATCCCTTCATGGATTAATGTGTATGCAAATAAAGGGTTCTCCATCAATATATATAACTCTTTTCATAGTGAATTCAGTTTTATTTATTTTTGAAACACTTATAAATAAAATTTATCTATTTCAAAATAATAAATTCAGAATCTAAAATGTAAATTAATTTATTTTAAAAAATATTATTATCGAACTTTTTTTATGTCCTACAGTAAGAGAAAAAATGTGTGTGTATATATACGGCTAAACCACTTCATGTTGTAGTGTAATTGCTTTTTTATCACCATAGTACATGTGTAGATATAATAATGGATTTTATTAATATATTTTTTATTTATGAAATTATTATTATTCTTTAATGGTGAATTATTATTTACATTTTTTTTATTCAAACCATCGAAAATTGAAACAACGTTCATGCATACATACGACATTCTGACAACAAGAACCGTGTAATTTATATATATGTCTATTCCTTATATAGATGAAAATAAATATCAATCTTATAAATTTATATGAACTTAATTTCATGTTTAATGTTTATAATATTATATAACCATGATCAAATTATACGTACTGAGACTATCGAACTGAACATACATTAAAAATAACTAAATTATCTCCCAGAACTATGATTTTAATAAATAATTATTAATAACAGGGTGATAATATATGATACAGAAATCATATATTGTATGATATAAATAAATAAGGGTCATTAACTGATGAATAATAAATCAATATTTATTATTTACGAGTTTTGAATACATAAGTAGAAAGATGAGACATGAGGCAAGTGATTTATGTTACAATGTCATTATTTAATAAAATTATTTATGATTAAATTAAGTTGAGGAAATATTAAGGTTTTCCACTCAAAAAACACATTAATTTTATTATACTCTCGTTATTTTTCTTAATTAAATGGTTCCCTTTATTTTATCCTCTTTTTGAACTCAATATACTGATAAAATATATTTTTATGGAAAATAGACATTATTTTTCTCTTCAATAAAAAATCATTTTTAATTCATATCCATATTTTATAAAAAAATTCAATAATTATTTAATATTTTCATATAATTTTCTAATGTATTTTTTAACCATTATTGACTTTTTAAAAAATGGATTAAAAAGAAATATTCTCATAGTTTTTTGAGAAATGTATTTTTTTATATTTTTGTTACAAACATGTGAATGAAATTTTTTGTTTTAATAAATAAATAATGAAATGAATACAACACAACTATAATATCACAATTAATTTTAAACATGAAACTATGGTTGATAGTGTATACAACACACAAAATTAAACCTAAAAATCCTAAAATAATACATTTTAAATATGATTGTTATAACATAACTATTTAATGGGTGGTATTAATATTATTAATCACTGTATAAAACATGGTATATTAATTTAAATTAATATAGTGATTATTTATTTTCAGAGTGAATATAATATAATCTATTTCAGTAAAAATACATATCTTGAAACATGTTTTTAATGAATTTTGTGGTATTAATATTAAATTAAATTGCAATAATTTGGGGAATTAAATTGTTTAAAATTAATTCCCTATTTGGTATCAAAATAATTATTGTTATGAAATATGTTTAGCTAAATTTTGGGCCATAATAAATAGTAAAAGTATTAAAGTGTTTACTATGGTTAAAAACGTATATGATAAAATTGATTAACCCTAAATGTAAATGGAATAAAATGATTAAAACGTATTTAATTATGAAATTAATGTGTGTTGATCTACAATATCACCCAACTAATACATTATTTATCAATTTTGGTTGATTTTTTCCTGTTAATTCTACGATCATGTGTTTTCGTTGAGGTACAGATCCTTTTATTTCTAGTTAAAATCATTTTTAGGTTTTATTTTGGATTAGAACCTATGTTGGGTTCTTGGGATGGTTGGGTTGTTTTTTTGAAATAAAAATGGATGTCTGGGAAAATGGAATGCCACATGCCATGTACATTATGTGTAATTGGAATAAGTAATTTTACTCAGTACATGATGTGTATTAGCCCGGGTAGGCCAATTCAAAACATATAATGATCTCTAATTGGAATAGAAATCTTGGTCATTACATGATGTTTGATGAATTTAAATTCCCTGTAAATACCTAGAGTATGTTTTGAAATAGGATACATGAACTCTTATTTTAAAATAATTCATCCAGCCTCTCCTTTCATGCACACGAGGGCCACCAAGGTTCTCTCCCATGGAATTCTAACTTATGATTTACTATATATCCCTGATCTATTCTCCATTTCGTTCATAGTCAGTATCACTAGATGTTCACCATTCGGATAATTACCCTTCCATCACATTTATTCATTTTCCACCCCCTCGATGATGTTGATTTGTGTGGGTTTTTATGCTCTATTCTCAAGGTGTTCTCCCCTTCTCATGTTTTCTTCTGATTTGGACCAAATCATAGGAAGATGTGTGATGATAGTTCTACAATTAGTATACTCTAAGTTTTCTATACCTTTTAAATTTTGCCTAATAGTTTTATATCATGTTTATTTATTCATTATATACCTTCCCGGAGATTCTCCAGATATTGGATAAATGCATTGTTCAAATTATTGTAACATTACTTGGATACCCACTTACGACCATGTGATGGTTGGAGTTTTTCAACCATACCAATGCCCACTTGTGAGGTTTTTAATGAATCTTCCCCATGATATACCACCATGTTGGCTGTGTGTGAGATCTCTATTATTTAGGTAGATACAATTAATTAAATTTTATGTTATGATAGGGTTTATTCATCCTTTCCATGCGATTGCATGTTAGTAATGGGATTAGATAAAAAACGTGGATTGACGTAGAGAAACTCATGGATAATAAATGATTATAAAATAGGTTATGAACATATTAATGAAATTTTTAGGATTGTGTAATATAACACAAGATCCCTTCCCAGTGATTATAATATTATTTTTAGTGGATAATTCCATGGTATTCACTACTTTAGAAAACCATTAGGTTAAGAGTTTTTGGGACGGTGGAGTAAATAGTCAGTTCTGAGTGAGTGAAATTTCTATGATTAGATACAATTCCAATGACTTTTATACTCCTTGGATACTAGTATTGAGGCTCTGAATTTATATTTTATTAAATTCTATTTACATTTCTACTTCATGGGTTCATTACTGCATTAAATTTAACGGACATTTCAACTCTATAGATCCATTATTGTACTGAATTCCATGGAAATTAATACTCCATAGATCTAGATTATAGTAAGAATACATGAATATTACTAATAATTGGATCCTACTGTTGGGTTTGACATTTGATAACATGGAATAGGCACTTGGGGATTCCTTGAACACTTCTAATAATTGGGTAAAACCATAGAGGGTTCCACTAGTTTAATTGGATTAGGTTGTAGTGGATGTTTTATCATGAATAACAAATAGACCTGGTTTGGGTATGTGATTACAGATGTTAAAATTTAAAATTCCACTTTTGTTTTGTCATGATTTATTGATATCCATTGCTTATTGTTTATTATTTATACAGATCCTTGAAAGGATTGACCGTATCCCAAATACATGTATTCCACCTGCTAATTCATTATTTTGATTACATATATATTAAATTTTTGGATTATATACATAAAATGAATTATTTATATACATGGTTTGTGGTGGTCCCCTGAGTGTTATCTCACACCATGATTGGGATACCATTAGCTACCCAGAAAGACTTCAAAAATGAAAATAGGGACCTTGGCTAGATCCAACATTAACATGCTTTATTGTTTATTTTTAGAACCATGGGAGAACAATGTCGAGATTTGGAGTTTGATGATATATACAGATTGTAACTTTTTGGATTTTTTGATACTTCTGATATATATATATATATATATATATATATTATATTGATCCTTATTTCTATGTATTCAAAATCATTTTGTACAGAGACATGACATACTTCTTTTATATACTATAATTCATTTGGATTTCATTATTATAAATGAGGTTAAATAGATTTTTATATAATGTTTAATATTATGTAATTGATATAATTATGAAATTGATGAATATGATTAAACAACTACATTACACTCCGATATGAGGCAAGAGTATACCCATAGACAAACCATAGGCCCTCCCTACTAGAAAGTAGCCTCTAGCATATGGGGAGGAATTCATGTGTCCATGTGACCCAAACAATTAGAGAACAATTAAGTTGATCTGATTCAAGATGTACCAAAGTGGTATTAGTGCATGTTTAATTTTTTTCCTTACAATTTTGATAAAATAGATTGTTGATTGCGGTTGAATTTGAATGTTGGTTATAACCTATGTCCTTGAGTAGATATCCCAATTTTAGGGTAATTTTCATATATTTTATACTAGAGAATATTTTATCTACAATTTTCTTATTATAGTTTATTAGATTCCACCAATTGGAGATTCACCTCATATTTCATGTTATTATTGTTGTTATTGAGGAATTTCATTTTATCCTTGTCCATATATGGAAAGGATGTATTGATCTCGTAAAATTTTTCGAACCATGAGGATTTACATGTCATTAATATGACATGCCATATATGATGTATTTTATAACTGCATGACATATTATAAATGTTCCATGTGGGAAATAAATGGAATTTTTTAAACGTTTCTTACAGGTGATTATAAAATATAATTTTTATTTACTATTTCTACCTTTAAATAATAGTGCTCTCTTCCATAGGCTAATATAGACACCTTTGACAGTCATTTAAAGGTGGTTGAGTCATGGACCATTGGTCACATTGGGATAGAATGTGTTATGGATGAGATTAAATGGATATCAGGGATCAATTTAGGAAGACTATAAGCCTTTATAAATTGGAAATGGTAATATATCTAATTCAACCATTAAAAGTGAAATGTGACAAAATACAAATCAAAATGGCTTTAAAATAAGAATTTGAAAATGGTAACCATTAAATGGATTTTCAAATTGAAATTTACTTGGTGTTTCCTGTATAAATTTCCATTTTTAGTCCATATATTTATAATTTTTCAATAAAACATGAAACATGACCTAGACTTGACATTAGTAGTGTTAAGTAGGCAGTGGATCTGGTGTTCTTTATGTTTGTTCTTGTTAATGAGACCATGATTTATGAGTGGGCAAAGGGGTGTACCTTTATTATAGGATGGATGGATCCATTCATATGATATTATAAGTTATAAAGTTGTTAATAAATAATTTATGATTTCTATGTTTTTCATTTGAAGTAGATTCTGCCACGATGACCTTTAGTCAGGTGCTATGAGGGTGGCGATATCCATACTTCGAAGGTGGTTGGCACTAGGACACCAGTAGAACCTCTAGTAGAGCCAATTTCATAACCTCCTTTTATTCCTAATATTCATGTTCAAACCATGTTCCAAGAGAGATTAATAGTCATTTGGTAGAAAATTCGGGGAGCCCAAACACTTAAATTATATAAGGAAAAGCTGATGCAAGTGTCTCATTATTATCATTGAACCACTTTCTATGAGGATAGTGGTCCATAGGATGTTATCTTGAGACTTTGCATTCATTCATAGAGTTCATGGAGAATCCTCAATAGTCAAAAGTCAATCATGCAATGAATATGATTTAAAGATTAGTTAATTTTCAGTGGGATGTTCTAAACTAGGATGATGGGATTCGAGATATGGTTTGGAGGTATTTTCAATCCATATTTTTTGATTAATTATTTCCCACAACATTAAGGTATTATAGGGCTAGTTGATTTATGAATTTATAATATATTTTGATGCATGTTGTGGAGTATTACACTGGCATTATAGAGAATAATCACTTTGTTCCTTTGTATCTTACTATTAAGCCACCAAGGGTGAGACACTCCGAGGAATGTATCAAGCATGCCTTTCGATCACATATGAATGTGTTTCAGTTGAATTCTATTATTGAGATAGTGAATCATGAGAATATTACTGAATGAAACCTTAGGAATGTTATGTTCTCATAGAAGTGTAGTGTAGCTTTATGATATACTGGATCAGTCAAAAATGGCATGAAGAAATATTTTGATGCTTTATGTTGGGGGAATACTAGCCATGGTTAGTTTTCTGGTAGTTATGTCTTATATAATCATTTAGGGATTTAATGACATATGATGATATATATTTTTCTATAACTAGTTGCGTCTCAAGACTAAAGTAGGATATGCCATATATTGTGGTTCTACTAGAACATTACTCTAGTAAAAAAGTTGGAGGGGTTGAAACAAGAACATGGATCCCGAGCGGGATTCATAGGTTTGACCGGGATAGGAGATGGAGTACTACCGAGCATTAATATTGAACAGGTTCTCATGGATAGGGGATCCAGACACCAGTTTCACATCAACAACAAAGTGGGCCTACTCAACGTAGAAATATTATTCATAGGGTCGTGGTTCATACCAGATATGTTCAGTAAATCTCATATGTATCTACCAAAGTCCCAGAACATATACATTGAGAGGTATGATCTTATTAGATTCTATTATAGTATCTACCTTTTATATGGGGTTTTTCCATTATTTCATATCTGTAACCAGGATAGTGTTCCTCGGGCTTATGTTTCTTTTTCATGATTGGTTTTTGACACTCAATACTTCATTGGGTACTCATTTGGGTAGTGTACACAACTACATGTATATGACCCATTGATTTAGGTGGGTGTAATTTCATGGGGGACCTCTTTCTCCCAACGATGTTTGGGTTTTACATCATTCTCAGGATCGACTGGTTGGCTCCCTTTCATGAATTGTTTGATTGATATCATCAAAGGGTGACCTTTACATCAATAGAGTGAGAATTATTTTTCACAATGTTGAATGGGATATCTAGGAGCATTGATCTAGACACAAAAATTATGGTCTGGGTTGGATGTTAACATAGATTGATAGATTTTATCTATATGATAATGGGATGTTATAGAATGATTTTCCATTTTTGGATGATCATTTCAATGAAAATTTGTTTGTTGACTTTTCATGACAACCTCCTGAGAGATAAGGTGTGTGTTTTACATCAATATTGTTCTAGTAGTGTCACTGGAATCTATTAAACCTTATAGGATAGCTACTATGTTGTTTTATGAGCTCAATAAGCATATGTAGGACCTTTAAGTTAATGGTTTTATATGACCATGTATTTCTCTGTGGGGTTCACTAGTTTTCACTTGTGAGAAATGATTATATAACCATAAGTCCAGGTGAGGATTATAAAAAATTTAAATAGTTAATGATTAAGAACCATTTATATTTTCGTCAAATAGATAATATCTTTGACCAGCTCGAGATGGCTTGGGTACTCTCTAGTGTTACTTTGAGATCGAGTTATCACCAGTTGCGTGTTTCGCCTGTAGACATAACTCATACACCATTTCATAGAATCTATGGTCTATATGTGTTTATAGTTCTGTCATCCAGTGTTAAAAATGATCCAGTAGGTTTCTATTCATTTATGAATCATTATTTTCATCCACATTTGGTTTCAATTTTATTTGAATTCATGGATGATATCTTATTATTTTATCACATAGAACATGATCATTCCAAACATCATGCTATTATATTGTATACACTAATAAAGAATAATTTATTTTTTGTCCTAACAAATGACAACTTCTGAATGAATAATATTCAATTACTGGGTCATATTATCATAGAGATATGAGTATCGGTTGCTCTAGAGAATGTGAGAGATTTAGTTTCCAACAAATATTCCAAGGACATATTTTAAATATAGAGGTTTTTATGGATAATTGGATACTATAAATGATTCATACAGAACATATCATTCTTTTAAGCACCTCTTATAGGATTCACTAAGAAGGGTGTGAATTTATATGGTAAGATTTCACTGAGACAACCTTTTAGGAGTCGAAAAGGATAATAACTTTATTTATAGTACTAATTCATCAAAAACCAGGGACAATCTACACTGTATATTTTGATGTATCTTTTATTGGTCTAGAATTAGTTCTAATATAGCGGGTGTGAGGCCCATAAAAATGGGTCACATTATTCGATTTCACATAATATGAATTAAATGACTCAATATCTCAAGTATACCCATATTGAACACCCCATACATTTTTGGAGTCATTATATATTGGGAGATAGTTTTTTGGTTAACATTGACCACAAAATTCTCAATCACATATTTACATATAGTGTCATGTGTTTTGGACTGGATGAATGTTCACGAAGGGGCATGAATTTTTTCACTTGATGGATAAACATTTTTTAAACTGAGGTTTGGAATGGAATTTCGTTGAGTGGGAACAATTAAATGTGTTTTCTATATTTGATTAAGGCCATGTGGGTATCTTATGTGTTCCATTATATTTTGGAAGAATCGGCGATTTATATAACACTTTAATGAATAAATAGGAAGTGAGCACAATTTTTCTAAAAGCGTGTACAACTTAGATGAAATCATGTGGTTGGGCCTAGTGGAGCAGATGATACCAGATAGTATGGTAAAAAAATGTGAGAGGAACTCCCCAAACATGTGGTCTGCAATATGTTTTTGATGGTGTGGTTTTTTATGGGCTACACATAGCTATCCAAACCATTTGGTCAACCCAAGTGAGGGGTACTTTGGTTGTGCCTTAACTCATTGTTAGTGCATGGTTTGGCCAATCGTGTGGCAAAACTACGCAGCAATATTTATTGGGTGAATTTAAAATTCAACTATTAATGACCCAAAACCCAAATTCCTCCTTCCACTATTCATCTTTCCAAATAGTGTCTCCTCCCTCAAACATGAGGATCCTCAAAAACCAATCATGGTTATAGCTATAACTCTTTCATCTGTTGTTATAATTTAGCATCATGAAACTCTACAGAGTCCTCTTGGTAATCTCTATCTCTTGAACCATTTTTTGTCTATCTCTCTCTCAATGAAGTTACCATAGTGTGAGATAAAAATCATTATTTTTATTGTGGATGTCAGCTTCATTTATTTCTTTCAAACTGTAGAAAATCAATTCGTGATATTGGATATGTGGGTATTCCTTAGTATATGGTAAGTTTTTTAGTTCTTTTATGAATTTTTAGTCACGTTTTATGGGGTTCATCCTTATGTCGCGCATCACAATCATATGATGTTGTTCCTAAATAGATATATAAATTAAATTGAACTCATTACAATGTCTTCTATAACCCTAGTGTGTGGATAATCAATCCTCTTGTTGGTCGACATGGATCTTACGACATTAATGGGTGGGGTTCACTAATTAATGCCAAATACACACAATCCTTTCTTGTTTAGAAACCCTTTTGGGTTTGTGTCAACATAACAAATATCATTCATTATTAAATTGAAAATGACTTTAGTTTGAGACCATGGAATAGGGACCACTGGTTATGTTCCTCACTTTATGATTTTTTCCATTTCCTATATCATTTTTTTCATAGGATGTTTTTTAATGTATGTCTTATGCCTTATATTCCTTACTTCTTTGTTAATTATTTATACCATTTTCCTTAGTCTTATTCTTTGTTTCACACACATATGTATTTTTCCATTCTTCTTATGAAATATGTTAAATTATTATGTATTGATCTTATTTCCTTTCTTATATGTTTTTTCATGAACTTATTAATGGTGCCTCATTTATTATTTTTTAATTTTATTCTGTACCATGTTCCTTTTATTTATGGATTTTTTTTTATTTTCATGTGTTTATGATTAGTGTTTTCTGCTTAATTATTTAGTCCACAATTATATGTATTAGGTTAAATGTTAGGATAGATTTCTTATCATGTTGTAAATGTTATTTATTTTTAATGATGTCTTTATGATAATTCTATACCTCATTAACATGAAGGGTGGGTGACAACATGGTTCCCAAATTAAGGACATTGTGGAAGGACCCGACATGGTTTTCTTCAATCTACATGATGTTCTCGGAGTGATCCATTGGATTTATTTAGATGGGATCTTTGGATGTTTATTTTTACTCATGATTGACCTAGTTCCCTGGGGGAGAAACTATGAATTTAATCCTTAGATATATAGATAATATATTCCTCAGGTGATACTCATTACCCTCTATGGGATACTTGGTATATACTAATAGTTTAACATACCCATAGTGGTATGAGTGATGTCAGTATGGATCTCCTCAGATGGACTTGGTGGTATTTTTTATCTACAGGGATCATGCAGGAACCCTTGGGATTTTATTGTGGATTACATTGGACGGGCTCAGGATGCCATTAATGGATTTGATGGATGTTTTTAATGTTTTAGGTATGGTGAAATATTATTTTTATTAGGATTATAGTATGATAATAATTGAATGATGTCCATGTTGTGGTTCCGACAAGGCAAAGCATAAGCTATGGGACGGCCCACTTCCCTGGAATCATATATAATTCTATTTTTATACCATATTTCCTCTACTAGATCCCTAGGTCCGGAAATCTTCCTTAAACCAAACTAGGTAGAATCAGTCTGATAACTATTTAGGATACCATACCAATGTGTTATTTATTTAATTATTTATTATTTTTATTTATATACATTGGTACACTTTTCAAAATATAATGCATGAACTGTATTTATCTAGATATTGTTGGTGGTGGACTACTAGGATTATATCACACACCCTATCTGGTCCACCATTTCATTAGGTCAATTGAGAATATATTCATGTTACTAGGTCCATGGATTTATTACTTATCTTGTGTTGTGTACTTGGGATATTTGAAACATGGGATGAAGGTAGTACTCAAGATTCACATGGAGTTGGCCTTAGAGATATTATTTTATTTATTGACTAAGTTTTATACCTCCTACTTGTATATTATAGAATCATTTTTAAATTCATTCATTTTATACATATTGATGTTGTCCATATACTTTGATTCAGTCATTGTTTGTATCTTCCACTATTTTTCAATTTAGTATTACATCTTCTAATATTTTTTATTTATTTACACTATATATACGGATGTATAACTATGACCATGAGTGCATAGTCTTACCACTATACCCACATTAGACCTTTGATTTTATTTGGAATCCTCTAGCATATGAGGAGGTACCCTTAAGGCTATGTGGTGATTGGTCCGACTAGCTTTGTTATAGTCACTCAATCTGGGATGTTACACAGTCATATCATTGAATAGTTTTTCCTTTTCTCATTATATTTTTTTTCCAGAAGATAGGATACTATGAATGTATCTATGCATGGTAAATATTCATGCTTAAGAGTGATGATCCTAGGTATGTGTAAATGTCTAAGTGGTCAGGGATGAGACTATTGTTCATTTTGTTTATTATTACATTTTATTATGATTTCACTATGAGTTATTCGATTTCATTTCACTACATACTGATTTATGACATTTATAATATTTTCCATTATCCTAATATGGAATGATAATTTCATTACATGCATCATCATAGGCATATATAAATTCATATTCCTTGCATATGACCTTACATGTATATTACATTGCGAGGCTATTAGAAATTTTCTATGTTCCTTTTGTGATATATGATTTCCTTGAGTGTTTTTCCACGCTTCCTTGATTTTAGTTTTATGAATAACATGATGTTTTATCTTTATTGACTAACCATGATAAAACATATGTAATCAAAATTTTTATAATTCCTAGTTATAACTTTTAAAAAGTGATATTTGTTATGGATAGAGACACCTCACTAATGAAGTATGACATGTTTGAGCCATGAACCATTGTTTCAATGGAAGTGAGCATTTTTTTCTGTTGTATGGGATCTAATTTCCATTATTTAATGAGTATGGAAACATTATGAACTAGAAAAGGTAACCAAAAAATTTGAAACATTGTAGATTCGCCATATATACTAAATTTTTATTTCATAAATGATAAGGGTATTGAATTTTCTATTAATTATATATAAAATGGTTATGGTTTATGGGAGCATCCTGCAATTTGTAAATTATATGGGAACATTATAAATTATAATATGGTAATCCATATAACAAAACCATTTGATATGATCCTTTTATATTTATAAAATTCAATAAATATAAATGATAATCATTTTTTACTTTAAAATATTTTGTTTCTTTATTAATTATTATACTCCTACTGATGTGGATAAGGACCCTTATGGATAATATTCCTAAATTCACAACATTAGCCAAGTATTTTAGTTAAAGCATGTTGTTTTTGAATTGAACCTCCTTTGAATGTTTTTAAAAATCAAATTAGTTAAATTGTTTTGGTTGTTTTAGTTGAACTATGGATGGATTAATGAGAACCTCATAGAATACATTTTTTTAATTCTATGGTAATTAAACCCTTAATATTGTACTTATTATATCTATTGAGGGACATTCAATGTACCCGAGGATGCCTATAAGGATTTTAATGTAAACCTACGGTGGATTTATTTTTTATTAGTACCTATTCACATTATAAAATAAATTTTATTCAACAGTGTTCTATAATGGTATACTACCTTGGTTAACTAAAATGTAAATTACAACCTAAAGGGTGTTTCCCTCTATTTATTTCAACTGAAATATTCTTCAAATAATCCAATTTTGAATGATTGTAGATAAATTAATCATGTCTAATTTGGGTGTATGCGAATAAATGACCTGATTATAATGGGATGTTAATAAATAAATAATTACTCAAAATTATTTTTAATATAACATTATTTTATTCCACAAGGCCATATCTATAAGCTTCTCCCTAATAAATTTTATTAGTTTTTATTTAAGACTAAACCCTGAGATGTACAAATAATTAAATGAGATTTGTATTAATTACTTAAAGTGGAATTTTAAGTAGTTTTCATGGTATAGACCTCTGGTTAGGGTAGTTTAGTGTTCCTTGTCCACTCATTAGGACATAGATTTACACATACACCTCTTCTATTATTGATTTAACCTAAATTATAGTCTCTTAATCCTAGTCTCCTCTAATGGGTGTGAAATTGTTTTGGGTAGAATGTTTTAGTTCCAGTAAGGGGCCATCCCACTGAAGGTAGCAACCATGGATCCTGAAAATCCTTTCTAAATTCTACATGTTTCTGATTAGTGGTGCTTTACAGGTGTTGTTTTCCATTTATAACTCTCATTTTCCAAAAAAACATTTTTTTTGTTATTTTTTGTATTTTTTACCCTTTTCTATGAGGGTGAGAATTACAAAAAATCAGTTCTGGAATGCTTGATATTCCATTGGAATGGTTGACCACTTATTAGGTTTTGTGACACTTCTATTCCTTCCTCTTTCTTGTTGGATGACTCAGGAGGTTGTCAGATTTCTTTAAAGTCATATTGAGTATTGAAAAACTGCATTAGATCTATTTCAATGAACATAATATGCTTGAAAGCATATGAATGACGATATTATGGAAATTATCAGAGATCTATCATTTTCTCAGGTGATTGTAATTTATTATGAGTCAACATAAGAGATTATATAATGTTATTTAATGGTAAAATGAATTGTTTTCCTTAGGTGGAAGCTATTTAAGCCTTGAGCTAAGATGCATTGATCACCAGTCATATCCGGAGATGAGTGAGCTGAGCATCTACCGAATCAAACTCATTCCAATGTTTTGGATTACGTTATTATAAGATCAGTTGTGTGAAATTATGGTTAGTCATCTGCCTTCAATGCTTAATTCTATGTTGCATGTGGACGTATCCTGAGAGGGGAATCACATGTACATCTAAATGTGAATCTAATTGAGCTCTCTAAAGTTTCTCATTTTACATCCCCTTTGTTTAAGACCATCTAAATGTATATGTAAACCTCTATTACCCACAGTTAGTGGTCGATGTAGCATGCACCATAGGGTGAGATCACTTCCTCTATAGATCAAACAACTACAACACTCCAAAGGTGATGAGCATTACATTGGAAGTTCCATAGTGTGCCTTCCATGTAGAGGGAGTGAAACTGTAAAAAGAAAATTTAGGAATGGTCGGCCATTCGTGAAATTCCATGTGGATCAGAATCTTTTAGTTTATGTTAGTTCTTTCAAGATATCCTAACAATGTCGTGTTTAGTTATATGCATAAAATATAATGACTCTGTTAGTTGGGGATGGGACAAAATGGGTTTTCATGAGCTATAATGGGATGTATCTGGTGGTAAAAGAACTTTTTTGATTAATGTATATGTGTTGGTGGGTGATGCCTAGACGATTTGAATAAAATTTTCCTTTGAGGTTTAAATACAATTTCTCTATGTTGTTGGAATGGTTATTTTTAAAATTATATTAAGAAATTATACCTCATCAGTGCGGGAGTGTCTTGTGTCCTTTTTGGGAACCATTAAAATTCTATCAGTGTACCTTGTCTTAATGACTATCTTATCCCATATCCTAACATAATCTAGGTAAACTGGGAGAGCATAAGTTATAAATTGTGCTATATTTTGAAATACCACTGGTTTAGGTGACTGAACACCTTCATAGTGCACACTTGAAATATGTTTATCTTTATAAGAATAGTTTTCATGAGCGATACCTAGAATTATAATTAAGAACTACACAATATGCTCATGGACACCATCTTTTTTCCTTTTAATTTGTTTTCAAGGGGGATTTCACATTGGGATCAACCAGTGTGCTTGATATGTTGGTGTCAAGCCAGTAAAAAAATATCACATGTAAAAAATGAATATGTTATTCCTTGGATGACTTCACAAGGATCGTTTTTTTGGTTTTACGGTTTCCCCAGACCTAGATCTGTCTTATAAATAATGATTTAAAAAGGGTTACAATCCTAGTGGGATGGACCCAGTGTGTGTGCATGTTTGTTCAAAGGCATGATTTCTAAAGTGGGGGTTTTGGATTAAATATTCACTGGAAGATTGTTACAAGAATTATTCAGTGTTCTCAAATGAATGTTGAGGACCCATCATCTATAAGCATTAGAATAATATTTCAAAATAATTGGTTTTCCAATATGAATGTTTTTTGGTAGTAAATATGGGATGGTATGACTTGATATCTATAAGCCCCCGGACTTAAACATCACTTATTCTTGAGTTATCAAAAGAATGCACATTGAGGATCTTTTAAGGTTTAGAGTTTTAGATAATTAGATCATAAATCAGGGATTACATTCCACATTAAAACAAGGTGGTTTCATACAAGATAGTATTCATTTTTCCCATAAAAGGAGACATATTTAAAATAAAACATGGATTCATTCATGACACTTCCTCCACACTATCATCACATCATGCACTTTTCCCTTGACCTGTGAAAATTATTTCAAAAACTTGGGATGAGCATAGAAAGCTCAGTAAGGGATAAAAAAGTACGGAACAAAAATATTAGTCCATGTATACATAAGAATTAATGAAATAATACTTTACTCATAAAACATAAGCACTTTATCATACCTCATGAAATCATAAGATTTTTGAATAACTCATAGAAAACATAAGACATAAAGGTAACTAGAGGCATTTATAACATTCTTACATACGGAGTAATCCTCATGGTTACGTTTTGAATACCCATCACAGTATATTCCCTAAATATCTTTGAAGAAACCTTAGAGTTTAACTCCTTCATGTAACCCAATAAATTGGAGAGCTATATCGGGCTCACCCTCCCTTAGTTTATCACCGAACCACCCGTCTTCATAAACAATTCCCAAGAACCTTAACATAATCGTGTCACATAAAACATGCATAAAGGAAACATAAAATTTCCATATTTCAATCACAAGATATCAATAATACAAATTGATATAATAAAAACATTATAAAATCCATTTTCAATAACAAAATAAAAGAAAAGTAAAACATGGTATTAATTTTTTATTTAAAAAAAGTTATGGCTTGTAGAGGAAGCCGTCACTCAAATAATGGTCACGACGGTGGAGAAGTCGTTGTCACCGCATACATTTGACAAAAACATTCCCTTTTTTCATTTAGTAAAACACTTCGTATAAAAATATTCATTTTGAATAAAATTAAAATCCAAAGAGGTTTATACACTTTATGAATGAAATTTGTGTATAAAACAAAATATGCCTCAATGAAAGAAGATTGAGACGAAGTCTCATACCTCATGTCTTAAATGACTCGATCGTTCTTTAATCTCTTGAATAATAAATTACAGTTAAATTATAATTTCTTAAGAACCTTTTTAATGTTCATTATTCCTTTTATATAACTGATTACAATGTTATGAAAATTATGTAATTATTTAAGTTAATAACGGTTGTTTTGTCGATCTTTTGTACTTGAGCCAAAAATAAACTTCTTATAATTACAAGTTTTTTATGTGGTCAAATAGCCATTATTTCAAGAATTATATTCATGATGTAGGAATCATATATATAATATATATCTCATATATACATGAATTTATAATATTACAAAACATTTAGAGGTATGAAATGAAAAGCACCATTCATGGATATAGTAAGCCGTACGTACGCATGAACGCTACTTTCATTTCTATTTCTTATTAAAGGGAGTGAAATCATAATGATATAAAGGTATATTATAATTACAGTATAATATAATATATAATTTCATTAACTCCATCATTTAGACATCCCACATATGGCATTAATGAATCAAAACACTTTGAGGGGTCGGTAGTCAGCACTTCCGAAAATGAAGATATCTTGTTTACCCACAATGGAAACAATAAAGGTATTCCATTAAAGAAAAATACATAATCATATAGAAAACAGAAAAATAATATTTATATAATATATAAAAATAGTGACATCTTAATGGCCACCATGAAAGGTGTTAAAAGAAGATTGAACAGTCATCGTTTCGTGAGGCATAAATTCACCAACCACAGAAATAGTATGTTCTTTAACCATTAGATGGAGGTGTGTGTTAGTGTAAATCAAATCCTTCTCATAAAAAAATCATAGTATATTTAATATACCGGTGTTGTTACAAAATAATGGAAGAAAAAGAGTTTAGGGGGTTGGAGAAGAAAAATAGAACAAAAAGAACACAAGTGAAGACATTTCCTTTAAATCGGGTAACTCCTCTTGGTTTGAACCAAAAAAGTACCTTGAAGAGTTTTCTACCTAAGGTAAGGCTTCTATGATGAATAGAGGGATGTGGAGAGAAAAAATGAGCAGTCCATGGCCGAGCCAGTGGCTTGATAGTTGTGGGTAAGGTGGTCAAGGTGGTCAAGGTGGGGGCCTTTTATAAGAGGGAGGAGGGGCACTCTTGGAAAGTCATGAAATGTTACTTTATTGTATAATGAGTTTAGGATTTTAAAGGACCCACACTTATAGATTTTGAGGATAAGGTGATTAGGGTTCGAAATCCACCAATCCAATAGGTCTTTTACAAGTTTATGTCTTAGATTTTACATTATCTTTTAATTTTATTTAAATTGTTCATTAATGAGGTAATTGTTGCATCATCATGGTGTCATAAAAATTTTAATTTATTTAATGTCTAAAATTTATAAAAAGAAATACTATGATGTAGGAAATATTTTAAGATTTACAATGACTATTTATAGTCTAATAAATCATTTATTTAGACAAAATCAAATTTTTTTACTTGGGTGATACATACTTTGGTTATACCTTCCCTTTAAAAAAACATAAAATGATAAAGTTTCACTATCACCAAAAAGTGATTCCATGGGGTCCCAAATATTGGCACAAGGCATCCCATGGTCGGCCATTACCCAACCAAAAGCATTGGGACACATGTTGGGTCATTTTATATTATTATTATATTATTTTATTACCCTTAACTGCCTGATTTCTAATTAATCATGATAATTAAAGATAATTACCGTCGTTACTATTCATAATGTCAAAAAACAAAATCCCTTAATTACCTAATTTGGACCTTCTAATTACAAATATGGAATAAATTTTACCAAATTCCAGACATATAAATTTTAGTAATTAATTTAAAAATAATTCATGTTGTCAAAACAAATAGGTGGTTTTTTAGAAACAATATCTATCAAAAGTTTGACAATTGTTTATGTCCTATTTCAAAGTGAGATTAATTACAATGACCACCATTGGATTAAATGGTAACAATATATTATATTAACACTTTAAATCCAATTATAAAGATAATCTATCAATATAATTTAATTAGATGAAAAATTAGTTTTGAAGTAAAATGCATTATTTTTCACTATTCATTAAAAAATGAACATTGTCAAAAAAATACCAAAAATTTATCCAAAGTAATTTTCAATGTCCTAATACAAAAGAATAAGTATATTTTTACAAATACATATTACAAAATTGTCAAAATATAGATTTAAAAATGCATCGCAATCAAAAGGCGGTAAAACAATCTTTTAAAAATATTAGAGAATTCAATGCATAAGATTGGATTTATTCTTATTTTAAGCCTCTAAAACACTATCTAATTAAAAAATAAACATAGATATGAAAATCCATAATTCATTTCTTACATGTGATGTCACATCCTTCCCCACTTTAGAAAATTGTCTCCCCGCAATTTTTTTACTTATCGAATAAGTGGGGTTATTTATCCCTCATTTCATTTTCAGATTCCCATGTTGCCTTTTCAATCATGTGGTTTTCCACAAAACCTTTACTTCATGAGTGACCTTATTCCGAAATACTTGCTCCATGTGGTCATGAATCTGGACCGGTTGTTCCTCATAAGATAGCTTCTCTTCCAGCTGAACTACCTCTGGACTCAAAACATGTGATGGATCTAGAATGTACTTCCTTAACATTGAAACATGAAAAACATTGTGTACCTGAGATAAACTCAGAGGTAAAGCCACTCAATATGCAACTGATCCAACCCTCTTTATAATTTCATATGGTCCAATGAACCTTAGACTCAGCTTTCCTTTTTTACCAAATCACATCACACTTTTCTATGGTGAATCTTTGAGGAAGACATGATCACATACCTCAAAAGATAGATCATTCCTCATGTTGTCCGCATAACGTTTCTTCCTTCTCTGAGCTGTTCTCATGTGTTTCTGTATCATCTGGACTTTTTCTACCAACTATTCTATCAATTCTGGTACATCATCTTATTTTCACCCACTTCATTCCAAAAAGCTGGAGTTCGACACCGCTTCCCATATAATGCCTCAAATGGTGCCATCTGTATAATGG
This sequence comes from Viscum album, assembly GCA_963277665.1. NCBI lineage: Eukaryota > Viridiplantae > Streptophyta > Magnoliopsida > Santalales > Viscaceae > Viscum > Viscum album. The sequence continues at coordinate 1,728,458,384 of OY728157.1, forward strand.
AATGAAAACTGTTATTATAAGAAAACTCAACCCAAGAAATTTGTTGGTCCCAACATCCCTGATAATCCATCGAATAATCACATAGCATATCTTCCAAAGTCTGAATTGTTCGTTCTGACCACCCATCTGATTGAGGATGAAATGTTGTACTAAAATTTAATTTAGTACCCAACAACTTTTGAAGGCCTTTCCAAAAGTTATATAAAACCTCGGATCACGATAAAATAAAATGGAGAGTGGAACTCCATGTAACCTGAATATCTCTTTAAGATACAAATGAGAAAGTTGATCTTTGGAGAAAGTGTATCGTATAGCATGGAAATGATCAGATTTAGTCAAACGATCAACAATAACCTAGATCGCATTATTACCTCGAGGTGACTTTGGAAACCCCGCAATGAAGTCCATAGATATATTCTCCCATTTCCACTCTAGCACTGGTAAAGGCTGAAGTATCACTTTCGGTAACTCCCACCCTACTTTAACATGTTTACAAGTCAAACAGTTCACAGTAATATCAGTAATATCTCTTTTCATTCCATCTCACTAGTAATACTCCCGAAAATCTTTACATATCTTAATACTTCCTGGATGAACTAAAAATGGAGAACTATGAGATTCACAGAACAACTCTCTCTTAAACTGTGAATCATAAGGCACACACAATCTCTTCCCAAATATCAAAACCCAATGATTATCAATGTTGAATTTTGGCAACATACCATTCTGAACCAGCTCTCCCTTTTTCTGCAACTCACTGTCTTGCTTCTATGATTTATTAATTATGTCTAATAAAGACGATTTCAATGATACTTGAAACAACACAGAAGAAAATCATGCACCAACAACTTCTATTCTAATGTTCATCAAATCCTTAACTGAAGGATCATGTTCCAAACATAACATGGTTAATGAAGCGTTACTTTTTCGACTCAAAGCATCAGCCACATTGTTTTCTTTTCCCGGATGGTAATGACTTGTATAATCATAATCCTTGATTAATTCTAGCCATCTCCTCTGTATCATGTTCAAATATTTACTAGTGAATATTTACTTTTAAATTTTGTGATCAGTGTATATCTCACACTTTACACCATACAAATGATGCCTCCGAATTTTTAAAGTAAAAACAACAGTATCTAATACCAAATCATGTGTTGGGTAATTTACCTCATGATTTTTCAACTGACGTGAAGCATAAGAAATTAATGGATCATTCTGCATTAGGACGCAACCATGTCCTTTCAATGAAGTGTCATTGTAGATAACAAACTCACCATTCCTGGAAGGTAGTTCCAAAACTGAAGCATTCACCAATATTCTTTTCAACTCCTGAAAACAATCATCACATTCTTTTTTCCAGATAAACGTAACACCCTTCCGAGTTAGCTTAGCCCTTGGACTAGATAACCATGAATTTTTTTTAACAAACCTTCATTAATAGACCGCCAAACAAAGTAAAATAAGAATCTCAGTTACATTTGTGGGTCTTGGTCATTCTTCAACAACTTTTGTTTTTGCAGGATCAAAAGTTATTCCATCCTTAGAAACAATTTCACCAAGGAAAGATATTTGTTGCAACCAAAACTAACACTTTTTGAATTTCCCATACACTTTCTTTTCTTTTAAGGTTTGAAAAATAACCATTAAATAAAATTCATTCTCCTCTTTACGTTTAGAAAAAACCAAAATATCATCAATGGAAACAAATAAAAACTTATCTAAGAACACATGGAAAATTCTATTCATAAGGTCCATGAATACTACAGGTGCATTGGATAAACCAAAAGGCATTACTACAAATTAATAATGGCCATATATTGTATGAAATCCAGTCTTCGGAACATCTGCTTCCATTACCTTCAACTGATGGTACCCTAGTCTAAGGTCAATCTTTAATAAATACTGAGCTCCCTAGAGCTGATCAAACAAATCATTGATATGAGGAAAAGGATATTTGTTCATAATAGTAATGTTATTCAAGGCTCTATAATCAATGCAAAGTCTCATAGAAGCATATTTATTTTTAACAAATAAGACAGTAGAACCCCATGGTGATGTGCTAGGTTGAATGAAACCTTTCTCTAATAAATCTGTCAATTTCTTCTTCAACTCTAAAAGGTCAATTGGAGTCATTTGATAAGGGGGTTTCAAAACTGGATTAGCATCAGGAAATAAGTCAACAATAAATTCAACTTCACGATCTGGTATTATTCCAGGAAACACATCAGGAAAAAAATCAGGATACTCATTTACAACTGCCACATCATTAATCTGAACGGTTGCTTTGTTTTCAACAATACGTGCAAGTTAACATTAATTTCCAGCTTTTATAAGTTTCTTAGCCTCTTGATGTGTTATCAATGGTAAGGGTTCATTCTTGTACACAAACTGAAAGTATTTTTGAAAATAAACATCTTTAGCTCTACAATCCACATTAGCATGGTAAATAGAGAGCCAATCCCTACCCAGGATACAATCAAACTCTACCAAACGTTAAACAATAAGGTTTTCAAGTAGGTTCTTTCCACTGATAAGAATAAGAATATTATTATAAATTCTTTTTGCGTCAACATTTCCCCTAGTTGTTTTTACCAGAAGTTCAGGTGTCAATTCTTGAGATGGAATTCCCAATTTACTAGAAACATTTTCAGAGATGAAAGAATGTTTAGACCCTGTATCATACAACACATTGGCAAAATCTGAAAAAATAAACAAAGTACCTGATACCACTTCATTTGATGGCCCAACATCTGCTGAATTAGTTGCAAAGGATTTCACCACACCTTTCTGATTGTAGTATGACTGCTTCCAATCATTTGAGCTCTTTGTCGAACACTCGTTTTCATAATGACCCATCACATTACACTTGAAACATTTCACTAACTATAAATCAAATTTGGTCTTACCATTACCCTGATCTTTTCAGTGCAATCAAGACCCTTATGTCCCATCTTACCACATCAGTAGCACTTTGCAGAATTCACTAGGCATTCCCCCACATGCCTTTTACCACATTTATCACAAAATGAATATTATTTTTCTTACCATTAGACCTCTTTGAAGTATTCTTCCCTTTCTCCTTCCACCTCGGTCTCTTCTTATGTTGGTTGTTATAGAACACTTGATCATCTGCAAACTCCATTTCCACCTTCTCAGCACATCGAAAAAGTTTTTCATAACTTTGGAACTCATGAGAATCTAATGACATTTATTATTTTGGCTTTAATCCTGAGTAAAAATTATTGATTTTACTAATAAGGTCTCAGATAAAATTTGGAGCATACCTTGTCAATCGAGTGAAACATTCATCATAAGCAGCCTCTAAGTCATCCTCTTGCCTCAATTCCAAGAATTATTTTTCCAACCTAAGTCGAACATCCTTAGGAAAATATTTCTCAAGAAATATACCTTTGAATTCATCCCAGTCAAGAGCATGAATCTCATTAGGGTCCCTGATATTTTTAACCATCGACCACTACTGATCTGCTTCACCCTTCAAACGGTAAACAACAAGACTGACCTTTTGATTGTATGAACACCCCATGAAATCGAAAATCTTCTCCAGTGCTTTAATCCACCCTTAATCTAGCACAGGGACATATGATCCTTGGAATGATGGGGGATGTTTCCTCATGAAATGTTCCACCACTGACATGTTCCTATGCGGTTGATTTGTCTGATCTCGTGCATGGATACCACTACCAATTATCGCTTGAGTCAACTAAGCCATTACAGCAACAAACTATTCAGTTCCAATTCCGACTATCTCAGGATGCTGATTCGGAAGGTTATTTCCTTCTGTATGCCTTCCTATCAGTACATCCATATATCCTCTGTGGAAAACCATTCTGAACAAACATGTCTTAGATGAAGCAACATGGTAATCTTCAAATGATATATCATTTCAATTTGACCATAATTAAAATGTTTTTGGATAATCATTTAATTGAATTCTAACTCCTAAAGTTATCTAAACTGGCCTTTGATACTAACTATAAGGCCCCAGCATTAAACATTACTTATTCTTGAGTAATTACAAGAATTTACATTGAGGATCTTTTCAGGTTTAGAGTTTTAGAGAATTAGATCATAAATCATGCATTACATTCCACATTTAAACAAGGTGGTCACATACAAGGCAATAATCATTTTTTCCATCAAAGGGGACATATTTTAAATAAAACATGGATTCTTTCGTGACACTTCATCGACACTATCATCACATCATGTACTTTTCCCATGAGCTATGAAAAACATTTCAAAAACATGGGATGAGCATAAAATGCTCAGTAAGGGATATAAAAGTACAGAATGAAAACATTAGTCTGTGAATACATAAGAGTTAATGAAATAATACTTTATTCATAAAACATATGCACTTTATCATACCTCATGAAATAAAAAGATTTATGAATAACTCATAGAAAACATAAGACATAAAGGTAACATGAGGCATTCATCACATTCTTACATAGGGAGTAAGCCTCGTGGTTATGTTTGGAATACCCATCACAGTATATTCCCTAAATATCTTTGGAGAAACATTAGCGTTTAACTCCTTCGCGTTACCCAATGCATTGGAGAGCTGTATCGGGCTCACCCATCCTTAGTTTATCAAGGAACCACCCATCTTCATAAAGAATGCCCAATAACCATACAATAATCGTATCACATAAAACATGTATAAAGGAAACATAAAATTTCCACATTTCAAACACAAGATATCAATACAACACATTAACATAATAAAAACATTATAAAAACCATTTTCAATACCAAAATAAAATAAATGTAAAACATGGTATTTATTTTTCATTTAAAAATTTTTATGGCTTTTATAGGAAGTCGAAACTCAAATAATGGTCATGGCGGCGGAGAAGTCGTTGTCCCCACATAAGTATGAAAAAAACATTACCTTTTGTCGTTTAATAAAACGCTTCGTATAAAAAGATTCATTTTGAATAAATTTAAAATTCAAATGGGTTTATACACCATATAAAATAATGTTGTGTATAAAATAAAATATGCCTCAATGAAAGGATATTGAGACGAAGTCCCATACCTCGTGTCTTACTTGACTCGATCGTTCTTTAATCTCCTGAATAATAAACTAGAGTTAATTTCTACTTTCTTAAGATTCTTTTTCAAGTTCATTGATCCTTTTATATCACTTATTACCATGTTATGAACATTATGTAATTATTTATGTTAATAACGGTTGTTTTGTCGATATTTGGTACATGAGCCAAAAATAAACTTTTTATAATTACAAGTTGTTCATGTGGTAAAATATCCATTATTTCAAGAATTATATTCATGATGTAGGTATCATATATATCATATATATTCAGTATATACACGAATTTATAATCTTACATAACATTTAGAGGTAAGTAATTAAATGCACCGTTCATGGAGACGGTATGTCGTACGTACGCATGAATGCTAATTTCATTTCTATTTCGTCTTTAATGGAGTGAAATAATAATTAAATACAGGTATATTATAATTATAGTATAATATCATATATAATTTCATTAACTCCATTCTTTATACGTCCCACATATGGAATTAATGAATCAAATCACTTTGAGGGGGCGGTAGTCCGCACTTCCTAAAATGAAGATATCATGTTTACCCATAATGGAAACCATAAAGGTATGCCATAAAAGAAAAATACAGAAAAATATAGAAAATATAAATAATATATATATCATATATAAATATAGTGAAATCTTTATGGCCACTATGATAGGTTTCAAAAGGCGATTGAACAATCATCGTTTCGTGAGGCAGAAATTCGTCAACCATAGAAACAGTATGTTCTTTAACCATTAGACAGAGGTGTGTGTATGTGTAAATCAAATCCATCTCATAAAAATATCCTAGTATATTTAATATACCGTTTTTTTTTAAAATAAAGTAATAAAAAAATTTTATGGGGTTGGAGAAGAAAAATAAAACAAAAGAACACAAGTGAGGACATTACCTTTAAATCGGGTAACTCCTCTTGGTTTGAAACAAAAGGGTTTCTTGAAGAGCTTTCTTCCTATGGTAAGGCTTCTAGGATGAAGAAAGGGATGTGGAGAGATAAAATGGGCAGATCATGTCTAAGAAAATGGATTGAGAGGTGTGGGTAAGGTGGTAGAGGTGGGGGCCTATTATTAGAAGGAGGAGGGGCACTCTTGGAAAGTCAAGAAATGTTACTTTATTATATAATGAGTTCCGGATGTTAAAGGTCCCACAATAATATATTTCTAGGATAAGGTGATAAGGGTTCAAAATCCACCCATCCACAGGTCTTTTTCATGTGTTAGTCTTATATTTTATATTATCTTTTCATATTATTTAAATCGTTCATTAATGAGGAAATCACTACATCATCATTATATCATAAAAAGGGTAATTTATTTAATGTATAAAAATTATTAAATAATAATATGATGTAGGAAATATTTTTATATTTCCAATGACTATTTATAGTATAATAGATCATTTATGTAGACAAAATTAAAATTGTTTTACTTGGGTGATACATACATTCGTTATACTTTCCCTTGAAAAAAACATAAAATTATAAAGTGTCACTATCACCCAAAAGTGATTCCATGGGATCCCAATGTTTGGAACAAGGCGTCCCATGGTCAGCCATGACACAACCATTAGCATTAAGACACATTTTCTGGTCATTTTATATTATTTTGTTATTAATTTTTACACTTAACTTCCTGATTACTAATTAATCACGACAATTAAAGATAATTACCGCTGTTACTATTCATAACGTCCAAAAACAAAAGTGTCTTAATTAAATAAATTTTGAACTTATGATTAAAAATATATAATCTATTTTAACAAATTTAAAACACATAAATTGTAGTAACTAATTTAAAAATAATTCTCGTTGTCAAAAAAATTAGTGGGTTTTTTAGAAACAATATCTATCAAAAGTTTGAAAAATTTTTATGCCCAAAAAATTGAAATTAATTACAATGACAACAATTGGATTAAATGGTACAAATATATTCTATTTAAACTTTAAAACCAATTATAAATATAATCAATCAATATAATTAAATTATTTGAAAAAGCAGTTTTGAAGTAAAATGCAGTATTTTTCACTATTCATTAAAAATTGAACATTGTCAGAAAAATACCAAACATTTATCCAAAGTAAATATCAAGGTCCCAATACTAAAAAATAAGTTTATTTTGACAAATAGATCTTATAAAATTTTCAAAAGATCAATTTGAAAATGGTTCTACATCAAAAGGCTGTAAAACAATCTTTTAAAAATATTAGAGAATTCATTGCTTAAGATTGGATTTATTCTCATATTAAGCCTCTAAAACACTATATAATTAATAAATAGTCATAGATATGAAAATACATAATTATTTACATACTTGGGATGTTACAATATCCCTCATTCATGTCATATTTATTCAGTAAGGAACCACTTAGTGGAATGTTGTTAGTTTGAGGAAAGTGTGGTGAGTGTCGGTAGAGACTTTTAATGAGAAGCCAGCTCGACCAGGCCTCTGAGTACAATTTGGAGTTGACTGATCATTTAACATGTGAATCATGCTCAGTACACCATGGAGCACTTCAAGAATGAATAAATTGGTAGATCCATATTTTGGATAATATGACTTGGTTTTGGCCATAAAAATTCGTGAACATAGATGTGATATAGATAATGATGTGATCATATATCAGGTAAGATGGCCTTTGATTTCTATGGATTATGTATCCCATGATATGGTGACAATTAAATGTTCATTGGGAGTTTCTAAACATAATGAAACCATTTCATTAATACATCATGAAGTGATTAGGTCACGTGTTGTTCTCTTAATTTCCCCAAGGATTCTTGGTGATGATATTTATTAATGTGGTTAGAAATTAGTGTCCCTTGTTTTCGACCGGGTGAAAATTCTTGAAGGAGTTTGAATTATATCATATGTTGGGAAGCCCATTATGTAAAGTATGCTTTAGAATAGAATTCCTGAGGGTGGGAATACATCAATGTGTTATTTTTTGAAATTTTTAAGACCTATGGGGCCCCTTAGGTGTTTTTTTCAAGCTTGGGGAGCATCGAGGCCTGAAATCTATCTTTAAGGATGAAGCATCCAGTGGACATAGTTTGTTTGATATCATGGAAACCTTAGATGAAACCATAAGGCATTTTACCATATAGTAGGAGATTCCACGCTATTTTGCCAATAGGTTAGGAGTACATGCACAAACGTATGGCCTTTTATAGGTTTTTTCATAGTGGGGTTTTGCATGAACGATGCAAGGTCAGCCAAACTGTGCTAGCCAACCCATGTTAGGGAATTCTTTGCCAGTGCCTTGGTGCATGGTTGCCGTATGGTTAGGCCAACGAAGCGTCCAAAACCTTATCCTCTTTCTATAGGGTCAATATATAATTCTACACATAATGACCCAAATAAGGTAATTCCTCCTCCCTCCTCTATTCATTCCAGTGGTTGTCTCCTCTTCCCTAACATGTGAGGATCTTTCGAATCCTAACCCAGAATTTTCTCTAAATCCTCTATCCATTATCCGAATTCAGCATTGTTAGTCTCTAGATATTTTTCTCAGCATTATAAATGTTACTCTTGAAAATATTTCTATTTATCTCTATCAAGTAATTTATCATGGTTGACCTAATTTTAACATTTTTTATTATCGATGTATTTTTATTTTTTTATCTCGAACCAGACCAAATCAGAGATTGATAATGGATGTCTGGATCATCCTAGGTATATGTTTTGAGGTCTAGTTCTTTCCCAAAAGTGTAGTTGGTTTTTCGATGGTGTGATGTTGTTACAAAAATTAGTTTATTCTGAATATGACTCAAAATTAATAAATTAATTAAATTAAACCCATCAATAATTTTGGTATGATCCTTATTAGTGTAGAATCAACCCTTTGGTTTCTATCCTTCACTCTTACCAGTTCAATGGGAATATTTCCTCATTTGGGGCCAAATACCCTTGATCATTTATTATGTGGAAAATATTTTTTGTGTGTTGGACCTTGATAAGTATCTTTAATTAATAAATTAGAATGCAGTTGAGTTGTGGACCATGAGATAGGCCCCATGGGTTATGTTCCTTACTTTTTTGTCTATGCCTTTTACTTTATGATGTTCCATTTGTATAATGTTGTTTGGTATATTTCAAATGCCTAATGTTCCAAACTTCTTTGATCATTTTATATACCCTTTTTCTTCGTCTTATTCTTTTTTATTCACACTTATTTATTTGGCCATATTTCATATGAAATATGTTAAATTATTAGGTTTTTTTATTGATTTTATTATATGTATTCTATTGTACTTATGTCATGTGCCTCATTTCTTAGGCTTTACAAATATGCCATGCCATATTCCATATATTTAATTCTTGATGCTTATTGAAATTTGTTTATTCTTACTTCACTGTCCCTAATACCTTAGGAAAAGTTATTTGGCTTAGATGAAATTTTTATTTTTCTTGCCTATCCCTTTGTACATGCTATACCTTTGCCATGATATATGTCTACGAATGATATGCCTCTTTTGATTAAGTGTTAAGATAGAACCTAGGTCCCAATTTAAGGACGTCGTTGATGGAATCATTGTTCCTAGATTGGATCTACATGATGATCTGAGAGAGATCATTTGGCTTGTCTTGGAAAGTCTCTTCAAGTGTTTTATTTATTCACATGAGTGACACTGTTTCCTTAGGGGAGAAACCATGGGTAGATTCTTTGGAATGTGGTTATTACATACCTCATGTGATACCTGATTACCTATGTGATATACATGGTATCAACATAGGGTTTACCATACCTGAGTGATATGAGGGGTGCCATTATGGGCCACCTTGGATGGACTTGGTGGTATTGGTTATATCAAGTGCTCATTTAATGACCCCTGAAATTCCATTATAGATCACCTTGGACAAGATCAAGACTCAATTACTCTATTCTATGGATGATTTCTTGGTTTAAATATGGTACCTTATTATTGCTCTTATTATTACAGAATGAGAATGCTTGAATGATATCCTAGGGGTGTGGCTTCCAGGCCAAATCACATGATTAGTGTATTTAATCTTACGTTTCATCATATATGATTCCATATTTACATCATAATACCTATTCTGGTTCCCTAGGTTCAAACATCTTATTTAGGTCTAAGAATGTAGAATCATTCATGTATCAATTTGGGAGCACATATCGATGTTTTATTTATTTAATTATTTATTTACTTATATTCATATATGTTGTAAAACTACTGATTTTATAGTGCATGAATTTTATTGATCTATACACATTTGGTGGTGGCCTACTGGGATAAAATCTCACACCCTACCCATGCATCTATTGCACTAGGGCACTGAAGTAAATCTCTAGGTTTTCAAGTCTATATATTTATTTCTTATGTTGTGTTGTGTACATGGGATTTAAGAATCATGGGATTGGAGCCAGTACTCAAGAATATCATGGAGTTATCCTTTGTTCACATTAATATTTTTGTACTTTATATTGTACCACCTTGTGGTATCTTATATTATCATATGAAGATTCATGCATTTTAAATGTATTTACATGGGCCATCTACTTTTATTCATTCATTGTGTTTATCTACCATAACTATTCCTTTTATTATCCCCACTTCATTTATTTTTAATTAATTTAAATGAGATATACCATTGTGTGACTCTAAAAATGATGTTACTATATTTACACTATACCTATATTAGACCCCTACTGTTATTCAGCATCCTCTGGTATATTAGGTGGCATAATTACGGTAATCTGGAAACCGGTCCAACTATCAATTTGATTGTTAGTCAATCCAAGAAGTTACATAGATAGTGTGACCAGATTCTGCTAAATTTTTTTTGATTTATCGCTATATTCTTTTTTTCATTAAATTTATTATATGATTTGGGAGGGAAATTTTTTTGTTGATGCACTGAGTGGGAGGATTTAGATGCATGTAATTTTAGAGGACAATAGGGAGTGATAGCTTATTCCCTTATTCAATAATATGAACACAGATGTGAATGATAATATTCAATGGGAATTTATCTCAACATTACCTATTAATTCCAAACATCTAGATTGTGTGAGGATGATACATTTGTTAGATTCAGAGGGCCTAGTCCAATAAGTTAATATTTTATGTGAGGACCCACCTCATAGTTTTACCATTAGCGATTCTGAAATTATACACATATATGGTTGTGTTAAGGTACAAGATTAAATAAATTATTATTTGATATGATCATTTTTGCCTCAATTTGGATTTTATATCCTAGTGTTACTATGATGTATGCAGAATAGAAATGTCAATACAGGTGGTCGGGGTGAAATGAGATACAAATGGTTTTCTCAAGAGTTGTTTCACCTGCCAGCTGGTGAGGTGAAACACCAGTGACCATCATGGATTTTTGTACAATTACCCATTCCAATATGTAAATGGGATGATATTTTAGGGATTTTTTTATCATCTTGTTGAGGTCACCTCGATGTAGTGATTTTTTATGGGTCATTCTGGATAGTCTCATGAGGGTCACCAATTTATTACAGATAATGGAGACCTTATCAATATATGATCATGGGAGATAGTAGATCCATGATATTTTTCCCTTACAAGGTTCCTCATACCACTATGTTGCACACAGACTCCGTTTTTATATCATGATTTTGGTAGGGATTATAGAGGGTGTTGGGTACATTAATGATCTTGTGCATGACATTCCATATTCAGACTAATACATAGTAAGAGCATACTATATCAGTTTTAGAATATATCCATCAATAATATGTCATAGATTTTGAGGTCTCGTGATTTAGGAATATAGCCCTAGTTTAATTTTCCTACAACAATAATTAGCATGTGACTATACCTATTGATCCTTATAAGGATTTGTATAGTAGACCATTCTTATAACCTCTATGTTGGTTAGAGGGGGGTAGGACATCACTTCTTAGACTTCGTCTTATGTAGGAAACAATAATGTAGTTCTAGTTGATTAGGATATATATGGTGGAAGAATAGTTGGGATAGAAATCATATAATGATCACTATCAATGAAATCTAGAGTTAGGGGTCGGGGACTGATTATTTTTTTGTATGTCATCAAGGATTGTGAACAGAAAGATTCATAGATAGGGAATGATTTTTATATGATATGTCAGGAAATTCAAAATTATAGAGAGACTAATCCTGAACTATATTAGGTAATGTTTATTCATAGATACTGAGTCATGAAAAACATCTACCATGTATCCCAGGTAATCCATTATCACTCAGACCTAGCTTATAATCTTTATCCGAACAATTTTGAGTTGTGGGTATGTTCCATCCTTGGAGGAGCATCTTATGAATATCTGTAATCAGATCATGATGGCTCTCTTAGGCTTTTAGTTCCTCAATTATGGTTGATTGGGAAGCACAACCATGTACATGACAAGGGTTGATTGCGTGAGACTAATGTGCATTCCTAGTGGCTATAGTTATTCTCATATGATTTAGGAAAATCCATAGAAGAGAAATTTTGGGATAAATTGATTTAAGCTTGGAGATTGATAGATCATTGGTTTTTTCATGAAGATCCTTTTATTTATTGTTAAAGTATACTTTAATTTTTTCTGTTGAGGTAGAGCTTCAGTTTGGGCCATGTTATGGTTGGGTTCTTTATGGAATGAAGGATGGAAGTTTGAGAAGAAGGCATGTTGTAGGATGAGGACACAACATGTAGTCGGAATACATGGTGTGTAATAAATAAACTATGTGTATTGTCCTGGGAAATCTGGTCCACGATGTGTAGTGGGATTTACCTAGAAGGGAAATCCATAGCATTAAATGGTGTGTAACTCATTTACACATGGTGTAAATACCCAGAGATGGTTTTTAAAAAGAAGTATGTGCCTCTTAATTTAAAAGAATCTCTCACCCCACATCATTCACTCATATGAGATCCACCAAGGAGCACTCCAATGAAATCCTAACCTATCATTTGAATTATATCCCATGTTCAGAATCTAAATTTTTTTATTTTTTCTTATTTGGTGTGCACTAATGAATTCTCTATTCTTATTACACATATTTTTTTCCTTCCCCCGGATGATGTTGTTTTATTACAAGCAAATATTCCCTATTTTAGCGTGTTATTTTGTTATTTAATTCTTTTTCAATAGAGAATGAATCATAGGATAATAATGAATTGGTGTTCTACGATGGGTTCATGGTAGATGGTATATATAATTTAACATTGTGTCTAGTATTTTAATATCATGTAGTCGTTTTTAACATGTAGATCCTACCTGTAATTTTATCCAAAATAGATTATATTAACTATTTAATTTAATTGAGCTTTTCTAGGTTTCCTACATGACACGATGTGATGGTCATGGGTTTTCCAACTCAACCAAGACCAACTGTGAGGTCTGTTAATGTATTTTTCTGGTGTTACAAACCCTTATTGGGTGCGTGTGTGATCTGAATCTTAGAAGAAGCTATAATAAATTAAATTATATGTTAGGAGACATTTTAAGCCACATTTCCTAGTGATTACATGTTAGTAAAAGAGTTAATTAGAAAATGTGGAATATTTTTGATGATGTCATGGTTGTAAAATGATTTTGAAATGGTTTAACAACTGATTATGGAAATGGTTATTATTATATAGAATCTCTTGGACATTTCTACTCCGTAGATCTAACCCCTGAGGGTCTGAATGTTGATTATATTGAATGCCATGAAAATTTTCACTCCATGGATTTAGCACTACATCGAAATACATGATTATTTATACTCCACGTTTTATAGATAATATTATATTTCATATAGATTTATACACCATGTAAATTTCGTGTGGATTAATTTTGGAATTACTACTTCTTGGATCTGGTCGTTGGGTCAGATGCTTGATTATACATCATAGGCCCTTGAGGATTCCCCAGACATTTATATTCATTCAATCTGGCCCATGTGGTATGAAACTAGATTACACATCCAAGGCCATAGTGGATTTATAATATTTTTTAATGATAGACCTAGAATGAGTGTTTGATTAAAATTGTAAGACTAGGCAACATCACTATGTTTTATCATACATTACATATATCCATTGTTTACAATTTCTTTTTTATATTGATCCTTGGTATGATTGAATGTATCACACATAAATTTATCACACCCTATTATTAATAATTTTATTGTCATATATAGAACAATACTTCTTCTTATATACAGAAACAATATTTTTTTAGACCTTATTGGTGGTGGCCTACTGAGTGTTATCTCACACCCTATATGGGCATCATTGGGTACCCAGACAGACTTCAGGAATGCAGTTACGGACCAGGGAAAGAATTTTATTTTTGGTAATTGATTATTTATTATTAGGAGAAGGGGGAACATATCCAAAATTAGGATTATGATGCTATCAGGGGATAATTTATTATTTGTATTTCTTAAAAATTTGATACATGTATGGTTATCATGCACGTTTCTATGTTTTTCATTCCATTTTGTATAAAAACATAACATACTAATTTTGAAAATATTTTTGGATTTGGATTTATTTATCATAATTATGGTTATACTGATGTTTATATATTTTATTTTATTCTATTAATGTTATTCTTAATATTTTTATTGATATGTTTAAACCACTGTGTTACACATTCATGTGAGTGAATAGTCTCCCCATTTAATCATCATAGGCCCTCAATGCTATTAGAAAACCTCTGGCCAATGGGGAGGCACAATTTTTTCCATGTGACCCATTAGATAGGGTAACCATTAAGTTTTATATAGTTTGGTAATTTATAAGAGTGACATCCCGTTATTGAATAGTTTTGGGTTTTTACAAAAATGTCATTTCATTTCACTCATATATGCAAACCACCTATCCTCTCCTTTCAAACCTCAAAGAGAATTTGGTTAAGAAAGTTCGGTAACAAATATATTTTAAATATTCCTCCACATGTCTTATAGGAATTCTGATGATCATTAATCCATTCTAAGAAGGCTGTTGTTATAATCCTAAAGAGAAGTTCTGAGGAAGAGTGATTCTTCCAAACCAATATTTTTTTTTCTTCTTCCACATTTCTAATATTTTATTAAAAAATTATAATATAATCTCATATATATATCACACATATATTGAATTGTTTTTATTCTAATGAAATAATCTATATCCTTATCTTCTTCCCTGAAATGCGAAACCAGACAATGCTTTTTGTGGGAGGTGGACAATCGCATCATGAACCGATGTAATTAATTTTCAATCTATGTATCTCATGACTATTTATGATGATGAATTTATTATATATATATGATATTATTGAAATGTTTAGCATTAATTAAAATTAATTTATCATATATTTTCTTACCCTTCCTTTGGTAGAATAATGATAATGGCATCCATCCATACACATGGATTACCACCTCTATGAAGCGCTGTGATTCGTTATCCCTTACTACATCACACGGATGGTATACATATATCTATATATAAATATTTAACGAAAAAATATGATATTTATGATATAATTATAAATATTTATTCTTAAAAAAAATTCTATTTACCATTATCACTGAAAAATATAAATGTTACTCATTCATACAAACGTCCTACAATCTCCATGATAGTAATGTAGTTCATTTTCCAAAAAGAAATTCCTGGTCTGTTTTAAAGAATAATTTTCATATAAATATGATAATTATTTCAATATTACTATTAAAGATAATCTAGAATGAAGATCCTTTTATCTATGGCCAACACACTGATTTCATTTTAAAACTTCGAATTCAGCATCATCAAAACACTCGATGTGGAAAAATCGATTAACTAATCAAAAGTGTTATTAAAACAATTAATTAAATTGCTAATCAATAAAGAATTTAAACATTTAATTATTCTTAATAAAAAAATAATTCATACATTTTTCTCATACATAAGATAAATGTATTTCATAACATGTCTGAACTCAAGTAAGGGGTTTTGGACAAAAAAATTCCTTCTTCGAATTACATGTTATTTCTTGAGCCTAATTTATATTAATTAGAGTATATAATGAAATTTGAATATTTAACATCATTTATTATTATTATTCTTCATATTTTAATATCAACTACATGCTCCCACATATATGTGGTTTTTATTAAGATGTTTCTTAATCTCTAATAGAATTTCACTCAATTTCCTTTCATTGAGGCGTATTTTAATATTATGATCCAAATTATTTTATATGATTTATATATTTCACCTTTTATATATAATATTATAGATAATTAAAAAATAATCATAATTTAATTTTTAATATTTTTTATTTCATCCAAGGGGATTGTATGTTAATGGAACCAAGTGGTAAGGGATATTATAACTTAATTTCTCTTAATTGATTTAAATTACTTCTTCATAGATATTATAATGGTAAAATTATTTGTGTTATGAAATAAGATTATTTTCTATAATAATTCAACATTTTCATGCGGGACTACATTTACACACATAATGACATCATTCATTAATTCTCACTTCAACAATATAATATTTTTAAGGGATTAAATCTCAATTTTCCTTCATTGAGACAAATTTTTTGTTATACACCTAATATTCATTATATAGTGTATATAATACCCTTTATAGATATTATATCATGATATATCAATATATTCATGTTATTTAGATTCTCATTTTGTTTTATTTTTTTAGGGATTGTGATTCAAAATTTTCAAAATCAGTATGGGATTCATTCATAATTTCATTTTATTTGGGATTATTTATGTTGGAATTTATATTAATAGAAATTATTTAGAAATTTTATAATAATAATTTTTAATTTTATCTTCCATTGGTTATTCATGATAGTTTCATGTCATAGTATATTTATTCTCCCATAGAAATAAAATGTCAGATAATTGTTTTTAAAAAAATATGACTTTAATTTATTCTTCTATTGGAACGCATTTTTTTTCATATTCATGTTTTCTAAAAAAAACTCTACTAATATTTTTAATATAATCCTATATTTTTAATTTCATTTTACCAATATATTAATTTTTTAAATATGAATTAATTGTAGCCTTTATATTATTTTCATAATATTATATTTTTTATCAAAAAATTTTACTTCATCTTATATGGTATATATAAGAAATCTAGATGTGATTAACACTCAATTAATTGAAGATTCATTTACATATGTCTTTGATTTATAGAAAAATAATTATTTCTATGTCATTTTGAAAATTGTTTTATTTTAAATATGTGATTTTAATGTGAAATGTGTATTTTCTTCAAGAAACATTCCTTGTGATATTTAATTACATTTTCATCAATGAAGAAGACCTTTAATGTTATATATTTCTTTTAAATTGTGTATATTGTATCTCACATATCTACCTAGATTATTATCCCTTGTATTTTTAGGATTATACCTTCTTTATGTTAATCCCTCACATACCATCATTATGAAATTCCTTGGGTTATGATATGAGGAATGATTATGAAACCCATTTTTTTCAATGGGCTATTCTTATTTTCAGGCCTTGTGGTAGATTTCATTTTATAGAACACAAAATCATGAACCTATTATGATAGGTATGACCATATAGAACTATAATTCATTAGGTAAATCATCAATCTCATTATGGCTTATATATGGGATTAGGGACTTAAACTAATACACTATAGAAATTTTTCCACCATGTTATATTGTTTTGGCAGTTATACTTCAATCATGTTTATGTCATGTAATATGTTATTCCGACAATTCAAATGTTATGATCATATCATGATACTATTTTAATTTATTTAATATTCATTATGATTAATCCTGAAATATCTCTTATTTGTGGTAATGTCCCAGTTCCGAAAGTCACCTTGAGGAGCCCCATACTCGGTTGGTCACATGGACTCAAGCTCATTTCCACGAATGGAAGAGGCTACCGACAAGCAACGAGGGCCTTGGGTGTGATAGTGGGGGAACTATTCCTTCTTTCGAAGACTACACAGCAGAAGTAAACAAACATATAAGAGAGGAAGCAGTTATAATAACATACAAAAACAACTAGCAGAAGACTGATAAAAATAAGTGGAGCACATATATATATAATATGATGCATGGTACATAAGTCTAGGAAAGCAGCCAAACAAATCCAAATGCAAGAATACAAACAGTATGAAGCCAAGTACAAAAAAGAAAACATAATAACATCTCCTCAACATCGCAAGCCTAATCATGGTCCCATGCTCTCCACCTCCAGAGCATGTCAAGTATCTGATGTAGAAGGGCGCATGCCCTTGTCTATACCTGGAAAAATATAATCTGTTTGGGCCCAAAATCATGGCCCAAAAATGGTGTGAGACTAAATCCCAATAGGAAACAACTTGATGATCTGTGCCTAATAGTCAGTGAATATATGGCAGGTAAAAGTGCAGAATGCAGTAAACTGGAAAGTACACAACAGTAAACAATCCACGATATAAATATCAAGAAAAACCTAACTAAATAAGATAATAACAAAAAGGTAAACCTCTATGAAGTACTCAATGCCTATCCCCTCTGACCATACCCAACAGATAAAAGCAAACCTTTTTGGAAGCACACACAGTCTCACCCCTCTAGTTTAGAAAATGTACAGACTCTCTAAGGAATCACTCACCATCAATACCCCTTATAGTCTCGAATCGGTACAAAATGCACTATAGGGAAGCACCGAATGTCTCATTCCCCCTATGGCCCATGTGGAGGAACTACAGACTCTCTGAGGGATCACTCAACGTCAATTCCTCCTATGGTCTCGCATCGTAATATTATAATAGACACTATAGAATCCCTTACGTACATTTTCTTTATGGTCTACTACACTAGGTTCTCACAGCCCTATGTAAATCAACAAGTATAGCATCATGTATCGGCCACAGTATACCTCAAGAACTACTTGGCTATCATTCTACAGCATAACAACATTTCATAAAAACATTCACACTATCCTACAATACTAGGAATGGGAATTTAAATAGCATCCTTACAGGCAACCTAGACCCAAAGGTTAAAACATGGAAAACATGGATGGACAACACATCCAAATCACAACAATTCACCCTATTCACAATCAGATATCATCTACTCAAGAATAAAAGCATAGCAGACAAACAATTGTGCTAAAATGGTAAATGTGCAATACCTCACTCATGGGTATTGGGAAAATTTGCACACAAAACCTAAAGACATTCAACAGAAAGGAAAAAACCTACTACCATGGTGTTTGATGATTTATATATGTAAAAATCGGGGCTTGAATCTCTTTATAACTCCCAAGATCTACAAAAACATCTAAAACATTCAACCAAGATATCTCCTGAGAGGGGATGAAACAATAGATGAAGCTCTAGGATAAGAGAGAACTCACCGATGCAATTATAACGCAGGTCATGGTGTTCGATTCAGTGGATGGATGCACACTTGGGGGTTCATCCATGATCTATAGCCGTATGGAGATCTCAGTCGAACGCGACCTAAAATAAGAGATTTTTAGCGATTAGACATAGCCCCAGTGCGTTTAATGAAAAAAAAATACAAGGCATGTGCATTTGAAGTAGACGGCGTGTACTCTCCTTTTCTGTACACCACTTTAGGTGGCCTCTGTGTCACCCCCACATAGCTGTGTGTGTGGCCATGACAAGGCAAGCATACAGAATTTTTCAGCATAACAGTACATGGCGTGAACTCATAAAGTACACAGTGTGCGCTTCAAAAATATCTAGAAAAACCTAATTTCTCAAAAAACTACTAGAAAAGGAAAACATTCCTTAAAAGAAGATCTTGGTTAATACAAACTTCCCACCTAAATAAAATCTGTCCCTAAATTTCCCTAACAATCCGTCGTAGAAGAAGAAACCCCAAATAGCTCTGCCCACTACGATCGTACATCAACCTTCCTCTCATATGTCGTGTCCTTTACATGCTCGTGCTGCCATATCACCCATACTAGAGGAACAAACAAGCCATAGAGAACCTTCGTACTTCGATCAATGATTCGGATAGGATGCTCCTCGAAAGATGCATCCACCTCTAACTCAACTTTCTCGTGTTGGAAAGCATGTGATGGGTGTAAAAAGTAATGCAGATGCTGACAAACATTGAAAAAATCGTGCATATCCTTGTACCACTGAGGTACCTACAACCAATAGGAAATGGGACCAACTATCTCCAACACTTCCAACGGCCTGACATACCTCTGCGAAATCTTACCCTATCTCCTAATCCTCCTATGCCCCCTCCTCGGTGAGACACATAGGAAAACCTTATCCCTGACCTCGAACTCCATAGGTCATCTCCGCTGATCAGCATAAGACTTCTGACAAGACTGTGTCGTATCCATCTTCTTCTGAATCAAATCTATCTTCTCGGTGGTCTCATGAACAAGACGAGGTCCCAGAAAAGCTGCCTCTCCTACTTCCAGCAAGCATAAGGGTGATCTGGATGGACTACCATAAAAAGCCTTATAAGACGTTATCTAATTATTTTTTGAAAACTATTATTATAGGAAAACACCACATGCAGTATATGCCTTTCCCAAGAACATTCAAAATCCAGAATACATGCTTGAAGCATGTCCTCAAGAACCTGAATCATATTCTTGGACTGGCCATCTTCCTGGGGGTGGTATGTTGTACTCAAAATAACCATTTTACCCAAAGCCTTCTGATGCCCATGCCAGACCCGAGATGTAAAACATGCATCCCTGTCTGAAACAATAGAGTGTCAGACTCCATGTAGATGTAAAATCTCTCAGATGTACAACTAACACATCTCAACAACATTGACGGTCTCTTGGATTATAAAAAAGTGAGCAACCTTCGTGAGTCTGTCAATAAAAACTCACACTGCATCATTCTATCAAGGCGACCTCGAAAAACCTATCATGAAATCCATCACAACATCAGTCCACATCCACTCGGGAATGTGTAATTAGTGTAGAAGTCATTCTGGTCATTGATGCTCCGCCTTCACCTACTAATAGGTGGAACACCTCATGAAGAAGCCAGTGACATCACTCTTCATACCTAGCCACCAATATTGATAGTGTAGATCATGATACATCTTGGTGACACCAGGATGAACAGCCCAAACTGAGGAATGAAAATCCTACATTATCTCCTCACGTATATCTGATGGAACCCATACATGTCCCTGGAAATGCATGATCTCATCCTCACCTATGGTCTATCCAGGAATAGGGTCCTCTCCTGAAACACTCACCCATAGGACCAGGCCTTCAGAATCGGATAGGTTCCTCATTCGCACTAGATCAAGAAGAGTATAGGTAATAACTATAGAAGAAAGAAAATTCTTCCCCTATCTATCGTACACCTCCAAATACATCTCAAAGAATAGAGCCATAAGCTTCCACTCACTGCTAGCCTCATGAACTGCCAGTAACTAATTCATGCTCCATAACGCATCGGTCACTATGTTTCGCTTTTCCAGCGTATAGGAAAGTGTGAAATCAAAGGACTGTAGGAACTCGACCCTCCTCCGCTATCTCAAATTCAATTCACACAGAGTGAAGATGTACTTCATACTTTTATAGTCAGTTAAAATCAAAAAATTATCTCCTAGAAGATAATGTCTCCAACAGCGTAAATCATGGACAACAACAGCCAACTCTGGGTCGTACATCGGGTAGTTCCTCAAAGGTGGCCCCAACTGACGAGACATGTACACAACGACTCTATATCCTTGAATAATCACAGCTCCCAAACTAATACATGAAGCATCACAGTAAATAGTATAACTCTTTCTTGGCTCAGGAAAGACCAGTATCGATGCTGATGTCAACCTCCCTTTCATCTCATGAAAGGATGACTCACATGAATCTAACCAAAAGAACTTTTCAATGTTCTTAGTCAGACCTGTCAGCAGTGCTTCTAAGTAGAAAAGTTATGTATGAAGTGCATGTAGTATCCGGCCAGCACTAGGAAACTCCGCACCTCAAAGACATTCTTCGGATACTCCCAGGAAAATACTTCTCTCACATTCTCTGGGTCTTCTGACACTCATGTCTCTAAGATAACATGACCCATGATGTGGGTCTAATATATCCAAAAGTGGCATTTTGAGAGCATATAATATAATTGATGCTCATTCAGTGTACTCAGAATAATCTCACGATGTGTGGAATGGTCATGTCATGTGTGAGAGTACATCAAGATATCTTCCATGAAGACAAACACGAAGGAATCCAAGTACGGATAGAACACTCGGTTCATCAATGCCATGAAAATTGCAGGTGCGTTCGTGAGACCGAATAGAATAACCATATACTCATATAGACCGTAACTACTACAGAAGGATATAAGAGGTATATGAGATAGTATAACACGCAACTGATGGTAACCAGATCTTAAGTCAATCTTTGAGAACAATTGGGCTCCTTGAATCTGATCTAATAGATCATCAATCCTTGGCAAGTGATATTGGTCCTTGCCCATAAACTGGTTCATCTTCGGATTATCCACACAAAGCCTAAGTGTACCATCTTCCTTCTTCACAAACAGGACAACAGATCCCAAAGATAAGTACTAGGTCAGATGAAACCCTTTTTCTGTAACTCCTCCAACTACTTCTTGATCTCCTACAACTCATATTTAGCCATCCTATAAGGAGTAATGGACACTACAACCTCTCATGGAACATGCTCAATCGAAAAGTCTAACATGCACTCTGGAGCCAAACATGAAAATTCTTCTCGAAAGACATCTCTAAAACGATCCTTCACTTGAGAAAAGTTGAACTGTGATGTCCCCTGGTCATCTAGATGTAGACTAGCTATCTTGGTTGTAACTCCTCTCATCCCATGATGCTATGGACCTGCTCTTCTCGCCTGGACATCCCACTCGCCCTTATGGAGAAATGATCCACCCTCTGGTTATATGAAACTCACCCTATGAAGATATCAATCGACGACTTCCTGGATGGAAACCAACCAGTCCATTTCAATAATGACATCATATCCTATCATCTCTATGACATAGAGGTCCCATAGTATGTGACACCCACCAACCTCATAAGGTAACTCCTTCACTAACGCAAATTAGATTTTCTCGTCCCCTATAGAGCTTCTAGTGTCAAGATATATACAGAACAAAGGATGTAGAGACCAAGGCTCTCCAAAATTGAAATAGATATAAAGATATGGAAATCCCCTATATCTAAAAGAGCTGAAGATAAAAATGAGGCCACTAAGATCGTACCTCGAACTGTAGAGTGTCCAGGATCTTTCTTCTTCTGGGTATACTCCACAGAAAAATTCTTCCCTGATCCATGGCCCTCTTACCCTTCCTGACCACTCTTAGCTGATCCACCCTACTATCGTTGAATACTCGGAGACTTTCCACCACAGCCACGACCTCCACCTTGACCTGAACGGCCATAAGAGCTCCAGTTCTCAGACTTGTGAGAAACAGGTGGAGAGGCTTCTGTACGAGGCGGATAGATGAACCCCTATCACCAGCTGCTGGTGATAAGACCTAATTGAAATAATGGAGTTTACCCATCATTATACATGATCGATACTCCTATTGGTCCTTCGTGAAATGTGGCCTCGTATTCCCACTCTTTTTTACACTGGTATCACACCACTTAGATACCAAAGGATGTGTCTCACCTCCTTGGATCACCATGCGAAGACTCTCTATGGTGCTTTCTACTATTAGTAGAAGGAATGATAACTCTAGATGGCGAGCCGCCCGAGCACAAAACTCTAGAATCCCTCATATTACACTCTATGATTAGTTCTTGGTTGATGATAGAAGTGATGGTATTCAACCAGAAGATATTCGCCTGTGATCGGATGTCATGCCTCAGATCATCCTCTAAATTCCCTGTCAGGAATAACTGATCACCTCCTGGAATAGGAGTGAAGCGCTACAACTTGGTAATGTGAGAGGAATACTCCATGACATAAAGAGTTTGCTTCCAAAGACTCATAAACTACCGGGTTCGATCGGCCCTCAGGGTCTTGGAATATAAGTAGTCAAAGAAGATGCACTGAAACTCATCCCAATCCCTAACCATCTGGTGTGCCGCCTATGAGATCACATCCCACCACCTCTTGGAAGAGTCCCAAATCATATAGGTAGCGAGGTTGACCCTCCTCTATATAGGTGACTCCAGATGCTCGAAGATCGTCAGCATGGCCTCTAGCCATTACTCTCCAAACTAGGGTCCTCCATACCCTAAGAAAGTGGGAGGATGTTACTGCTGAATGACCCGCGTCAAGTCTGCCATCAACGGGGCAGGAGGTGGCGCTCCCTGAATGTTTTTCAACATCCTCATGAAACACTATCCAAACTGTGCATCAGCCCCCATGTCAGGTATACCGGCTGGTGCGAGGACTGGCACAACTAGAGGATCTACAAGGTAGTCTATGATCAGCCATATCTAGTGTATAATCACCACCTGGAAACTGGCATACAACCGGACTACATCTCGGTGGCATGACTCTAAAAGGTCAAACACAAACCTTAGACACAAGATTATTGATGACTGAAAACAGTAGAAAAAAATGATAAATAGGAGAAAGAAATCATTCATGTTTTGAAAAACACGACTACATGATGTGTATGTCCCCTACACAGTGTGTTTCCACAAGCCATTCACATGAGCATGTACTCCTTCCACAACTAGTCGTGTAACACCCCAAACATACGACATGTTTTTTTATTCTCACGGAATGTAAATGAACTCATTTCCCTGCCTGAGTCCTTCTACATGACTAACCCACACGGTTCTATTTAAATGAGACTACATGGCATGTTCATTACAGACACATCATGTACTAGAAAAGCTTCACCTGGCCCGTGATGAATGTGACAAGCCCTGACACTTGGATGACTCTATACATCGTGTTCTAGAGAGAAACGACGTGTTTGAGAAAGGATAACACTAACCCCTATTGTTTGTGACACGGCCGAGTACCTAGGTCAGACTACAAAACATGTGCAATCTTGACAAGGTGTGTATAGCTTATGGTTTATCCGTCTATGTTGTTAGTCACACAGGAGGAAATAGGGTGAGCACTACACGACATGCTAAAACTGGTACATGGAGTTTTTTCACAAGAATTTCTCTATAATGTATCTCTTAACACATGGTATTAAACATGGTTAGAGACTACATTGCATGTATACACAGTACATAGTGTGTACTTAAGAAAAACAGTTTCTTCCCGAACAATATAAAACACGGCTTGTAGAAAAAACTACACGGTGTGTATTCTGGGTTTTTTCTAGATTGTAAGCCTCAAAAACTACTCTAGATCCTAGAAAACACTAAAAATGACATATATGTGCCAAATTACTATCTGTGTGGGACCATAATCCCCACGAATCAATATTTTTCATCTTATATCGGTGATAAACAATGAAGGCATGGCAATTATCCACCAAGATTCGATCCATGAGGACACATAAATCCTCAGGAACCAAAATATGGTGTTCTTTCCATACAAAACCTTACAAAAACATTACCATATCAAATATTAGGTATTCTATCAAGTCATATATCACAGCAGTATGCATATCTATCACAAAAACTATCACAACAACATACAATTGCTAATGAAACCAAAATGGTATTGTAATATGCATGACATGTGATTTTTAGCAAGTTCCTATATGATGCCTGAGATAGAATATCGTCATCTCATTGGGTTGAAACTGAGATCAAACCTCAATAATATCAATGATAATAACACAATACATGTGAGCCACCCAATGGTGAAAATCAAATCTTCTGTAAAATTGAAAAATCGAAAAATTGCAATAACGAGGTAGATTGGATTTTCCCTATACACTGGGTTAGCTACTCCCGGGCACAGCTTATTACCAAGTTCATATTCCATCCTATCAATTACTATAGGCTTCATATAGAAATTCAATAGAAAAGAATCCCTCTAATACAACTTTGTAACATCCCGGTTCTAGAAGCCACCTAGAGGCACCCCGTACCGAGTTGGTCACAAGGCCTCATGTAACGCCCCGACCCTAGTTACCCAGAGTCGGTGCATTATTACACAACATTGGCATGATCACAAGAAAGATCAAATCTCAAAAGACCGATTGGTTTAGTAGCCTTGGAAACATTAGATATATTCATAAAGTTTTACATTACATCATAAAGTGAAAAACTACTACAACAACATAATGTCTCCATAGTCCACACTATTATCCCCTCATAATATACCTGCAGGTCATTCATAACTTACTTCTTCACATCTTGGGAAAAATAAAACATAGAAAAGGGGTGAGCTCAAATGCCCAGTAAGGATAACAATATAGCGGAAACTTTCAAAAATAAGCATAAACATTTAAGGCAATTCATTACTAAAACAAAAGCCTTTTAAACTTGAACTTCAACATAGTATAGAAAAAGTAAAATGAAATAATTCCATTTACTTATTCACATGGATATTCTACTAATCGAATAATAACATGCAATATCAATAACCACTTTCATAATGTCGAAATGCATAATGCTGAACTTTAATTTCTTTGTCAAGGCCTCGTCCCAAGACCTAGGGGCTAACTGTAACCGGAACCCAACCCGGAGTGCCTCTAAAAACCGGACACCAACCCGGAGTGCCTCTAATAACCGGACACCAACCCGGAGTTCCTCTAATAACCGGATACCAAACCGGAGTTCCTCTAATAATCGGAGACCAAACCGGAGGGCTTACTTCTACCGGTCCCCAACCCAGAACATACTTGTCTAACACATTCATCTGAATGAAAGGTTGAAATATAACATAAACATTCGGATTACAAATAACTTATGAAATTTCAATACTCTAAACAAAAACCATGAGTGACATAAGAATAACTTATCCACAGTCAAAAATATCACAAAACCTTCAGTAAAATATGGATGTTTTGTATCATAATAAATCAACTTCAAATAAGCTTAAAATCCATCAAGGGATGTTGACATAGATGAAATAAAGACTATTTTAGAAAAATATCTCTTTCTATTTTGAAATAATTTAAGAGTCTTATATTTATGAAATAAAACATTTTTTTTGAAAATATTCTTATTATCTTGTAAGGGAAGCGTCGACGATTTTATAACAGCGGAAAATAGCCACACCTGCCTTATAAGTTAAAAAAACATTCTTACCTTAATTTTTTCGAAAAGGTTACAAAGCACCTTGTTTGGAAAATGACGGAAAGATTCCTTTATAAACCACGTATAAAAATACAGCAAGGGTATAAATGAATTTAACCCATATTCTAGTAAATAGTAAAAATGTTTTGAAATTCATTTTTAAGAAACACGGATGTGGATGATAAAGAGATCCCAGTAGATTATTACGTATAAACAACCTCGGATAATGAAGAGATTGCGAAATAACCCTTACCAATTTGGTAACTTCTGAAACATACAACCCATGAAAGAGGTATCATACAATGAATATGTAAATACACATAAATTATAGTGTATTACACAAAGAATATAATTATGGGTAGTACATACACCACACAAAAGGTGATGGTGGCAATATGGCATGAATCTCATGGGAATAAGGAGTGAGATCAAAACCCCTTACCATGTTAATCAACTGAGTCGTATGGCCAAAAGTTAATAACCACCAAATTATTTATAGAATAAAATTTATATAAAGAGAAACATGATAATATATATCAAATGGCAGTACACAATACACCACTTTCAATAATTTAGTGGCGAACAATGGAAATCTCGCGGAATTGAAAGTGAGATAAGAAAATACCTTACCTTTTACTTTTCCTTGGTTGGGGTAGGTTAACCTCCTGTATAATGGTGAAATAATTGTTATTAAATTATACAAGAATCATATACATTAATATGATATCATATATGATCTTTTAATATTTATTTGATAATAATATCTTAGTATTATCGTTGTTTCGGGTGTTAACTTACTTGTTTTCTTTTATATGTTTTGTTACGTAAGCCATGTTTGTAATGGATAGGTTGTATATTATTCATATCCAGAATGATATCAAGTCCTTAAAAATAATTTTTAAATCATCAAATGATAATTATACTTGAATGAATACGATGGAGAATGAATCTCATCCCGTTCATGGAGACGGTAGTCCGTACGTACGCACGAGCGACAATATCATTCTTTTGAAATAATATATAAATGGTTGTTATATCATATATACAGAATCATAACATGTTATATTTATTATTTACATGAGTTACATATCATTATTATACCCATCCAAATAATAATATTTTGAATAACAATTACACCACGACGTGGAGATGGTAAGCCGTACGTACGCACGTATGGTGACATGTTATTCAAAGGGTGGATAGAATACTGAATATGGTTGTACCATATTTATAATAACATCACAGTATATATATGATACTGGAGTTATTATTTTTTAATG
This sequence comes from Viscum album, assembly GCA_963277665.1. Lineage (NCBI taxonomy): Eukaryota > Viridiplantae > Streptophyta > Magnoliopsida > Santalales > Viscaceae > Viscum > Viscum album. Next base: position 1,728,486,857 of record OY728157.1, read on the forward strand.
GTAATAACAAAGGAAGAAGAAGTGGAAGAAGAAAGGAACTTGGAAAAGGGTGGTGAAATCATTACCTCTTCTTCGGGTTCTTCCTTTTGATTTGATCAAAAGGGCTCCTTAGGTTGGCTTTCTGATCAAACTAAGGCCTTTAGGTTGTAGTGAGGGAAGTTGGGAGAGTATTTGGGCAGAGTTTTTCCAAACCAAAAGGTTTTGACGGTGTGAAGAAATGAGAAGGAGGAGTGCCCTTTTATAAGAGGGGTGAGGGGCACCTTTGGAAAAGCTAGAAATATTAGTTTATAATAAATTCATATTCGGTTTATAAAGGCTCCAAAGTTTATTATTTAAGTGTTATGGTGGGGATGGGTCTAAAACAACTCAACCAATATAAATTATATAGGTTTGAGTACATATATTAACCTTATCTTTAAGTATTAACTCTAAGTTAATTAGTTTCACTTTTACAATGTCCATTTGTATTTTTATATAATATGGTTAATAAACTTACTATATATATCCAAGAGACCCCAAAGTGGTCCATTAATGATGAACCTATCATGATATACGTCTCTTTTCCGAACCTTATATTTTTAAGAATTTAATATCAATTAATAATATAATATTTATTTTAAAAACGTTTTTATGTCAATTTTGACACTATTCAATAGTTGATTTTTGTGAAACTCATAACAGAATTATTACTTCGAACAAAGTTAATTAAATCAATCCTAATATGTCATATTATCCTAGTAAATTAATGTAATTCATTAAAAGTTTCATATTATATTTATTTGGGTATTTATAATATCAATTATTTTGATTTTTCACTATTATAGTAATTACTGCATCATCATTGTGTCATAAATAAATTAAATTATTTAATGTCTAAAAATTATAAATAAAATATATTTATGTATGAAATCTTTTTATCTTTCTAATTATTATTTATAATCTAAAATCCAACATATATAACCCTATGTAAAAATTGTTTGCTAAACGATATATGCTTGTGTCATTTTTGTATTCATTTTAACTTAATTAAAATAATCTGTCCCTATCACCTACAAGTGGCACCATGGGGTCCCAAAATCGACCCAAATATGCCTATTTCCGAACATGTATCAACCAATAAGGCTAGGACACATTTTAGGGTAATTTAGTATTATTATAATATTATTTTTTTAACCCTTATTTACCAGATTTACCCTTAACCATGGTAAATAAAATATTTACCGTAGTAATTATTCAAAATGTCTAAAAATAAAAGTTACCTATTTACACAATTTGAACATCCTGATTCCAAATTTGGAATCCATTTTTCCAAATTCAAAACACAGAAGTGGCAGAAATTAATTTAAAATTAATTCCTGTTGTTAAAACAAAAAGCGTGTTTTTAAGAGATAATAACTATCAAAAGATTGATAATTGTTTATGTTCGGTTTAATTGTGAAGTTATGTCCAATGACCAACATTGTATTAAATGGTAAAAATATATTCTAAATATACTTTAAAACCACTTAAATTCATAATTTATCACTATTAATTATTTTGATTAAAAAATTTGTTTTCAATTAAAATTTAGTAATTTTCACTAGTCGTCAAAATATTAAAGATATCCGAAAAGTACCAAAATTTTACCTTAGGCTAAATTAGATATTCCGAATCCAAAAATGAAGTCCATTTTGAGAGATAAAATTTCAAAAAGTAGGTATTACTATTCATAACGACTAGTTTGATCAGTTGTGGTGTGTGTTAAAACTCGAAGTTGCGTACAACACACGCTACTGTATTATTCAAAGAAAGCGTACCGTGGAAGCTTGGGATGTTTCATTTTAAATTTATGATGTCTCCATTTAGTCAAAACGTTTAAAATATTGTATTTAAAAATGTTTCACTATTAAAAGTTGATAAAAGTCCAATACTGAAAATGAATTTGTTCTTTCATTATGTCTAAGATATTCATAATATGGATTCTAAAATTACAAGGATTATATAAAGTTTAAAATTTAGTTAATACTATTCATAACCTTTTTTGAATGGCTTTTTGGTAAGTCATGGTGCAATTGAACTCGGTGTTGCGTGTAGTGAAAGTTATGGAATTATTTTGAAGAAATAACACACTATGAATTCTTGGGGTGTTACATTCTCCCCTCCTTCACTAAATTGCGCCCTCGCAATTTGAAATTGTTCTTAGAAAATAAAAGGTTGAAAATAGAAAATATCTTTGTGGAAAAACCCACATCAGAAATTAGGTTACTAAAATTTAGTCTTAATATGAGGAAAAGAGAAATGAAAGGGTCACCACCAAATTATGATCTATATTAGGAGAACATTGGTGGAAATTAGAGACATATAATTGGAGGAAAAACGTAAATATTTATAGGTAGTGATTGAGGTCATCAATCAAAAACAAGTATAAAATTGAGGTCCTTAAACTCATCAATCTATGATGATTTGAAATACCATCGGTCCAACAAAACATAGGGTATTGGGATAACACATTTTTGACGTTTCAAAATATCTTAGTTGAAATCCCACATCGAAAAAAATGAATTAATGAGGCCTCTATTTAAAATAAAGATTGGAAAGTATGAAGATTACCGAAAATAACACATATTAGGGTTCCATGTACGAAAATATGGATATGGAAGAGAAATCTAACCATCAATTATCTGATGGAGAGTGGTAGAGAACATGGCTATGAAAAGGCAAAAAATCCCAAAGCCATAAATTAGTGATGATTTAAGGTACCATCTAGGACAATATTTTTGTTCTAAGTTCCTTTTATTAAAATTGAGGAATTTATTTATGAGATTGGCTAAGATCATAAGGAGATATACTTAATTTATTATTAGAGTTTTATCCATTAATAAATTTCTACCACAAACTCATCTTTCACTCTAAAAGATAATAGAACGTAAAAAAAATTCTATTTATACTATTCGTATAGGGTTCCAAAATAAATGAATTTATAATTCATCTACCAGATATTTTAAAAAAACTACATTAATTAATCCAGGATATCTCGTGGGCCAGTGGTAGGTGATACACCCTTGTCGCCCTTCGGTTGTGGGTTCAAGTCACGCGGCCTTGCCGGACGCGACGGGTTGTCGCCCGACCTCCGGGTTGTCCTTTTATGGCAATCCAAAATAATCCAAACTAGAACTATCCAAAATACTTCTTTCCAAACTCACAGTCCAACATTTATAAGAAAGGTAAACATAATGTAGATCCTTTTTACCCCAAAAAAGCATATGAATACCTTCATTATGTATTCTTTTAATACACTGAAACATCCTGAATTACCATATTCCTTATTGATTACACTCATGCTCCCTTATTCTATATAGAATGCTGGATATACTTCATCAATCCAAAAATGTTTTAAACCCCTATAATGATGGAATATACAAATCATTAATCAGCTTCAAGGTAGTCAAGAATATCCAATATAATTTATCCAAATCAATCATGTATTATTCTAAAATCACTACATGAGTATCAGAACCATATTATGGTTTATCTTTCTCTCAACCATATATTTTCCAAAAATTTATCCTGCTATTGAGTCGCTTTTCTTTGTTCCACACAATCTCAAGTCCTTAATGAAATAGTACTGCAGTACAATCCTTATATACTCCATAATTATTATAACAAGTACATTGTTGATACAACACTCAATTGACATAATCAATATAAGAACTCTAATCATTCCTCTTCATCTATGGTAGTATCATAACTTGATTATTATCCAATAGCATAATTTGCGGCATAGTCTGATGACTGGGACAAAGGTTCGCGTAGTGTCCAAACTCCTTGAAAATGAAGCATTGTACATTTGAAACCATTTTCTTACCCTTGCAGTCACGTAATTTGTGCCCTTTTCCTCCACACTTATAACAAACTCCCATTCCTTTCAGACAAATTCCAGGGTGTTTCTTCCCACAGTTATCACATATGGAAAAATTCAACTTTTTCCTCTTCCCTTAATCCATCTTTCTCTCTTCCATCCTTTTCTTCTCTTGCTTCCCTTCAAATACATAGGACTCAGTAAACTCTTTACTTATCTTATCAACACATGATATTATTTCTTCATTGATGATAATACATGCGAGACTATTTCTCTTATAAATTCTGGCTTAAGACCATGAAAGATATGATCCTTCTTTCTCTTTGGATCATGTGCATTGCTGGAGTTCTCATTCCTTCTATTGGGCACCATTTCTAAACAATGGCATACACTAGATTAGTTTATGAATAAAAATACCTAATACCAAACTTCTAAGACACATTACATAAATTAAATAGTTTATGGATATAATCCATAATCATAAAAATGTCTCCTTTGAGGAAGTATATACTCATAAACACTTCATAATGATTTGTAAAGAAAATGAGATTTATCCTAAGCATATCCCCCGGGAGTGCCGTAACCAAGAGTGTAGCAAGGCCCGTTGTCGTGCACCAGTTCCCGTTCGAGTCTAGCTCAAAGCGGTGTTTTCGGGTTTTACCCCTAGGTACATCTGTGCCAGAGCCGCCTCTACCTGCCCGTATCCAGAGAGGGATGTATTGCTCGGAAAAATCACAAAATCTCTACAATACCAAAATTCTAGGAAGTTCTTCTATACTAATCCTCAAAATTCATCTTACATCTATGTGCTCTAATCAGATTTTATCTAAATCTAGCTTCCAAGATTTTTACTAAACTTACTCTGATGCCAACTTTAACGCCCCGACCCTAGTTACCCAGAGTTGGTGCATTATTACATAACATTGGAATGATCACAAGAAAGATCAAATCTCGAAAGACCGATTGGTTTAGTAGCCTTGGAAACACTAGATATATTCATAAAGTTTTACATTACATCATAAAGTGAAAAACTACTATAACAACATAATGTCTCCATAGTCCACACAATTATCCCCTCATAATATCCCTGCAGGTCATTCATAACTTACTTCTTCACATCTTGGGAAAAATAAAACATAGAAAAGGGGTGAGCTCAAATGCCCAGTAAGGATAACAATATAGAGGAAACTTTCAAAAATAAGCATAAACATTTAAGGCAATGCATTACTAAAAGAAAAGCCTTTTAAAAGTTAACTTCAACATAGTATGGAAAAAGTAAAATGAAATAATTCTATTTACTTATTCAAATGGATATTCTACTTATCAAATAATCACATGAAATATTAATAACCACTTTCATAATGTCGGAATGCATAATGCTGAACTTTAATTTATTTGTCAAGGCCTCATCCCAGGACCTAGGGGGTAACTGTAACCGGAACCCAACCCGGAGTGCCTCTAATAACCGGACACCAACCTGGAGTTCCTCTAATAACCGGACACCAACCCGGAGTTCCTCTAATAACCGGAGACCAAACCGGAGTTCCTCATATAACCGGAGACCAAACCGGAGGGCTTACTTTTACCGTTCCCCAACCCGAAACATACTTGTCTAACACATTCATCTGAATGAAAGGTTGAAATATAACATAAATATTTGGATTACAAATAACTTATGAAATGTCAATACTCTAAACAAAAACCATGAGTGACATAAGAATAACTTATCCACAGTCAAAAATATCACAAAACCTTCAGTAAAATATGGATGTTTTGTATCATAATAAATCAACTTCAAATAAGCTTAAAATCCATCAAAGGATGTTGACATAGATGAAATAAAGACTATTTTAGAAAAATATCTCTTTCTATTTTGAAATAATTTAGGAGTCATATATTTATGAAATAAAACATTTTTTTAAAAATATTTTTATTATCTTGTAAGGGAAGCTTTGACGATTTTATAACGGCGGAAAATAGCCACACCCGCCGTATAAGTTAAAAAAAACATTCTTACCTTAATTTTGTCGAAAAGGTTAAAAAGAACCTTGTTTGGAAAACGACGGAAAAATTCCTTTATAAACCACTTATAAAAAGTCAAAAAGGGTATAAATGACTTTAACCTATATTCTAGAAAATAGTAAAAAAGTTTTGAAATTCATTTTTAAGAAACACTGATGTGGATGATGACGCGATCGCAGTAGATTATTACATATAAACAACCTCGGATAATGAAGAGATTGCGAAATAACCCTTACCAATTTGGTAACTTATGAAACATACAACACATGAAAGAGGTATCATACAATGAATATATAAATACACATAAATTAGAGTGTATTACACAAAGAATATAATTATGGGTAGTACATACACCACACAAAAGGTGATGGTGGCAATATGGCATTAATCTCACGGGAATAAGGAGTGAGATGAAAACCCCTTACCACATTAATCAACTGAGTCATATGGCCAAAAGTTAATAACCACCAAATGATTTACAGAATAAAATGAATATAAGGAGAATCATGATAATATATATCAAATGGCAGTACACAATACACCACTTTCAATAATTTAGTGGCGAACAATGGAAATCTCACGGAATTTAAAGTGAGATAAGAAAATCCCTTACCTTGTACTTTTCTTTTGATGGGGTAGGTTAACCTCATGTATAATGGTGAAATAATTGTTATTAAATTATACAAGAATCATATACATTAATATGATATCATATATGATCTTTTAATATTTATTTGATAATAATAGCTTAGTATTATCGTTGTTTCGGGTGTTAACTTACTTGTTTTCTTTTATATGTTTTGTTACGTAAGCCATGTTTGTAATGGATAGGTTGTATATTATTCTTATCCATAATGATATCAAGTCCTTAAATATCATTTTTAAATCATCAAATGATAATTATACTTGAATGGATATGATGGAGAATGAATCTCATTGCGTTCGTGGAGACGGTAGTCCATACGTACGCACGAGCGACAATATCATTCTTTTGAAATAATATATAAATGGTTGTTATATCATATATACAGAATCATAACATGTTATATTTATTATTTACATGAGTTACATATCATTATTATACCCATCCAAATAATAATATATTGAATAACAATTACACCACAACGTGGAGACGGTAAGCCGTACGTACGCACGTATGGTGACATGTTATTAAAAGGGTGGATAGAATACTGAATATGGTTGTACCATATGTATAATAACATCACAGTATATATATGATACTGGAGTTATTATTTTATAATGGTAATAACAAAGGAAGATGAAGTGGAAGAAGAAAGGAACTTGGAAAAGGGTGGTGAAATCATTACCTCTTCTTCGGGTTCTTCCTTTTGATTTGATCAAAAGGGCTCCTTAGTTTGGATTTCTGATCAAACTAAGGCCTCTAGATTGTAGTGAGGGATGTTGGGAGAGTATTGTGGTAGATTGTTTCCGAACCAAAAGGTTTTGACGGTGTGAAGAAATGAGAAGGAGGAGTGCCCTTTTATAAGAGGGGTGAGGGGCACCTTTGGAAAAGCTAGACATATTAGTTTATAATAAATTCATATTCGGTTTCTAATGTCTCCAAAGTTTATTATATAACTGTTAAGGTGTGGATGGGTCTAAAACAACTCAACCAATAGAATTTAGATAGTTTTGGGTACTTATATTAACCTTATCTTTAAGTATTAACTCTAAGTTAATTAGTTTCACTTTTACAATGTCTCTTTATATTTTTATATAATATGGTTAATAAACATACTATATATATTCAAGCGACCCCCAAGTGGTCCACTAATGATGAACCTATCATGATATAAGTCTCTTGGACGAACCTTAGATTTTTAGGAATTTAATATCAATTAATAATATAATATTTTTTTAAAAAACTCTTTTATGTCAATTTTCACAGTATTCAACAGTTGATTTTTTTGAAACTCATAACAGAATTATTACTTCGAAAAAAGTTAATTAAATCAATACTAATATGTCATATTATCTTATAAAATTAGTGTAATTCATTATAAGTTTCATATTATATTTATTTGGGTATTTATAATATCAATTATTTTGATTTTTCACTATTATAGTAATTACTACATCATCATTGTGTCATAAATAAATTAAATTATATAATGTCTAAAAATTATAAATAAAATATCATTATGTAGGAAATCTTTTTATCTTTCTAATTAATATTTATAATCTAAAATCCAACATATATAACCCTATGTAAAAAAATATTTTCTAAAAGATATATGCTTGTGTCATTTTTGTATTCATTTTAACATAATTAAAATAAAGTGTCCCTATCACCTACAAGTGGCACCATGGGGTCTCAAAATCGACCCAAATATGCCTATGTCCAAACATATATCAACAAATAAGTCTAGGACACGTTTTAGGGTAATTTAGTATTATTATAATATTATTTGTTTTAACCCTTATTTACCAGATTTACCCTTAACCATGGTAAATAAAATATTTACCGCAGTAATTATTCAAAATGTCTAAAAATAAAAGTTTTCTATTTACAAAATTTGAACATCATGATTCCAAATATGGAATCCATTTTTCCAAATTCAAAACATAGAAGTGGCAGAAATTAATTTAAAATTAATTCCCGTTGTTAAAACAAAAAGCGTGTTTTTAAGAGATAATAACTATCAAAAGATTGATACTTGTTTATGTTCGGTTTAATTGTGAAATTATGTCCAATGACCAAAATTTTATTAAATGGTAAAAATGTATTCTAAATATACTTTAAAAACACTTAAATTCATAATTTATCACTATTAATTATTTTGATTAAAAAAGTTGTTTTTAATTAAAATTTAGTAATTTTCACTATTCGTCAAAATATTAAAGTTATCCGAAAAGTACCAAAATTTCACCTTAGGCTAAATTCGATATTCCGAATCCAAAAATGAAGTCCATTTTGAGAGATAAAATTTCAAAAAGTAGGTATTACTATTCATAAAGACTAGTTTGATCAGTTGTGGTGTGTGTTAAAACTCGAAGTTGCGTACAACACACGCTACTGTATTATTCAAAGAAAGTGTACCGTGGAAGCTTGAGATGTTTCATTTTAAATTTTTGATGTCTCCATTTAGTCAAAAAGTTTAAAATATTGTATTTAAAAAGGGTTCACTATTAAAAGTTGATAAAAGTGCAATACTGAAAATGAATTTGTTCTTGCATTATGTCTAAGATACTCATAATATGGATTCTAAAATTATAAGGATTATATAAAGTTTAAAAGTTAGTTAATACTATTAATAACCTCTTTTGAATGGCTTTTTGGTAAGTCATGGTGCAATTGAACTCGGTGTTGCATGTAGTGCAAGTTATTGAATTATTTTGAAGAAATAACACACTATGAATTCTTGGGGTGTTACACCTCAAGCACATTTCCCCAAATTCCAGAGGCTGCCGACTCATAGTGAGGGCCTTAGGTGTGATAGTGGGGAAAATATTCCCTCATTGGTAGAGTACATAGTAGAAGAAAACAAACATACAAGAGCAGAAGCAGTAATAATCTATTACAAAAACAAACAGCAGAATACTGATAGAAATAAGTAGAGCGCATATATATAATGATGCTTGGTACATATGTCTAGGAAAGCATCAAAAAAAATCTCATTAATGGAATAAAAACAGTTCTAAGCCCTGTACAAAAAGGAAAACAGAATAAAAAATCCTCAGCATCACAAGCCAATGCTTGGTCCTATGCTCTCCACCTCCACAACATGTCAAGTATCTGAAGTAGATGGGAACTTTCCCTTGTTTATACCAGCAAAAATATAATTTGTTTGGGCCTATAAGCATGACCCAAACAGGGTGCGAGACTAAATCCTAGTAGAGAACCACCCGAATATCTGTGCCTAACAGTAAGTGAATTCATTGAAGGTAATAGTACAGGACGTAGTAAATAGGAAAGTACTCAACAGTAAAAAATACACAGTATCAATGATAAGTAACAAATAAATAAATCAGACAATCACAACATGCAACCCTATGGGGTTTACTCACAACCTATCCCCTATAGTACAACCTAATAGATACAAGTAACCCTCTTGGAAGCACACACATTCTCACCCGTCGGGGTTAGTTAAAGTGTAGATTCTCTAAGAAAGAACTCACCTTCAATTCTCCCTGGAGTCTCATATCGGTACTAAAGGCGCTCTGGGGAAGCACTCAGTGACTCATTCCCCATGTGGACCTCATCGAGGAACTACATAATCTCTGTGGAAGCACTCAAAATCAATCCCCCCTGTGGTCTTGCATCGTAATATTATAAAAGAAACTCTAGAGAAGCCCTTACATTAATTCTCTCTATGGTCTTCTACTCTAGGTCCTCATAGCCCTGTGTAAATCCAAAAATATAACATCACGTATTGGCCATGGAATACCTCAAGAACTACTTTGCTATCATTCTAAATCATAAAATCATATCAGAAATACAGTAACACCATTATACAATACTAGGAATGGGAAAGTAAACAACATCCTTACAGGAAACCTTGACCCAATGGTTTAAATAGGAAAAACGTTCATGGGAAACACATCCAATGTATAGAAATTCACCATATTCACAATCAGATATCATATACTCAAGCATACATGCATATAGGACCAACAATAATGCTAAAATGGTAACCAAACAATACCCCATTCACGGGTGCTAGGTTAATTTGCACATTAAACTATAATACATTCAATAGAAAGGCTCAAACAACCATCCTTGGTGTAAAGATACTGCTCTATGTGAACCTCGAGGCTTGAATCTCCCTATAATACCAAAGATCTATAAAAATATATAAAATTTTCAACCCACGATATCTCATTAGAGAGGAGGAAACAAGATATGAAGTTGTAGGAGAAGAGAGAGCTCACTGATGTGATTCCAACACAAGAGACGGTGATCGATTCAGAGGAAGGACGCACACTCAGGGGTTCATCGAAGATTCACGGTCGTACAGAGCTCTCGGTTGAACGTGGTCTAATTGAATATATTTCTGATGATTAGATGTGACCCCAGTGCATTTAATGAAAAAATTAAAAAATAAACTGGCTGTACTTTTGAAGTAAACGATGTGTACTCACCTTTTCTATACTCCGATTTACGCAGCCTCCATGTCACCCCCACACAGCCGTGTGTGTGGCCATTACACGACTAGCATACGTCCTCTGCGGCATAATAGTACACAGCATGTATTCATAAAGTACATGGAATATACTACGAAAAAATCAAAAAAACCTATTCTCAAAAATAAAACGACAAGAAAAAAAAATACATACCTGAAAAAAAGATCCGGGTTCTTACCTAAGTTGTACCTTTTACTCATGTTATGTTTCACAGTGTTATTTATTCCCTTATAGTGATTTTTAGATTACCCCTTTATTTTATATATTCAAAAGGATATCCTATATATTTTTATGATACCAAATGGATTTAATATCTCATTATGGTTACTAATATTAGTTTTTCATGTTTTATTTTTATTTTTTATGTATTATGTACACACACGTTGATAGAAACTATGCCTCATGATGTTTAGGTTTATACTTGATTGATATTTATTTTTAAAAACAATGTAATAATATATTTGAAATGAATGAGTTTATATAGTTGTTATAAAATTAATGTCTAGTAATTATTTTTTATTAATACTTGAATAAAATACTAGAAACCTTAGAGATATGTATAATACTATGTATAATCAAATATCTTGGAATTTTGGTGAATAATTGATTGAGTGTGTTCAATGATATTACATCCATGTTTGCATAATATGACTAGATATGTCTCTGGAATAGTTATACCTCATGAAAAATAACTATATAAAAAAAAGAAAATGGGGATTTGAATCGATCATTACTTGGTTCATGACAATACGATTAGTTTCATATTGGGTTAGAAACACCCAAGGGATATGTTTTGTAATTTCAGACACTCATTCTAAAGATCATTACATAATTTAATAGATGCAAATCAAGGATGACCTAGGATAAACATAAATATTATGGGTTTTAAAAGTATAAATTTTATCATAATTTTAGTGGTATAGATACACCTTTTGAGTTTTTCTGTTATGGAATTATATGTCAATTATGATTATTTTGGGGGACATTTATAGTAAAATAACCCTTAGTTTTAGTATTTTGTTTAGTAAATAAATGTTTTATTAGGAATAATGTATTTTTATTCTTTGAAGTTATGTTTAATGGTATTTTAATCATTTAGGGATTTTCATATAATTTATGTTAATGTGAGAATATGAAATTCGGCTTATTTTATTTTTTGTGAAAAATATGGCATATAGAAAAACATAGTGGTTACAAACTGATTTGATGATTAATATTATTTTTATTATGTTCATCATATTTTTTGGAATGTTTTAGGAATTATAATAGTATAGTTTTAGAGAAAGGTTGAACCACATGTTGAGGAAATACTCATCATATTCAGAATGGTTGTGTGGATTGAATGCATAAACAAAAGATAATAAGTTTCTAGTGCCTACCACTAGCCTCAATTATGTCATAGTTAGTATGATAACATTTTTATATAAACAATTTGGTTCATAAATACTATATTGACATTACAAAATAAATTATAGGATCAAAACATTTTGAATATTTAGGACATTAAAATGTATAATGATATTTTTTAAATAATTCATTACTTTGAGGATATGGAAACTGGAGCCTACCATATGATATAACACAAGTGATTAGTTGGAAAGATCATAATTAAATCATTCTATGTTGTTATTATTTGTGATATGGGGTTTTTATTGGAAAATATATGATTTAGAATTTGTTGATATTTTCATGTAAAATATATTATTTCATTATATAATGTTTTATACATTTTTTTATTATCTTACCTTATTGTAACAATATTAGATTCAGTCAATATTTCTAGAAAAAAAGTATAGTTTATTTTCTTTTATAGATCTTGTGATCTGTTAAATGATAATATTAGTTCTTAAGGAATATATAATTCTTATTATATATTAATTAATTAGGGTAGAATTTGAAGTGTAAATCGATCGATGTAAAACCAAAAGGTTAAATGTTGATTCAAAATTATAAATATATCAGGTAATTATATTTCATTATGTTCTTATTCTAGACTTTAAATGAACCCTCAATGTTTGGAAAATTTATTGGAAATAAAAAAATTATTCATTTTTTATATATCAATGGTCTATTTTCACATAATAAAAATTATAGAGTTATCTAATAAATTCTTATTCTTTTAAAATAAAATTTTATAACTTCCCTCAAATGTCCTCATTATGGGTAAAAATAGTGGTGTGTTATTTTATAATTCCATCATACACATCTTTCCCTCTTTTAAAAGGATTTTTTATAAAAAAATTCATTAATGTGGGTTTTCAAAAGAAAATAAAAATATAAAACCATTAATTACCAATAACAAGCTTTAATTATGAGGATGGAATTTATATAAGTTGGTGTTGAATATAATAGAATATAATTTTCTTTAAAAAAATGTTCAGTAGAGCATACGACATCAAACATTTAACCTAAATAAACCATGAAATATTATTAAAGATCTATATCCATTAAAACCTAGGTGTTAAAATAGAGGGTATGAAATTTGTTAACTAAATTATAGATATACCTAATATTACAATTATAAATACATATATTTAAATATTTATAGTAAATATAACTAAATTTTTAAGGAAACAATTTTATTCAAAAAAAAATTAAATTTTCTTCAAATGTGTTTTTTATCGTTGTGAGAGATAATATTACAATTATATTCCTAAAAATATACAACTTTTATTTTTTAAAATTAACAAAATTATTTATTTATGAATTTAAAAATTGAATTAGGGTGAAATTTTTGGATTTATCTATAATTATTGATTATTCAGTGAATAGTGAAACTATCTGATTTTGCAAATACTATCTGTTCATTCCGTTAAATCGTTTACTTTTGAAGATACATTATATTTATTATGAGGTAATAATTTGAAATATGAAAAATTTTATTTTAGATAATATAAATAATTTCTTTTTAATCATTAATTTTCATTAATTTTGTACAAGTTTGTTTTTATGTCTAAAACAGTGTTTTGTGAAAACTACTTTCATGTAAATAATTTTTAATGATTTTATTTAATTAAAATATTGGATAAAAAGAAATAAATTAATTTAAATTTTTATATTATAAATATATTAATATAAATTCAAATTAGTATACTTATTATTTCTATTTTTTGAGTTTAATATAGGATAATCTATTTCATGAAATATTAATTTTTTGAAATACAGTTTTTCATCACATTTTGTGATATTGATTTTAAACTAAATTTTTCCAATTTTTAGGATTTTAATTTGATAAAATATATTCCATAATAGGTGCCATAATAATTAATATTAGTTAATAAGGTCAATTATATTTTTAATCATGATGAATTTTAAAAAATAGTAATAAAATTAGTTAGCATGGTGAAAAACGATGATGGTAAAAGAAGGTGTATCCTACAATGTAGATGTAATAAAATATATAAAAAATTTATCATTTTGTATTTTTAGTTTTTATGTACCATATCACCAGTATACATCATTATTTATCATATTTGGAGACACATGTATTGATCGTGACTTCCCATTATTGAATATTTTTGGGTATTTACAAAAAATGATACTATCTCTAACTTATAAAAGGGAATCTACTCTCTTATAAATTATACAAATAAAATCATTTTATTTCATTATATAACTTTGATAATACCTCTCTTACATAACTCTCCATGTCCAAGAAATTTTTTGATTATAATAATTCCAATCTAAGAAGGATTTAGTTATAATTTTAAAGGAGGCGTCTAAGGATGATGTGTCATTCCCAACAGAGATTTATTTTGTTTCTTATTCCACATTCAGAAAATATAATTTAAAAATTATGATATAATATAATTACTATATAAAATTAAATAAAATATTATTCTGATTATGAAACAACCAACATCTTCCCCCTCTTCCATCAAATGGGAAATGAAACCATCTTTCATTTGTACATCAGTATACCACCTCATGAACCAATGCAATTTAATTTCCATCATATAGTATAATGGATTATAATGATGATGGATTTAATTTATATATATTATATTTATTAAATATTTAAAATTCAAAAAAATTATAAAACATATATTTGCATACCATTGTATTCATATAAAAATTATAAGGTTGTCCATGCTTACATGTGGAATGCAACCACATTGAAATGATGTGATTCATTTCTCTATACCACATCACCCAGATGGTATATATAATATTATTTATAAAAAATATATTATATTTATGAAATATTTGTAATTATGGAAATATTAAATAACAAATAATAGTTATCCATCGTTATCAATAGAAAATTAAATGTTACGCATGCGTACGGGAAGCGTATTATCATCACAATTGTAGTCTAGTTAATTTTTCATAAAAAAATATCACAAATAGTTCGAAAAGAATAAATATTTAATAAAAATGATAATTATCACATAAATATTTTCGGGATATGATTAAATAAAGACACATTCTACCAATGGTCACATATCTATGCCATTTTGAAATTTTGAATTAACCAACCCAAAAACACCTGCTGTGAATAACTGGTCAAGAAATTTAATATATTATTAAAATAAATTAATTAAATTTCTTAATTATAAAGGATAAATAATTGAAAATATTATTAAGTAAAAAAATTAATTTATATACTTTTACTATATAGGAGATAAATGATATATAAAATAAGGTAAGACTCAGGGTATAGGTTTTCCTCTCAATACTTCCATCATTGAGACATATGTTATTTTATGCATCCCATTACTATTAAAATTTGAATGTAATAAAATTTAATATTTAACATTAAATATTATTTTTGTCCATGTTATTTTTTACATTTACATAAATCAATTTCTCTTTGATGTGGTTATTATTAAGATGTTTCAAAAACCGTAAGGGACTTCGTCTCAATTTCATTTAATTAAGGCATATTTTAATAATATCCATAATAAAATATTATTTATATACGACCAGATTTACATGTAATATCATGAATAAAAAATAATTTGTGGTATATTAAATTTTAATTTTAATTTTAATTTTTTCATCCAATGATATTTTACATTAATATCACCAATTGGTATGGGATTTTATAACTCAATTTTACTTCATTAGGTTAAATTAAACCTTTGTTATATTTAATATGATATGATTATTTCTTTATTGGTGTTTAATTATTATTTTTATTCACACTTGTTTTGTGTTCACTTAAATTTCGTACACATAATACCATCACTAATTAATTAATACTTCAATGATAAAATCATTATAAGGGATTATATCTCAACTTTTCTTCATTGAGTATTTTTTTTGTATTATGTACCTAATCTATTTTATTAGTTTTATATAAATTATTTATGTATTATATCTTCGATATATTTATGTTAATGTGATTTATGTTTTTAATTGAAATAATTTCATCCATTATGGTTATTATTCAAAAGATACAAAAGCGGTAGTCGTTTATTTCACAATCTCATTTTAATCGAGATTGTTTATTCTTGTATTTCCAATAAATATAATTATTGAGTAATTCTATAATAAACATTGTAATTTTTTCTAAACATACATTATTCATGATATATTCATGTAATCATACAATTTATATCCCTTTGGTACCTAAAATTAATTATACAATGTTTTTATGAAAATAAAACATTATTTCTTTCTTTGGTCATCAGTCATTTTTCTTCCATATCCATGTTTTATAAAAAAATAAATATAGTTTTTAATATATTTTTATTGGATTAACGAAATTAATACACATAATTTAGTATTTACATAATGGTTTAAACGAAATTATAATATTTATTTCGAAATAGGGTATTTTTTGTAAAAAAAATTCTATTAAATCATAAAATTTTTATGGGATTTATATACATCATGACCACTCTAATATTTGTGTATTTGTTTGCTCTATGAAATGGTTCCATAAAATAATATTTTTTCGATGATATTTTTTAAATTTTTAGAAACTAAATATGTTATTTCAATGTGAAATGGTTATTTTCTTCGATATATATTCCATGTTACGTTTAAATACATTTTCATCAAAGATAACAACCATTGAGGTTATTGATTGCTTCTAAATTATGTATTATTTATCTCACATGTATACATACTTTATTATACATTACATTATTGGTGTAATACATGAAATTTATTAATCCCTCAAATGTTTTTATTATGAAATTGCATTTTATTGTGATACATGAAATGATTTTCCAACCTGTATTATTTAAATGGGTAATTATGAGGGTTATTCCTTAAAATTTATTTAATATTTTGGAAAAAATAATCATAAGTTTGTTATGATTGGTGTTCCAAAATAGTGATCTAATTTATTAGGTAATTTTTTAGTTTAATTAGACATTATGTATTGGATTATGGAGTAAACCAAATCCATTATAGAACATTGTCCACTATATTTTATTATCTTGGTGAATAGCCATGACTTATGTTTATATAATGTTATATGATCCTACCATATTTACTATGATACCATAGACTTATGATACTATATTCATTAGTTTTTTCTTCTATATGATTACTCATGATCCTTTGTTTGTATATTTTAAATTTTACTCACATATTATTTTTCATTATCATGTTTATTCCCATGGTGGAAATATTTACTCACCCATTTCTTTTTTATTCCCCATATTATCCTTTACTGTTTTTATCCCAAATCAATTTAAGACCTCATAATAAATAATAAAATGATTATACAATGTTTTCTTTTTATTTTAAATTATTATTCACCAAATATTCCAAATACACTAGACCTCATAATCATTTAGGTTTTAATTACAAGATATTTATGTTTAAAATCATATAATAATATGTGTAAAATGAATGGGTAATTATAGCCATCATTTACCCTCAATTTTTATGATTCCATTACAGGTTTTTGAGGTTATTTATTTCAGAAAAAATTATTCAAATTTTAGGGAATTTTTGTTTTTAAATAATTCATTAAAAAAATGTTTTTTCCTCAACAAATATTATGTGTGATCTTTTAATGAAAATTTCCATCTAATATGGCATCTATTGATGTTACCTATTCATTAAAAGTGAAGTGATCCATTGTTATTGTAACTATTATTTCTAGTTATGGCTTATTTTTATTTTGAAAATTTGTTTATAGAACCCATTCAATTTCCTCATTATATTCTATGATGAATTGATGAAATGGTTCTGGAACCCATTTCTCTTACATTGGTTATACCATAATGAAATTATTGTTAAACTATTTTTTTCTCTTCGGTTATGATATAGTGAATAGTTTAAGATCAATAGGCACACATAGGTATGATTTCTATTCTAATAAGGGTTTTAATAGAATAAAATATCCCAAAATACATTAGGTAATGGTAGATATATCATGCGATTAATAAGACTGTAATGGGGAGTTAACCTGATTTAGTAGGGTACATTATCCACTATGTTAGTCTTATGAGTGAACCATGACTAATATTATGGAACTAAGAGTAAAACAAATCCACTATGGTAGTTATTAAAGTGATCTACAACTACTAATTATATGATTTTATATACTTTTGTGTATGAAAAAAATAAATATCTTATTAAAATGTTATGTTCTCATGGATCAGGTTTATTGATTCGTTTATTATGAAATTTTTATGAACAGTTGATCATTATCCCATGACTACTGAATATAAAATATGATATATAGGTTATGGTTTTGAAATATTAATCTCCTTTTATCATACATTTATGCTCATGTAATACCTATATAATCATTTATATTTCCCTTTTTTTACCATTTCTTAGAATATGATATCACTCTTTCTTATGATTACCTTCACAATATATGTAGGTCATTTTTAAGTATTATATATGTAATAAGTTTGATTATTTTGAATAATTATGTGGGAGATGATGTACTTATTTTATGAACATTTTATTTCTGTATTCAAGTTTCCAAACTCATTAGAACAATATGATTTTAGGATGGATCTTTATGTTATATAATGAATAATAATCTATTTATATGTAAAATCTATGTATCAAAATAATGGGTTACTATATGGATTAAAAAACCAATTACTTATAGGTATTTTCGAAGATATGAATTTTTTTTATGATACTAGAGAATAAATATGTTTGATAAAATGATAAAGATAGAATGAAGTGATGGTTAGCCTAATAAGATATAGAAAAGAGAGATTTGAGAAGAGTACCCCATTACATCGAAATTTATCCCAAAAAAGAGTGATATAAGAACAAAAAATTCTTAGATTCATATTATATTATCAACAATTTTTATTTAATAATTAAGATGAGATGAATAATTGGACAATAGAGAATATTCAATTATAGGAAGACTTAGAGGAGGTATCAAGATAAAAAATTTATGGGAATTATTCAATTGTTGATATTTATCTCATTTATATTTCAATATCTATATAATTATTATATGATAGATATCTCATAATATATTATGAATTAATATAAACAATAAATATGTTATTATCATTTTTATTTTTTTCTAATCCTTGAAAGAAATATGAAGTTATAGATATATATTACTCTAGGTATGAAATACTACTCACATCATGAATGAAACCCATTTTGGGTTTTGTAAGTAAATAATTTGTTTTCCTTTTTAATTATATTGTATTGGTTTGTTATGAATAATTGTTGTTATTACTAATAAATAATTTATTTTATTAGTAATCTATATTAAAAAATAGATCAATATATAAATGGAATGTTAGGGATTAATATATTTATGTTGTTAATATTGTATTAGAATGTAATATCTTAAATACCCATCATCTGGTGTCTCATTAATATCACTCTACTAACAAAAGATCTAATAAAACATTTTAAGGAACACTAACCATCATAGGGTGTGTTTATATTAAAATTATTTGAATAAATGTGTTTATAATGAAATATTTCATAAGAGTAATTTAATTTAATTGTATATTATATAATGATTACATAGTTAAATTACATTCTTATATAAAATGTTATAAGGAAATTATACATATATATATATACAAAAAAGTTATCAATTTATT
This sequence comes from Viscum album, assembly GCA_963277665.1. Taxonomy (NCBI): domain Eukaryota; kingdom Viridiplantae; phylum Streptophyta; class Magnoliopsida; order Santalales; family Viscaceae; genus Viscum; species Viscum album. The sequence goes on from OY728157.1 coordinate 1,728,506,867, forward strand.
TAAAGAAAATAATATAATTATTGATACTAAATATTGTGGGGTTATATGTCATCCATTGAAATTTTATATATTATTGGGACAATTGTGTTTTGAAATTAGACTTAAATAACCCAAAGGTTTAAGTAAATAAAGGTTATAAGAAACTAATATTAGTTTCACATAACCCAAACCAATCATGGGAGATTTTTTCTTTTTTGAATAACAATTTTTATTCCATGTCACTATCAAAAAAACTCATAGAAAATATGAAACAAAAAATGAATAAATTAAATGAAACAAAACACATAAATTTTTTATATTTTACAAAAAATTTGCTAAATCTAATGATTTCACACATGAAGATGTATCTGTATCCAAAAAGAAACTATAAACCCTTTTTTGTGGATACAATATTTTTTGGAAGAATAATCATCACAAAGGTGTACTACACATACAAATCATTTAGGCAAGGTTCACAAATTAGCTAGTGTCACTCACTTATCTTTTGAATTATCATATTTATTATAGGGTATCTTCAATTGTTCGGAAACATGACGTTATCTCAATGATCATAATGCTTATTGATAAAAATTGACTTAGGAAACTCTAGATTTTGTGTAAATTTAATTTCTATACTCCAACCATTTTCATATCTAAATAGATTGTGAAAACTTACTTATTAATATATTTGAATGGTTTCACTTAAAAAAATCAATAGTAGAAAATATGTTTGTTTATTTTTGTTAATTATTGATTGAAATTAACGTTACTATGATCTATAATCATTAAAAATTGGGATAATCAACAATATTCAGTTAATCAAAATCATTATTTTGATAAATCATACGTTTCATGAATACTCACATAATGAATCTCTTTTTTTCCCATTCCTCAAAACATTATTATATAAAGGAAGTAATATCATCCATTGTTATTCTATGTGAGAGTATATAAAGACAATAAATAAACATTCACATTTATGAATAGGTGGGATTAATGAATATAGTCCATGTTCTATATAATAATTCTATTAGTCCCAAATGAGTTATTATGATCAAATTTCTCCCATAACTTCCCACCAATAACCCATATCACAATCAATATCTACAACATTTGAATAGATAGTATTTATATAAAATAAATAAATTTTACAAAAAATAATATGTGTTTACATCTAATATGGAATGGTTGATTTCATTCAACTAGTGAACACCACAATTTATGGATTACATATCCTAAATTTACTAAAACTATGTCAATTTAATAATTTTAATTTCCTTACCTAAACACACAATGATATAATTCTATCTCATTATTTATTTTGTCTTCGTCTTTTCTATTCCAAATTTATTTCCAAGACAGTACATGAGCACTTTGATATAACACAAGACCAATCTATCCATTATCCTCTAAAACTAGCCGTTAAAATTCCCATTACCATAAATACAATATTTTTCATGGATTACATAAACAACACATTTAAACTAAAAAATAAAATTGGATATGGTCAATATAATCTTTCATTATCTAATATATACATGGAAACCATGAGAATGCTTCTGAATATAAAACAATCTACTAACCATTTCTTCTTGATCATGTATTTAACAATAATAATGACATGTCAAATAAAGTCATTATCTTGACCATTCAATTTTCCTTCATCTTAATGAACTATTATTAGTATTGTTTTTACAAAAAATTATTAAAACCGCATTTTCTATTGAAATGTCTTCCATATTGTGACTTTGTTTTCCATATATTGGCCTAAAGGTATTTTTTATAAGAAGAAGTCATTAATAATGAATGTGATTCCATGATATCAAGATGTTAACCATAGTCTAGATGTGGTCATGAAACATTGCTTCTTTTTTTATCAATAGTCAGTTAAACACTCCCATCCTTGCCTAAACAACTTCAATATATTGGAATATTATACCATTTCATTATAAGAACTGAATACATATTGATTCCAAAAAAATATATTTTATAAAATCAGGTTATTTATCAATTATTCTTAAAAAATCTCTAAATATCTTTAGGCCTTCTTTTTCATTTCCATTATAATATACATTTACCTTTCCTTTTTCCATAGAATCTACAAAGTCATTGGGGTTACTCTAATGCATGTACATATGGTCTTCAATATGATTTCATATTTCATCTTCAAATTTTAATCCAAAATATATTAATACCATTTTTAATCCTACATACTTCTTGATCGATGTATGATTAAATACTATTTTGAAGAACCATGTATGGTATCAATGTATAGTAATAATATGTTATTTTATCCATAAATCACTTTATCTTCTCAGATATTGTAAATATCACAATGGTTTCAACATTCATTAGTTTCTTTGATATTCAAACATATGGACTTTTCCTAGTTACCTTTTTAAATACATAATTGAAAACCATCCATAAACATGTAAAAAGAAAACATCAATTAATAGTAATGAATGTCAAGAAAATATACTTATAACCTCTTCATTTTAGTATTATTCGCCATTTCATTTTTTGGAAAAATATTCAATGAATCCATGAATATAATATATGTGGATATATTTGTCCCTCCCATTCACTTTGAATAGAAGATACATCCTATATTCTAATTTTTAAACATCTTTTCTCCCTCGGTTTTTATTATAAATTATAATAAATAACTTCATATTTTTTTAATAAAATAACTTCTCCATTTCTATAAAGAATAGATTCCCTATATTCATTCCAATTTCATGTAATTTGTTTCCAAATTTAGAGAGTAAAAAAGTTCTCTTCTATCATGATAATTCCTTAAGAATATTGTTTTAACCTTCGATGCTTTCATACTCCTTTAGGAATGATATTTTTATTACTTTTCTTCAACATGAAGATTCCACAACATCAAATTTACTCTATATCCTTCCAAATTTAATTTTTTAGTATATTTATTATATTACATACATCAATATTTCCATTTTTTAGTAATTACTTGATTTTGATAATGCTCGTAGATTGGGAAATAGTATTACAAATTTTCAATGTTTTTTAGCGAGTGAATTGACCAATTTTCGTATAGTTATCAAAAAATATTTTAATCTTATAGAGTTAAAAGTTTGTTTTGGAAATAATTGTATTAGTTAAGAACATTTATTTACTGAATTAAACTCAATTACATACATAAAAACACTTTTGACCATCCTTTTCATTTATTAATATTTTCATTTCGATTTAAATCTAACTTAGGAAATATCACCAATAAATAATAATGAATAAATAATGTATATGAATTAAACTATATGATAAATTAATATCCCTATATTAAAAATACATATATCTTTTTTTTAATGAGGTTAAAAAGCATTAAATGTTTTAGTTTTACATCCCCTAAATTCCATCAATTATGGAACTGATTGTAATAGTGATATTTACCCCAAAAATTTCCAATAAAAAAATTTGCATGCTTAAAATTATGATAAGAATTAATTTGATCATAAAAAAGTAAATCATGAAATATTTTTACGACGCTTTCGTCGGGGCACACGCTTCCATCCGTCGGGGCGCAACAGGTGCATCTTTCTTTGTGTTTCCCTGCATTCCCGCTTTCCAAAGGTGAGTGGCATCTGCTCCTTATTCAGGGACGTCTGCTCCTTGATCGAAACTGGGATGATGGGATATTTGTTATTACTTCCGTGGAATCCATCTCGGAACTCGTCACCTAGTCCCAGTCTCCCTCATAGATTTAATACATTGTTCATGAAACTCTTTCCAGTGCCATGTTTCCATGGATGCCAGTTAATTACACTACATCTGTCAGGAAATTCCAAAGGGTCCGGTCAGGGCAGCAACCTTCAGTCAAGGGAGTAGTCATGTCGAGGCATCAGTAATGTGTCTAAATGCTGGGGAATTTGTGTGTCTATCTTCTGTCCCTTATTCTAGGGCTTCTTGAGGGCGTGGAAGCCCGATGAATCCCACATCGATCATGAGGAATCATATGTCACAGGCATGTATCTGGGGTTTTCCTCAGCTTCATATGTTTAACACAGGGTATGTCGTAGGCTTAACGTCCAACGGAGATGGATCGGCATGATCAGAATACTAGCTAGAGTGGTCCAGATTGAGGAGTCCCCCTTGAAGGGTTGTCGGTATCGGGGTCAGCCCGTGGGTGGCTTCCCAGATGCAGTGGATGGATGTTGAGTGTCATGATCTCACCGGGATGTGGCGGCCCGGGTGAGAATTTGGATGGATGATGGATGGATGAATGAAGTGGAGGGGGATGAAATGGAACCATCGCAAGGGCAATAGTGAAGTTGGTCTTGAGCCTCGAGGAGACCTCATACGTATCCCCGTGGTAGGGAATCAAAGTCCGTGTTGTTCGGGATGGTGCCGGTGAACCGACGTGAAGGTAGACCTCTAACCGATGGTGTTGGGCTTGAACCTTGTGAGGTTTCCTACGTACCATGCCTTGACCTAGATCAAAGTCCTCGTAGTTCGGGTGGGAGCGCTAGAGGACCGATGTGAAGGTGGACCTTGGTCTGATGGGTCTCGTCAGAGGACCGATGTGAAGGTGGACCTTGGTCTGATGGGTAATGGGATTTAACCTTGGGGAGGCTTCCTACATACCATCCCTTGACAAGGATCAAATTCCTCTTAGTTCAAATGAGATGTGGGATACAGTTTAACGTCATGCGGGACGGGGGCGGACCGACGTGAATGAGGTCGGAATGACCGGGTGATGGTCTTGAACCTCATGGAGGCTACCTACGTACCATTCCTTGACATGGATCAAATACCACGTAGTTAAAGAGGTTTTCGTCAGTGAACCGATGCGAAGAAAGTACCTTGGTCCGATGGGAGATGGGCTTGAACCTCGGGGAGGCTTCCTACGTACCGTGCTTTGACATGGATCAAAGTCCTCGTAGTTCGGGTTGGTCACAACCACTTTCCATTGGACTAGAATGCAGTTTAACGTCATGATGGACGAGGGTGGATCTTGACATGAAGAAATGTTGGGCAGTGGGCTTGAACCTCATGGAGGCTTCCTACATACCATGCCTTGACATGGATCAAAGACCTCATAGTTCAAATGGATGTGCAGTTTATCGTCATGAGGGACATGGATGTACAGTTTAACGTCATACTGGTTGAGGGAATGTTGTTTAACGTCATGTTGGACGAGGGCATTTCCATGGTCAATGCTTACTCTAATCCCACGTGAGTCATGCTCGGTCTGAGAAACAAGAGGCAGCAGCGGCCTGACGATCACGCCACGAAAGATGCTTCCGTGGGAAGAGAAGAGGGGATTAGGCGTTAGGCGGCCCATGGTGTTGGTACTTACTCCATGATGGAGGCCCAAAGTGCAGCAAAGCGCGGTGGGAGAGGGATTTGGGACCAAATATGGAAGGTTCCTTGTTCCCTATTGTGCCCTCCACTGTCCTTGGCAGTGGGGAAGTACGGAGGTGCATGGGTGCTACCTTCCCCAAGAGAGGCTTGGGGGGCTTACACTACGGTGGTTTCCCTTATCCCGTGGACATATGCCACTCCGATAAAGAGGATATCATCCTCTATGGAGGGGTGGTCCCATCTACGTAGAGACCTGTGGGCGTAAAGGATGTACGAGCCGTGAGGACCCTTCGTACGAGGCACGGGGTCGGATCACAGTTTAACATCATGTGTTGAAGAAGAGGTGCTTGGCAGTTTAACGTCTTGCAACTCATACGAGGTGGGTTTACTAAACCCCTAGGATGTACATGACATGTACACTCTACTCCTTGGGGGAGGGAAGGTACCGGCAAGGCCATGGTCAAGGGGCGTCACAGAGCGAACCATCGAGGGGTCCACGTTAGCGTGGTTATGAGAAGAAGCAATATCCATTAGCATGCCAATGTGAATAAGAATTATGCTAATCAATGATATGAGTGGTATTTTCCATGGTACTCTGAAAGAACATCGTGCACACCTGGAGGGTCGCACGAGAAGAGGAATTTCCAAGCATAGGGGTGTGCTTCACGAAGTGGAGTGCCTTGGCCTTATCATGGGGTAGCGGTGTGAATGAGAGGTGCTTCTCGAAGTGGAATAGTGTTCACGGAGCACTACATCGTGAAGCAGAGGTGCCTCGCGAGGCAAGGTTCTGTGAAGCAGTGTGCTTCACGATGTACAGCGACCCTGCCTTGTCATGTGGATCAATAGTATAGGATGGGTGTTTTGTAAAGCATAAATGTTCCGTAGATGACCGAGTTCCCTTGGGAATCCACTTCCTCCATGAATGCCCTTTGGCTTCACGAAGGGCATCCCTCTCGGAATAGGGGCTCAAAACGAGACAAGGTGAATGAATCTTGCAAAGAAAAAATACCTCACGGAGCTCATGATTCCCGAGGCGAAGTGTGCTTCACAATTCGGGAGTTGAGAAGCTGAAAGGTTGGATTATCCTTCCTCTGGACTCAAGGGGAGCCCAGTATTTATAGGCAAGGGGTGCCACGAAGCAGGGCTCACGCGACGCGAAGTGTGCTGCGGTGCTTTGCGGCAGGTCGTGAACGTCAATGGGGTTCACAGAGCGTTACCGACTAAGGGGCTTCACTGTGGGTTTACGAACATTAAGGAATTCGCGGAGAGTTATCACCTCCTTTTCTTTGCGGTGGGTCACGAACGTCAGGTCGTTCACGAAGCATTACCGCCTCCTGTGCTACGCGGCGGCTGCGGTGTTCGGCGGCGCTCCATGTCGGGGCTTCGAGAGGCAGCGTACGGGATTTTTTTCCTTCTACCATTTGCAGTCAATATTTTGGCACCAACAAATTCCCCCCCTCAAACATGGAGCCTTGTAGGGATCAAGGGTCGAAGTCTGAGGGAAAATTGCCAAAATTATCGATGGTTCGTGATGCGGACTCGCTAAGGGGAGCGTGGGGATGACAGCGGCCGCGCGTTCTGTACGCGCCGCGTTGCTCCGCATGGGCGGGACGTGCCACGATGCTCTGTGTGGGTGGGACGTGCGGCGAAGCACCATGGTTGTTGCCTAAAAATAGGGGGATGACCTCTCATTTTTCCTCTCGTGAATTTTGTCATTTTTCGCTCTCGACTTCGAGAAGCTCCCCGTACTCCACGTCTGCTCTCCGCGAATCGAGATTCGTGGCGAACTGCGAGTCTCTGACTCCGTGACCACACCAAGAGAACTTCTGTTTTCTGGCCTAGGCCAGGCTCCGTGGCTTGGTTTTGCGCCCAAGCTTCACGAGAGCTCTTTGCTTGCAACCTTCGCGACACGACCCGTAATTTTTTTCTAAGTTTCGAAACCGAAATGGCTCATCGAGAAGCTGTGTTGGGGATGATTGAAAATGCCGCCAGGAGGGATGAGATAGCTAACTGTCTGGGCCTTGGGGATATGGTCCAAATCCACTCGGACCATAATTCTTTGACAGAACTGATATCAGAGAGTTAGAAGAACTATCCGCAATGCAAGAAGCTCCCTTTGTATGGCTTCAGGCTGAGGGATGATGTCTTCAACCCTTAGGCGAGTTGGGACGAACCAGCTTGCTGGTTCAGGAGCATGCCATGCCAGCGCCAGTGGTTTAGGGTGGCCGATGGTCATGCACAAGAGGACGTCACACCTGTCACAGCTGAATGTCTCTACAACCATGTGAACCATATTTACGGGAATCCACTGCAACAGGAGACGTCCCCTCCTCTGTACTGCACCATGCTAAAGGCGGCTTTGCAGGATTTGAAGAAGGGGTGTTTCGATGAGTGGGACTTGCACCAGGGCGGTAACTTCACCAATGACTGGGCATGGGCCTACTGGGTAGGCACCTCATGCGATGAGTTTGGGGCTGAGCTGAGGAGAGTGGGTTTTTATGAGGGGGCATGGGCCTCCCAATTCCACCTTTACTAACTGAAACAGCTGATGTTGGAGCTGCTGAGGAGATGGTCTTCTAGGAACAATACTTTTTACCTGAACCATGGGGAGGTGGGCATCAGTATGTGGGATGTCTAGCAGATTTCGGGTGTCCCGATCTTGGGGGCCATGTGTGATGAGTTCCTCGCCGTCATGGGTTCGTGGGAGGATACAGAGTAGATTCTGTGACTTGAGTTAGAACTGATGGAACTGGTCCTTGGAGAGGACAAGGAGGCAGTGAGAGATGTCCACTTTAAGAAGTGGTTCGAGCGGTTCCTGAATTTTTTGGAGAATCAAGAGTTCCCTACGAGGCCACAAACTTGTCCAAAGGCTGCTCAAAAGGGAAAGGAGCACTCTTATTGGCGGGTCATGGAGGACAGCCAAAGGAAGACTTGGCGTTTCAGTGTCAGTAAAGAACTGCAGTGGGTAGTTAGGTTGGCGGCGTTCATCACAACCCTTATCTGCGGTTGGATCCTACGGGTGAGGGATACCAACATGGGGGTGTGGCACAGCTCGTTCATCATAGCGTCTATGCTGGCCAGGGGGAAGTGGGTCAATTTGGGGATTCCAATGCTCGCCAAGCTGTACAGAATGTTGTGGCATGTTAGCGAGGGCAAGAGGCCGACAAGGATATGCGGGCCCTTCCAGCTTCTTTATGGGTGGATTGTGGTGCACATCAGGGGGATTTATGTGTATCCAAAGACTATCTTTCCTCTAGGATCAAAGTTTCGCCCCTCCATTCTGAATGTGGTCGGGAGCTTCCCATTCAAACTAAACATGCCGAGGGTGCTGAACCGGTTGTGGAGGGAGGATGAGTTTCATTTCAACCAGTTTCTGTTGTCGACGGGGGTACTTACCGTTGATGGGTAGGGAACGGAAGAGCACCGGGCTTCTCTCTTGGCTTTTTAGGCGGAGTTTTTGTGGCAAGATTATATCGTGAGCCGCTCTGTGAACCGTACACCCCGCATCGGTTTGCGAGGCAGTTTTGGTGCATCCAACGGCTGACCCCGCAGGTCTACTGGGAGGTGCGTCACGGGGAGCACCAATGTGTGATCAGCCTGTTGGGGCTCTTGTTCACACAGGAAGACGAGAAGATGAGAATTTCATTGCCTCCATCCACCGCCGCTTTCATATTGGTGAGGGAGTATGCCATCATATGGGAGGCTACTTATCCGGGGGAGATGTTGAGGCAGCCAACCATTCGGGTTGGTGACGGCGGGCCTCCTTTATCACGAGGTAAGGGTCAGAGGGCAGCAAGGGCCTCTCGCAGTGGTCGGGATACCGTGGCGGCAAGACATGCACCGGCCGTGGGTGTGGCAGCAGCGGTGGATCCGGTGATTCTAGAAGAGCAGGGCCATTCGGAGAGATAGCCGCCGAGGGGATTCCGTAGGATATCCGCTCAGGCACCTTGGAAGCGGCTGCGCCATATTTACATGCCAGAGAATTCCATCTTCCCAGAGGCCTTGGACATTTGGGATGTCAACCGGCAACAACTCAGTCTGCCTAAGATGTGGGAGCTCCTGAATTGTCGCGGGATGGTTCTTACAGGTATAGGCCCAGTCCGAGATGGTTTCACGGCGTCTCCAGCGAAGGCAGAGCAATATTTGGTTGATCTGGAGGACTACGTTCACTACAGTGGTGTCCAACACCCAATGAAAGAATGGGTGAGGGTACTTCTGGATCAGACGGTTCCGCCACAGCTGTCAGCTGCTGATCTAAGAGAGCACTTCCCCTGGTGGAAGAATAAGAGGACTCTTCTCGGGAGGATGAGACTAGCGGAGGGAGCCCGTTGGAGGAGGGTGAATTCAGAGATCAAGACTCAAATTCTGATGATTTCGCGGAGGTATCAATGTAGCATTCTAAGATTCTTTCATCATGGTCATTTCTCAGGTCATCATGGATTTCATACAGATGTTTGAACCATGCAGGAGGAACTTGTACATAGGCCTTGCTCTCGCCCCTTGGCAGGTGATGATGCCGGACCTTCAGAACCCGCGCCTACAACTGCGTCTAGTTCTGCGTCTGGTGGGGGCACACCGCCCAAGGTGGCTCCCCTAGAATCTCCAGACCTTCCAACAGCATATGGAGAGCCACACCTCGAGGTCCCGTCATCATCGACTCAAGAGAAGCACCAGGAGTTCGATCTCCGTAAGTTTCTTCTACTGGATTCATTGCTATCATATGTAGATTTTGCCAACTAACATTTATGTCCCTCTCTATTGTACAGTTCTTCGACTAGCATGGGCTGCTGTAGCAAGACAGGTCGGGATGTCTGGTGGCATCCCTCTAAGGGTCATGCTGGTGATGGTGGAGATAGTAACCCCATCTCCCCGATCTGCAACACACACTATCATCGGCGGGACCACCAATAGGGTCGTGCCCGAGGTTATTGAGGTGGAGTCCGATGACGAGGATCAATAGGCCGACCCATGTCCCGTCATGCATGCTCCGGTGCCAGATGTCGCACCAGATTCAATGCCAGATGCAGATCCTGCCGAGGACTTCCTGTGGGCGTATCCTGCATACGAGCCTGCCCATCACGTAGACTGGGACGAAACGGCCTCCGAAGAGGAAGACAGCCGCATAGTATGCGGCCAATCGTGGAAGCTAATCACGCGCTTCATCATGGACACCCCAAGCGCTATGGCTGAATGAAATGGACAGAATTTGTTGGCGGCTGCGCGAACTGTGTCTGGGGGAGTGGATGCCCAACTTCCTCATGCGCTCATCCAAGATCTCATGGATGAGGAGATCCAGGAGTATGATCTCAGGCTCAGCGTGCGCTAGCAGCAGAGGATGATGACAAACATCAATAAGCTCCATGAGACTGAAAGTGAGGTCCAACAGCTGCAGGCACGGGCGGATGAGCACTCATCCTCTCTTAATAAAAAATATAAGCTGATCTCATGGTTGAAAGACCTTCTATAAAAGGTAGAAGAGCATATGAGGCAGGCTTCTGGAAAGATGGCTTCCATTTAGGCTGGCATAGAGAGGGCCAGGGCCAAGGCTGACGAACTGCACCCCGCCGCTACTGAGGAGGAGCAGGAGCAGAGTCAGCAGCAGCAATTCCTGGATTCCACAAGTCGAAGTGTGGAGGAGCTGCAATGCTCGTTTTATGGGTTCAATCCATCCATGGGGGAAGTCGAACCCTGGGTACTATAACAATTACAAACTTTTTATTGGTACTTTCGTGGTTCAATTTTTTTCTTTTGAATGCTGTAGAAAGCATGATTTCTACTGTTTGCATCAATTCATTACATCCCTACAATGTTTGCGGGACGTCTGGTGACAATTCCCAAAGCTCACGTGGGTCAAGCCCGATGTGAGAAATATGAGATAGTTGCCTCATTGTCCCACCCAACATAGGAGTGGAAACCAGGATTCGGGCATCCAGGGTTTGGATAACTAGTCTAGATTTCCGGAAAAAAATAGGAGAGACATGGTCGAAGAAGGGAGTTCTCAAAACAGCCAAATTACCGTTTCATCGGCGTGCTCTTATGCACGAATGGTGTGACGCTAGGGGTGCTGAAACTGGTCCGAACTGATGGAAATGGGATGTGTGAATCATGATACCCATGATTCGGAACATTGTGGGGATGGCGTGACAATAAATGAAAATTGTTAACTGTAGGGATAGACGATATCCTTATTGTGTTAGCCTGAAATGGGGACAAAAAATGAGGGTTGACCATTGACCATGTTCGAAACATGGGACCAGGTCACAAATGTTGTTGATCAGTCCTTCGGGACGATGGCCCAAGATGGTAGTCAAACCCTAGGTCGAGCATCCATCCTGTTAAGGGGTCCTTCCAAACAAGACCAGTCTTCCGGAACGTTGGCCCAGGACGGTAGGTGAGCCGATGTGGCATGAGACTAGGCCGTTAGGGGGTCCCTTCAGACATGGAAGGGGATGAGGGTCTGAATAAGGGGCATGATAAGCGTGGAATATGGAGTGATGGTTTGTCCGAACAGAATCCAACACTCATGTAATTACACCACCATGGTGGGAGTACGCCAGATGGGTGCGTCAGTTTGATTATAGATCCTTCCTTCTTTGGGACAAGGCGTCTCTAGCCAGGGGGTATGTCGCTTCTTAATGGGATCTTGGGGCATCCTGAACTTGTTCAGGGCAGAGTCATAGTTACATGGTCCTTTACGAGGGGTCCGACCAGGGGGAGGAAAGGGGAAGTATAGGATTAATGATTCCTATGGGCTGGACCCTAGGAAAAATACCAAGGTGTCTCTACATATCCCATGAGGGTGGGAATCAAGTCACACATAATTATGGAAGAACAGTGTAGTCATTGACCAACACTGGCCGGTGAAATCTTCTCTAGCAGTGGCTCTGGTGCATCCCATGATTAACACGGGGCATCCTGAACTTTCTCGGGGTAGAACCGCAGTTTAGTGTCCTGCATTGAGGACATATGGACTCATGTAGTATAATTTCATACGATAGGACGTGGAGTGAAAGAGAAGAGACCAGGGAGCATATGGTGTGGTAGTTATGAAACCGATGTGAATGAGGACTTGGAGTCCAAATCACACCACGTACCCCCAGAGAAAACTCTCCAGGCCGAGGGACCAAGAGTGACGATTAGTCTAGGCCTGATGTAGAGTGGTTGGGCATTCCTATGTACCCCATGAGGATGGGAATCAAGCAATACGTATTTCTGAAAGCGCAGTTTAACATCATACAGGATGATGAGAAGCCTGACCATGTTGGTACACATCCTGCCAAAACTACTAAGCCCACGTGAGTCATGATCAGTGTGGGAAACAAGAAGTAGTGCTGGGACATTCCTGACACAGAAAGGGGAAGGTTAGGGTAATGGGACTCTTGGTGAATACTAGCCCCATAATACTAACACGACCATGTGACGCACCTAGATGCGTGAATAGATAGAGCCGAGTATGTTGGAATTCCACTTGAACATGAGGAAGCGGAAATGTGTGAATCATGACGCAGGAGATTTGGATCACAATGATGGCGGCATGATGATAGAGGATAACTGTTAACCATGGCGGAAACGCAGCATCCATATCGTGTTAGCCTAGGATGGGGGAAGACAAATGAGTGTCGACCATTGACCATGTTTGAAACATGGGACCATGTCACAAATGTTGTCAGAGATCCGTAGGGACGTTGCCCGAAACGATTAGAAGGCCCTTAGGTCCAGCGTTCATGGAGAGCCCTTTAGTCTAGTATCCATGTCGTCCGAGGGTCCTTTCGGATGTGGAAGAGGATGAGGATCCAAATAGCGAGCTCATGAAACATGGCCTTGGGACGAGGGGAATGTCCATATGAAAATCCCACTCTCCGGGCTCTTTGTCAAAACACATCTGAACATGACAACTAGGCATATTAGATAGAGGGATCATAGTCCTTTCTCATAGAGAGGTCTTAGTTTAGGGTCGTAGAATTCAGACCATCTAGGAAGTTCTCGAGTTGAGGGACCAAACTTGAAAGTTAGGCTAGGCCCACAGGGAAGTGCCCAGGAGCTCCTACGTTTCCCATGAGGATGGGAATCAAGCCATAGGTAGTTCTGAAGAATGGTAGGCTGGGCCCACGGGGAAGTTCCCGGGTGCTCCTATGTATCCCATGAGGATGGGAATCAATCCATACGTAGTTCTGAATGGTGTCATGGTAAGGTACAAGTGCTAGGGAAAAAGGGGGAGTGTGGGCATGGCCCTTGCACTATAATAAGCAGAATTTGATAAATCTTTTTTGTTCTTTAAGATGAGTGAGTTTTTTTGTGAAGCGACTGGCCTAGCGTAGCATCCCTGGTGTCTCCACAAGAATCAATCCATGATAGTTGTTGAAAAATGGCATGGAATGTGACCAATACCCAACGTGATGTCCTATACAACGAGGTTATCACAATTCAGTTCCGTTTTTCGTCGTGTGGTCAGGAAAATAATTTCACAGTTTAGGTCGTGTGATAGGACCATGAATGCATTTTAACGTCATGCAGCACAGACGTAGCAGGGAAGATGCTGGGATGGGAATGTTTATGGTTTTGTGCGACATAACTGACGTGGATGAGGACATAATCCCTCATCACACCACACATTCCCGTAGTCAGGGTCCTAAAGGCAGGATGCTGAACTCAAGATGGACCCAAAGATAGGAGGTCTAGGAAATCCTACGAATCCCATGAGGACGAGAATCAAGCCAGAAGTAGTTCTTGAGAGATCTTAGTTTATGGTCTTTAGATCTCGGACCAGGGGCAGATGACAACTTTCCAGGTAAGCGCAGACCTCGACCTGATCCTTAAGCCCACGTGAGTTAAACTCGGTGTGGAAAACAAGGGGGAATATCCTTATCACAATACCCAAAACATCCAACTAGGGGGAGTTGGTGAATAGCCTTGAAGGACTCCTTTGACATGGCTTTGTTTCCCCAACGTGCAAACGTGCATGAAGGAATAGTGCCAAGAGTATTGAAACTCCACTTGGACATGATGATAATGGAGAAGGGTGTGAATCGTGTTTCTGACATTTTGGGCTTAATGGGGATAGCGTGGTGATAGAGGATAACTGTTAACCATGGTGGAAAAATAGTCTCCATATCTTGTTAGCCGGAGGTGGAACAACAACCGCTGACCATATTCGCAACATGGTATTTTTATCGATTTGTTGTCTGAAACCCTTGGGGCGTTGGCCCGTAACGGTAGGAGAGACCGTGGGCGTTGTATCTATTCCATTCTTGGGGGTCCCTCCGGGTGTGAAAGATGATGGAAGCCCTGATGAAGGGATACACAAAGCTTGGAAAGCGGATGTAGACATGTCTGAGTAAAGTCTGACATTCCAGGTAATAAACCGGAGTACCCTTAGGCACATTGGTGAACCGTCAGAAAGGGTCGTAGAAACAGCTCGGGAGGGAGAGGTACATGGCGTGGTCATTACAAGACGGACGTCAATGAGGACATAATCCCACACCACACCATATAATCCCCTCATGGAGGAAGAGTGGGCCAAGGGGCCAAGGTGGGATGGAGGTTTTCGGAAGATGGGGCTGGACCCGAAGCTTAGAAATTCAGGTGGTCCTATGTATCCCATAAGGATGGGAATCAAGCCACACGTTGTTCTGAAGTGATACCCAGGGGCAGAATATCCTAACAAGGTGGTGTACGGCGCGGTGGGTAATGATAACATAATCCCACACCATACCGCATAGTTCTGTAGGAAAGAATCTGTGCCAAGGGGCTCGAAAAGGACAAGGGGCCTGATGGTAGGCCTCAATGATGGAGGCCTGAGGCTGGAACTCAGTTAGGATGGACTGAATAACTTGCAGTTTAATGTCTTGAAGCAAGGACATGGGTCGTGGGCCTAGAGAGGCCAAGGGGCCTAAGGTTAGGCATCCGTCAGTGAGGCCTAGCCAATTTGCAGTTTAACATCTTGCAATGAGGATGGGGAAAGAGATAACTGTATCTCATCCAGGGAGTTGTACAGAATGGAAAGTAACTCGACGTGAAAAAGGACGTAATCCTACACCACGCCATACATCCCTTATAAGAGAATCAGGGCTGTGGGCCCGACCGTTGGCGCCACCCAGAAGGAAGTCTATCGCTTTAGGATGGGGCGGAACGAATCACTTCAATCGATGTTTGGGACATCTTGGGGTGGACCCGATGATCCAAGACACTGTTGACCATGTTCGAAACATAGAGTCCCTATGGTGACCTGATATGGGAGCAACAAATGATCTTCGACCATTGACCAAATTCAAAATGCAGGACTTGTATCGGCTTGTTGCTCGGAAACCCTCGGGGGAGTTGGCATGTATCGGTAGGAGAGCCCTTGGGCGTTGTATATAAGCCATTCATGGGGGTCCCTTAGGGTGAGGAAAGTGATGGAATCCCAGTCAAGGAGTGGTTGAAGCATAGTTTTATCCATCAGGGAAAGAGGCGAACATCTCCATGGGGGACGTGCATCTGGGTCGAGGCTTGCTCGACGTGTGTTGGGAAAAAGTGTGCATCCTTCCATATGCCTTGATCCCAGGGGAAGATTTTTGGATTTTGGGCTAGGCTTATAGATGAAATGTATGGGCGTTCTTACGTATCCTATTAGGATGGGAATCAAGCCATACGTTGTTCTTGAAGGACATGCAGTTTAATGTCATGGAGTGAGGACGTGGGAGGATTGAATAACGGGAGTGGGCACATGGTGCAACACTTAAAATCCTTGTATAAGCGGGGATAAGAAATACTACTACTCATCATGCAAGGATCCTCCAATAAAACTATACCCATGGGGATAGTGAAAGAGAAGAGATCGGGGCTGGGCTCAAGATGAGGCGTTTGAGAGTTCCTATGTATCCCATTAGGATGGGAATCAAGCCACACGTAGTTGTTGAAGTGCAGTTTAATGTCGTGCTGGATAAGGGATGCATCTCATTTTGGGATATGTACGGTACGATAGGTAACCCAACGTGAATGAGGATGTATCCCACACCACACTGTGCGATCCCACAAGACAGTCTGATTCAACGAAGGCCAAGGGGCCTCAGGCCGAGCCTTGGTCAGGGAGACCTTACTGGCTTGCAGTTTAACATCCTATAGTTAGGACAGGGGCTAGGGGCCCGAAGATGTCGAGTGGCCTAAGGCTAAGCCTCGGTCAGGAAAGCCCGACTGGCTTTCTGTTGAACGTCTTATAGTAAGGACGGGGGTCAGGGGCCCAAAGAGGTCGAGGGTCATAAGGCTGATCCTCGGTCAGGAAGACCAAATTGGCTTGCAGTTTAGCGTCTTTCAGTGAGGACGAGGGAGATCTTAGTTTAAGGTCATAGAGCTTGGACCATTTTGCAGTTTATCTTCTTGCAAGATGATATCGCAGTTTCAATGTCATGCAGGACGTTGGTGTAGTTTAGGGTCATGCTAGACCGTGATGTGCAGTTTAGGGTCGTTCGGGACCGTAACACCTAGTTTAGGGTCGTGCGGGACCGTAACGCGTAGTTTAGTGTCGTGCGGGACCGAAACACGCAGTGTAGGGTCGTGAGGGACCGCAACGTGCAGTTTAGGGTCGTGCGGGACTGTAACGCGTAGTTTAGGGTCCTCTGGGACCGTATCGTGTGTTTTAGGGTAGTGCGGGATAGTAACGTGCATTTTAGGGTTGTGCGGGACTGTAACATGCTGTATATGGTCGTGCGGGACCGTACAGTTTAAGGTCATGCGAGACCAAAGATTCTTAGGCAATGTAATTCTTGAGGAACTTGGCATTGGTGGGAGGAGTTATGCGCTCACCATTCATGGTCGCCAAGGAGTATGCTCGGATGGGGTAAACCTTTTAGATGACGTAAGGTCCTTCCCATTTGGGATCTAGCTTGGGCGGTTTTCTACCGGGGATCATTGGCACACGAAGGGCCAACACTAGGTTTCCCTCTAGAAAAGAGTGAAGGCGAACCTTCTTGTTGAAGGCCCTTGCTATCTTATTCTGATGCCTTTCCAGATTGTCCAGGGCACAAATCCTGTTCTCATCCAGTGCTTCCAATTCAGCTAGATGGATTTCGGCCACCTTATCAGGATCCTACTGGTCATAGACTACAGTGTGTAACAAATGCAGCTGGATCTCAATGGGTAGGACAACCTCATCCCCATACACAATGGAATATGTGGTCACCTAGATGGAATTGCGAGTCGTCGTCCGATAAACCCAGAGGGCGTTTGGGAGATTGTCTGGCCAACTTTTCTTGTTCTGACCAACCATTTTTTGAAGAATGTTAGAGAGGGATTTGTTGAATGCCTCGATCTATCCATTTCTCTATGCATGATAGCGAGAGGTATGGTTCAAACGGATATTGTTGTTGGCATACAATTTCTTCAGCTCGGCTACTCAGATGTTTGTGCCATTATCGGTGGGTACAGCGTGAGGGACCCCAAACCGGTGGATGATATTGGAGCTCATGAAGTCGACGATGGAATGGGCCTTGACATCTTTGAGTGGAACTGCCTCTTCCCACTTGGGGAAGAAATTTGTAGCAGTTAGGATGAACCTAAAATGGCGATCAATTGCTGGTGGATATGGTCCCACTACATCAGGTCCCCACACCGCAAATGGCCAAGAGTACTTTGTGGAGTGGAGAGGCTTCGGCGGCCGATGCAGGAAGTTGGCATGAACGTAGCATGTGTGGCATCTCTTGGAAAACTCGATACAATCATGGATCATAGAGGTCCTGAAGTACCCCAACCTTCGGATTTGATGGGACAGCTTGGGCCCAGTCTTGTGGGCATCGCAGGAACCAGCGTGAACCTCTTGCATAACCTAAGAAATCTCAACTCTTTGAACTCAATGGAGGAGAACACCATCGAAGCTCCGCTTATAGAGGATCTACTCAAGATTGGGACTAATCTGAAGGGTAAACTACAATGTGCAGTATCGGATTCGCTCGCGCTTCGCCCAATCGTCTAGGATGAAACCATTTTGAAGATACTCGACAAAAGGTTCCCTCAAGTCTAGAGTGGCCTCAACCGTTGTGTCTGACAAACCTAGGAATCCTGACGTAGAAGTTCCAGTGGTAAGTTTTCTTATCCGTAGGCCGTCGTTGTCCTCTGGGGTGACGGGGGAAATGAATCTCCGCTGTGCCACATGTATGATCAAATCATCTTGGTCGGGTTCTGCGAGCGATGCATCTAAGCCAGCCAAAGCATCTGCTCGACCGTTCTGTGACCGATGGACATGGGTAACCTCTGGTCGAGAAGAGAACTGGGACATTAGACGGAAGGTGCACTCCAGCAATGGCACAAGCTTTGTCTTCTTGATAACATAGTTGCCATTTACTAGCTTGATTACCAGCTCATAATCTTCTTTCACATGTAGATGGGGCACATCGATCTCGAGGGCCAACTCGAGGCCGGTGATGAGAGCCTGGTACTCTGCCTCGTTGTTGGTGCAGCCTTCTGACAATGGGAATGAGTATGGTAGGACGGCTTGTTCATGGGCGATGAGGACAATACCCAGACCCACTCTGTTGAGCGTTGGATCATTGATCCTCCTACCGGTGGGGCTCTGGGAGGCACCATCGAAGTGAATTTTTCAACATGAGACGTCATGATTGACTGAGTGGATTGCCTCATCTGGAAAATCCCTATCCAGGGATTATTACGTGGAGGTTGGATGGGCAGCTAAAAGGTCTGCCAATGCCTGTCCCTTAATGGCCTTCTGAGGCATGAACCTAATGTCAAACTGCTGGAGGATCACCGCCCACTGTGCTAGTCGGCCAGTCAAGATGGGGCGGTTCAGAATGTACTCCAGTGGGTCTATCCAAGAGACCAACTGTACCTCATGGTGCTGTAGGTAATGCCGCAACTTCTGTATGGAAAAAACGAGCGCAATGCTGCTCTTTTCGATAGGGGTTTACTTGATCTCCGTTTCAAGAAGCATGCAGCTTAGATAGTAGAGACTGTTCTCTATACCCTCGTTGTTCTTTTGGGTGGGAATGTGTCGGGGGACAATTCCCGGGTGGACACGTAAAAAACCATCGGCTTTCTGGAGATGGGTGGCATCAAAACCGGATGTTGGATCAAAACCTACTTGATTTCCTCAAAGGAGGTCCGACACTATTCATCCCATTCGCAGGCGGTGGCTTTCTTCATGAGCCGTGAAAAGGGATAACACTTGTCAGCCAGATTCGCGATGAATCGGAGTATATAGGATAAGTGGCCTTGGAGACCTCTATGTTCCTGAATATTGCTCGGGGGAGGCATTTGTCTAATGGACTTGATCTTCTCTAGGTCGATCTCAATGCCCCAGAATCTAACAACAAAGCTGGGAAACTTCCCGGAGGTGACCGTGAAGGCACAGTTTAACGGGTTCATCTTCAGGTGGTGGGAACGGAGGAAACCGAACACGTTCTCAAGGTCATTGATATGGTCCTGGCCCTGGTAGGATTTGACCACTAGATCATCCACGTAGCATTCCGCCAGCATCCCATGAATTGGCCTGAATATGAGGTGCATGGCCCACTAATAAGTGGTACCTGCATTTTTCAGGACGAAGGGAATAACATGGTAACAAAAGGTACCTTGGTTGGACTTGAAGGCAGTCGATTCGTCGTCCTTGGGGGACATCTGGATCTCGTTGTACCCGGAATACCCATCCATGAAAGAGAGGGCTTCGAACCTAGCCATGGAATCAATCAATAACTTGGTCATCGAGAGGGCAATTTCATCCATTGGGCAGTGGCGATTAAGATCGCAGAAGTCGATGCAAACTATGATCTGCCCGTTCTTTTTCTTGAACGGCACAATGTTGGCAAGCCACTTGGGGTAATGGAATTCCTTGATGAATTTGGATTTTATAAGATTGTCAAATTTGGCCTCAACCATAACACCATGAGAAGGGTGCATCTTTCTAGGAGGCTTCTTAATCCCACGATGGTTTGACAGGAGGCCCTGGCAGTGAATGGATACCTGAGGATATTGTCCTGGAATCTTGTCGTAACTCCAAGAAAACACATCACATTGTTGTTTGAGAGAGTCTACTTACCGCTGCTGCTCCTCAGGGGACATAGATGCACTGATCAATGTGGGTCTCGGATCTGCCTCACTACCAAGGTTCACCTGCACAAGTTCATCAACCGTGGTAGAGACACCTTCCTCAAAGGTGGGGGGAGCATCCTCCGGATCTTCCTCTACACCTGTGGAGGGATTTCCACAAAGGGAGCTTGTTCTGAGCTATCAAACCCTGACGGGTAGTTGATGCCATCTTGGGAGGCGGTGGTCATCATATCAGGAGACCCATGTGCCACTGAGACCATATCAATGAACTCAGTCGATCATATCCCATCTGGACATTGACCTAAGGGTCCACGTTTGATGACATCAAAGCAGTGGTGATGCGTCAGCCTGAGTCGGTTGATTCCAACTCAGCGGAAGAGACACATATGACGTACTTCCATTGTCATAAGCCTAACATTCCGATACCGCACTAGGGTAGGAGGTTCTGGGATCACCTGAGCCTGGTTGGTGTAGGAGTACGAGGTGATTTTCCTTCGTCGCTTAGACATGGGAACATGCCTTCCTTTCTTACCTGAAACAAAAAAACACTACCCAATGTTGGGGGTCGTGGCCTCCAATCGATGGATCAGGAATATATAGGCATCATCCAAGCCTGCCCAGGGATCACTTGTGACCGGGGTTGGTTCATTCTCACTTGCTATGATTTTCTTATCCTTTCTCTTTTAATAGTCGGCGTCCAGATAGCGGGCTTCACAAGAGGCGAAAGGTGACGCATCTCCTTGGAGCATGCTTACTCGACCATTGAGGGAGAATTTGAGGCATTAGTGATACGATGAAGGGACAGTTTCATGCATATGGAGCAATGGCCTTCCCATCATGCTCTGTAGGCGGTGTCCTGGGATACAACCATGAAATTAGTGCTGGAAATTTGGCCACCGAACTGGGTCTTCAGGTGGATCTTTCCAATTGGGGATTGCTCGGTCCTATAGTATCCCTAGATTCTGAGGTCGAAGGGAGTTAAATCATCTTAAGACAGACCCAGATTTCGCATTGTCTGAGTCGGGATTAAGTTGATCCCAGAACCCATATAAACGAGGAGGTGGGGGACTTCCATGCCATTTAACTGGCCAGTGAGGTACAATGAGAGAATATTCTTCTGTATGGGAGGGTCCTCATCTTCACCAGAGAACGAGATAATTGCCTAGCATTCGGCATTTTCAATTTCCTCAGTAAGGAAGGCTTCCGCAGCTGCTACTTCCTTCTCAAACTGAAGGGGGATCCTTAGGGCCTCGACAAGTGCTTCACGCATTTCAGAAGATTGGAGAAGGGCCTCAAGGATAGAAAGCCTTGTTGGAATGCCGACCAGGTGCTTCAGGACATCGTACTTTTGTGCCAAAGGCGAGCCTCTGCTTACAGGAGGTTGTTCTGCAGTTGGAGGCATAGCGGGTCCTGCCGGTTGAACCGGTGGATGGCTAGTACTAGTTACATCCCACTGCCTACTAGTTGAATCCTGGAGAGTAGCTTCTAGATTTGGACCGGACAACGGAGATTGGCCTGCAGCCGGGCAAGACTGACTGCGATAAGGATGAGGCAGCTCTACCTGATCTAGTAGTACAAACGACGGTGGAGGTAGATCTGAGGGCATCAGATGTGGTTGCGTGTGCTGGTCTCTACGCTGAGCATACTATCTGGTTTTAATAGCATGCACGACCTGACTGAAAGAGAACACTGACGTGCCTCGACGACCTGCATGGTTTCTGTTCCGCTGACGTTAACGTTGGCTGGGGACGTTGGGGAGGTTCGCCTGGTGTTCCCCCTCATCGGGAGCCATACATGGCATTACCAGCTCCACGGTGTTAACCGAATCATACCAATGGTTGTCGCTCGATGAATCGTCCACCACTGGGTAGATTCTGGGAGGAATCCTTATTTCTGGGGGCATAAAGTCTCCAAGCATGAAGGATGACGATGGCAGTGGTGGAGTGCATTGATTCTTCTTAGGTTGCTGCTACTTTCCCTTTTGGGAAGATGTCGGCTGGGATGATGATGCAGAGGTACTGGCTACTTCCTCCGAAGGCTCTAGCTGATTCAGGCATCCCTAAATGATACCATGGGCCTAGGTGATAGTCTTTCGAGCTATCCTGTCATCGTATTTTTGGGACTCACAGTTGGGAACATGCTGCCACTCACCTTTTCTATCGCTATCGATCTCTGACCTTACGAAGACACGAGCTACTTGTGTCGAGGCCAGGCCCAACCTGACTATGTTGTTGTCGATCTGGTCTTGAATCCAATCTTTAAACGCATAGCATTTCTTGAGGGTGTGCACCAGAATCAGATGATAGGGACTGTAGTTGTGGTGATCGGTGAGATTCTCCTCTGTCGGCCTTCTGCACTCAGGTAAGGTCACAATCCCTTACTCTAAAGAACTTCGAAAGTAGCCAGGTACCTGATTCTCATTGAATGAGTATGTCTGGTGCCTTCTTTCGGGATAGGGGGCCCTGTGAGCCTGGCCTTGATGAGGGGCCCGGGGGGCCGGCCGAGGAGGTGGTGCCTGATTGTCTCGCCTAGGTGGTGATGGCGCATTTCATAGGAGAACCTGTCGATTCTGAGGTGGTCGCTACTGGGCAGGAGCCTGCGGTTGAGGTGGAGGACCTCTTCGGGGTTGTGGGGCCGGTTCCGCTGGCAGTAATTCTAGCTTCCTGGGGGATTCAATTTGGGCCACCACAGCTGGTTCGGCTCTGGCAGCCCTCCTAGCTGGGATCATAGGGGGCAGCAAACGTGCCTGACTAGCCTGTTGCAGAGCCTCCTTGAGGAGCTGAGCCTTATCTGATAAATCCCAGATCCCTCGAGGGTAGTTCTGGTTGATCATGGAAGGAACCAGTTCCGTTTTAACGTTCCCTAAACACATTGTCATTAATTGGTCCCAAGTCATTGGCATGTCGAGGGAGTATGTAATCCCTTTCCACCGGGTGATGAAATCCGAGAATCAGTCATCCGTCCTTTCATTACCCTTGAAGAGGTCTATGATTCTGGTCTTTCGCGTGGTGGAGCTGAACTGGTATAGGAACTGCCGATGGAGACCCTCCCAACTGGTCACCGATCGGATAGGGAGATGGTTGTACCAGATGAATGTGGGGCCCTCCAATGTATTCATGAAACATCGGAGCATGGTGGCTTTGTGCTGGGCCGGGGTCCCCAGCATGGGGCCACACATGGAAGAAAAATGGGCCAAGTGCTGCGGCGGGTCCCCTGTCCCGTTGAAGGGTGAGAAAGTGGGGTTCCCAAAACCCGGGGGGCATATCGTCCACCCACGCGGGATATGGCTTGACATCCTGTGGGACTTCCACCTACCACATTTCCAACGCTTCGAGGCGGGAGATGAGTGCCTCTATAAGATCATCTGGGTGGG
This sequence comes from Viscum album, assembly GCA_963277665.1. Taxonomy (NCBI): domain Eukaryota; kingdom Viridiplantae; phylum Streptophyta; class Magnoliopsida; order Santalales; family Viscaceae; genus Viscum; species Viscum album. Next base: position 1,728,530,577 of record OY728157.1, read on the forward strand.
GGTCCCTGTCTTGATGGGGATCCCTAATCACAATTGCATTGTTGGGTTCAACGACATGGTAGATGGCTTCAGCAGCTCGTGAAGCGATAGGAGGAACAACCTGTGGGGCGGATGGGGGAACCTGGGCTTGATTCCACATATTTCCCCATCATTCTGGAGGGATTGGCGAGACGTATCACACCCTATTGCCGCGAGTTCCGGCTTCTGCACTGTATGCGGAAGTAGTGTGATCAAGGTTGCTCGGAGGCATCTCGCCAGGGGGAAATTGTTCCTGCCCATGCTTCCCGGCTTGGGCTTACCATAGTCGGGTCACCGCTCTGCAGCGCGCTCATCCAGGAGTTCGTCAAGCAGTCTCTTATGCTCAGCAAGCTATTGGCGCAACACGAACTTCTAAAGATCTTCGTCTATCTTCTGTACAGAGGCGGACGGGTCGGAGTGCTTTAATGCTCTGACGTGCTCTTTACCCTTACCATCATTTTGACTGAGTACCATTGACTCGGTGGGTACATGGAGTTCTAGAAGGCTCCTCTGCTAACGGGTAACCCTCCCTGATGGGTCCAATAGTGGTTGTACACCCTCAGGGGGTAGGACTCCATCGAGAAATTCAAGCTCGTCCTCCTTTTCCACTATGTCAGCCATGTATACCATTACCCCTCTTAGGGGCATGTCCTCAATGTCGCATAACGAATCGGGTTGTCATCGGATAGGACTGAAGAGGAGGGTGTCATAGTGTCCCAAGCCACAGACATGCACATGGGGGTAGCTTCAATGTTGACTCTGCAGAGTACTTTGAAACTCTGAATGCATTTCCATTGAAGGGAACTCTAGCGGCCTGGTGACTCAGGGAACTGGGCCATAGGGAGTGCGGCCAAATCGATCAGGTGGCATTTCTCTCTGATTCCCTCAAATTACCCTCGGCTCCTAGGGTACACTACTCTCTCATAACTAAGGTGTAAGTGTGTCTCCCATAGGGTTCGGCGGAAGCACCCTACTTCCTCTGGGGTAAGGGACTCCGGCATGCAAAATATCAGCGCTGTCGTCGGCCAGAACTTCTCCGGGAAGAGATACGTTGCGAGAATGTTCCATAAGCTCCTGGGCTCAATCACAGGGCATGTACCCATTTTTCCCCACTCGTCACCTGGAGGTGGCTGAGGGACCGATAGTGGTACCGAGGCACACCGCTGGGATAATAAACTGGGCGGCAGAGAATACAGCGAACGAGCTGACTGGTCACCAATTTCCGGGCCATCCTCTGAAGGGTGAGGTGTCCTAGCCACAATATCACGGTACGATGGGTTGATAGCCACATCTTTTGATGAAAAAATTGCAGTCACCAGTGATGGGTCACACCATTTCTCTACCGCCGTTGTTCTCCAAAATAGCTCCCTATGATCTATGGTAGAGGTATAGGGCGCTTCTAGTGACGATGGTGGTGATTGCGCAGTAGGAACCAGTGGAATATCTATAATTTCTTCCTCCTGGATGTACCTACGGAGAGAGGAAGGAATCCAGTGGACTTCGAATTCTACGATAATGAGGCTGACGTGCCTTTTTCCTGCCCCAGTCCTTGACATGGAGAAGCGGGGAGAAGGTTCCATCGCTGAGTCGCATTCCGCTTCAGAATCTGAGAAACGGGTTGTTTCAACCTCCACTCGGTCCTTCCCAGGACTCTTCTTGTGGCGACGGCGACTCGTTCTGCTGCCCCTAGATGGCTCTTCGGGACAAGGTTGATTCTTGACATGTAGTCTCGGCGCGGTGCTAATTCCATGGTAGAGAGGACTCCCACTTGAGACAGCCGGGTTGCGAGGGGAACCAGGTAAAATGTCATAGGGTACATGGGGATGACCTCCATGAACAACACCCATGAGGGAAGAACCTCTATTGGAACAATAAGAGCATGGGGAGGACCTCCATTCTTGGTGTGGGTGGAGCGAGGTGGACCTTCACCCCTTGGGTTTCCGGGGTGAGTAGGACCTTAGGAATTTGTAGAGAGGACTTAGGGAGGACCCCCATGATGGAGAGGGACCGGATGGGCAATACATTCAGATCGACAGTCGGGGAAAGGAGGAGGAACCTTGTTCCCTGTATGGTGGGTGCGGGAGAGGCTTCCACGCCGAGCGTAACTGGCACAGGGCAGGTCTTCATTCGGGATGGGGGTATCACGAGGTATACCTCCATGAAGAGCTTCGGAGCGGGGAAGGCCCACGCTCCGTTGAATGGTGGTACAGGGAGGCCCTCCATAAGGGCGGACATCACTGCAGATTGGTTCGCGGCAATCACCGCTCGGGCCTGTGACCCCGAGAACCAATCCAACATGCCCATGTGGCGATTGGGTCCTCAGTCCTAGTCGGGTGAAGGAGTGCCCCTGCTCAGTGTATGCAGGGACTCCATGATGCACGTCGGCGGTGGCTCATGCCACAGTACCTGTTGATGTCGACTCCCCTTGACGAGCGTCCCCAGCTCGGGCCCGATGCTGACATCGGGTCAGACGAGATGGCACAGGTGGTGTAGGGGCATACCCTACTTGCTCATATGGTAAAGCCAGATGGCAGTGCCGACGCACCCGGATGGGGGCCCCTACCTGGAGCCCTTGGGTTGGGACTCTAACAAGGCTGACCCATACATCAACCGCCTCATCAGCGTAAGGTGAGGAGTCTTTGAGGCATTCCGTGTGCAGGCTCGCGAAATGATTGAACGTTGGGGTGGAGAGCAGGGGCTCCCTCTGAGGCCTTTGAAGGCGGCGTTGACGGTGGGGCCTGGATGCCTCCAGGTCTAGGTAGGCCATATCCCGAGTTGGGATGACCCCTTCCTCCTTGTACCTACGTACAAGGTTGTTGATCACCCTTCGTTGGATGATCTCTGAAGGGGAGAGGGGACGTGGGCATCTCGTATTCACGGATGTTGAGGTGGTTGTGACAATAGTGGAGCCACGTGGAGTGGTTGTGCTGGTGTTGCCCCCACCCCTGCATAAGCGAGGGGCGATGTTCGTGATTTCGAAGCAGCAACCTGGTTCCTGGGAGGCATGGAGATCAACTCATTAGCACTCTGAGGAAAACGATCGACAACCAGTGCCCCAGCATCAATCCGTCCTCTGTGGTCGGTAAGAGGTATCCATGCCGAAACGTGGGAGAATGCAATGCCCCACGTTCTACTACCCCAACTTCCGGTGAGTTTCACGCCAGGCCCGCTATTTTCCTAGCGGGACCATGCGTCGGATATCTGGATCCGGGGACACGTCTATCTACTTATGTCTCGAATGATTCTAATCTCCATATTGAGGAGAAGACCTTCACATCGGGTTCAATATTTCTGTTTCTGACGCTTTCCCCGGGGTGCGCGCATCCGTCCGCTGGGGCGCAACAAGCGTGACTTTCATTGTGTTGCCCCGCATTCCCGCTTTCCAAAGGTGGGTGGTATCTGCTCCTTATTCAGGGATGTATACTCCTTGATCGAAAATGGGATGATGGGATGTCGGTTCTTCCTTCCATGGATTCCTCCTCGGAACTCGTCACCTAATCCGGGTCTCACACATATATTTAATACGTTGTTCGTGAAACTCTTCCTAATGCCATGTTTCCATGGACGCCAGTTATATTACACTACATCTGTCAGGACATTCCAAAGGGTCTGGTCAGGGCAGAAACCTTCAGTCAGGGGAGTAGGCACGTCGAGGCATCAGTAACGTGTCTGAACGCTGGGGAATTGGTGTGTCTATCTTCTATCCCTTATTATAGGTCATATCGAGGTCGTGGAAGCCCAAGGAATCCCACATCGAGCACGGTGAATCATATTCCATAGGCTTGTATTTGGGGTTTTCCTCATCTTCATATGTTTAACACAGGGTATGTCGCAGGCTTAACGTCCTGTGGAGACAGATTGGACTGATCAGAAAACTAGTTGGAGTGGATCAGATTGAAGAATCCCCTTGAAGGGATGCCAGTATCGGGGTCAGCCCGTGGGCGGCATCCTGGATGTTGTGCATGGAAGTTGAGTGGCACCATCTCACCGGGATGTGGTGTCCCAGGTGAGAATCATGATGGATGATGGATGGATAAATGAAGTGGAGGGGGATGAAATAGAACCATCACAAGGGCAACATTGTAGTTGGTATTGAGCCTCGAGGAGACCTCCAACGTATCCTCGTGGCAGGGAATCAAAGTCCGGGTAGTTCGGGACAGTGTCGGTGAACCTATGTGAAGGAGGACCTTGGCCCGATGGTGCTGGGATTAAAACTCGTGAGGTTTCCTACGTACCATGCCTTGACATGGATCAATGTCCATTTAGTTCGGGTGGGTGCGCCAGAGGACCGACATGAAGGTGGACCTTGGTCCGATGGGTCTCGTCAGTGAACCGACATGAAGGGGGACCTTGGTCCAATGGGTAATGGGCATGAACCTCTGGGAGGATTCCTACGTACCATTCCTTGACATGGATCAAAGTCCTTATATTTCAAATGAGATGTGGGATACAGTTTAACGTCATGCAGGACAGGGGAAGACTGACATGAATGAGGTCAGAAGGACCAGGTGATGGGATTGAACCTCATGGAGGCTTCCTACATACCATGACTTGACATGGATCAAAGGCCTCATAGTTCAAGTGGTTTTTGTCAGCGAACCAATGAAAAGAAACTCTTTGGTCCGATGGGAGATGGGCTTGAACCTTAGGGAGGCTCCCTACGTATCATGCCTTGACATGGATCAAAGTCCTTATAGTTTGGGTTGGTCACAACGTCTTGCCATCGGACTGGAATGCAGTTTAACTTCATGCTAGATGAGGGTGGAACGTGATGTAAAGAAATGATGGGCGGTGGTATTGAACTTCAAGGAGGCTTCTTACGTACCATGCCTTGACATGGATCAAAGACCTCGTAGTTCAAATGAATGTGTAGTTTAACATCATGCGGGACATGGATGTGCAGTTTAACGTCATGCTGGACGAGGGTATACAGTTTAACTTCATGCTGGATGAGGGCATTTCCATAGTCGATGCTTACTCTAAGCCCACTTGAGTCGTGCTCTGTGTGAGAAACAATAGGCTGCAGTGGCCTGATGATCACGTTGTGAAGGGTGCATCTGTGGGAAGCGATGAGGGGATTAGACGTTAGGCGGCCCATGGTACAGGGACTTACTCCAGGATGGAGGCCCAAAGTGCGGCAAAGCATATCAGGAGAGGGATTTGGGACCAAAGATAGAAGGTGACTTGTTCCCTATTGTGCCCGCCACTGGCCTTGGAAGTGGGGATTTAAGGAGTTGCATGGGTGCTACCTTCTACAAGAGAGGCTTGGGGGCTTACACCAAGGTGGTTTCCCTTCTCTCGTGGAAAATTGCCACTCCGTTAAGGAGGATATCATCCCTTATGGAGGGGTGTTCCAATATTCGTGGAGACCAGTGGGCCTAAAGGATGTCCGAGCCGGGGGGACCCTTCGTGCGAGGCACGGGGTCCGATCACAGTTTAATGTCATGTGTTGAGGATGAGGTGCTTGGAAGTTTAACGTCCTACAGCTCAGACGAGTTGGGTTTACTCCGCACCCCTAGGACTTACATGACCGGTACCCTCTGCTCCTTGGGGGTGGGAAGGTACTGGTAAGGCCATTGTCAAGGGGGGTCGTAGAGCAAACCATAGAGGGGTCCACGTTAGCGTGGCTATTCTAAGAAGAAATATCCATTAGCGTGCCTATTCGAAGAATCATTAGGCGAAGCAATTCTACTTATGGTGTTGTCCATGGGATTATGAAATCACCTCGTGCAAACCTGGAGGGTCACACGGGAAGAGGAATTGCCAAGCAAAGAAGTGTGCTACGCGAAGTCGAGTTCCTTGTCCCTAGCATGGGGTGGGGGTGTGAATGGGAGGTGCTTCGCAAAGTGGAATAGTGTTCGTGGTGCACTGCCTCGCGAAGCAGAGGTGCCTCACGAAGCAAGGTGCTGTGAAGCAGTGTGCTTCGTGATATATAGCGACCCTGCCTTAGCATGTGGATCGCTAGTACAGGATGGGTGTTTCGCGAAGCATAAACAGTCCACGGCTGCCCAGGTTCCCTTGGGAATCCCCTTCCTCTGCAAATTCCCTTAGGCTTCGCGAAGGGAATCCCTCTTGGAAGAGGGGCTCAAAACAAGACAAGGCGAAGGCATCTCGTGAAGAAAAAATACCTCACAAAGCTCATGATTCATGGGGTGAAGGGTGCTTTGCGATTTGGGAGTTGATAAGCTGAAATGTAGGATTGTCCATCCTCTGGACTCAGGGGATCCCAGTATTTATAGGCAAGGGGGGTCGCGAAGCAGGTCACACAAGGCGCGAAGGGGGATGCGGTGCTTTGCGGCGGGTTACACACATCAACAGGGTTCGCAGAGCGTTACCGCCTCAGGGGCTTCGTGGTGGGTTCGCATACGTCAAGGCGTTCATGGAGCGTTCTCGCCTCCTTTGCTTCGCGGTGGCTTGCAAACGTTAGGGCTTTCACGGAGCGTTACTGCCTCTTGTGCTTCATGGTGGCTGCGGTGTTCGGCAGCGCTCCACGCCGGGGCTTCGCGAGGTAGCATGCAAGATTCTTTTCCTTCTTCCCTTTGTGGTCAATATTTTGGTGCCAACAAAATCTTACCAGTATATTATTATAACTCAATCATGTTTTAGTCTTTCTTCTACATAGGATTAATTTATTTGATATATTTTGTATACTAGAATTTATAAGACTCCATTAAATACATAATGTAGGAAATATAATTAATCCTTAAAAAATATTCATATATTCTTATATATAATAGAATCACCAGTGTATTGTCATTATAGAATATTTCTATTTTAATTTTTTCAAAATATGATTAATATAAATTAAATTCCTTCGTTGTTTTTTTTAATTCGTTACAAGTCCCTTATTTAATGTTTTTCTTATCTATATTGATCATGATATTTTGTTAAAACATTAATTGAATTAACCCCTTATGTTAATCTCTCATATTTCAGCAAATACTGTCCATGTATTACACCTCCTTCTTAAAACAATGTCACTTCATAAAAAGTTGTGTTAATTAAATACATAAGTGAGTAAGGAAATTTTTGAATATCCTTATGTAGTGGAATGTTATTTTGCACTATGATCCAACCCTTTTATTCCAAAATCATCATATAATATTTTTATGTTTATAATTTTTGTTATATCCCTTATATAAATCATTTCCAAGATATTTCATTTTTATTTCTCCACCTCGAATGTATGCGAAATCGAAGTAGTGAATGTTTTATTTTTTAATACACGTAACACTGAGACATTTTAGACATAAAAAATTATGTTTGATAGCCTACATAACAAAATACACAATATTTTAATGAACCGTTGAATATATTTTTTAAATATCACATTCAAATCATATTCATTGAATTCAAAGGTATGAATAAAATTAACAAGATTATGATAAGTATATAGAGAGGTCCTAATTAATTAATATTTATTGATTAGTTCTTCTTATATAACAGCCCAATTTTTTTGTGAAGTCATCTAATACATCAAAATACATTTTCATAAAAAATTATTATATTTTTCATTTCATGTTTGGTAATTATAATTAATTTATACCACATTTTGATCTTTTATTTTAAAAAAGAATAAATTTTTTGAAATACATATATAAATATTATTGAATGTGGGGAACACATTAATTATTCGAGTTAATGGCGTATTTTAATGGATAACTCCTAAAATAATGAATGAATTTTTTTAATTAAAACGGATTGTGTTTCTTTTTATTGGAATTTAATAATTAAATCATGGAAGTATTTTTGTCAATGAGATTTTTGTTATAAAATCACAAAACATCACATGACACTGTTTATTTTTAGAAGAATATATGTCTCAATATAAAATATTAAATATAAAATTATATTTACCTTCATGGGTTTATATGCTCATGGATGATCATAAATTCAATATCTTAAACACCTAGTTTTGATTTTTTTTATGTGATTAGATTTTTATCAGTATTTGGAATATTTTCAAAGACATGTATGGAAATACAAAACATTGGGGTAGTTTATAAAAAATTTATTTAAGGAAGACTATATTTAAATTTTGGAGAAATAATATTAAATTTATTTGTAACAAATATGTTTTTTATTATATTTTATGTTATATCAATTATGGTTCATCAAAATTTGGGAGTGTCATTGGAATTATATTAAAATAGTTTTTGAAAAGGATAACGTGAGAGATTGGGGACAAATTGTCGCATCTGGAAAGGTAGTGGGGCATGAACCGAAAACAAATCGGTGTTAGTGGTTTAGTACCAACCAATGATCTATATATTATTCAGTTAATATGTCATTGTGTTTAATTCAATGATTTAATGGATAAATATTAATGTTGAACCAGTGGTGTTATTGTTATTATTTGGATATTTATTTACTATATTGAATAACTTGTGCTAACCATGACAGTATTGGAAATTATTTAGAGGAAAAACAAAATACTTTTAACTCTTTTATTGATATTAGAATCTCTTAAATGTTAATTTATGTTCTTCAAGAATTAAAAAAATTATCTTCAAGATTCATTTCGTTGAGTAGGAAATAATGTGGAAATTGTTCTCCGCACAACCCACATATGAAATTGTGAATATGAAATAGAAATATATCATTTATATAAGTTTCCTTATATATTTATAAATTAAAATAATACCTAATCATTATTAAAAGGATCCTAAAAAAAATTTAATCTAAATACATTTATATTTGTACAATCAAATGTTCTCTTAAGTCATCACATATTTAGATTTTTTTGGTCGTTAACTAACTCTTGATCATTCAATTTCTTATGATCAATAAACTATATCACTCGCCATAATTATTTATGCCATTCTCCAATGTCCATATTTTCACTTCCCAAGAATTTTCTCATACATGCAATCCCATTTATGTGTTATTCAAATGATCTTGATACTTTTTTTCTCTCATATCAACAGACTATTTTTAAGACCATTGTTTACAAAGAGGTATTTCTATAGAAGTATATTCAAGTTTCAATCCATTGATTTAACAAATAAATGACACAATTTACTGATTTTGGGGAGAATTTAACTACATAATATTTTACATGAACAACATTGTGTTCAATATCTTATAAGACATGAATCGATAAACATTAATGACCTAGAGAATATATTATCTATATATAACCACTATAATCAAGCCAATGAATTGAAATGTATAAATAAGATCAACTAAATAAGAAAATATGTATATTTGTTCTAATAAATAATAATATATTGATAACTTATTATAATATTGTCATTGAAATTTTTAGTGAATTCATTTTATGTACCAAAATACATTTTCTTCTAAAATTGTTTTATTATTCATTTATTTTTTTCTCTTATGTCCAAGAATTTCCGTATATAATTTTTTTAATTATACAGAATTATTTCGGGACCGTGAAATCTGAAGGCGCGCGATACCGGGTCCAGGAGTGCCTGGAATGAACCATCGAAGTTTAGTTAAACATTAATTAACGTGTGCAAGCAGTTTTCCTGAAAAAGTAGAATGACTCATAATCTATTTCCCAGGTTAGAAATATGAGGGCACCACTGTGCTCAGGAAACTGGGTTTACCCTAGGTGCAACTTATGTTTAGTCGGCGTGGGCCTCCTGTGAGAAAACCCAAAAATGTAATAATTTTAAATAAAATATTCAAATAAAGTTATTTCATTTTAAAATGATAATAACTCACAAACAGTAACTCAGGTTAAAAATATGAGACAACTTCTGGGCTTGTGAGGGTATTATTTTCTAAGAAGATACAATCATTGGCCGGTGCGGGCCACCAGTGAATGTTAGTTTTTTTCCGTAAATAAAACAATTAAGTGAAAATTATTTTATTGTAAAAACAATAACTTTTAAATGGTAACTCAGATTTGAAATCTGAGAGTACCATTAAGATCATTGGGACATGTTTCACTTATGAAGAGCCTATCCTTGACAAGCGTGGGTCAGGGGTGACTGATAGTAAATTTATGAACATTTTTTCAGGTACGATCAGTAAACGTGCAAGTGGGTTTTTGTAACATTTGAACCGCTGCTCAGAATTAAAATATGAGGGAACTGTTCAACTCGTAATGTCGATATTAGCATAATGATTCCTTTACAATGACCATAGTAGGTCGAGGGTAGAAGTTGGTATTTTAACTTTTTTTGGGAAAATAAAAATAAAATAAAAGAAAATAACATTGTTTTTGAAACCTCCATTTTTCAGTATAGAGGTGGGGACCACCCAAGATTGAAACCTCCCATTTGAAATTAGTTGTGGGGACCACCCAACCCTTGAAATACTTCTTTATTATGGGGTGAATCTTGGTTTCTCCCCCAAATTAAATCTGAATACTTTGATCAATTAATAAACATAAGCTTATTAATTTGACACAACACCTCTCACGGGAAAAAGATTGGTAAAGGATGGGAGAGATTTGCAGAGTTGGGAAGATATTTCTCCAACAAAGGAGATCCTCTAATGAAGCACTACTTCTGGAATCATAGAATGAGGAACTGACCTTGGAGCGTCTTGCGAGAGTGACAAAAGCGGATGTCAATCCTCAAAGACTTCGTCATCTTCCTCCTACCACCTATATCAGAAAATCAAGCTAGGGGATTAATTTATATATGATTGAATTTATTTATCGATTCTTCATATTATGGATTCACATTGACGATGGAAAAAACAACATGTCCATCATCCCGCGCATATACCATTCCTCTTATAATTGATTTTCCGCGCATTTTTCAAGTGTTCTTCAACGCCAAATATTGAATGACACTGTAAACACAATATTTTATTGAGCGCGACATATGAACATGGAGCCCTCAACCCAAGGATCATGAATATGTGATTGTTTTGTTTTTTGGGATTTAAATGAAGTCCTAATCGATCGTAGAAGGAGGCGGCGGTTGGCACCCGGTTGACCATACGGATGGAAGGGCTACCCACATTCACGCCGCTGGATGAAGAAGATGCAACCACCCGTCGGCTGCAGCGTGGCATGATAGTGGCCGACACCTGTCCAGCCGCATGATGGAGTGGCAGCGTGCGTCTGCGCTGCTAGTGGAGAAGAAGTCCACGATCGCTTGGCCGTGGTGGAGTAGTGGCACACGACCACGCTGCTTGGAGGAGGAACGACTAGAACATCAGTCGGTCATTGTAGTTCGGTGGGACCCGCTCGGTTCCTATGGGTGTTCTAGAAGCACCCAAAGGAACCACCTGTTTCCATTCCAAAATGAAGGTGGACACTCCCTCTTCGGTGCCAACTCGGGCGGACCGTGCCAATGGGTCGCACCACCAGGTTTCACCACTGGGCCGCTCCAGCGGACCGCGCTAGCGGACCGCACAAACGGGCGACACCCAGCATAGGCTGGGCCCACTGTTGCCCAGGCCAATAGGGCCTTACCCGAATCAGGGCGGTTGGACCTAAACCAATTTGGGTTGTCCCAGTATAGGTCGAGCTGGGCCAATCCGATCTGGTCAGACCAGACCAAGGCCCATCCAAACCCATGTTAGCCTTTATGGCCATATCATGAGAATCGTGGAGCCTGTTTGACGAACCGTCTACGGTGATAGAATTCGTGGATCGAGATGGTACTTTTGGTATACTCCACTTGGGGTTTTTATAAGGATGGAGTATGTCTGGGATGATTCAAACCCTTAATCCAACTGGGCTCTCGGAGCAGAAATACTAATAACATACAGACTGAGCATCTGATTGACGCATCTTCTGTTGCATTTACTGCCTTATGACGTGAAGGACCTTTGGGATACTTCTTCGTGAAACATAGTGGATGTTGAAGTATTGACCGACGACTTGAGGAGTGGAACCTCTAAGAATCAAGCATGCATAGTGTGGAAACCCAGTGGCAGGAAGTGAGGCAGATGATGGAGACAGATTATACAGAGTTTAGTTACCTATCGACTCTAGGCGGGTCGGATCATGTGTAGGTCATTGTGGGGGTTAGCACCTATCGATACCGTGTGGGTTAGCGCTCAGCAATCCTGTGTGGGTCAGCACATACCGATCCTTTGTGGGTCAACGCTTAGCGATACTGTGTGGGTTAGCACCTACCAATCCTATGTCGGTTAGATCCTGTGTGGGTCAGTTCTCAGCAATCCTCTATGGGTCAGTGCATATCGATCTTGTGTGGGTCAGATCCTATGTGGGTAATTGTGATGGTTAGTATATATCGATCATTTGTGGGTTAGACTCTGTATAATCAATAGCAGTGCCTCTTGATAGAATAAGTTGATCCAGCTCTGCGACTGATCATATGTACTTTTATACTTCACTTATACATGTGTAAGATGAGTCTTATATATTCGTGGTGTACCTTTGTGGTACTATATTTTCAAGGAGTTACATGTGTGGTACTCCTACCATTGTGGTTTACCTGTGTGGAACTATATCTTCGAGGTGTTACATGTGTGGTACTCTTACCTTCATGGTGTTACCTGTGTGGTACTTCTACCATCATGGTATTAACTTTGTGGTATTATTCCCTCTTTTGTGACATGAGAATATTTTGATATCTTAGGTATATATATATATGGGCATATACCTAAGTAGAATTGATGTCTTTCTTGTGGTTTATCGTTGTAGTTTTTTAGAGACATTTAGGGTCTTAGGGTCCCTATAGAGTATTGTTATACACACCTCTACACGAGCTATGCTCGAACCTTGTTGTGTCTGGTACAGACTACAGACAGTGCTGACTGAGGATGAGGGTACCTGGATTGGAGGCTACTCTGAGGTAGTCATTAGACAAGATGATCCACAACGACGACCGTTCGAGAGATGTACCTACCCTTCAGATATGATCCTTCGAGGGTGTTCACAAGAGATGTTTTTAGTTTTACGTATACTTCCAAGTTGTACTGTTACTTTTCAATTGTGTTTGTATTCTTGCCCCTTTACTGTCTTTACACACCATGTTTACTATATAGTTTACTTTGTGCTTGTATCTGGATGTTTCCTTGGTTTGTGTGAGTTTACAGTTTGTAAAGGCAATGCCTTCCTATTTTAGGGAATATGCCTTTCAGTGCTTCTCGCTAGCCCCTGGTCTATGGAAGGCGGGCTTGGGGTATTCACTGCATAGGCCCCAGGGGACGAGTTGTAACATTTTCAGAATTATAATTATTATTTTTTATTTTAGAAATTTTATTTTATATATTTAATTAAAATTTTAAATCATAATTTCAAAATTATTTTCTAGTAAATATTTTTTTAGCATAAAAAGAATGTTTTCTCAGTGATTAATGACAAATAACTATTTTTTATAAAACTATGATTTCTTTTCATTAAATTAATTAATTCAAAAGTATCATTATTATTTTTATTTCAATTAAATCTATAACAGGTGTTATTCAAGAAGATCTAAAATAAATAATTACATTTCAGTCATCTTTATACTTTATTTTTTTAAAAGATTAATTTTAGACTGAACTTTTTTAAACTATTTTTATGTGAATTATGATTCAGCTTTATAATTAATTAAAATATCCACTAATAAGGAAAGTTTTAAATGAGTTTTATAGATTCTAAATATTACTATATAAACAAAAAATTCATCCCATGATTATTACCTGTCATAAATATAATATAATATCATCTTATGATTGAAAAATGCATTTGTTGTAAAATATTTTATCGACGTATTTCATTGGTTTGAATTTTAATTAAATTAAACCACTTATGGGAATTTAATTACATAGAATTTTTTAAAAAACTATAGTCATATTATTTAATATTATATGAAAAATTCATCTTATTTTTTATCCATTTGAATAATAATAATGCAAAAATATATTTCACATTTAATCTTAAAATGATGTTTTGAACGTTACATGTGATTGGGTTAAAATTAATTTTACACACATATATAATTTGTATTTCTTAATTTGGGATTCATATTTAGGATAGATTGGTAAAAATTATCTGATAATTATCAATTTATTTTATAATTAAATGATATATTACCTAGGTTAAATAATATAATTACTTTAAAGAAAAATTAAATTATAAAAGTAAGTAAATTTAAAGGATAAAAAATAACATGTTTAAAAATAATATTTTTTATTTTTTGAATATTAGTATTGAACCTAAAATTCCTAAAATAAATTATTTATCAATTTTAGTTACTGTTTGGGTGATATTGACTTCTCATTATAGAATAGTTTTTGGTATTTACAAAAACACCACTCCTCGATAATTTTAAGTGTTCACTCCCTTCCTTAACTTCTTCTTACCTCTCAATCCATTTTGATAAACCGACCCCTGAAAAAATATCAAAATAAAATCCTTGAAAATTTTATAGAAGTTATATTCCACCCAAAAAACCCACTATAGTGTACTTAAGAAGAGATCCATATGATGTTTTATCTATGAAAAGTTAATTGTCTAAAAGAAGCTTCTTATTTTCATTATTATTATACAACATTAAATATTTCTATAAAAAAATACACTATAATAGAATGATTATCTACAAAAAACGTAAATTTTATTATGTTTTGGTGATAATATTTATCCATATCCTTCTATATCAAATGGGAAACCAAGTCGTATATCTTGTTTACGATGGACAATTTCCTAATTAATCAATGTAATTCCTTCTTCCATCTTTAACTCACTTGGATAGTAATAATTCAAACAAATAATGAATAAATATCATAAATATAAAATGCTATTAATTATTAAAAAACGTTATACAATTCTCTTCATTACTATTTAACCCATCAAGGGATTGATATCATCACTTCATCATACGTATGACTTACTATCTCCATGAACAAATGCGATTGATTTTCCATAAAAAATTACATTACAATTTATAAGAATTTATTTGATTATTCAGACTTATATTTATAATAGAAATATAATTCTTTGGGTGATGTATATATATGATATAAATAATAACCTTAACATTCATCACAAAACATTCTTTAGAAAACAAGCCAATCATCACCCAAAAAAATAATAACAATTAATGATTTTTAATGATTTGGTGGTATGGAATAATAATTGGGTCAAATATGATATTATAAAAATCAATATAGTTATTATATAAATTAATAAAACTATTAAAATCATTGAACGTATTTATAAATTATTATTATCTAAAAGTAATCATGAGGTAAGGTATTTTTACTCAATTTCCATTCACTGAGGCATTTTGTAATGTTATAAACCTAATTCCTTTTCATAGGACTATATTACTTATTAAATGTATTTTATATTATCATAATTTGTGTGGAATTAAACTTTAATATATTATGTTATATTTACTCATGTGTTATTTGGATTTAAAATTGATTCAAATAATTGGTTCGTTGATTAATTCCCACTTCAATGTTATGATCATTGTGACAAAGACTCATCTACTATTTTCTTATTGAGGACATATGTCATGTTTTAAAATTTATCCTTTAATAATGTGTATCTTTTTCACAATTGATATTTTATATCATAAATCTCTTAATAATAATGGTATTTAATGATTTATTTGAATTTTTCTATTTGATGGAAGTTATGATAACAATTTTCCAAAATTAGTAAGTGTTTATGATTTAATCAGATTTTAGTGGATATTTTTTATGATTAAATTTTCATTTAAAGATGTTATTTTATCATTGTATAGTAAAAACCATTCATTTTATTCACCACTTGTTACTAATGAATTTATCAAGTATTAGTTCTACTTTCTTCTCTTTTGAACAAAAAATGATTTTATATAACAGTTTTAAAAATACTTGACATTATTTTTCTATTCAATGAAAAATAATTTTCTTCCAATTCATTGTTTTTCAAAAAATCAAAAAATGTTTTAAATTTATAAAATAATTTCGTTTTTATACATAATTTTATTTTTAAAAATTAAAATGGATTATTCATATCAATTTACAAAAAAAATTGAATTTTCTTATAATAATTGTAATGGAATATATGTTTTAAAGTAGATAGAATAAATGTAAATCTCCCTCCATCATGACCACTCATTTACATAAATACACCTTTATATTTTAAAAATATTATTTTTTTAAATGAAATTTAATTCCTAATATTATGTTTACTTGTATTTTTTAAAAAGTAATTTTCAAATTTAAGAGGATATTTTCCACAAGAATATTTTTAAAATATTTTTATAGTATTCCTATCTTTAAATAACAAAAAAAATTGGTTTTACACAAACTCCATTGGGGATTTGTTTCAATGATACAAACCTTATTCTTTCTCTCAATTATTTATGATCATTTTGAATAGGTAATTTATTGTCATTCTCTTTTTTTAGTTATTTTTAGAAATCATTAACATTCTATTAAAATATTCAATTCAATGTGATCATTGTACATTAAATTTCTTCTAAATATCCATATTATTTATCATGTCAATTATTATTAAACAAACAAAATATTATTTCTAATAATGGTATTTTACATTGAGAATATATGAATTTCTAGGTAAATATTGATATTCTTTATTCTTTATTCAAAAAAATATTTAATTGATAAGGAATATTGTTCATTAAGTAAATTAATAATTCTATATGTTAGGAATGTGGTGGATATGATGTGACTGTTGGGGATTGAAATTATATATAACCTTTATGTATTAATAGTCTCATGAGGGGAATATGTAAGCTTCCATTAAATGAGTTTTTGTAAAGAGATTTAAACTAACTTGTTTAAGGTATTGATGGTATAGATATCATTTTTTATGAGATTAGGATTTCCAATATTAATCATTTATTCATTAATAATTTTTTAACTATTATCTGGGAAATTATTATAATGATATTAACCATGGATTCAATTTGAACTCAATTTATTGATCAAATGTGATTTTCTTTTAGTTATTTACCATTCCCTATTGATTATTCCTTATCAAATTATAATAGTTATGTTTTTTTGAATGACTTGTGTGTTAAAATATTTAACATTCCTTATTGATTATTCCTTATTGATTACTATTTATTAATTCATGTCATATAAACCTGTATGTAACTATTACTAAGAATTTAAGATGACCCATGTATTGTTTCCCTTCCATAATATATGAAGAATTAATATACGAATGAGTTCATCGATGGTGAATATTCACTTTTACTACTTTTTATTTCATGTTTTAAAATGTATTTTGATATTTAATAATATACCTATATTAGTAATAATAGTAAACAATTCAATATATTGTGATGCAATCACATATATATTACTCAATTTAGAAGTAACCACTAGCTCGTGTATATAGGGTTAGAGGTCTTTATTTATTCTATTAGTAGAAGTTTATCTGAAACCATGGGAACTAGATTTTGGAAAAAATATATATTGGGGAATACAACCCTAGGGTAGAATTTTATGATATATATATATATAAGAATATCTTTCAATTTCTATATGGTAGTGATTTTGAGTTTTTTCCTAGCCAAAAAACAATATTTTTATACTACCTATGGATTTGGATCTAGAATAGTTGTACCTAGGTTTAATTAGTTCAAAAAGGGTTAATTGGGATTTGAATTTAGCATCACATATTTCACCACCACAAGCCTTACAACATACCTAGGTTGACAATATTAGTCGATACACTTTCAATAATTCAAAAAACAATTACAACCCATTAGAAAGTTTTTGAATAAATAATGAAAATGAAAGATGTAGAGTAAGCCTAAGGTGTCTTAGTTTGAAAAGACTGTGTAATGTTTTAGATACCCTATAAATTATCATATGGTTATCCATAATGGTTATTGTTTCTCACACTATGTTTTTTGGTTTTATTCAATGACTGGAACACAAGGAAATTTGGTTAATGTTTATTATGATGGAAAATGTGGTGATTATGAGAAACCAAACATGATAATGACTTTAGTGAGTGATATCATAATTATTCCAAATCAGTTATCTCCAAATATGAAACAACATTTAAAATAACTAATTATCATTTATTCTAATAAAGTGAAGTATGGTGTCTATTAAGAGATCAAGTGGGGGAGATAATATTGGATTGATGACCCATTTTCCATCATGTTATAGATGTGGAAAGTAGAAATATATGAAAATCTCAAAAAAAATTATTTTAAGAAAATTAAAATACAATGTATTGAATTGGAACGAATAAGTAAGGTGTTCCAGGAACTGAATTATTTATAATACTGGAGAACCATTTATAGTTTGTTTTCTGAAATGTGGAGAACATAAAATTATCTAAATAAATCCCCACTTTTAAAAATTATCTACTAAACAAAGGAATAACATTTTTCAAAGTAAAATGGTCGAACTATTTATGCATTGGGATTTGATAAATAAATTATAGATGTATTTTTAAGAATGCTATTTTTTATAAAAGAAAAACGAATCACCTATTGATTGTGTTAATTTTTAGAATAATATATGTCTTCATCCATGATTGTCTATAAAATTATTGATAACATGAATAATTGACGAGTTTAAGATTGATCAAACATTCAATACCGTAAACATATCTTTTGATGTTTTTTTATTTTATTTTATCAATATTAAGGATATTTTTGAAGACAATTATGTCAATATAACCCATTGGTTTACTATATGAATAATTTATTTAAGAATAATTTCATTTCGAATTTGAGGACATATGATTAAAGGAATTGGTGACCATAATTGTTTCTCTCATCTTTGATGTTCTATTAATTATGGTTCATCAAATTTGGGTAATTTCATATAAATTATATTAGTATAGTTTTGGAAAAATGACAACATGTATGACGGGCGATAAACCATTACATTATGTGAGGTTGTGGGGAATGACTTAATGAAAATGGAGATAATTGTATAGTGTCTACCAGGGGACTCTGTGATTTTATTATTAATATTTATTTGTTTTTACTTTTAAGATTTGTTAGGTAAATATTAATTTTTAAAAGGTTGTGTCATTATTATAGTTTAAGGATTAATAAATTATATTAAATAACTTGTGCTAACAATATTAATTTTAGATAATATTTAAATATGGATAAAAATACTTGCCCCAATTTTATGTATATTAGGATATGTTAAATTTTATTTTGAGTTCTTATTGCATTCAAAAATTATCTTCGATATTCAATTATTTGAGCAAGAAATATAGTAGAAATTGATCAATGAACAACCAAAGGACAAAATGTTTCTTATAAAATAGATTTATAAAAAGTATGTATATTTCTTTATATTCAGAGTTATTAAAATATTTCCTCACCTTTAGGAACATGATCTTGAATAAAAATTGATATCATATTACCTTTATATTTGAGTAATCAAATGTTAGTTCAAATCATCATAGATTTATAGTTTTATGGTGGTTAACTACCTCTTGATCATTCATTTACTTATTATCAATGATCATTATCACTCTACATATTTATTTATTCTTTTAATCCATGTATATTTTTTCAATTCCCAATAATATTATCATATCGGGAAACCAATTTAAGTGTTATTAAAGGAGAAATATAAGCATCCTTTTCCCTCTTATCAAGATAAGGTTTTAATAACACTTTTTTTAAAACGTGGGTTTGCAAAATAGGTGTAACTTCTTGACACGTGTTCCAAAAACCGATGTCGTGGTACAGTTAGTTATGTGACCTCATGAACACATCCCCATATACCAGAGTATACAGACCAGTATTTAGGGTCAAATATAATTCATGGGGAGATTTATAACTCTTTTTCAGAGTAATACATCAACATAAGTAGATAAACAATAACCAGCTGATAAAAACCATTACCATAATAATACTAGTTTTCCAATATGTTCAAAATTTGAATAAAATATCCAAACCAAAACATTAGATATTCCATACCATATATGTGTCATTTTTCTAAATGAATGTCTAAAATAAAATCACCCTTATAGCTCCCAAAGAGGGTCCCAACACCACCTCTTGTTCCTAAAATATGTGCTCCTTCTCATCTCAGACATATATCGTAGTGTTATTTCCCTTATCATATCCTACAAAAATGACATCTATTTGGGTACTATTCCGGAATCCCTCGTATGGTGTGTGAATAGCTAAATAGGTCAACAAAATTTATATCTAAAATAATATCCTGTTAATAATAGTTTATGCAGTTGTATAAACAATGACGTAAAATAAATTAACCATTGTTAACAATTTATTATTTGTTTAATTATCCACATAATTTACCTTGGGTTCATGAGGATAGTCGAACCAACCATACCTACATTGACCACTGATGGAGTCTAAACCATTTTCAACAAAGACTTACAATTTAGGTAAAACATGGGTTTTTCTTTATCATTTCATTTCAATTCATTTCACAACAACAGAAGACCATATTACAATGTCAATATCATGGGTGTAGAATATCATGTCTAGCACCATGTTGTTATTTTGAGTCTCAGTCCTTGTCTCATACCTCATGGTAATTTTGAGTATCATTCTATTTCCCAATAAATAATATTCACATTCATGCATTTGGAACTCTATTGGTATTTATAACATCATTCTGTGTCCCGTAATTGTATTTAAATCAAACCCATATATCATATAAATCACATATATCACACATATCACATTTTTCAAAGATAATAATCATTAACCCTCTTTTCAACATTTAGCATCATGGTATACAATTTTAAATGTAAAAAAATAACATTTAATTAATTAATTACATCGAATAATATGAAAAAATAATCATTAAACAATTAATGAACATTTTATTATATAACCCATTAACCCTCCAATGTTAATCCAAACTCCCCTTATTACTATTATTAGTCAATTCCACATCTCAATAAATAATAGATTACAAAATACCTCTTAATTGACCAATTCTATAATACCCAATATCTAATCAACTTGATAAACATATGATTCCATTAACTAATTAACCAATTAATTATTCCAATTCAATAAGTGATTTACCAACATGTATATTTCCATTTAAAAATTATATAAATATAATTATAATCAAGATTATGAGATTTGGAATTTATACTACCTCTTTAATGATAGTTGATAGATGCTCAGCAACAACAAATTCTATATACAAGTGAAATATTCAATTGCACAACCAAGAATGAGATCTATATCCAAACCCAAGATACAATATTAAAAATACAAATATCTATAAAAATGAAGATCTAAACCCTTCATTGATGGAGGAAAAATCCATTAAAAATTATCGAATAATACAAGAGAGGGATGAGAAAACCAGGATGAGAAATCTTGTCTGGAGTGGTGTAGATCAGTCCAATGAATTTACAATTCATCATGAAGAGTTTTTATAAGGCCTTGGAATACATTTGGGGGTGTCCAAATGAAATTGAATACCTTTAGGGATGAGTTGAGTCGAATGAGGGTGAAGGATGGGGGTTGGGGAATTTTAAAAAAGGGACTTAATTCAACTTGCACAGTTTTTTGAGATGAGGTGCACTGTCTTCCAAATCATGTTCCCTAACTATACACCTCTCATGGGCTGTCACAAAGTTATTGATAAAAGAGCACACATTTTTTCAAATCATGTTTCCACTATGTAACACCCCTATATTTTTTGTTTATCTGTTTTATAGGGAAGGGTGTATGGTTTTTAAAAACCATGTTCCAACAATGAATATCCTGAAACCCATCCAAAAATATTCCATTTCACATGAAATTTCCCCAATGTAAAACCCAGAAATAATATACTTAAAAGAAAAAAAATTACCTAATAATTTTCCAGTAATATCCATAAAAGGTTGAGATCTTTCAATAGGTATTTTCAAATTTAAATACTTTATTTCAAATATTATTTCATTCTATGTGGAAAGAATATATTGGTGTTGGGGTTAATATAACACCTCTTTATTTTAAAATAGAAGCAGTTTTTTTATAGTATATATGACATGAAACATCAATCATAAATGACCCACAAGATATATTATTTGAATATAATAATTCTAACCTATGTGTTGAATTGGTGGGAATGAATATGATTAAACAAATTATGATATATATATATATATAATAAATAAAAATTTACTGTAAAATTCTAAGTATATAATCACATAAATATTTAATGAACTAATTTTATGCTTCAAAATACAATTTCATCGAAAATGGTTTTATTTTTTCATTTCATGTTTGGTAATTATAATTAATTTTACCTATTTTAGAAATATTATTTTATAAATATAATATAATTATTCAATTAGGAATATTATAATTATTTTAGGGTATAATTTGTGGATTTTTCATAAAATATTTTTTTTGTGAATAGTTAAAATAAATCTTTTTTAAAAAATATCATTTTTTCAATTATTTATTTAAATTAAAATTACCATTATTCATTAACTTTTATTTAGATGTATGAAATTTGTTATTTATTTTTATTTATATTAATTAATTAATTTTTTCGTCATATTTATTCCTTATTTTGTTAATTTTTTAGGCATAAAAGAAAATTTTTAGGAAAACAATTTTAAAGTGCCTAATGTTCCTCCTTTTTGATTAATTAAAATAACAATTGATAAAGAAATATCTAATTTAAATTTATGGATTTAATATATAATTATATGAATCTAAATTAATATAAGAATTTATTTCAGTCATATTATTTATTTATGATCATATAGTTCATGAAAATTATTTTATTGAAAACCAGTTTTTCAACACATTTTGTATGTTTTTTAAATTTAATATCTACCAAAAATAAATTTAATTTAAAAAAATTAATTAATTATTTGGATTAATATTATTTAATATTATATAGTAATTTCAACATATCATTTGTACATAATTATTAGTAGATATGGTTAAATTTATTTACAATGAATATGGTTAAAACATGGGTTTCCATGATTCATGTCCTTAATTAAAATAAATTTTCCCCCGACATATATTTTTTATATAATAACTTCTGAAAATTATTCAATATCAATGGTCTCATGTTATCTAATAAGGATCTATTTATTTTATTATTAATGTGTAATTTACCTAGGTTAAATAATCTAATTACCATGGTGAAAAATAAAATGATAAAAGTAAGAAAATGTAAATAATAAAAAAGAAAATCTTTATGAAATGTTACTTTTTATGTGGTGTAGATGTCTCATGTCTTACCCTCACTCAAAATTATTATTTATTAATTTTTTAGTCACTTTGGGTGAATTTGACATCCCATTAATAAATATTTATTAGAGAATACAAAAATTTCACACCTCTTCAATTATAAAAGGTCACTCGCACCCCTCACTTATCCACACCTATCACGAAGTTTGGATTGACCAAACTAGGAAAAAATATCTCATAAACCTCATTTGACATATTTTATTGGATTTTTCCTCTCAAAATACAATCCCTAAGGTCCATAAGAATATATTCAATTTAGGTTTCTATAAGAGAATATAATCTTCTCAACAATGCTCTTTCTTTGTCTTCTTCTATTACAACCTGCAATTATGTATTGAAAGAAAAAATAAAACTAGTATATAATATATAATTATATTTTATTATGATTTTATAATAATATTAATCCATATATTTCAACATAAAATGGGAATGAAAACCTTCACTCGTGTCCAGAGGAATACCACCTCGCGAACCAAAGTAATTTGATTCTGTCCCTGAATCACATGGATATTCACAATGATGTAAATAGTTAATAAAAATAACAAATATTAAATTATATTAATTCATAAAAAATATTATTCCCTCATCTTATTATCACTTTCATCCATTAATTGATTTATACCTTTATTAGTGTGTACGTACGTCCTATTGTCTCCATGAAGTGATGTGATTCATTATCTGTGTGGACAATTAATTAATGTTTATAAAAACGTATTTAATAATTAAATATGATATTTTTTTAAATTAATTTTATTCTGTATATGATATATCTATATCCAATCCAAAATAAAAGGAACTCTTATGACAAAACACACATGATAAAACTAGTCAATTAACATCTGACACAATGAAAATAATAAGTGATTATTTGCGAACAAGTGGTAATATTATATAATAGGATCATATATTATATAATAAACATAAATATAGTATTTTAATAAATTGATATCAAGATTATGAACGTTATAATTGATGCTAATGTGTGATCAACCAAAATAAATCTTAATCTAAGGTATTTTTTCTCAAGTTCCATTCATTGAGGCAGATTTTAATGTTATACACATAATTTTTATAGTCAATATACTATATCATTAACATGTAATATCATTAATCCTCCTTAATTAATGATATAGTGTTTTTTAATTTTAATTATTTCATCCAATAGAATTTATCATTAAAATTACCATGTTGTAAAGAATTTCATAACTCAATTTCATTTACATGGGTTTATTACTTTATCATTCAATTTAATATTCTATGATTATGTATGTAATTACTTTTAATTATATTATATTATATTTTCAGTTAATTTTTTTAAATTTGATTTTATAAACATAATCAAATCATATTAATTCTCACTAAAATGTTACAATCATTGTGAGGGGTTCTCATCTCAAATATTCGTATATTGGACATATGTCATGTTATACACATTCCATCTTCTATGATGTCTATCTAATACCACATTGATATTTTATTTTATTAATATCATAATATTAAATGTATTTAATGTATTGTCTAAAGTAATCTCTTCAATAAGGGTTATCATTAAAAAGTTAACAAAGTGGTAAGGGTTAATGCTTCAATATCATTATAATAAGGATTGATTATACTTTAATTTAAATTGAAAGAAATTATTTTATCATGTTATATTGACCCATTTTATTTTTTTCTCATAAAAGTAGTCATGATTTTTTCAAGTAATAGTTCCATTATCCTATATTTGATACTTAAAATAATTTAGAAAAAATCTTTAATAATGTATTACTTCATTTTACTATATGATAAAATATTCTTTTCATTCAATTATATGTTTTCCAAATATATTTAAAAAATATTTTACAATGATATTTAATTTCATTTTTAGATAAAATTTTAATTTTATTAAACATAAAATTAATATTCCTATACTTTTCCACACAACATAATTTTGAATATACTTATAAAAAAGGACAAGGAATATTTGATTTAACATACTCAGTGTGAATGGAACATTCTTACTGTCGTGACCAATGCCATCATTTTATATTAGTGTACATGAGTAAACGATTTTTTAAAAATATTTTTTTCCATAATATTATGTATAAAGATTAGTTTTTAATGGGAATTAAAAATATAATGGGATATTTTAATTAAGAATATTTTTTATGATCATTTTCTTTTATTTATATTTATATAAAACAACTACACTTTATTTTGAATATAATCCACTAGAGATATGATGTAATGTTAGTGTCCTAATTATTTATTTAGATGGTTTATGATCAGTTTGTCTTGGAAAAGTTTGACATTATATTTTTTAATTAATTATTTTAATCAATAACATTTCCAAGAAATATTCAACTTCTGGTCACTATTTTAACTTATATTTTGAAAAAATGTATATAATATTAATCATGTATATTCTTATTACATAATACATATATCATTTCCAAATATGGTTATATACATTTAATGTAATATGTACGGATCAGTAAATATTGATATAGTGTATTCTTTATTCAATATGTACAATTTATGAAAATGAAAAATTGTTCATGAACTAAAAACGTCATTCTGTATATGATGAATGAGTTGGAAATATAGTGATATATTTGTACAAGAATTATATAGCCCATCAATTCATTGATATTATCATGAGTGGAATCAATATGCTAGCAATAAATGCATTTTTATCATTTTTTTAACACTTCTTGTCAAATTTCATGTTGGTATAGATATAATTTTGTCTTAGATCATGATTTATAATATTAATAATTTCATTTATTATGAATTAAGATATTATTATAAAACTGATTATTTTATTGATATTATCTATGGATCTATTTTTTATTATATTATTGATTAAATGATAGTTGTGTTCAGGAATCTATCTTTCTGTGTGGATTATTCCTTATATAATCATGATGGTAAGGTTATTGACTAAATGGAATGTGTGAGTATATATATACCGTTTAATGTGGAATAATTCTCGTTAACTATACATTATTTATTTATGATAGCTTCTTTTTTAGTCTTACTAATAATCTAATCTCACCCTTATTAAATTTCCCGTACCCATGATATAAATATAGGAAATTTGAATGATTTTAAGGATTGTGAATTTTTTTACCTCCACATTGGTTTATTTCATGTTATAAAATGTAATGTGATATTCATGTATGTATATAGTTTACCAATACTACTAAACTATTTGATGCTTAATGATTTCATCTCTTATATCTTATTCTAACCACCAGATTTTGGCTACTGGGGTTGATGTCTTTACAAAAAAATTGCAATGTTCTGTATGTTTCTTCCAATATATGGGATATACTCTACTAGTTTCCCTAAATTTCATTATAGTGTAATTTTTTACCGCATGTATAAATTCATCATATATATCCTCTTTGATAACTAAAAAAATCATTGATTTTTTCATCTATACCGAATCATTATTGAACCTATTGTGTTTCTATTTTGTAATAATGGGTATTAAATCCATTTCCCATTATAAATTATTATTCACTTAAAATGATAGTTGTTGGGAATAATGAACTATTGGAATTGGATTTTTAATTTATTTCCATATATTTATTTTATTATATAAAAGAAACATTATTATTTTAATATATACAATTTTTACTTCTTTTCAGTTGGACCCCCAAGAAAAATAGAAGGAGGAATTCCTCTTATAAAATTAAATAAATTTCACATTACTATACATTTCTATATTATTATATCACTGGTAGATAAAAAATCTCATAAAATATTTGTACCATATGTATATTATTCTAGTATGATATTTTTTTAATCATTCCTACCTTTATTGAGTTATTTATATCACAAACACACATCCATAGTTTTTTTAAAAATGTTGTGTAATGTGACTAGAATTAAACCTTCCATTAGGGATTGTAATTGATATATTTTCCATGAAACCTGATATTTTTCATATTATCAGAATTTTTATCATTTTGAACTACAACTATAGAAATTTTTATTGATTTTATCTCTATCTTTATATTTACCATTGTTTATTTTAACATCGTGTAATGTTTCATCATTTCTATGTCCTCATTTTTTTACATGCATTTTCATTCATTATTTAAATACTACATTTCCATATGTTTATCTATTATTTATAGTATATCTTATAAAAGAAAAAGATACCATTTTTTCATTAAAAAGTTTGATTTTTTACCTCAGATATATATAAGTATTTTTATTGAAAAATGACATTCTCCATTAATCTTTATACTCCTAATTTTAATAGACTCATGTACGGGAAAAACACTTGATTAAAATTTTTTTTTATAATTTTTAATTATTATAAAAACAATGAATTATATTTACTGATTATTTCCAATTAATGTACTCATTATGTAAAGATATAATACCTCTTTTATTGATAGATGAGAATTATTTGGCTTTACATATTAATTTTGTTGAAAAATATCCATTTGAGTTATCCTTTCATTCATTATTAATGGGAGAATTTATATCTCCATATTGTTTATAATATTGCAAAATATAGTTATTATTATATAAATAAATGGAATCTACAGCATTCAACTCAATAGTATTCTTCAAATAATTATTGGGTTTCTTCTCCAAACTCCTATTATTAATTAAATTATAAATAATACACTTTTCATAATATTTTATCAATTGTAACACATGATCATTGTATTTACTATAAATAATTATAGATTTTGTTACATAAACTTTTCCATTTATGGATTTTCAGAATGTATCTATTAGAGTCCCCCATACATCAATCCCTATACCATACTAAAAATTAATCTAAATACTATTTATTATGTATAGACAACCATAATTAATGAAATTCACCTCATTAACTCTTTTATGATGTATTATTATATCAATAGAATAATGAATACTCCACAAAAATTAATCTCTACTAGCCTTTATAAATTCAATCTCCGGTTATTACATTCTTCAAATATATATGCCTAAAAAATTGGTGACTTTTAAATTTAATATGAGTGCGTAACATAACCACAAAATAAATTATATATATTGAATTATTTATCAGAAATTTTTTGATCTTATGAAAATTATTGGGACCATTTTGTTTTGATATGATACCCAGGGCATACAGATAGTTTTGGGGTGAATTATGGAGATAATTATTTAAAAAAAATTCAAATATCCATCACCCATAATTGATCTTTTCATCTCTGTTTGAATTGACACATTGCAATATATCCCCCCATAAACTATACTCTCACTTAAATTAAAACCATTATGATGAAAATAATGAATATAGTAACAAATATATTTAACTTATATCACCCACAATCAATTATATCCAAGGAGGATACAAATATTGATTTTTTAGTGTACCCAAAACTAGAATAAACTCAGGATTCTTTGGATACAATATTTTATGAGAAGTCACTAATAGAAAATGTTCACTTCCATTAAAATATATTTAGAGATGAAAAAAGACCTTAAAATGGTTGTTCACTTATATTTTAATCTACATGAAAGTTATTTGAATATTATCAATAGTTTTTAGAATTTTATATTTCTCCATGATCTATATCTATGTTGATAATAGTTCTTTTTTAAATATCCAGATTTAATGAATCGTTGATGTCCAAATTGTCACCTTCTACTTCTTTAAGACATGTATTAAAAACACTTTTTTAGGTAGGTAGAATTGTTTCACTAAAAAAATGTTCAATTATAGAAAACATTCACTCAAGATTATATTTATTCAAATAATGGAATTAAAAATTTTATTATTAAATTCTATAAGAAAATAGATAAATCAATGAGTTTCCATGTATCATGATCAATAATTTGATAAATATCATGTGTTCTTAATTCTTACACACTAATAATCACTTTTTCGTTAATTCTGATGTATTTATATCAAGGATGTTCACTCTTAAACATTATATAATATTCAATAATATAAATTCAATTAATATTTACAACCATAAATTAATGGTTGAGATTAATCTATGTTAACATAATGCTCTATAATCATTCCATGGGACCCACATGAATTAGTATTCTCTGATTCATAGTGTAAAATCAATCATATAACCCATAACCAATCTATGTGTATCCCATTTTTATTTAAATTATGTCTTCAAAATATTGTAATTTTACCTAATACAAGACAGATTCACAGCCCCTATGTCATTTTTGGGTTAATTGAACTGGTTTAATATTGGATTATTTTCCTATATATCATTATATATTGACATCTATGACCATTTGAAATTTATAATTTGCTTATCAAAATTCCCCATGTTGTAATCATCAATAAATAATGAAATGTATTTTCTCTTTTCTTATATATAAATTCTAGTAATAAAAATTCCTTTATTCCATAATGATCACCGAGATCAACCTATTAACTTTTATTTAAAGATAATTTTTCAAATAAACATAATCCTTCTTAAAATTTTAGTTTCGTATTTTCCAAAATATTCATTCAATAGAAAACAGTCTACATCAAGAGGAAACATATTTCACCTCT
The DNA here is from genome assembly GCA_963277665.1 of Viscum album. Taxonomy (NCBI): domain Eukaryota; kingdom Viridiplantae; phylum Streptophyta; class Magnoliopsida; order Santalales; family Viscaceae; genus Viscum; species Viscum album. Next base: position 1,728,560,172 of record OY728157.1, read on the forward strand.
TTATCAAAAAAATATTCGATAACAATGAGTATGTTATTTTATATAGAGTAACAAACTACAATATTTAGGAAGCTGTAATGAATTTCTAAACTAGTGAAACCTAAAATAGAATATGTATATTGGAAATAAAATTTCCCATTATCCTAAAAACTAAGACTATAATTCACATCAAACATTTATAAACATCGCCTTTTACATTGAACCTTGGCCCATATTATAGTTAAGTTCACCATCTCATTGCATCCAAGGGACTATCCATGAATTCTAATTTTACCATAATTATGGTTTTATTATTTCATTATGGTAAACATAGTCTTGTTGTGGTCATGTTATATTATTGAAAGGTTTCATCAGAATTTATGAAGTTGGTTTCGTATTTCATTAATTTTCTTCAATACTTATCATATGTTATACATTACCAAAATATTAAATAATTGTAAATGTTTCATAATTATAACATCAATAAAAGAAAAAAATTATATTTTATTATACAATATATCATTATCAATAATAAATCATTCATCGACTTTTCAATGATTCACCACATTCAAATTTCTATTCACTACAGAATTTATATCGTCCCAATGGAAAACTAAATAATTATTATCCTCTAATTTCATTATTTTACAAACATTATAGAAATATTCCAATGTCATGTATATGAATTTCATATATATATCTTCACACTTCATGACAAAGTATGTATCATTACCATATTACATTCACCATGTATAGTACTAAAGTATAATAAAGATATCATTATTTATTTATGAATCATTGTGTTCTTTAATTTTATTACAGCAACCCTTTATTTAAAAATTTATCTACATTATACGATCTATAAATATAAAAAAATTTGTTATATTTCAACATTCACAGTTTTTTTTATTTTTCTCCTTAATAAAATATCATTATTAACAATAAAATAATTAAACATAAAATGACCCCATTTATTGTCAAATTTTTTATTATATATTATCTTGGTTATAATATTTTAATAAATATTTCATTTACAGGGAAACAATAATAATATGTAGAAAATTATCCATGAGGTATTTTAATATTAATGTTAATTAAAAAGTGTGATCCTACAAAATGTAAAAGTGTTGGTAGTGAATTTGAGTGATGTTCAAAAACACATTGAAAATGTGAATGAAAAATAGACAATGATCGAATAGATATTCTTATAATAAAATGAGGGTTTAATTTAAATTGAAAATAGATTACATAGATAATTTATAATCTTGGTGAATGGTGTTTAAAAAAATACATTCTCACTAATTAATAAGCGGATGAATGTAATATTGAGCATAATAAAAAAATAACAATGAAAATATACTCCATTAGATGATGAAAAGGAGTTAGGTGACGAATATATTAATGAATATATTTATCTTTTTATACAATAATATTCTGGAATATATTTTAATGAGTATATATTCTTTTCTAGAAGATCTATGATGGTTTTATTGTAATATATTTATAATATTCAAACAATATGTAAACATAGAAATTATTTTTATGAAAAAAGAGTTATTTATGGATAATTACCTAAAAATAATGAGAAAAAATGTGAAGTTAAATAAGATAATATGTTAGGTCTATTTAGGTAGAATAATATTTTTGTATCAATCAAGAATGAATATAAATAAGGTTAGTATACTACAAACTCAATGTAAATATTTTTTTTATTACTAAAGAATCAAGGATTTAAACCCCATCACCGAATTATGTATTGTTTAAACGTAATTTTAATTTTTAATTATGAATATATAGGTAATTTACAATATATTATGAATATAACTTTTCTTTTGTATTTATTATATGTTAATTATGAATATTTATATATTTTTTAAAGGAAAAAATCAATGTTACCGTTGAAGCTAATAGGGGGTGAGGAATTGATTTTGTTAGGTTGAGTTACCTCATAGGAATGGTGTAACCCTAGTAAACACTATGTATTTAAATTCATAAATTTATTTTAATTCACTGATTGGAGGTATCATATTCAAAGTTTCTTATTTGAATGTAGGATGATTAAATTAATAATAAAATTAAAAGGATTTTATTTATTGTTTAATAGATAGTGTGTATATGTATGTAGGAATATGTATATATATATATATTTAATAATAACTCTTCTGATTAACTATTTTAATCAAATGTAATATAGATTCTTGGTGAGAATATAATGAGTAGTCATAACTACTATTAAAAAATTAGTACACATTTATGTGATAATGGGTAAGATTATAGAGAAGTTCAGATACACTTTGGACTGATTCCATATCAATTTTATCAATTGATTATTTACTAAAGGTTTATTTAAAAGTAATAAGGATTTATAAGAGAATTATGAATTCATTTCAAAGACGTATAAGAGGTATAATGAGTTTTATTGGTTAAAATACAAAACATTGGATTACTATATTTTTTATTTCTTATAACAATACTTAACTCAAGTAAACATCCTTGATAAGTTATATCTTAATAATTATTGATTTTTTATATATTTATATGATAAAATTTTACAATGTAATGATGTTTTAGATAATTAAAAAATTAAATTTATTTTGATTTTGATTTAGGTATCTATGGTGCTGAATATATTAGCATTAGTTAACAAACATACACAAAATAAGAAATTTTAATACCCCATGTAGTATGTTGTTAAATGTTTACCAACCAATGGTGATGATGTCGACCAATTATGAAAAAGAAATTAGGGATTAAGATATAAAATATTTATAGTTATCAAATATATAGTCTATGTGCTTTTGGTTTTGTGTCGGTCAATAGTAATGAAGAATATATCCAAAGGAGTCAAGTGCTTACACCCTTTAATACTTATAAATAATATTTAATGAAATAGAAAAAATGAACGATCTTAGAATGATTTGGTATAAGGAATTCAATGATTAGAGAGATTAAAAAAATATATTCAAATGATTCATCATCATCTATTAATAACATTTAAAAATATTTTTATAGAGAGTTAGATATTCTTATATAATGAAAAACATGAAAAGTAAAATTTCATAAATGGATGAAATGAACTTATTAAAAAGTTTAACGATGACGAAAATAGTTATTTTTTTTATTTAAAAGAATAATGATATTTATTACAACCTTGTATTAAAATACATACAAATTACATCACTTTTTTATTAAAATCATTTAAATTAAATAAACTATTTATTGACATTAATAATATTTTATTCCCTTTAAAAAATATGAATCATAAATAATAGTCCATAAGTAAACAATACATTCTCTCATTTTTTTCTTGATAAGTATCACCCTTACTAGACATAGAATAAATAATAGTTATCGTCATAACTGGGTGAAGGGAAACATAGTAATGGATGATATTTGATTCTCATTACATGAAAAATGAAAGTTACATAATCATAACATGGACATTAGGGTATGATATCATGATTATATCATCTTAAAACGAAACCCTACATATCAAATATTCTAATAATGAGTACTGGAATTAATATTGGAAATTAGTAAGATATGATTCATAATAGAATCAAATAACATGATCCAAGAGAGAACAACACATAGAATTAGTGGAATATATATAGGCATAGAAAATATTCTTTCAAGACCACCCACCAAGATTTCCATAAATTGTTATTCTTGGGCCAACCACCCTCGTACTGAATTTGGGAATGGCAAGACCGCCCATGTGCCCCCATATTTGGTCTAGGATTTTCCAGCCATGTACCATCATCATTGTACATGGTCTAAATAGTTGTGTACTATGGTCATTGGTCATTAGTTAAAGAACTATGTTCCCTCACCTTTGGGTTTTGGATAAATACACATGTACCCTCATCTATTATATTAGGATGAACATCGTTATATCATCTATACTCAAATATCATTTACCATTACCCAATGGATTAAAGCTCATTCATGGTGTACCCATCATGTAATATATTATGGGATCACATTGGGCTATCTTGGAATTCCAATTTTAGAGGATATAATGGGAATAACTAATGGTCTTTGGGACACCACATAATATAATAATTTTCTATGAACCACAGAATGACTAAAGTACAAAGAGAAGGTATTAAACTCATAAAATAATATATACATCCATTTATATTTTGATTATCCATTGATAAATAAATTTTTTTCAGGTGAATATATTTTAATAATGATTTTCCAATGGAAAATAATGGGATTCATAACAATTTCACTAAACCATGATTAACATGTTGATAATAAATGGGTTTCCATAAACAATATTCCACTAAAACATAAAAAATTCAATGAGAAAATATTAATTGTAACAACAGATCCTTTTCCCCATAAATAAAATGTTACACTAACAAATGTTATCATAAAAGGAAAATAACATGGACAAAATCGTTTAAAACATTTATTGAGTAAAATACCCATTCCTCCTAAAACCCACATTTTAAAACCTGAAATGTTTTGAAAACATATTCTTTGAGAGTAACCTTTAAAAAATATAAATAAATATTTGAAAATATTTTAAAATAATGAAAATAGTTTCAATATAATTTCACATGTTGTGATCATAAAAATTATTTTCAGTAAAAATTAATACATTTTTAAAAAATGTGCTTCTAGAAGAAAACAGTTTTCTGAATGAAGAGGGAAATAAAGATGTATTTTCATAAATATATTTTAATTATAATAATAGCTAAAAAGAGTGGAAAATAAAACCATTAAACGAGGATATAGTTGATAACAAAAGAATAATAAATTGTTTTTAGAATTTTTTATATTTGTAACATAATATTTCTTCATTTGAAATATAATCATAAACTATGCCGATAAATGATGAGATTAAAAAAAACTCTTACCTCTTTAGTATCATTAAATAATAATCCCCATGAAATGATATAATTAAATTAATATTATAGGACCATCAATTAAAGAATATTCATTGTATAAAATTACATAGGATTGATATATACACATTTTAGAAGAATACAAGTCCATAATATATCATGTGTTTCAAAAAAGGAAAATTCAGAAAACATTCCCTACAACTTATGAAACATTGTAACTATCACCCCAACAAAAGATTAATCCAAAAATTGATATCTCAATTACAACAATTTTCTTTATAAATCATAATTTTCATTCATTTTTAGAATATACAACCCATAGAAAGTGGTTTTGAATGTAGAATTTGTCTCAAAACAGTAAAAAGTGAGAAGGAAAACACTTACTATTAAAGTAAATTTTGAGTTGTAATACTAGTGAAATAATAACATTAGTGGAAACATTAATTATCATTAAATTCATTATAATCCTAATATATCATGTAATTTTGTAATATATCAACCACAAAAAAGAAATGAGTGGTAAATATGGCATAGGTCTCTCAAAAATAAAAGTGAGAGTAGAAATACAATTACTATAGTCATTGACTTCATACATGTTCAAAATCTAGTATAATTTCTATTAAAAAATTATAATATAATTAAACAATTATACATAAATATATCATATTAAATATTATTTTATTATGTCTATTTTTACCCATTCATTTACAATTCCACTTTAATGATACATTTTGGCTAATAACCTATTTGTTTTTCATATATGTTTTTCATTTTAATTTTGGTCCTCTTACATAGATAATTACTTATTAATTTTAAGAATGTAAAAAATGATATAAATATAATATAAATCCATTATATATTTTTATTTAATGAAATCCATAAAAACATGTGATTTGAAACCGAATCCACCATTCATAGATGTGGTAGGCCATACATACGCATGAAAATTGTTTCCTTTTCCTATCATATCAAAGGAAATAAACATAAATGTTGTATATTTTTAGGTATATTATAATTATAATTTAATTTTTATCTCATATATATCATATATGTTTATTAAACCCATCATTAATACATTCCATTTAAAGAATGAACAATTCGAATCGCTTCATGAGATAATAGTTCTCTATACACATGAATGACGTTATCATAATCCCAAAAAATGGAAAGAGTTAAGTTATTTTCTATAGAATAATTAAATAAGCATAATGAAATCATAAATATCATAAATATCATATATAAACATAATTTATATCCTTATTCCCATCCATGATATGTTGTAATGTTAAAATGAAGGACATCGGTTCATAATGTGGTAGTTCATCGTACACGCAAACGAGTAATTTTTAACCCATTTTATGGAATTTTTTTGGTTTAATGTTGTAAATCTAAAATAAAAAACTCTATTTATATTTATGATACTTTAATTACTATATAATCGTGATATAAAAATAATTTAATATTTTTGATTAACAAATACAAAAATCTCCAATGAAGAACGTTAACTCTTTCTCAGGTATCTCCCTTTGGTTTTCACCAAAGGAATTTCATGATTATAATTCCTCTCAAATTATGTCTTATATTATTAGATAAAGGTATTTGAGAATTTTTTTAGGATTTGGTGTAGCCAAATTGGTTTATAGTTGTGCATAAGTTGGGAGAGTGAATACACATTAATAATGAAGGAGGAGTGGCATGCTTGTACATACCTAAGTGTATTAACTAATGTTAGGTCTCCCTTACCTTACATGACTCAGAAATAGAACTAAAAGAAAGGGAATGGATTTATGGTTCATAAAATACATCCAACCAAAAAATTAAATACATTTATTATCTATTTATTCATTTTTTTAAGGTTACTCAATTGTGTCTTTATAGTTTTTACTAATGTAACTTGTATATTTTTAATTTCTTATGTTATTAATACATAAATATTGTAATTTCAAAATAATATTTATTATATAATTTATACCCACATATTCAAAATATTAATTCTAATTAATTAAATAAAATTTCTATGTGTGTCTAAAATTAATTTTGATACAAAGGAATTTAGTGTTCATAACTATGTTTTAACGATGATCGTGTTAATTAATTTTAACTATTATTAGTAATAATAATTATAAAAAATAATTTCAAATAATTATAATGTATATATTATTCTCAATATAAATATGGAATTCTTTTTTAAAATTCCATTAAAAAAAGTGGCATATTTTAATTTTAAATTACTCTCATATATGGGACGACAGTGTGGGGTTTTAAAGTTAAAATTATCAACAGTTTAAAATGTTTTTATATCAAATTTCAATATAAAATTGATTTTAAAAACCTAAAATATATTAATATATTCTAAATTTAGCTAATTATACTTTTAAATATTTTAATAATTCAAACAAAAAATTTAGTTTTCAATTAAATTTCACTATTGTTTACTATTTATAATAATTGAATCTTTTTTTAAAATTAAAAAACAGTCACCTATAGATAATTTTGATGTTCAAAATTAAAAATTTATTTTATTTTTTCAAATAAAATTTATAAAAGGAGAAATTTTGTATTAAAATTACTGATCCAATAAAAGGATGTAAATCTTCATTTTAGTAAAAATATGTTTTTTAGGGTAAAATTTAAATTATTTTTATTTCTTGTTTTGAAAAAATTTAAGATGAATGTGAAACGTTTTATTTAATATATAAATATTTAATTTATCAAAATAATTAACCAAAAGTAATTTTATTAATTTATTGATATAAAAACATGTGTGTGCATAAAAAATTTGTTTTTTGAAAAAGTATTTCAATTTATTTTCAAAAGTATTTTATATTAATTTCTAATTAATTGGTCACCAAATATTTCATTTTGTATAAGCGTGTAAAGAATATTTTATTAATTTAGTAAATTTTATTTTTAACCTCTACTCCAATAGCCATGTGACAACTATTATATTAAGTAATAATATTCTAATAATATGTCACGTTTCATTTAACTCATTATTGTGTGTAAACAAATATAAGGATGGTGTTGAGTGAAATGATATATAAACACAATGTTGTATTTATCTCAATATAAAAATTTTGTTTCCATTAAATCAAAATATATAAAGGTTTAATTTTATATGAAAATATATATTACATAAAATATTGGGGCATTAAATTTTACTCCAATTAAAATGAATTTATCCCATGATATTCATCTCGGTTGTAAAAATATTGATGTTGGAAATTTGCACTATTGGAAAACATGCATCATAAACATGTCAATACAACAACTTCTATGTTATATATAAAATTACGTTAAAATTTCATTTAGAATCACATAACTAGATTTCCATGTAGTATAACATCATTGTCAAGTGAATAAATGTACATGGAGGAAAATGGAAAATAACTACACAGAGTGATTGAGGTAATTGATAATAAGAATGTGAATGATCAATGGAATTTTAAGGGCATAAAATCTATAAATATATGATGGTGAAAAATACCATCTAATTCATTTCATAAGAATATAATCAGATAACATTTGAGATTCAAGATTGTTTTCCTGATGTTGAAAAAGTATTTTTCTGTATAAGAATATAAGGATATATAATTACTTGATATGCAACTAAAAAAATCATAATTTCATTCTTTTTTATTAAATAATATTTTAGTTTATCCATTATATCCATGAAATTCAAAACAATAAATGAAGTTTCATATACCATAATACCTAATATTAAATATTTATGGATCGAAAGATATATATGATTGAAAGGTATCTAACATTTATTTAACTATTTTCTAAAATGAAGATATCAAGAACATTTTATATAATATAATTAATTAAATCTCTCAATCGAAAAAGTAACATCATTGGTTTATCATTAAAATTTATTTTTCAAATATTTTACATAAAAATAGTTACCTTTTAACCAGTACATCATGTAGGCCAGTGGTAGGTGTGAAACCCTTATCATCCTTCGGTCTTGGTTTCTAGACCCACCACCTTTCTGGGCGAAATAGGTTGTCACCCAGCATGTGGTTTATCCTTTTTATAAAACCATATTAATGTAATACCTACCACGATCCCAAAAATACTATGTACATAATTGAGATAAAATTAATCATTAAATAAACTCTTTATTGGTGTTTTCAATAGAACCATTTTTACCAATTCTAATAATCTTATTTTATTATTATTAAAATGTCATTAATGATAATATTAACCCAAATTGATATGAATTCTATTAAAATAAATAAAAAATAAAGACATTTTCCTCCAATCACCTTTTTACTAAAACATATTCATTCCATAAATTTATCACAAAATATCTTTAATAATTGTATAATCTCATTATATAAATAATAAAATATTTTTTTAATACTATAAAATATGATAAATATTAAACTCAATATCTCATGATGATATTCATAACTTCTATGTTAGTGAAGAAATATATTATTGTAATATTTAGCAAAATACTCTCATGTTTCATGGTTATTATTAATAAAATAATCTTGGTAAAATACTTCTACAATTTAATTCTTGACACAATATTCTTCATTTGTTTTTTTCAATATAGTTCATTCCTTAGTCATGGGTAAAACATAGGTAATTCATTTTAACAATCTATTTAAAACCATTATAATTGTTTGCGAAGTGTTTTTCATTACAAAATAATATTCATTGGGAGTTTCAAACTAGGTGTGTAGAAAGGATTATTTTCATGCACTAGTTACCTATAGAGTCTAGTTCAATATACTGTTTTCTGGATGATACCCCTAGGTACATTTATGCATGATTTTCATCCACTTTTAGTATCTATGAAGGGTTATATTTCTAGAAAACCACTCTCTCTACCCTTTAAAATATTTCTATGAAATTTATTTATTTCATTAAATTGTCCTTGGACTTATCCTTATAGACATACTAAGACATATCATTTGAAATATCCCTAAGGATCTCACTAAAGTGTTTTCATCCTAGTTTTAATTATACAACGACACCATTTTTATAATACCAATAATAGAGACCCATGCTTAACATACATTGATATTACATAATTTTTTCATAATATCTATTAAATTACATAATCCAAATACAAATAATATTAATAGATTAGTTACTTTGGAATATTGGAAACATAAATACTTGTCCATAAGTTAACTACGTCATCTCTCACAACATTATTCATAGTTATAACCATTCTTAGACATATCATACATAATACATATCTACAAAACCCAGGGAAAGGAAACATACGAATATGAGAGCTCAAAGGATATGTAAGAGAAAAACAAGGGAGATCTTGATAGTAACATTTGAAAACTATAAACATCAGATAATGGATCATAATCATGAGTTGTATAATAAATTTTGTTAGTAAATAAGAAATTATTCATATTTGAATCAATGAACATGAGTTATGATATTATAAGACATTGAATTTTTTTCATGTATATAAGTATAGGAAATCATATGTCATGAATACCCACCAGGACATTCCTAACCGGTATACCTGGGCTAACCACATATGTACCTACTTTGGGAATGGGATAACCACCAATGTATCCTCCTCTTTACACCCAGTATGACCACCCATGTATCCTCATGTTTGGGTTAGTGACAAACATGTTACGTCCCAAACTATTATAATTAAATGGTTTTATTTGAATTAATACCTCATTGTATAATATAGATATAAAAAACACAATAAATTATATTGTTTTATCCTATAATATTTAAAATAATCTTAATTATATGTACCATTGTTCATATAGTAACTAAACATTGATCCTATGAATATATTAAATATACGGTTTTATCATATATAATTGACAATGAAAAAGGAATTAGTGGCCTCAAACTGTAGGATTGAACCCTATGAATCTCATTTATCAGAGCTTCCAAGGAAGAATTTATCTCTTTGATTTTCCATTTTGCATGACCAGTATGAGATCCAACCACTCAAACATGATAGAACCTGTTTATGGGAGAAGTTCAAGATCATTAATATCATGATCCAAACCACGTATGTTGAACCACCATATATAAATATCACCATCTTGCACCTTAATATTAGGATGTTTTCAAAATTGTTAAAATGATATATATCAAGAACATTATTATTTTAATATGTATAGTCTATTATCAATATAAAAATTATAAGGACCTGGCCTTAAAAAATAACATAATTTTCAATTAAATTAATAATTTTCATTGAGGATCTTTTCAGGTTAAGAGTTTGGGAGAATTAGGACATATCTATTACATCACAAAAGATTACAAAGTAGACACTTCTACTCAGTTTCCATTTTTTCATAAAATAAAAAATCTTAAAAATAAACATGTCTAGTTCCATTTTTTTGATAACATGTCTTTCCTTTATCCCATCCATGACACTATTCATCATTAATTCATGTGGATAACATTTCAAAAACATGGGATGAGCATAAAATGCTCAGAAAGGGATAAAAAAATATGGAAAGAAAAAATTATTCCATGTATACATAAGAATCAATGAAATCATACATTACTAATAAAACATAATCACTTTAACATACCTCATGAAATAATAAGATTTATGAATAACACATAGAAATATTCAGACATGAAGGTAACTTGAAGCATTCATAACATTCTTACATTGGGAGTAACCCTCATTGTTACGTTTGGAATTCCCATCACAGTATATTCCCTAAATCTCTTCGGTGAAACCTGAACATTTAACTCCTTCAAATTACCCAATGCATTGGAGAGATATATCAGGATCACCTACCCTTATTTTATCACAGAACCACCCGTCATCATAAATAATTCCCAAGAACCATAATATTATTGTATCACATAAAACATGCATAAGGAAACATAACATTTCCACATTTCAATCACAATATATCAATACAACACATTGATATAATCAAAACATTATTAAAACCATTTTCAATACCAAAATAAAATAAGAGTAAAACATGGTACTTATTTTTCATTAAAAAAAGTTATGGCTTCTAGAGGAATCCGAAACTGAAATAATGGTCACGATGGCGGAGAAGTCATTGTCACCGCATACGTAAGACAAAACATTACTTTTGTCGCATAGTAAAATTCTTCTTAAAAAAATATTCCTTTTGAATAAAAGTAAAATTCAAATGGGTTTATAAACTATATAAAAGAAAGTTCTGTATAAAACAAAATATGCCTCAATGAAAGGAGATTGAGACGAAGTCCCTTGCAAAGATGGTATCCTTAGATTAAGGATAAATCAATTATGTAATTATGTGTGAAAAATATAAATAAACCAAATATAAGTGGATATTATGTGTAAAACAATCATTTTTCACTAACACATATTCATATCTTGACATAATCAAGCTGTAGATTTTTATCCCAAAGAATTGAAATTGGGTTAAGAAGTTCCCTTTCAAAAAATCGACAGCATAACAGTGCCACTTTAACAATATGAAAATGAGTTGATGAGAGAGAAAGTGGTATCTCATCACTTGTACATAAACTTTACATCAATAAGGATATATAAGAACATATCCCAACATAATAATATATAAATTAAAAGACATAACAAAAGAATCCTTTTAAAAAGAGGAGGGTGAAAGGCTCCCTTATCGATTTGGGTAACATTCTGAAACATACACCCCATGAAAGAAGGGTCATACCATGATGATGTAAATAACCATAAATTAAATTATACTACTCAAATAATACAATCATGGGCAATACATTCACCAAATGCAATAAATTAGTGGTGAAAAATGGAGATCTCACGGGATTAAAAGTGAGATAAGAAATTCCTTAAGAAAATTTGGCAGCCTAACGGCGCCACTTAAAACATCCAAAAATAGATTGATGAAATAAAATAGGGTATCTCATCATATGAAAATAAAATGAAGGTATGATGGATATAGATATCATACCCTAACAAAAGAAATAGTAACATGAAATACTTGATATGAAAATTGAACTTTGAAAATGAGAAGGGTGAAAGGATCCCTTACAAAAATTCGACAGCCCAACGACGACAGTTAAAATATCCAAAAATGGATTGATGAGATGAAATAGAGTCTCTAATAATATGAAAATTAAAATTACAGTAATAGGAATATAAAATAACATCCTCCAAAATAAGAACATGGAGCATATAAGAAATGACATAAAAGATAGTACTTTGAAAGAAAGAGAGAGGTCGCATCCCTTACCTCAAGTCCGACTTTTCTTGTTCGTTTCTTTATATTCTAGAATAATAAACATTGTTCAATTTATAATTTCTTATGTAACTCCTTTAAAGTTTATTATTCAATTTATATCGCATATTACAATGTTATAATAATTAGTTAATTATGTGATTCCATATCAGACGTTTTTGCCGATGTTCGGTACATGAGTCAAAAATGAACATGTTTGAAAAGAATTGTCCATGTAGTTATAAGTAAATCATCTCCAAAATAGTATTAATGAATTAAATATCATATATATCCAGTATATATTCATTTTATAATATTCCATAACATTGGGAGATAAAAAATAAAATGCACCATTCATGGAGATGGTAGGTCGTACGTACACATGAACGTTACTTCCATTTCTTTGTCTTATTAATGGAATTAAAAATAAATGGGAGATATATATATTATAATTACAGAATTATATTAATAATTTAGATGTAATATAATTCATATATATCCATTATATATATGTACTTATAATAGTACATAACATTTGAATATAAGAAATGAAATGCACCGTTCAGGGAGAAGGTAAGTCGTACGTACGCATGAATGCTATTTTCATTTATTTTTCATAATTTAATTGAATTAAAACATAATTATACATAGGTATATAATAATTACAGTATAATATCATATATAATATCATTAAATATATCCTTTATATATCCCACATATGGCATTGATGATTTAAATCACTTTGAGGGGGTCGTAGTCCGCACTTCCAAAAATGAAATTATCGTGTTTACCCATTATGGAAACCATAAATTTATGACATAAATGAAAAATAAATAAGCATAAGGAAAACATAAAAATGATATATATCATATATAAATACAGTTATATCTTAATGTAAACCCTGAGAGGGGTTAAAAGAAGATTGAACAATCATCGTTTCGTGAGGCTGTAATTCGCCACCCACAGAAACAGTATGTTCATTTACCATTAGATGGAGTTGTGTGTAGGTGTATCTATAATACTTCCCATAAAAACATCATAGTATATTGAAGATAGTGGTATTTTCAAAAAATAAAGGAATAAAATAGTTTATGGCATTGGAGAAGCAAAATAAAACAAAAGAACATAAGAGAAGACATTACCTTTAAATATGGTAACTCTTTTTTATTTGAGCCCAAAGGATTCCTTGGAAATACTTCTACCCAATGTGAGTCTTCTAGTAGAAATAGAGGGATGTGGAGAGACAATAAGAGTAGAGTTTGGATGAGCCAAGGGCTTGATAGGTGTGGGTAAGGGGGTAGAGGTGGGGGCCTTTTATTAGAGGGAGGAGGGTCAGTTTTGGAAAGTATTGGAAGGTTACATTATTATAAAATGAGTTTAAGATTTTAAAGGTCCATAAATGATATATTTCGTGTATAAGGTGATAAGGGTTCTAAATCCTCATATCCAATAAGCTTTAGATAAGTGTATGTCTTTTATTTTACCTTATCTTATCATTTTATTTAAATTGGTCAATAATGAGGTAATCACTACATCATCATGGTGCCATAAATAAATTTATTTATTTAATGTCCAAAAATTATAGAAAATATACCATGATGTAGGAAATCTTTTTATATTTCCAATTAATATTTATATTCTAAGAGATCATTTTTGTAGAAAAAGTTAAAATTGTTTTACTTAGGTGTTACATACTTTGGTTACATTTTCCTTTCTTTAAAAAAAATATGATAAAAGGTCACCATCAAACTAAAGTGATTCCATGGGGTCCCTAAGTTGGAAAAAGGCATACCATGGTCGATCATGACATAAAAAATTGCATAAGACACTTTTTGGGGTCATTCTATATTATTATGTTATTATTTTATTACCCTTAACTACACGATAACTAATTAATCATGATTATTAAAGATAATTACTGTCATTACTATTCATAATGTCTGAAAACAAAAGAGTATTAATTGCGTAATTTAGACCTTATGATTATAAATATGGAATCCATTATACCAAATTCCATACACAGAAATTGCAGTAATTAATTTAAAAATAATTCCCGTTGTCAGAACCAAAGACGAGTTTTTAAGAAGTAAAACCTATCAAAATATTGATTTGTTTTTTACGTACAATTTAAAAGTGAAATTACATTCAATGACCAAAATTGTCTTAAATGATAAAAACATAATTAAACTAAACTTTAAAACCAATTAAAATAACAATCTAACAATATAAATAAATTGGATGAAAAGGCCGCTTTGAATTAAAATGCAGTATTTTTCACTATTCATTAAAAATAAACATTTGTCAGAAAAATACTAAAAATTCACCCTAAGATATATTTGATATTAAAAATTGAAAAATGATATCATTTTTACCAATTTAGAAATATAGAATCTGCATTAATTAATTTTATAATAAATTTTCACTGTCAAAGCAAATAGCGTGTTTCTAAGAAACAATATCTATTAAAAGCTTGACACTTTTTTATGTCCAATTTCAATGTGAAATTAATTAGAATGTCCACCATTGGATTATATGGTAAAAATATTTTTTAATTAAACATTAAAACCAATTAAAAATATAATATTAAAATAAAAATAAATTAGATTAAAAGGACGTTTTTAATTAAAATGCATAATTTTTCACTAAAAATGATCTTTATCGGAAAATAACAAAAATTTAAAAAAATAAAATTTTGATTTCTTGATTATAAAGAAAGCTTTTCTTTTTTCAAATATAACATATAAATCTGACAAAAGGTATTTTTAAAAAGGGTTCACCATAAAAAAGGTGGTTAATCGTCCTTTTAAAGAATATTAGATTATTTATTCTTAAAATTGGATTCATTTTCATTTTAAGCCTCGAACATTTATTGGATAATTTTAAAAATATTTGACAAACATATATAATCACTTTTTAGTTAGTTCTGTTCATTCCCGCCATTACATCGGCTAGGAGTTTACTACCATTTACAATAATATTATTATATTATTAGTGTGCATCGTAAGATTTCAAGGAAACTCATTATTGCGTATGGGGTACGCCATCGAACATACCATCCCCTTTTAATGTAATATTCATATTTTATTCACAAATATTAATAAATATGAAAATTTAATATTATTTATTTACCTAGGATGTTACATCCATCCCCCCTTTTGGTAATTGCGTCCTCGTAATTTTAAAATATTGGGCTCAAAAACATCATTGAAAGCCCGACATTGGAAAAGGAGTCAATAAAACAATCCATTTAAAAGAAATAAAGAGAAGTAGAAAGGTCACCAAAGACAACAGATACTAGGGTTCCAAGAAAACATGGACATGGAGGAGAAAATAATCAGTCATGTTCTGATGAAGAGTGATAGAAAACATGTCTAAGGGAAAGTTAACCACCAGAAAATCACAAACATGTGAGGGGGTAAACGATATTTTATTCCCCAGTAGAAAAAGTTAATAGAAAACGTTTATAATTTACGTTAATTTTTATAGAGTAATTTATTTATGGGATTAACTAAATGATAATGAAACATACTTACTTTTCATGTAGACTTTAAACTTTTACAAGATTTATAACACAAAATCATATTTTCTCAAATGATGAGTATCCGGGATAACTTGTTCACAATAAGAGAAATAATTTAAACTTCTAGAGAGTCACCTAATCCAAAAAAGAGAACTATATATTTCCCATGCCTTTAGAACTTAACCAAAACCAAAATTATTAGTACAAGATCAGATAATACCTAAAATGATAATCCTTTATAAAAAAAAAGATTCTCATAATCTCCAAAAATTGTTAAAAATTACCCAATGTTCAACAAAGACCATTTGATAAACAATTGTCCAAAAAATTCATCAAAGTAATCAAAACTAACATTGAAACCCAAATCATTGAATCATTTAGTCAAATAGTTCTATAAGATAAATCTTAACATTTATCTCCAAATTACATCAGTTGCTCTTAAACTCTCATATTGAAAATTAATTAACCTAATCACATATCCTATATGAGAGGTTAATTATTTCCTTAGAAAACACAAAATAAAATTAATCCTTATTCATAAGATCATCTACATAAAAATAATTAGTCATACTAACCAGTGACTTCACGTAGTCTAGTGGTAGGCGATAAATAGAAGTCACACTTTGGTTGTGGGTTTGATTCCCGTAGTTTTGTCCGACGTGACGGGTTGTCACACGGTCTGTGTGTTGTCATTTATACAAAACTATATAATTCTTAAAACATTACCCCAATAGAAAAAAATTCTTAAAAAAATAACTATAACATAATTTAACCTCAAGTTTATCTCGTGCCTTTCATTTTCTATCATAACATATAGTAACCCATAATTACCTCAAAAGTAAGGATCATATAAACTGTATTGGTTACCTATATAATTATTACATAAACATCCAAATCGATTTGGTTCTCTCGTACATGATTCATTAGAGAACTCAACAAGGTTTAGGTGGTTAATCATGACTCCTGATAGTTGGTTTAGAATAACCACAAGAGTTCTCATTGAATCCCCCATTTTATCCAGTATCTTAATCAGAGAACCACTGTAGTTTCCTTCAAAACCATTGTCACTTTGGTACCTACTAGATCCATCCATTTACTAAAACCAAATATGTCAGTGTGAGTATATCAACAAAATCTTCATGTACTAATGAGGAAGATAAAAACTAAGATATAGTTATCCATGTTATCTCAAACTCATTCCAACATTCAAAAATAACAATGAATCCATCTAATATACTAACCATTGTGGTTATACACAAATTTTCACTTCTGATTAATGAATACCCTAACCTCTAAAGTTATCTAAACCGACCCTTTGATACCAACTATAAGGACCCGACCTTCAAATATTACATAATCTTGAATTAAATGAATAATTATCATTGATGATATTTTTAGGTTTAGTGTTTTAGAGAATGAGGACATATCTATTACATCTCAAAACATTACAAAGTAGACACTTCTACCCAGTTTCCATTTTTTTCAATAAAATAAAAACTCTTAAAAAGAAACATGTCTAGTCCTATGTTTTAGATAGCATGTCTTTCCTGGATCCTATCCTTGACCATATTCATCATTATGTCCTATGGAAAAACATTTCAAAAACATGGGATGATCATAAAAATCTCTGTAAGGGATATAAAAATATGTAAAGAAAATATTAGTCCATGTAAACATAAGAATCAATGAAATCATACATTACTCATAAAACATAAGAACTTTAACATAACTCATGAAATCATAAGATTTATGAATAACTCATATAAATCACAATACATAAAGGTAACTTTAGGCATTCATAACATTCTTACGTAGGGAGTAACCCTCATGGTTACGTTTGGAATACCCATCACAGTATATTCCCTAAATCTCTTCAGATAAACATTAGAATATAACTTCTTAGTGTTACCCAATGCATTGGAGAGCTATATCGGGCTCACCGACCCATAGTTTATCACGGAACCACCCGTCTTCATAAACAATGCCCAATAACCATAACATAATCGTATCACATAAAACATGCATAATGAAAACATAACATTTCCGTATTTCAATCACAATATATCAATAAAGCGCAATGATATAATCAAAACATTATCAAAACCATTTTCAATACCAAAATAAAAGAAAATTAAAAATGGTATTTATTCTTCACTTAAAAAATGATGTGGCTTGTAGAGGAAGTCTAAACTCAAATAATGGTCACAATGGAGGAGAAGTCGTTGTCTCCGTATACGTAAGACAAAACATTCCTTTTATAATTTAATAAAATGATTCGTGCAAAAAAATTCCTTTTAAATAAAAGTAAATGTCAAAGGGGTTTATACACTGTATAAAATAAAGTTGTGTATAAAACAAAATATGCCTCAATGAATGGAGATTGAGACGAAGTCCCTTACAAACACGGTATCCTTAGATTTAGGATAAATCAATTATATAATTATGTGTGACAAATATAAATACACCCAATATAAATGGGTATTAATTGTAAAACAATCAGAGTACATTCACACATATTCATATCATGACATAATCAAGAATTAAAGTTTTAACCCAAAGAATTAAAATTGGGTTAAGAAGTTCCCTTGCAAAAATTTGACAGCCTAACGGTGTCACATTAAAGTTATGAAAATGAGTTGATGAGAGAGAAAGTGGTATCTAATCACTTGGACATAAAATTTATATCAATAATTATATAGAAGAACATATCCCATCATAATAAGATGTAAATTAAAAGACATAACAAAATAAGTCTTTTAAAATGAGGAGTGTGAAAGGTTCCCTTATCGATTTGGGTATCTTTCCGAAACGTACACCCCATAAAATAAGGGTCATACAATGAAGATGTAAATGACCATAAATTAAATTATACTAATCAAATAATACAATAATGGTCAGTTCATACACAACATGCAATAAATGAGTGGCGAACAATGGATATCTCAAGGAATTAAAATTGAGATAACAAATTTCTTACAAAAATTTGGCAGCCTAACAGTGCCACTTAAAACATCCAAAAATGGATTGATGAAATAAAATAGGGTATCTAATAATATGAACATAAAAGTAAATTATTATGGATATATATATAATACCCCAACATAATAAAAATTAACTTGAAATACTTGACATGAAAATAGAACTTTGAAAATGAGAAGGGGAAAGGATCCCTTACAAAAATTCAGCATCCCAACAACGCAACATAAAACATCCAAAAATGGATTGATGAGATCAAATAGAGTATATAATAATATGAAAATAAAAATTACAGTAATAGGAATATAAAATAACATCCTCCATCATAATATTATGGAGCATAAAATAAATGACATAAAAGAGAGTACTTTAAAAGAAAGAGAGAGGTCTGATCCCTTACCTCAAGTCCATGTTGTCTTGTTCGTTTCTTTATATACCTGAATAATATACTTTGGTCAATTTATAATTTATTATGTACCTCATTAAAATTTTATTATTAAATTTATATCACATAAAATAATTTTATAATAATTAGTTAATTATGTGAGTTCATATCAGACATTTTTGTCAATATTCGGTACTTGAGTCAAAATTGAACATGTTTGAAAAGAATTGTACATGTAGTTATAAGTACATAATCTCAAAAATAGTATTAATTATTTAAATATCATATATATCCAGTATAAATTCATTTTATACTATTCCATAACATTTGGGGATAAAAAAATGAAATGCACCATTCATGGAGACGGTAGGCAGTACGTACGCTTGAACGCTACTATAATTTCTTTGTCATATTAATGGAATTTAACCTAAATGTGATATATATATATATATATATTAATTACAGAATGATATTAATAATTTATATGTATTATATTTCATATATATCACTTATATATATGTACTTATAATAGTATATAACATTTGGAGATAAGAAATGAAATGCACCGTTCATGGAGACGGTAAGTCGTACGTACGCATGAACACTACTTTCATTTCTATTTCATACTTTAACAGAATTAAAACATAATGTTACATAGTTATATCATAATTATAGTATAATATAATATATAATTTCATTAACTATATCCTTTATATATCCCACATATGGCATTTACGATTCAAATCACTTTTAGGGGGCGGTAGTCTGCACTTCTTAAAATAAAATTATCGTGTTTACCCATTATGGAAACCATAATGGTCTGGCATAAATTAAAAATAAAGAATCATAAGAAAAACATAAACATAATATATATCATATATAAATACAGTTAAATCATAATGGCCACCATGATAGGTGTTAAAAGAAGATTGAACAATCATCGTTTCGTGAGGGTGTAATTCACCGCCCACAGAAACACTATGTTTTTAACCTATAGATTGATGTGTGTGTAGTTGTAGCTCGAATAACTCTCATACAAACATCATAGAATATTTAATATACTGGTTTTTAAAAAAAAAATAAATGAATAATAAAATCTTATGGGGTTGGATAAGCAAAATAAAACAAAAGAACATAAGAGACGACATTACCTTTAAATCGGGTAACTCTTTTTGATTTGAGCCCAAAGGCTTCCATACATATACTTGTACAAAAATATAGTCTTATAGGATTAAGAGAGGGATTTAGGTAGACAATAAAATCAGAGGTTGGTTGAGCCAAGGGCTTGAGAGGTGTAGGTAAGGGGGTAGAGGTGGGGGCCTTTTATAAGAGGGAGGTGGGTCACTTTTGGAAAGTCTTGGAAAGTTACTTTATTATAAAATGAGTTTCGGATTATAAAGGTCCCTCAATGATATATTTCTAGGATAAGGTGATAAGGGTTTTAAATACACACATCCAATAGGTTTTAGACAACTGTACGTCTTTGATTTTATATTATCTTTTCATTTTATTTAAATCCTTCATTAATGAGGTAATCACTGTATCATTATGGTGCCATAAATAAATGTATTTATTTAATGTCTAAAAATTATAAAAAAATTCCATGATATAGGAAATATTTTTTTATTTCCAATGAATATTTATAGTCTAATATATAATTTTTGTAGACAAAATTAAAATTGTTTAACTAAGGCGTTACATACGTTTGTTACATTTTCCTTTCTTTAATAAAATATGATAAAAGGTCACTATCACACTAAAGTGATTCCATGGGGTCACTAAGTTGGTAAAAGGCATACCATGGTAGTCAATGACACATCCAATAGTTATAGGACACATGTTGGTGTCATTTAATATTATTATGATAGTATTTTATTACCCTTAACTACCCAATTACTAATTAATCACGAAAACTAAAGATAATTACTTTCGTTTCTATTCATAAGGTATAAAAACAAAAGAGTCTTAATTTCATAATTTGGACCTTCTGATTACAAATATGGAATCAATTCTACCAAATTCGAAACACAAAAATTGATGTAATTAATTTAAAAATAATTCTCATTGTCAGAACTAAAGACGGCTTTTTATGAAGTAAAAGCTATCAAAAGATTGATTTGTTTTTACATCCAATTTATAAGTGAAACTACATCCAATGACAAAAATTGTATTAAATGATAAAAACATAAATAAATTAAACCATAAAACCAAATAAAATTACAATATAACTATATAAATAAATTGGATGAAAAGGAAATTTTGAAATAAAATGATTTATTTTTCAATATTCATTAAAAATGAACATTTGTCAGAAAAATACGAAGAATTCACCATAAACTATATTTGATATTCCAAATTCAAAAATGATTTAAATTTTACCTAATTAAAAACATAGAAGTTTCATTTATTAATGTTATAATCAATTCCTACTATCAATACAAATAACGTGTTTTTAAGAAACAGTATCTATTAAAAGATTGTAACTTGTTTATGTCCAATTTCAAAGTGAAATTATTTAAAATCACCACCATTGGATTAAATGGTAAAAATATATTATAATAATACTTTAAAACCAATTAAAATATAATCAAACAATATAAATAAATTAGATTAAAAGGAGGTTTTGAATTAAAATATAGTATTTTTCACTAAAAATTATCTTTATCGGAAACTAACAAAAATTTACACAAAGTAAATTTTAATGTCTTGAATCAAAAGAGGGACTTTATTTTGTCAAATATAACATATAAAAATGACAAAAGGTAGATTTTAATAGGGTTCACCATCAAAAAAGCAGTTAATCGGCCTTTTAAAGAATATTAGAATATTTATTCTTAAAATTGGATTCATTTGCATTTTAGGCCTCTAACATTTATTAGATAAATGTAAAAATATTTAACAAAAATATATAATCACTTTTTAGTTTGTTCTGTTCATTCCCTCCATTACATTGGCTAGTAGTTTACTACCATTTGCAATAATATGACTATATTATTAGTGTGCATCGTAAGATTTCATGGAAACTCATTATTGCATATTGGGTCCTCCATCAAACATAGAATCCCCTTTAAAGTAATATTAATATTTTATTTGCAAATATTAATGAATATGAAAATTTAATATTCATTATTTACCTGGGATTTTACAAAAATGGTTATATTTACATCGTATTGTTACTATATAAATGATTTTTTATTCAATAAAGAATAAATATTTTTTTGGGTAATATTCAAATATTATTTGGAAATTTCTTTTGATGAATTTCATTGTTTTTTAAATAAAAAATATAATTAAATAATTTTTATTGAATATAAATGATCATATATTTTTTAAGATTCAAAATGTATTTTTTATAATTTTTATGATGTCAAATGTAATTACTATAATTGTTTGATAAATATAATCGTTAAAAACCCATCATTTCACAATTAATGTAGATAATTATTTTAAAAGTGAAAATACACATTTTTTGAAAATTATTTAAGTAAATTGAATATTTTTTTCGAATCATAATGTTGAAATATTTAAATAGTGAATTTTTCATAATTTTCTGAGACAGTCAGATTTTCAGGAAAAAATTAAATACCATATAATTATACTTTTTTTATTATGACATCACAATGACCCAAAAATCATGCAATAAATCCCATAAAATTTATACACACCTAAATATATGTTTCTACCTTAAAATACTATTTTTTTAGTTTTATTTGTTTTATTTTATAAATCCTTTATGAATCCTCTAAATCATATATTATATTTTAAATGGATGAATTTTGTTCATTGAGAGTATGACTCACCTCCAAATAAGTGAGGGTATTATTTTAATATGTTTGGCCCCATGGATAACAAAATAATTAAATCCTCCAATCTTGGGAAAAACCCATGGGCAAAAACCATAGTAAGGTTTTTGTTTTTTGTTATTTCATTATATAGATTCCAAAACCTATGTTTTTAGAATATTAATGAATTACCATCAATTTTATATAAAACCCTCCCAACCACCCATTTTTATAACAAAAAATCCATATATGAAGTCCTTACACTTCCCTATCCTATCTATAATCATACCAAAATACCCATGCTCTCCAAAATCCCCTTTTTATACTTTTGAAGTCACACAATCAAGTAAAGGATCTTTTCCTTTCATTTCATTATTATTTCATATTCATTAACTTATATATTTCATCACCATTTCCCCATTATTGGGTAAGTTATTCAAAATCTCCTCTACCTGCTATTTTATGCACAAATTTTGAGATACCCATTTCTCCCTCTTCAACTATTTCTATGAATTTTTATGAGACGTCATTATGAGGCCTAAATTTCATAAGGGACCCTTTATTTCTTACCTTTAATCAAGAATATTATTCATTTTTTGTCTTTTACATTAATTTTCTAATATTGGGGGTGTTTTTAAAAATTCCCCCATAATTCCAATATGATGTCTAAATGATGAGGTTCTTATTTCTCTCTCATTTATCCCAACCATGAAGATCCATGTGCCCAATTATTCTACCAAATTTTCCTTATAGAAATCAATGGCCAAAAAATATTGTTGTGAATAACATACTCATTTCCTATAATGAGTATTCACTTTTATTAACATCTAAAACTTTTAATTGGGACATATGTATTTATTCCACACTTTATTATCAATGAATAAATTGGAATGATGAATGATTCAATGTTTTATGATCTATGGGGCACACTTAATCATGATAATGAAATTAAAGTGATGGGTTCACACAAAATTATATATTTCATCAATGCATTGGTTAATGTTTACTATCAAGATGCATCATATTTGGATAGAGAGTAAAACTGAATCTTTATTGGACTTATTCTAACATGATTTCTTTGATGTTATTCCTTAAAATATGTTTATGAATTATTAATTTAGCTTGATTCCACATTTCCCATGTTGGGACAATCATTCCATATCATTCCTTATTATTCATGTTAATTTTAAAAATCATTTTGATATTCATATTGTCTAACATTTATCATTTTCTTCATTTATATTCCATTTTAATTCCCTTACTATGAATTATTTCTCACCCCATTCTTATGTATGTCCCTTAGTTTTCCCATTTAGTAATAAGTATCAAGGAATATTTTGAATATGTTAAAAAAAATTATATAAATATGTTTTCTTCCCAACCTTATGTTTTTGTAAATGAAAATAATTCCAAAATTAACAAGATTTATCGATCATTTGGGATAAATTATGTGTAATTTCATACGATAAATCATGTTTTAATTTGAATAAAAGATAATTGTTGTTATTGTTATTATCAAATGAAATGTTTAGTTATTCATGGACTAAGATTACAAAAATCTAGAAAAAGTATTATGAATAAGATTAAGTATAATTAAATCTCCTTAAACTATGGTATGTATTGAGGAAGTGGATTATCAATAATATATATCCCTACCTAGATACAACAAGTGGACATGGTTCTAACATGGACGTATCTATGGGTAACAACTCTGAAAAGGTGTTATGGGCCAGACTCGGGGTTACCTAGTACATGATAATGGGATTTATTACACACCTAGTTTGACACTCCCATGGGATATGCTTTGGAATATGTATAATCTCATTACAAGCCATTATTAATGGAATAAAATATTATCATAAGATATCATTTCAGGAAGAAGATCGTGGATAACATAGATAGAATCTTATAAATT
This sequence comes from Viscum album, assembly GCA_963277665.1. Lineage (NCBI taxonomy): Eukaryota > Viridiplantae > Streptophyta > Magnoliopsida > Santalales > Viscaceae > Viscum > Viscum album. The sequence goes on from OY728157.1 coordinate 1,728,585,768, forward strand.
CATAAGTTAATGAAATAAAATATTATTTTTGTTTTATCCCTATAATTTCATTGTATTTCCACTTTGTGTTTACTAATTTAGAAAACTACTCCATAATATTCATTTTATTCTATCCAATGGATAGAAATATGAGAAATTAGGTAATCAATCACTATGAAGGGTAATGTGATTACTTCCCCATCAAGATGCCCATTCAAATGAGAGAAGGATTCTTGAAATTCATAATGTTACTCGATCAGATGAATTATCATCTGAATAGAATCATAAATCAATAGGAGCATCTAAATCCCCCTATGATAGAACTAGTTGAGATTTAAACATTATTAATCAAAGGCCTTTGAATTTCAATGGATCATTTGATCCCTTAATTGCACAACAATAGATCAACTCCATTGAGAAGGTATTCCCCATTCTTCGTTTTTTTTGAGAAAGAGATGCTCATGATATATATTTATCATATGGATGGATAAGATGATAAGTGGTGGAAATTGATCAATGACATGAATCTTGAGGAAGATATCGGAGTGATGAGGTGGAAAGAAATATGGAAAATGTTCTTCAATAAATATTTTCCTTGGACACTCCATCTAAAAATAGAAATAGATTACCTATAAATAAGAGATAAAACATGATTAATCTATCAAGGCTTATGAAGAAAACATCAAAATAATTTCATGATATGCCACAATAAATTTCGTTACCCCTGAATGAAAGGTTTTATGCTTCTTTTTTATGGCTAAAACCTAATCTATTAAAATTACTAGAGATCCATGGAACTGATATGTATTATGAGATAATCCATTATTCCCTCAAATTCAAAATGGGGATTAGTGAAACTCAAGTGTATAATGGGGATATGATCTATAAAGTGGAGTTTAATACTCGTATTCTGATGGATAAATATAATATTGCTATGAAATTTCAACATCCAACTTGTCAACGGTGAAGAAAGAAGAACCCCAAAAATTTCCTAAAGGGGATGACGAAAGGCTTTCGATGTGGGATGGAAGGGTTCATAGCCAGTGATTTTTGACAAGTCAAACATGCTAATGTGATAGAGGAAAGTAAATATCTAGTTAACCCATTATTTGTTTTTTAATTCAATAACTTTATTGAACCAAGGCACTTTGAAAACCAATATAATAAGTCAATGATTTTTTGAGACAACCAACAACCATTGAAGAAAGAAGGGTTATATTTTTCAATCAAAACCCTTAAGGTGGGTCTGGACAATGAAATAGTGATTGGTACACTAGTGATTTATTCAAAAATAGAAAAAGAACATTCTGATTCTGGTTCTATGAATTCCTTCATATCAAGAATTCTTACAATAACAATTCAAAACCCACCACAGAACATGGAAGTATAGTTTTTGGTGAAAATGGAAAATTGTGCAATTATTTCATCCCAAGAATATAACTCATTCCATACTAAAAAATTTTTAGATGAAAATCCTAGAGATCCTTTTTATGCTTCTTTTGGTGGAATTTGATGCAATTATGGGCATGGATTTGATTTACATATATAGATCCAATAAAAATTTACTTGAGAAGGAAATAACTCAATGTATAATTAATTGTCCCCTGATTCTATACAAGTGAAAGGGGGAGTATTGATCTTCATTGGTACCAACATCTCAAGCGTTGATATTATTTACCTACAAGAAATCATATCTATCCCAAATTAATGAGTCTGTTAAAAAAATCCTTAAATACATGCCTACTATGAGATAATACATTTATGTGTTTCCCAAGTAATTTCTTAATCTTCCTCCTAGATTAGAGGTTGAATTTTCAATAGAGATTATACTTGCGGTGTTACCATTATCCAAGAATCCATAAATAATAGTTTTTGTGGGAATTGAGGAACTAAAGAAAAAGATATTCTAAAATATGGGTAATGTTTTCATACATGCAAGTGCTTCACCATGGGGTGCACCCATCCTCTATGTTAAGAATAAGGATGGTTCAATACACCCATGTATTGATTATTGTGAGATAAATAGGATCACAATAAAGAAAAAGTATCATTTTCCTCGGATTAATGACTTGTTCGATCATCTATGTGGTTCACAATACTTCAATAAGGTGGATCTATGGTAATGATACTACCATGTTATGGTGAATAATGAGGATATCCCAAAGACTTTTTTTCATACAATTTATAAGATCTATGAGTTCATAGTACTTCCATTAAAACTCACTAATTCTTTATAAATCTTCATGAATTTGATGAATAGAATCATTACATATTACCTAAATAATTTTTTTGTAGGATTTATATATGGTATTATAATATACTAAAAAAACAATGAGTTGCATGAGGAGAATTTGGGCATTGTTCTAAATCCCCTGAGAGAGGAAAAGATTTATTCAAAGTACATAAAATATGAGTTCTAGTTGAAGGAATTAACTTTATTTGGGATGATCATTACATGAAATAGTATACTTGTAGACACTTCAAGGATAAAATAAATTGAAGGATGGAAAAAGAAAATATCGGTGATTGATATCCATGGTTTCGTTGGGATGGCTGGGTATTATCGACGATTTGTGAAAAATTTATTATAATTTTAAAAACTCTCATACCATGATAACTCAGAATAGTGGGAAGTATTCATGGAATGATGAATTTTAAGGTAACTATAAGGATATGAAATGGTGTCAAATCACTTCTCCTGTACTTTCATTACCCATAGGTGGGGATATTTTCATAGTTTTTAGCAACGCTTTGATGAAGGGATTGGGATGTGTGTTGATGAAAAATAATTAGTTCATAGCCTACGCTTCAAGGGAGTTGAATTTTCATGAACAAAACTACCCAATGAAATAACTTGAGTAGGATGAAGAGATATTTTCATTGAACAATACATTGAATTTTAACTTTGGGGGAACTATAAAATATATATGGGTCAAAAAATACTCAATTATATATTCACATAGAAAGAGATGAAAATTTTCCATGAACATGTTTAGAGCTGATGAAAGACTATGACTACTGAATTCATTACCATCTGAGAAAATAGAATAATTTGCCAGATGCTCTAAATTGAAATGATCTAGAAATTTTACCATTATTGATAACTGAGAGGGATCAAATCATTATAGATTATGAGAGGATGGACATGGGAATCATAATGGAAGGAACATCTTCAATCCTTTCCTAGATTTTTTTCTGAAGCGTCTCTTATAGAGAGGAAAATGGATGCTCAAAGAGTTGATGTTGGAATTTCAAATAAATTGCAATTTAAAACGAATGGTAAATACATGCAGTTCAATGATAATGAAGAATAAATTGTGATATTATGGTCAATACTATGTTTTCCAACAAATCTTTAGTCAAATAAAGAAATATTGGTTGATGCACATTGTTCAAATTTCTCTATCCATCCAGTAAGAAAAAATATGTATCGTGATCTATTAGGGTACTATTTATCAGAGAATATGAAGAATAATAATGTTAAATATACATTAATGTGCCTGGTATTTTTGAAAGTGATGTCTGAAAGGAATAGGTATGATGGTATGATGCAACCATTAGACATACCGACACGGAAAAGGGAAGAAATACCCATGAAATTATTCATAGGACATCCAAGGAAATCTCTATGAAATAATGGTATATTTGATGTGGTGGATCATTTTTCTAAAAATATACACTTTATTGTGAGTTGAGGGGATTTCTCACTGGATTAGATTTCATGGATATAGAATTGATAATTATTGACATATCATGGAGTACTACTATTGATTGTATCTGATAGTGATCCAATATTCACCTTTATGTTTTGTAAGAGTCTCCAACATGCTATGGAAAATATGTTGAACTTTAGCACGACCTATAACACTCATACTGATGTCCAATCATAGTAGACTATCAATAGAAATGAGGACATGTTGATATCATGGTAAATTGATTTGAAAGGAGGATGGGATCAACATTTTACTCTCATTGAGTTTTGTTAAAACAATATTTTTCACTCAAGAATCCATATAGCACACTATGAAGCCCTTTATGGGAAGGGGTTCATAACACCTACATACTATGATGAGGAGTGGGGAATGAAACTTATTAGTCCTGAAACGGTTGTGGAAATAGTGGAGGTGGTTTAGACTATTCAACACCACCTCAAGGAAAATCAGAGTCAAAAAACCTATAATGATAATCATTGATAAGATCTAGAGTTTTATGTTAGAAACATGGAATACCACTATATATATCCATGGATGAATTTGATTATATTTCTGAAGAAGGGAAATCTTAGTCCAGGATATATCAGTCCCTTTGTGTTCCTTGATCACATCGGATTGGTGGCCAACAAACTATCAGACCCACCTAACCCATCTCAAGTACATGTTTTATTCCATGTATCCCTTGTGAAAAATTTCATACAATTCCCCTGACATATACTCAATATATAGGTGGAACCATTAAAGAATTATGTCTCATAGGAGGAGTAGCCAGTGAAGATCTTAGATCACAGAGACAATGTTCAACTAATTAAGACAATTCACCTTACCAAAGTTTACTGGATAGACAAGAAGACTGAAGAAACGATGTGGGAAACAGAGGTGGTGATGAAAATGAGTAACCCTTATCTGTTTTAAGTGGTGGAATGAAAATTTCATGGGTGAAATCTCATAAGGGGGAAATACTGTAATGACACATACTATTATTATATGTAAAATTTCCTTTTGATTTAATATATCATTTTCTAATATGTATATAGAAAACACATGAAATTATTTTATTTTATCCTATCATATTTATAATACCCTTAAGTATCTTTATCATTGTTAATATGGTCTTTTAATTGGGGTCTTATGATTTGTTTAAATATAGGGTTCTATAAAATATAATTGAGAGAGAAAAACGTTGCAATATCCTCAACAAGCAGGATCGTACCCTATAATGAAAATTTATCAGTGTTTCTGATGGATATATCAACTCTATTACTTTTCCTTAACTCATCCCAAGAAGATACAAAAAAAACATAATCACGAGAAACACACTTATGGGATTAGATCAAGATCATCGATATCTTAGCCTAAACCAATTACTCCAATCCACCACATGTAACTATCATTGTCATACACCTTACTCTTAGAGAATATTCTGGTGTATGAAAAGGATATGTATGAATATATTAATTATATGAATATATGTACTATTTTTTTAGTTGAATAATGGTTATATTTATTTCATATTGTTACTTCATAATTGATTTTTATTTTTATTCAACAAAGCAATAATATTTTTTTTTGTAGTATTCAAATAAAATTATGTAATTTGTTTTTATGAATTAATTAAATTGATAATTAAAAAATATTATGAGATATTTTTTATTAAATATTAATAAACATATAATTTATATGATGACAAATGTAATATTTATAAGTGGGTGAAAAATGTTATTGTTAAAACCTAGAATTTCTCAATAAATGTCGATTATTATTATAAAAGTGGAAATTTTTAAATTTATATAAATATTAATATAAAATGAATAGTATTTTTAAAATTAGAATGTCTAAATTATCCAATGGTTTCTTTTTCATAATATTATGAGACAATTGATTTTTTTTGTAAAATTTAAATATAGTATATATATACATTATGTATTCTGAAATCATAATGAACCAAAAATTATATAATAAATACTATAATTGGTATAAAAGTAATTTTTCATATAATTTAATTTTAATTTTTGTTTATATTACTAATTTTATAGTGGCTTCATGATTCCTTCAAATAAAATATTATATTTTATGTTTTTAAATTCATTTCTTTAAGAGTGTGACTCACCTCCACATAAGAATGAGAATTATAATATTAATTTTTGCACTTTGGATAATAAAATAATAAAAACATTCCCTGTTTGGAAGAAACAATTAGAAAAAATCATGTTATGTTTTGTGGTTTTTTTTATTTTATTAGATACATTTCAAAACCTATGTTTGTGAACTATTAAATAATTACCTTCTCTTTACCTAAATAATCACACCTATGAACCCATTTCTATTCAGTTAAAACCCCTGGAACATAAATTTAAACTACTATACCCTCTCTATAAACCTCCATATGCACCCCAATATCTATAAAATAATCCTTTCATGATTTTGAAGTCCCACACTCATGTAAGGGATCCTTTCTTTTATCTGATTTATTAATGAATATGCTTTACCTTATTTATTTTATCTACATTTTCTTATGACATGATAATTTTTATATATCCCTCTTACTTCCTATTTTAATTATAAATTATTATAGACCTATTTTCATCCCATCAATAATTTTTTTTAATTTTTATAATTCATTGTTCTGATGCCAAATATTTACAAGTGATCCTCTCTTTCTTCTCATTATTCAATAATATTATTCATTTAAGGTCATTTTATTTTCAATTATTAAAAATGGGGGGGGGGGGGGTTCACATGAACATACATGCAAAATGATTGATAAATTATGGTATTCCCATTTACCTATCATTTATCTCTCCCATGAACATTTACATTCCCCCGTTATGCTGCTAAAATTTCACATCAGGAATCCATGCAAAAACAATTGTGTAGTGAATATCGTACCCATCTCCTATAAAATGTGATCACCTTTATACACTTATAACTCTTTTACTTGTGAGATGCATGTATATTTTCCACACTCCATGATTTTTTAAGAAATGATGATGATTAATGAACCCATGTTTTATGCTCTATGGGGCACAGTTAAGCATGATATTGAAATGGAAGTGATGGGTGCACCTAGAAATATATAAAACTCCATTGTATTATATAATGTTTAGTATCCATATAAGTCATTTTGGGAACGTGAGTGAACTACATACCTTTATGGGTCTTTTTTCACCAATATGTATTGTTGGTTTATACATGACCTATGTTTATGATGTAGTGTTCTATGTTGATGTCACATTTCCCATGTTATGACTATCATGTTATATAATGTCTTATTATTCATGTTGTTTTTATACCCTATTTAATATTATTATTTCCTAATAAGTAACATTATCTATATTTTATTACATTTATATTCACTTACTATGATTTATAGTTCACCCCATTCCTAAGTATGTCCCCATCTTTTCCCATGATGTTTTAATTACGAAGGAATATTTTCATCACATTAAAGATGTTTTCAACAAAGTTGATGACTCCATTGTATTTTGTTGTTATATAATGTTAATAATTCCCAAAGACACTATACATATCAATATTCCTAGTAGAAATACGTTTAATTTCACTTACTAAATCATTATTAATGTGAATTAATGATTACGGTTGTTATAAAACACCAATGTACCATCATCTTTGGGTGGGGGATAAACACATGTGTACCATCATCATTGGTATTCCGCTAAACACCAATGTACCCTTGTCATTGTAAAGACCCAGAAATTTCAAGGGATTTTTTTTCTTAAATTCATTGAAATTTTATGAGTTCCCTGTTTCTGATGGCGCCTGATTCCGAGGCCTGGAGTGCCCCAAATGATCTGTCAAACATTTGTTAAGCTTAAGTTAACAAGCTTAAGCAGTTTTTATGAAAAAATGGAATAACTCTTTAATGGTTACTCAGATCAGATATCTAAGGGCACTGTTGTGCTCAAGATGGCGGGTTTACCCTAGGTGCGACTTATGTTTTGTCGGTGCGGGCCTTGTGTGAGAAATCACAAAAATGGCTTAACCGTATATAAAATAATTAAATAAATTATTTTATTTTTCAAATGCCTATAACTCACAAATGGTAGCTCAGATTAAAAATCTGAGTGCATTGCTAAACTCATGAGGGCATGATTTATTTAAGCAGATACTATCTTTGGTCGGCACGGGCCACCAGAAAAAGTTAGTTTTTGGCCGCAAATAAAATAATTAAATAAAAATTATTTTATTGAAAAATTCATATCTTCTCTAAAGTGAGTCGGATTAAAAATTAGAGAGTGCAGTTGGGTTCGTTGGGGTGTGTTTCAGCTAGACAGAGGCTAACCTCTAATGGCACGAGTTGAGGCTGACTGATAATAATTTTCCGAACTTTTTTTTGGGTACTTCTAGTAAACGTACATTGGGGATTTTATAAATTTTGAACCGGTGCTCAGAATTGAAATCTAAGGGTACCATTGAACTTGCAGCGTCGGTAATTTCCTAATGAGACCATCATGGTAGTTGCGTTTCAACTAGAGCAAAAATTAGTTCTTGGGGGTTTTAAATTAAATTGAATGAAATAAAGTAATAACTTTATTTTATTGTATGATAGTTAAAACCCTCCAAATGGAAGTTAGTGGTGGGGTCCACCAAACCATATCCTCCCATGAGAGGTTATGGTGGTGGGGCCCACACACACATAACCTCCCTTGAGAGTATATTAAGGGTTAGGAACCACATGGGTCTTAAACATCATTAACCCCTTATTGTAACTCTCCATAATTGGTGTAACCCTTGATACTTCTCACCTTCCCCCATTAAGTTTTATGCCAACCCTCACCATTAATGAAATAAACCTCTTTTAATTAATTTTCACGTACTCTAATTCTTTTAAATTCATTATTCCAACACATTAATAAAGTGTTATATTTTATTATTGTGGGTGTTGGAATAATCTATGTTTGGGAGAGTCTTTAGAGAGGAGATTTGGGAGAATTGAATCCTCTAACGAAGAACTGAAACACACTAGAAGCAACACTTCTTCCTAAAATTCTTCCTCAAAACCTCCTTTTGACGTGGGACCTCTCCAACGTCCCTTCATTCTTCCTCTTCGTCGTCAACGGACCGACAAACAAACTCGGAAGTGAATGCATTCGGCGAATGACGACAACATCGTCTTCCCCTACGATGAACAAAAACCCGACAATTAAAAAGGTAGGGGTGTGAATTAAGTTGTTTAGTGCTTTATCCTCTCACATTGAATCAAATTCATGATCTGCTTTCTATCGTTCTAATGTGGAGGGTTCGGGCTGAAAGAACAAGGATCGACCCCTCCACATCCATTGTGGTTTCAGAACCTTGAGTCAGTGACGAAGTAATGACGACATGGCATTGAGGCGAAGGTGACGAATATGGAAAATAAAGGTCGCACAACCCGCGGCCTCCGCAAACCGTGCCTCCAGCCAAGTGGTGCTCGACCTGCCTGGCCGTGCCCCCCGATGAACCCCGGCACACCCCGGCGCCCCCTACGGTGCCCTGCCCACACTACCCGGCGCACCTCGAAGCTTCCCACGGCGCCCTATCGCCCTTCTCAGTGCCCCTGGCACCCTCTCATGCTACCCGACGTGCCCCTCGCACTGCCCGGCATGCCCCCACGCGCTGCCTGGTGCCTGACACCCTGCCTGGCCTGCCCAGAGTCTAGCCGTCCCGCCCACACCCTGCGCAGCCTGCCCGCTGGCCTCCCGACCCCTGGCCTGCTGGACCGACCCACAGTGCACCCGCGGTGTCACTGGTTGAACCATCCCGGTCTCTCGGGCAGAGTTACGGAGCCTCCTATGTGGTGATTATCGGGCTGAACCGCCCTCACGGTCCGCTGGGCCGGGCCTAGTGGACCAGGTCAAAACATAGCAGACTAACCCACCCAATGGGCTGGGTCAGACCTAGCGAGTCCGACCGGGTCAACCCAGACCGGGTCTGCCCAGACTGGGTTGGGCCGAGTCGGTTCGACCAGTTTAGACCAGACCCCGGCCCATTACTGACCCATTAACTTTTTGGGACATATCTTTGGCACCGGATGTCTATTTGACAAAATGTCAGCAGTGCCGGTATTCTTGGAGCATAGTCATTCCTTTGGGTAAACCTCATTAGAGTTCGGGGTATAGTTGATATTTTATCAGGTTGGTTCATATATGAATCCAACTGGGATCCTGGGACTAAAATGATAATAACTCACAGAGCAGACATCTGATTGACACGCCGTTTATTGCGTTGAGACCCCTTTGACGTGGAGGTCCTATGGGATACTTCCACCTTTGACTTCATGATGCGTGGAGTATCGACCAGTAGCTCATGGATTAGATCTTCCCGGAGATGAGTAGACAGAGTGCGGAGACCAAGTAGATGTATACCTAACGACTACTTGACCAATTCGACTCGGAGTTATTCAACTAGCCTAGTGGACGAAGCACCCGGTTTGGCAGCATACCCACGGAAGATGGAGTTCCTGGTTTGGCAGAATACCTATGGTACTCGATAGGAGGAGTACCTCTGATGGCTATTAGGGGGAGCACCCGGTTCGGTGGCAGACCCACAGTGGAGGAGCATCCGGTTTGGCAGCAGACCCGCGATACTCGACAGGTGGAGTACCTCAGTAGTCTACGTTTAGTGAGTTGCACCTCCAGGTCATGACAGGGCCACTATACTTGATAGATAAGGAGTTCTCCATCAGTAGTGCTTTTGATAATAAAAATCCTAGTTTGAGTTGAGTCAATGACCTTTTTGTTTTCCTCCTGATTGAGATGGGTTACTTGATAACATAGATATATGTATGGTCATATACCAATGTAATGGTTATCTGTTGAAATCATAGATTGTGGTTTATCCTTGTTAGATTTTGTGTGACCATGAGGGTCTCGAGGTCCCTACTGAGTATTTTTATACTCACCCCTGCACGGGCTATGCCCACACCTCATTGTGTTGGTATTAGACGACGTACAGTGCTGATGGAGGCCAAGAGCACCAGGACTGGACGGTACTTGGAGGACGACTTTATGACATAACGGTACACAGTGGAGTCTGATGGACGTTGAGTGCTGGGGAGGCCATCTGTACCTACCCTTCAGGTAGGAACCCCGAAGGACGATCCCGGAGCTCCTAGACACCTTCGAGCTGTTTGTCTTTTTAGTTGTACCCATTTTTCCTTTCCTAGTACTTTAATGTTGGGCTGGTATTTCTGGTCCCTTTACTTTCAGAATTCTTTTTACACAGTTTTTTCTTAGAATTTTCTTCTATATGTAGTCTGGTTGTGTGTGTTTATGATTTATAAAGGTAACACCTTCCCAGTTTTAGGGAATTATGCATTTTGTGCTAGTCTCCAGCCCCTGGCATATGGAAGGCGGGCTTGGGGTAGTCACGATGCGAGCCCTGGGGGATGGGTCGTGAAAAATTGGTATCATAGGTCGTCGGTTCTACTGAAGATATTAGGACTCTGATATTTTTTTTCTTTGAAGCAATAGTGTTTAGGGTACTAAGTGTGGTTTTTAGTCCAGGGAGTCAAGTGTTGGTGCGAGCAGCCAACGTATCCACATACTAGGACCCTGACTTCTAATTTCCGACTCAGTACACGAAAACATTGATTGTGTATGTGTTTTCAAAAATTTTATTTAAGTAAGCTCAAACCAGGTCATCTCACCAGGTATAGTCTTTGACCGTGTCTCATATGTTTCTTTCAAGATGCCTCCCCATGGATGACCAGCTAGAGCCACGCCAGTTGTATGTACTGATAGCCCACTGACCGACGAGTCCTCAGTACATGTCCCTCTTCCTGTTTAGGCACCAGCAGAGGCACCAGCGGTACCACTTTCTATTGGGCCATCAATGTCACTAGCCCCAGTAGCAGAGAGTGCTCGCCGCTTGAGTGTGATGCAGGAGTTCCAACACCAGAGGCCACTACGGTTCAGGGGAGAGATGGACCCGTAGGTTGCTGAGGATTGGCTGGAGGCTGTGGCGAGAGTCTTCAGACTGGTAGGGACACTAGCTGAATTGATGGTGATCCTTGTTGCTAGCCTTTTTCAGGAAGAAGTAGGCAGATGGTGGAGCCTGATGCTTCAAATGCATGATGAGGCGTCACTTGTATGGGCAAACATCGAGATCTTGTTCCAGGTGGAGTTTGTACGAGCCACCCTACAAGCAGTGCAGATAAATGAGCTATTGCATAGTCAACATGGTAGCATGATGGAGGCGCATTAATCAGTGAGGTTCACCGACCTCTCGCACTTTTCACCTGATATGGTACGGGACCCATTATTCGGGGGCTGGACCTTTGAGTAGGGACTCAGGTGAGAGATCATACCTTCAGTTATCTCTCACAGCATCTGGACACAGACAGTGCTATTGGAGAGAGCCCACTTAGTGGAAAGGTTCATTGATGAGCAATCTCTAGCAGCAGGACCCACCACTAGCCGACATGCGTCAGACTCTTCTGAAACTGGAATTAGATAGATGATGGAGAGGTCCAAGAGGACCAGACCTAGAGTTGGTCGACCGCATGACTCAGGATCAATTGTGAGGGGCACCCAGGGTGCAAATAGAGTGAGTCATACGAGGATCGGACAATGTTACTCTTACGGCGGGCTTGGTCACCTGGCAAGTAACTATCCGACCCTCCATACAGATAATCAACAGATAGATGAAGGACCTCTTAGGCAGAGTCATAGGTTCGATCGTGACAGACCACAAGGAGCAGGTGACCGTGGTAGAGGAGCTGGCCATGCAGCTGGTGGTGGATGACGCATCTAGGTGTTTCCACCACCACCACCAGGAGGTCCTCCCTGACCGCAGGGAACCGGTGGACATGGGATAGCACAACTTTAGGTAGCTGAAGTGCACGACCATGTAGATTTGGAAGTAGGTGGATAGGAGTGGTACTAGTTCCAAGCATAGGGTCCTTTGTTCATGATGCTTCTAGCTTCGTTGATGTCATTGTTTGTGGTTTCGTTGTGTCTTTATACTTTTATCTGTAGTAATAAAAGACACTTTTACATGTGACGTTTTCTTTCCTATGTTTTATGTGGTTAATACTAAGATGTTACGGTTAAAACTATTTACTTGACCTTCACATTTAAGATTTCTACAAGAGGAGACCCAGTGACCACACACTGATGCCCACGGTGTGACTCAACCCTTGGAGGTGAGAGTAACAGTTGGATCTCTTGGTAGTAGCATCGATGCCTTACGACGTCATCCATGGCATGAATTAGTACCGTTCATGTAAGGATTTACTGTATTAGGCAATGGATGTTGTTCATCCAGGGGATGAGACCAGATTCTTTTTTCGAAAAAGGAGAAATCTTAGGAGCTCATATAGGACGTAGGTGAAGAAGGGTGTACTCATGTTCTTCACAATTGTCTAGTGTCACCAGTAGTTCATTGAGCGAATAGTTTACGGTTTACTCTATCTCAATAGTCTCAGGTGTGTCTTCTTTTAGAAGGACCTGAAACTGAGCCAGTGTCGATGGGTTGAGTTCCTCCAGGACTATGACTTCTTGATATTCTATAATCATGGGAAGGGGAACGTTGTTGTGGATGCGCTTAGTAAGAGGACTGGTATTCAGCTACTAGGAGAGGTGACATAGCAGCTAGCTGCCTTACATATATCCTTTGCGGACAGAGATGGTGGAGCCTATCTATAGTCTCTTACAGTCACTCCTCTACTTTTTCAATAGAGTAGGCAAGGTGGCTTACCGCATGGCTCTTCCAGCTCAGTTTTACCAGGTGCACGACGACTTCCACGTATCTCAGCTGAAGATATGCCTGCACAACACGTCCCACATCATCGACCACGGGGAGCTGGACATCGATGACAGATCAACATTCAAGGAGGTTCTAGTGGGGACTGAGGATAGATAGGAGCGGGTCCTGTGTGGACGTTCGATTCCTCTAGTGCACATTTTCTGGAAATAGATGATCCTCCAGGAGAGCACATGGGTGCGAGAGGCTCAGATTTGTGCTCAGTACCCCCCTTTTGTTTCCCTAATGTGTGTGGTAGCTTTATAGGGACGTAAAACATGAGGTGGGGGTAATTTAAAGACATGAATATTTCAAGGAATTTTTTTCTTAATTTCATTGGAATTTTACGAGTCTGTAGTTTCTGATGGCGCCTGATTCTGAGACTCGGAGTGCCCGTAATGATCCGTCGAACTTTTGATAAGCATAAATTAACGCATATATGTAGTTTTCCTGAAAATGTGGAATAACTATTGAACGGTTACTCGGATCATAAAACTGATGGCACCGTTGTACTCAGGATGGCAGGTTTACCCTAGGCGCGACTTAACTTTAGTCAGTGCGGGACTCCTGTGAGAAATCCCAAAAATGGCTTAACCTTATATAAAAAAATTAAATATGTCATTTTTTTTCAAATTCTTATAACTCACAAATGGTAGCTCAGATTAAAAATCTAAGACCAACGATGAACTCGTGAGGGCATTCATTATTTATGAATATAATAACTTTGGCCGACAAGGGCCAAAAAAAAATATAGTTTTTGGCCACAAATAAAATAATTAAGTTACAATTATTTTATTGTAAAATTTATAACATCTAAACGGTGAGTCGAATTAAAAATACGAGTGTAGCGTTGGGTTAGTTGGGGCGTTTTTCACCTAAGAAGAGCCTATCCTTGACCGGCACGAGTCGAGGGTGACTGATAATAATTTTCCGTACTTTTTTTCCAGGTATGTTCAGTAAACGTATGTTCGTGATTTTATAACATTTGAATCGGTGCTCGGAATTGAAATCTGAGGGCACGGTGGAACTTTTAACGTTGGTAATTGCCTAGTGAGACCTTCACCGCAGTTTCATTTCAACTAGAGTGTAAGTTAGTATTCAGGGGTTTTAAATTATATTGAATGAAATAATTTAATAACATTATTTTATTTTATGGTAGTTAAAAACCTCCAAAGTGAAGTTAGTGGTGGGCGCCAACACACCATAACATCCCATGAGAGGTTATGGTGGTAGGAACCAAACAAAAATAACCTCCCATGAGAGTACATTGAGGGTTGGGACCCACAAGGGTCTTAAACTTCTTTAACCCACCTTGTAACTCACCATAATTGCTGTAACCCTTGAAACATCTCACCTTCCCCCATTATGTTTTGTGCAAACCCTCGCCATTAATGAACTAAAACTCTTATAATAAATTGGAACATTTTCGATTTCTTTTGAATTCTTTATGCCAACACTTTATTAATGTGTTATATTTTATTATTGTGTGTGTTGGCATAATCTCTGGTTCGGAGAGTATTGAGAGAGGACATTTGGGAGAATAGAATCCTCCAACGAAGAACACAATGATGTCGGCAGAGACACATCTTCCTCGGAACCCCCTTCCGACAAGGGACCTCTCCGAATAACCGTCTTTCTTCCTCTTCTTCATCAACGGATTGACGCATGAGCTCGAAAGAGAAAGTGTTCGACGAACAATGACAACATCATCTTCCCTCGCAACGAATGAATGCCCGACAATTAAAAAGGTAGGAGTGTGAATTAAGTAGTTTAACACTTTATCCTATCACGTTGAATGAACTTCATGAGCCGTTGTCTATCATTCTAACATGGAGGGATTGGGTCGAATGAACACTGCCCAACCCCTCTGAAACCTTTGTGGTTTCAGAACCTTGAGTTGACGGTGAGGTAACAACGACATGGAAATGGGGAAATGGCGAGGAAGAGGGAAAATAAAGGTCACGCTACCCATGACCTCCGTGAACCGTGTCGTCGACCGAGCGGTGCCTGACCTGCCTGGCCGTGCCCACGGACACACACCAACAAACCCCAGCGCCCCCTGCGGCACCCTTCCGACGCTGCCCGATGCCCCTCAGTGCATGTCGACATCTTGCATTCACAGCCGGAGCCCCGCGGCGCCCTGCCACGCTGCCCGGCGCACCCCGCGGAGCCCTGCCGCCCTGCACGGCAACCCTCGTCACCCTGTCGTGCTGCCAGGCGCACCCCGCGTGCTTCCCTGCATGGCCCCGCGCGCTGCTGGGTTCCCTACACCCTGTTCGGCCTACCCAGAGCCCAGCCGGCCCGGCCATGCCCTGCGCGGCCTGCACCCTTGCCCCCGGCCACCGGCCAACTGAACCGCCCCGTGGAGCCCCCGTTGTGTCGCTAGTCAAACTGGCCTGGTCTCTCGGGCCAAGTTACCGAGCCACCTACGTGGAGACTATCGGGCTGAACCGCCCTTACGGTCCACTGGGTCGGGCCCAGCATACCGGGTCGAAACATAGCGGACTAACCCGCCTAATGGGCTGGGTCAGACCCAGCGAGTCTGACCGGGTCGACCCAAACTGGATCATCCCAGACTGGGTCGGGTCGGGTCGGCCCGACTGGGTCAGACCAGACCCGGGCCCGTTACTGACCCATTACCTTCTTCAGCCATATCATTGGCACCAGACGTCCGTTTGACGAACCGTTAGCGGTGCCGGTATTCTTGGAGAATATCTGTCCCTTTGAGTATACCCCACTAGAGTTCGGGGTATAGTTGAGATATGACCTGGTTGGTACGTACACGAATGCAACCGGGCCCCCAAGACTAAAAATCTAATAACTCACAGACCAAGTGTCTGATTAACGCATCTTCTATTGCATTGACACCCCTTTGACGTGGAGATCTATTGAGATACTTTCACCTGCAACTTCGTGACACTTGGAGTGTCGACCAGTAGCTCATGGAGCGGATCATCCTAGAGACGGGCAGACAGAGTGTGGAGACCTAGTAGCTGTAGACCTGACGAATGCTTGACCGATTTGACTCGTAGTGATTTGTCTAGCCCAGTGGACGGAGAACCTAGTTTTGCGGTAGACCAACGGCAGACAGAGTGCCTGGTTTGACAGCAGACCTACGGTACTCGACATGAGGAGTACCTCTGATGACTTTTATGGGGAGGGCCCAGTTTGGTGGCAGACCCACAGAGGAGGAGCTCCCGGTTTGGCAGCAGGCCACAGTTCTCGACAAGATGAGTAACTCAGCAGTCTAAGGTTAGTGAGTAGTGCCCCGGAGTCGCGAAAGGGCCACTTTACTCGACAGAGGAGAAGATCTCCAATAGTGGTGGTTTCGATAATGAAAATCCTGGTTTGAGCTGAGTCGATGACCTTTGTTTTTTCCTCATGATTGAGATGGGTTACTTGATAACATAGGTATATGTATAGTCATATACCTAAGTAATCGTTATCCGTTGAAATCATACTTTGTGGTTTATCCTTGTTGGATTTTGTGAGACCAGGAGGGTCTCAACATCCCTACTGAGTATTATTATACTCACCCCTTCACGGGCTATGCTCGTACCTCGTTATGATGGATGCAGACGATGGACAACGCTAACAGAGGCTGAGAGCGTCAAGACATGATGGTACCCGGAGGAGTAATTTGTGACGTATCGGTACACAGTGGAGTCTGATGGACATGGAGTGTTGTGGATTCCATATGTACCTACCCTTCAGGTAGGAACCCCGAAGGATGATCCAGGAGCTACTAGCCACCTTCGAGATGTTTGTCTTTTTAGTTGTACCCATTTGTCCTTTCCATGAACTTTACTATTGGGCTTTTATTTCTAGCCCCTTTACATTCAGCATTCTTGTTACATAGTTTTTACTTATTGTCTTTTTTCGCTTGTACTATAGTTGTCTGTGTTTACCATTTATAAAGGCAATGCCTTCCTAGTTTTAGGAAATTACGCCTTTGGTGCTAGTATCCATCCCCTGGCCTATAGAAGGTGGGCTTGGGGTAGTCATGATGCGGGCCCTGGGGGACTGGTCGTGACAATCATTGTTCTTGGGATAAACACCCATATAGCCTCATATTTGGGCTTTGTCTAAACAAAAGTTTACCCTGTGAAGTTTTATAGAATTTATCATTATCAAATGAATTTCTCTATTATTTGGATGCAACCATCATGTAATCTATAACAGGATCACCAGGAACTATCTAGGCTACCACATAATTGAAACTATATAAGGATTTCCTGGCACTATCTTGTCCACCTCACCTTATAATTAATTTCCAATAAACATAACATGACTTAAATATAATGATCATGTATTAAACTAAAAAACACCAATTATTCAATTTAAAACAATATTGAACCATAGAAAATAAATAGGTTTCATGTAAATCTCTTTTAAAGAACATGATATCATGAGAAAAAATGGATTCCATGATAATTTATTTGAAACACGATAAACATGTGAAAAAGAAACATGTTTCCAAAAACAATATGCCATTAAAAAATAAAACATTCAAAGGATGAATATTATTGGTACGCTTAGATAATATCCCACATAAGGCATATTTTTAACCTTTGAATTTCTTGTAATTTTTTAAGCAATTTTTAATGTATCATTTAAAATAACAATGGATGAAAACCACCATCCCACTTTGAATTTTTTTAAAACATAAAACATTTCTAAATTCATTTTTATCAAATGTATACATAGAAACATATAAATGAATCATTGAGAATAGTTTAAAATAATTATATCATTTTAAAAATATTTTTCATGAATGTGATCTTAATATAAAATTTAAAAAAAATTAAAATAATTTTTAGAAAACATGGTTCTAGAAAAACTAAATTTTCTAACCGAAGAGATAAATAATGTCATATTTTATTGAAAATATTTTCTTAATTTCATTGATAACAAAATAATGGGAAATGGTAATATTACATGAATATTTCTTGAATAACAATATTATAAGAAATATCATTATAATTCATGTGAAATATTTCATAATATTTCATCAGTTGAAGTATAATCATAAACAATATTGATTAGTGATAACACTTTAGCAATAAACACTTACCACATTATTAAAATTGAATCATAATATCAATGAAATAATATCATTTAATAAATCATAATATATCATAAAATTATAGAAATTCATGATATTACATTTCAAATGCGCAGTATATACACATCGTAAAAGAATATAGGTTCATAACATAACATCTCTCTTAAAAAAGGAAAATTTGGAAACATTTCCATACAGCTTGTGTAACTTTCCAACCATAATTCCAAGGAAGAGTGATTGTAAAATAGATTTGTTGATTAAAAATAAATATAAGTAGAATAGTAATAATTTACATTTATTTTTATTATATACACCATATAGAAGGAGGAGATGGTGAATATAGCATGTGCCTCACAAAAGTAAAAAAGTTATATAGAAATACCTTAATGTTAGAGTAACTTTTGAATCATAATACTTGTGAATAATTAATATCAATGAGAAAATTAGTTATCATTATGATAGTTATATTAATTTTACATCATGTCATATGGAAATATATACAGACCAAAAATAAAATGAGTAGTGACTGAGATAAAAGTAAATTTCTACATCATATGCAATTTTATGTTAAAGTAAGAAACCAAACATAACCTATGTGTAGGAAACTAACAAGAAAATGATCTAAAATTGTCATAAAAAACAAATATAATGATGTTATATTAAAATAATATGAATTACCCCGAATACCACATAGTTACCTATATATCCAAATCTTATTGTAAACATGCTTTAATATGATCTTCCATTTCATTCCAAAATTTGAGATATTCCTCCAAAGTGATCTTACCATCATATAATCCTCACACAGAAATGTGAAATTTTTTGTCCATACAAATTCTTTTAACTTAATTGATAAGATTCTGAATGAATCTCTCATACATATTGTTGACTACCTCTTTTTGGGTGTTGATAAAGAGGGATTCTTCTAACATTTCCTCCTATGAATGTAGAACTACATCCAAGTGTTTCTTATTTTATGTCTTGACTTACATCATACACATTTAAATCAGAAGTATAATTAATATATGATTATTATATATAAATTATAGATTAATAAATAGATATATCATATCATATATGATTTCATTATTAATTTTTTATCCAATTTATTATAAATTCCATGTTAAGGATAGGTTTTGGATAATAAAAACTTTTTGTTTCATTTATGTTTTAAATTTTTATTCTTGGTACCCTTATGTAGATAACGATTTAGTCATTTAAATTGTGTAAAAATTTATATTAATATAATTTATATCATCTATATTTTTATTTAGATTAATCGATAAAATATAGTGATAGAAATATAAGTACATTATTCATTGAGATTGTTGGCCTTACACAAAATTGAATGTTGTTTCCATTTTCATTTCATATTGAAATAATGTAATGTAAGAGGTAAATATATTTATATATTTTAAAACTATATTATAATTACTAATATATATATATATATATATCAAATATTTCTATTAATTATTATTTTAATGCATTCCCTGTAATGTGTGAATGAATCCCATCGCTTCACGAGGCTGTAGTCCTCTACACATAAGAAATATGTGATAATATTCCAAAAAAATAGAAAGCATGAAGTTATATGTTATATAAATTATAAACTCAGAGATACATCCTAGATATTATATGAATAATATATAAACAACATCACATTATTATGAAGATCCTTGTATGAGTTAATAGAAAAGAGAACAACATCGTGTCTCTATGTCATAGTGAGTTATACACATAATCAATGATTTTGAAACCCATTGGATGGATGGATGTGTGTTTTATATTTTTACCATTAACATAAAAATATATATCATTGTATTTATGATACATAGAATCCAATATAAACATGATATAAAAATAATTGAAGGGGATTGTGAAATAAACAAAACAAGAAAAGAGTTTCGATGAACATCACCTCTTTTTCAGGTATCTCTTTTTCATTTGAACCATAGGAATTCCATGGTTGGATTATTTTCCCACTTATGGATTATAATATTAGAGGTATAAAATTTTTTAGTTATTTATTCATGGTATGGTTCATCCAAATGGCTTGATAATTGTGATGAAGTGAATAAACTACCTTTTATAATGGATGAGGAGTGACATTCAGATTAATACCCAAAAGTATTCACTATTTAGAGGCTTCTCATTCCTCATGTGCTGCCAAAATAGAACAAATATTGTATTTTACGCATGAATTGGTCAATACATACAACCACCACATAAAATATATATATATTTTCATAAATTTATTCTTTAGACTTCAAGTTTACTCAATTCTATCTTTATAATTTTTACCAAGTTAACTTGTATCATTTCATTTATAAAGGTAAAAAATCTATTAATATTATATTTATACAGATTTTAAATATAAAATTTATACCAAATTATTCAAAATATTAATTTAAATTAATTAAATAATAATACTATGTTTTTTTAGGATTAATTTTAATACAAACACATGTAATGTGCAGTACCTCATTTTAATGTTAATCACTTGAATTAATTTTAAAAAATTTAAATATTAATAATAGATAAAAATATAAGGCCATAATAGATAATATAAATTAATATTATTCCAAATATGGAATCCATTTTTTCAAATTATATTCATAAAATTAGAAGAATTTAATTTAAATTAATCCCACATATGTGATGAGAAAGTGGGTTTTTAATTTTAAATTGGTCCAAAGTTTACAATGATTTTATATCCAATTTCAAAATGAAATATCATAAAATATCCTATATTGTATTAATAAATTTATAAAATATATATTTATACTTTATAAAAAAATATAAATTAAATTTAACTGTAAAAATAATTTAATAAAATGCAGTTTTCAGTTAAAATTTGGTATTTTCACTTTTCAGTAAAAAAATTAATCTTTCCTGAAAAAAATTGAACTTATGATAATTTTTCTATAACTTTTTAAAAATTATTTTCATTTTGTAAAATATAATTTATTAATTTTTCATAATTTATTTTTAAAATAAGTGTTCCATGAAAAGGTAGTAAAACTGAATTTTAGAATAATTTATTTTTTAAGTGTAAAATTGTATTTATTAATTTCCCATGTAAAGAAAAAATATTCGATTAATTTTCAACATTATATTGAATATATAAAAACTAAATTTCATTTAAATAGTCAATTAAAGTTTATTTTGTTAATTTAATGATAAAAAACACACTTGTGAGTATACAAATAATTTTTCAGAAAAATATTTCCTTTTATTTTCTAAAGGGTTTTATATTCATTTGTATATAATTATTTACTAAAGATCTCATATTTTCTATATTTTTAAACCATTTTCCCACAATTTTTATAATCATATTCATACCTCAATTTTAATGGCTAGGTGACAACTATCATATTAAATAAAATAAATTTAATTATATGTCACATTTCCATTAAAATCATTATTATATGTAAATAATGATAAGATGAGTGTTCCATTTATTGAATGTCAAAGAAATATAGCATGTAAATTAATATAAACATCATGTTTTTTCTAAATAAAAATATCAAAAAAAAATAAAATAATTTGGAAAAATATCATAAAATATTAAGGTTTTACATTAAATTTAGTGATATAGGATTTTATATCCATATTAAATACATAGAGATCATCTAAGATAATGGTATTTTTTCATTAATCTAAAAACAACAGTGTTTTAAAAATATAAAATGTAAAATTTTTGGGACCACTATGATTGAAAATGATAGTGATATAGAATGTTTTAATATATCTAATTGATGATGAACTATTTCTGGGATTAAATATTATTGAAGACCTATACGATTTTATTTGTAAGAAAAATATTTCTATTGGAGAGAAAATTAAGAACTATGAATTAGATTAGATTATATTATAAACATTATGATAGAGAATGTCATGATTTGGAGGAATTTTGAAGTGGTCTTGAATATTAATTATAATAGATAAAAAAGAAAAATAGAGGTAATATACTTGAAGTATAATATATTAGGTGATATAACGATATCATTAGTGGTGATATAGTGGTATAATTAATAAAATTGAACATTGTACATTATGAAAACCAATCACATGAGGGAATTGAAGACAATTATATGGAACTATAAATCAATTATAGAAAAAAGATGATTTTATGTTTCATAAGTATGATATTAAAGAAGAGGTGTGACTATCTTAATATTGGATATTTTAAACGTTTAGTGAGAAATGTATTATTCTCGTGGTGATAATGAATATTATAATATGTGAGAGAGGATAAAAAATATGATCTATCATTCAAGATAATGATAATAGATAGTAAAAAAATTATAAAAAAATATATAGATAATGATCATAGTATATAAGTTGATTAGAGAAGAAAAATTTATGATTTTTATTTCTATTTAGATGCACATCATAGTTGGATTTTTAATATATACACAATAAATAAGATAGTTGATCTATTCATACCTCACTTTGGGAATCACATGCATAAATGAAGGATCAAGATATGTTTGTAGTATACATGGGTAAAGTTTAATGGAACCTATGTTTTTTATCACCTTCCTATATGTGGATGAAACCAAGGGAAATATCATTCCATGGTGATAGTATACAATAGTAATGAATATAGATAATGAATGGAGAGGTTTGAGGATAGTGTATAAAATGTAATAAATAGTGAATGTTCATAGACATGATAAGGTTACATCATAATATTTTAATGAGTATAAAATATTGAAAAGTGAAATAACATGAAATAAACAGAATTTATCTTCTATCACAAATGGTAAAAAGAATAATTTTGAATATTTTAACTACTAAATAAGACATCATTTACAAAAAAGGATGAAATATTTTAGTACACATTATAAAAAATATAGTTCAACTGAATAGTGAATAAATATTATTGATAGTGAAAGGATGTTCTATATGTGGTTATATATTGAATATATGTTTTATAATTAAGAGGTAATTACTATTTCACTAAATGGAAAGTGGTATAAAAGGAGGATTTAGAGTAAATTGAAATATTGTCAGAGTTATAAAACATTCATATATATAATCACTGATAGTGATAAGATATTATCATTTTATTTGATAGTAAGAAAATAATAATTAAATTAAAAAACCCACATGTCACCATTATTTATATGGAAATATCACTATAATTTAATTCAACATGGAAGGGGTTATTGGATATAGAATGATTTGAAAAGACTAATAATTTTTATAATGATTATTTGATAAACATGATTCATTGAAATAAATATTATTGAAAAAAAAGAAAAACCATGAATCATGTATGGGAAATGACTGTAATTGGAGAGGCCACATGTAATGATAAATGTAAATAAATCAGAATTTGGTTTCCATATAAAATTATTAATTTTTATTACATATATTTATAATTTATTTCAGAACAACTAGACATTTAGGATTTACCCATTGTGAATAAATTATCATAGTGTAAGAGAATATTGAGATCTTGGTTGCATGGTTGTTGAGTTTCATTAAATGTTTTAGTGAAGCGTGTCAGTTGCTCAACCAATTATACTCTATGAATAATATATTTTTTCATGATGATTATGTGAATAATTTAATGATAGAAGAATATATTATGATGATAAATTTAAATATTTTATGGTTGATGTATGACCAATGAAGCTTTTTAAAGATGTATTTGGAGAAAAAAATTCATTAATATATGATGTTTAATATTTTATCATAATTAAGATGAATTTATAATATTCAGAATATAGATAACAATCACATGTGATGTTGATGTTGATTTACTATCCAAATACAATATATGATAATTTTACAGTGAGTTTACCAAGCTATTATATAAGAAATGATTAAAAATTTTGATAGACTGGAGACTTGATCCTTCCCATATATGAATTATATTTGTATATGAAAATTGATGAATAAGGAATTAGATAGAGTGAATAAATGGAAAATTAATTAAGTTTGTGAATAAATAGAAAATATAGGAGCACATTATGACATCAGAGAAGTACCAATGATGAAATTATGATATTTGAGTGTGTTAATACATGAATATTTCATTACCACTTTATATGATAAATTAAATAAATTTAATCATATAATTATATATGTTATGTGTATCTAGTGATGCCTAACCATGATAAGGGAATATGATGAGAAATTGAGAAAAAACATTAGGTATGTGAGATATACCCCATCCATAATTCATTTTGTATATGTTAATAATTTTATAGATAGATAATACTATAAGTGGATGTGACCAAAAATTGAAATATATTGAAATAATTGAGATATAACACTAAAGTATCATGAATAGTTATGAGTTAATGGTATTTATAAATATAATTTAATTCCAAATATTACCATAATCATATCCCATGTTGGATAAATCTGTTAGAATTTTTTATTTAATTTACATTTACATATTATGATTTTTTTTATATTTGGGTTGTTTGAGGACCATGATTGATCAATAATTGATCTCAAGAGTGACAATTAACACCAATTGGTTAATTTATATATAATAATTATGTCTGATATGTAGATAAATGGATAAAAATGGTTTGGTGTATGGGTCACTTATTCAACGCATCTGTAACACCCTAACCAGAGCCACATAGTCCTTGTCAGAGAGCCAGAAGACCACATGCATGCCTCCCCATACAAATGAGCATATGAAATTGTAGTTAGGGACTGAACACCATCAATAGGGTGACTATAACATCAATACTATATCAATACTCCTAAACTAAAAAATAAAATATAAAATAACTCAAGGTAATAAATTAAGAATATAATGAATCATAATTTCATAAAAAATTGCACACATGTCATATAAATAATAATT
This sequence comes from Viscum album, assembly GCA_963277665.1. NCBI lineage: Eukaryota > Viridiplantae > Streptophyta > Magnoliopsida > Santalales > Viscaceae > Viscum > Viscum album. Next base: position 1,728,611,110 of record OY728157.1, read on the forward strand.
CAGGCTCCTAGTATTTCAATTCTAGCTAGAGTATATAATGTTATCTTATAAATATACATAAACGTTAGAATAATTTGGATTACATCCCATTACATCTGCTTGTTCCATGATGTATTACTCAGCTATCATCTGCGAGCCTCTTCCCCTTACATTGATCATTATACATGAAATATTCTAGTCCATCGAGATGCCCATACATGGTGTGAATAAACGTATCATGTAATACACCACCTACTCAACCATATTATGGTTTCATTGGTATAACAAATTTATTGTATGGTATAATGAAAATATTCAATCATTCATTATCAATCATATTTTTAGTAATCATGTTCTAACCAAGACACCAAAGGTCCTACTCACCCCTATTTAGGTTCTATTAAAAAATAATATTTATAATGGTTAATTTAAGTGATAAATAGATAGTCACATGTTTGATTAAAATGTCACCAAACATCATTATGGCATCGGGTGGAAACGTCAATAACATAGGTCAGGCCCCAAAGTCAGCATATCTCGATACTTCAACAAGAAAAGTCTTATGGTTGTCATAACTAGTATTGTGGAATGGGTCGGGCCATAATGAAATCATTCCCATACCTTCAGTATTGGTCCTACGTCATCATTATTATATTTCATTTTCACTCTCCCTCTAAGGGATATTTATTTCATGACTTACCATTTTCTCCTTGTACCAAACAATAAAACTCAATTCCAAGTAACACATATAATAGAAAAAATCATATAAAGTTATCATTATCAATTCATAATTATAAATAATTCGAAATATAAATCAACATGTGATGAAAATCTAACATCATAACAAGATACACAAGAATACACTTGGCATCAACTAACACAAATAGTTCTCACAGAATACACATATATACACAAACATGAAATATCTATCAAGTATGGGAAAATAATTAATGAAAATACAAAAATCATACCATTAAAATATGTGTTTATAATTTCCCAATTAGATAAGTAAATTCATAACTCGATATTGAAGATTATGTACTCCAATATTAATTAAAGGATCGATGTTCGAATCATTTTGTGGAGGTATGGAGAACTGGACTACACATCATGGATACAATTATCATATTATAGTTACTCAAGGATGAGTTTATGAATATAGAATAAAGATTATTAAATTTAAATAAGGTTTTCTAGATAATCACATACCTCATGGTTTCTACCAAAAGAACAAGTTTCAAGATATCAAATAGGAAAACGATAATTCTCCAGATCAATTGTCGATTCATGAAGAGGATATGAATTCATCTATATTTATTGAACAGAAACTCGGGTATAGAAAATAAACATCAGTACACCCATAGTTAAATATAATAAATGTTATTGGTGATTATATTAAATAATAACAAGTTATCAAGATGTTCGATTTTTTATATCATTCCTTGAAAGATCCAGTATTCAGGAATGTTCTAGCTCCGATCAAAGGAGATATCATTGAAACATTTAGAACCACCTTCACTCTATAAAATATTGATCAATTAATCATTAGATGGAATAAAAATCCATGGATTTTAGATCAACATATCAGATCTATTATTTATTTGAAAATAATATAAATCAAGAAGAAACATGAAATACAAAGTCTTCTACTCCAGAAACCTCTATTTTTATTCAACAACTCATTTGGATCCACTAGAGTAGACATTAAAGTTTTGTATGTCTTCATGGAAGTCATGAGGAATATTAGGGTTTAAGAGGTGTTCATATAGAATGAAAAACATGTCAAAATTGGCCATAAGTTATTATTAAAAAATATTTTTGGGTAATTAAATCCATTCAAACATGGTTTGGGAACATGGTTTCAAGAATCATTCACCAACTATGTGAGAAATTATTTCTAACTGGAGAAACATTGTAGTTTGGGTTTAAAATATTTAAAATATTTCATGGACCATATTTTTTTACTAAAGGGTATCACACATTATGTAATGGATGATCTCACTATTTTTCAAACAGTGCACCATAACTATTCGAAACCATGAGTGATACTACTACATGGTTCATGGTTTCCTACAAAAACTACATTGTTTATAAAATTTATGTTCAAATATTTAACCTCCAAAAATACCTTAAAAAAAAAACAATTCCCATTATAAACCCCCCATACTCGTCTTAATTAATTCATAGCTCAAAGAAATAGGATTAATGTCTAAAACTAAAACATCACATACATCAAAAAGGTGAGGTCATCCTTATTACGGTTCGTCCTTTATATCCATCCACAAAAAATAATACTCAATTAATAATTTAAAATCAAAATTAAACATCTATAAAAAACATCATAACAATAAAAATGAAAAATTTAAGGTATTAATATTTTTCTCATAAACATTCAATGTGGACTATAAAATTATTAATTTTCTACTTCCAAAATAGAAATGAAAAAAATATTTTTGATCAAACCATAACAAGGTATTCATCCCCCCAAAATGGTTAATTATGTATTATAAAATTCACAATATTAAATTGTTTAACCCCCAATATAAATAGGAGAACACAGTATAAATAGCCATAACCATTTGAAACAACCAAAAAAATTATATCCTAACATCTCCCAAAATATGGTAAACCCATATTTCAACATTAACCATATCAGGACATAAAAATAATGCCAAGGTGAATAAAACAAAAAAATAAAAACAAATGGGTAATTCCCAAGAATGGGTCCCAACTTGAATTTTGGATCCTCATCTATGCACATCCCATGTACAAATTATCATCGTAGCATAGGGACCTTGTTCTTGTCCTAACATGCAACCACTAAATCTTCTCGGGTACACAATGGTGGTACGTGAAGGGTGCGAGTAAAAAACTCAATAGGCCACCAAAAAATTTATATAATAATATTATACTATAATATATAGTTCATGATTTTGTGAAATAAATGATAATGTTAAAAAATAAAAAATTAGTCTCCATTAGTTAATAATATGTATCCTAACGATTTCTATCATAATTACTATATTCAACACTTATCTATCTTCTTTACTTAATCCACTATCTTCATGAGTTACATGGGTTAGGAATACACCTCATCTATGAATGGGTCTAAGGAAATCAATCACTACGCATAAACTATTAATTCACGTCCCTATCTCACTAAGGATAAACATATTAAATCAATAAATTATCCTCCCCCAAAGCCTAGGTCCCATTCCCAAACACATGAATTTTGTTGTGGATTTTAGAGCCTCATTCTAACATGACACATGGGAATCAATCCTCATGTAAATACCCCACTCTACCAAACCATGTGCATATTTTTATTCAAACACTCTCCACAAACATACCATATCATGACCAATAAAAATAGAAATCACATTTCATAACCATATTATTGGGAATTGAAACTATTCCATAACCCATTAATTTATTCATGAATTCCCTTACATTATCTAAAATTCATCGACTACCTTACATTATCCCATGTATCCCATTTATCATTTCATAAAAATTATCCCATGTATTCATTTCAAGTTCAGTTCTTGTATCACATAACACAAACAATTTATTACTTTCAACACATTACATATACCCCATAATACCCATGTATTAACCTATTCAACATATTCAAAAATTCACTTATTCAACTCATTTATATGTTCTTCAATTAAAAATACATTTAAATATTAACACACTCATAATTTCATATATATTAATTCTTTTGGGAATCTCATCATAATTCACTACCCCTTTGACACAATCTTGTTTAACTCAATTGACCCATTATTATGCCATGAAAAAAATAGATATTCCATAATGAAACCAAGTAAAAACTAAAAATATTCCATCTCCAACTCAAATAACCATATTATCATGTTCAACAAAGGATCTATGTTATTATACATCAATTCAACCACTGACCTTGTCAATTCCTGGCTTCGAGAATATCAGTGCACCCCATGGGTGGCCCCATATTTTTAAAATCAACCTCGATGCACCCCATAGGGATTGTGAGGATTTAAACCCATTAATTAGATCTTCATCTCACTAGATCCCACCAAATTAATTGAAATCACAATAAGTGGGTATAATTAACACATACTAGTGTGAAAATTTCACTTAGAAACTAAGGGTTATAACTTTTATACCACCTACATAGAATATGATGATGAAAGAACTATTGATTTTATCCTAATATCTACAATCTTATATCCTATGAAGATTCAACCTATTATCCACCAGAAAAAGTGGCTTCTGGAGATTCATAAGAAGATAACCCACAATATAATCCCTAATATGGAAAAGTATGATAAGAGAAAGATTATACTCACCCAGATATTTGATAAACATCCAAAGACACTCCAAAAAGATAAAAATATATGGAGAAACACCATTGTGGAGCATGAGTCTATTTGTTTCATCCTTATGGTTGAGCGCGGTATATGTGAGGGGGAAATTAGGTGGAACAAAATAATCATGTAATGTAAATTTTGTAATTTTTCTGAACATTACTAGGTCCCAATGTTTCCTCATAATGTTTTACAAACCATGCACAAACCGTTCACAAAACACTATCCAAGGGAAGATAGGTCACAAGTTTCCCTGGGCAAGCTGCATTGTTTCACAGACCATGTGATAACCATGAATTAATCCTCCATTTACAGTTTCACAGTTTCTTGGGAATTCTGTGTGGTTTTCTTAACCATGGGCTGACCATGAATCATACCAAAAATGGCCCGGTTCTCCCCTTCCTCATGTCTCGAGCCATTGAAAAACCACAAGACCTGAAATAATCCTCATAACCATTTCATTAACCAAAAGGATAGATTTAAACTAAAATTTATACAAAGGAATACATCTATGATGTTCGAGATCTTACGAACTCCAAACCTTATAACTGCTTGTCCAAAATCCGCATTACCAAGCATCACTAATCTACTAGAATAAGATATCCTCCCACTAAGCATCTTATCCATTCACATTGTTCATGTTTGTGTTGAAAATTACAATGCTACAACAAAACTCGAACAAGATTCATGGTATTTCCCTCTATGAATTTCTCACTAAAATTAACGACATGATCTGGATACTCCTCAAAGAACATATTGACTTTAACTATAAATAAACCACTATAACATCATAGGGAGAACATATACAATAGTAACTAATTCAAAACCTTTGGAAACTTCGTAGACTACATCGAATCATCCAAGATGAACCAATTGGTACTTCATCAGTTTGATCCTCAACTCATGACCTGATTCACATGGCATTATATTACTCTATTTTTAAAACTCTAGTGGTGGTTATAACTAAATATCGCCCAATGGAAGACATACAATAATTCTAACCATATTTCATTAATTACATTGATCTAATACTCATATCCCATATTTCCCATTCCATTACCATACATCTAAAATCAATAAAAACTCTTAGGGAACTCACCCTTTTAGACTCGTTCCAATGCTCACTGTCAGGGATAAATCATTCGAATAGTGATCACTCATGTCCCTCAAACCCAAAACAATGTTCAGGTCATCAACCATCCACCTCTCTTTTATGTTTCTCTTCAAACTCTATCTTCTATTCGTTCCAATGAAACCACCCAGAAATACATTCCTACACAATTCATTTGAGGACTAAGATAAAATTGAACTCACTCAAGTATGGTTCCATTCCCAAAAGGTCTTTTTTGCCATAAATACCAAACCATAGGTTGGTGACAATTCATCACATCCATTCTTGTTTACCATATCATGTTGGACCACCTCAGAATGCTTGTTCTATAACACACATCTTTCATTGATGGTATTCTACTCCTCTTCACCTTTCTAGGGTTCTTACTAACTTGAAGTTAATCACTATCACCCAACACACCTACCATGGTTATTCCCTATCTATCGATAGAAAATATATATTGTTTCATCATTTCCCTCCAAACCATCATTGTTCTTCACCACCCCCATTAATGTTCCCTGCAAAACCACACCTTCTTTTAAGAGACTAACTAAGAATGATAGGTTTTCACTCAAACCCAAAAGAAATTTGAAATTGACTTCTTACCCAAAACATCCACCTATGGTGATTAAAGGATTTGCGCATAAGCCCCCCACCCCATGATGAGTTATGATATACCCGACTGACTCATCCTTTAATATATTTCTTTACCACTGGATTGACACTCCATCACACATCCAAGGTGCCTTGTAACTTTAGGTTATTCCAATAACACCCCATGATACATACATGAGTCTACTCTCGATTTTTATGGAGTTATAGAACCCATAATAATTTTAAACAACCGTTTTCATGTCTTTCTAGGCTGTTTGATGGAATAACACATACATTTCAAATTCTTCTGGTACTACCTTGATCCCATGTCCACCTATTGGTTCAACCAACCACCATAATCAAGGCCCACCTTGCCTCCCTAATAGACCCATAATGCACATCATAGGGTTTGTATTTGAATCACTGTGTCAGTAAACCAAATCAAATTTTTTCTTCTCCACATCTAGGAATGATTTATCACTCCCAAACATATGAGTATTGATACCATTTGTATCTATGAATGTTTCCCACCACATGACTTACAATCAATCACAAGCCAAACCCCAAAACATGCATATGGATATCTATATTTTTTCTAGAATGAGAAAATGAACGTCTGTTGGTGCCTGTTCTCGTCTTCCTTGAACGTCACCAATGGTGTTCGTCGACACCTGGTCAATCCCGATGACCTCACCTAAAACCATTGATGGTGTACATCCCATCATCCATATTTACATATACCACCCCCATGAGAGTAAACACTATGATGTCCCACGTACAACCAAAACACCTTCCAGTCCCATGGAGAAAATTCATTGCTTCTCAAATCTCCATGGGATATTTCAAGATGTTGTTCATGATAGTCACTAGTTGATGTACACTAATAAGGTGTCGAGGAATACCGTAAACAACTTATCCATCACTGAAGTCACCCCCCGTAGTGGGCCACCATGACATAAAAAGGATCTTAGAATCCACTTACAAATAGATATCATGATAAATTATCTACCACTTCTTAGTTCCCACTTACATACCTAACCATTTCTATAAACTAGCTCAGTCATGTGAACCTCCCCATATCGTGTTTCAATTTGAAACAAAACCATCTGACCACACTTCATAAACCCTTATCTCTTCCGCTTGAAAACAAAATTGATACCTCAATTAATCATTATCAAAATAGATAGTTCATGCAACCATATGATACAACCATTTAAAAACAATACACCCTACTAGAGGCTTTCAGGTTCGCTAATAAGAAAACTAGTGAACAACTATAATTCATATAGAAACATGATAGAACTCATTAAGAACCTGTTCCACCTCTGAAGCATCTCTCGTACTTCTTATCCCAATGGAGAGGTATCACTAGGCTAGAATCCCACAAGTTCACAGTTGATTCCCCCAAAACTGTGAACATGTAATCATATCCCGATTCACATAATAATCCATTAATTTTAAACTTATCCATCTAGGCCAACACACACCAGGTAACAATCTCTGTGTCCCACTGAAAAGGTCCAAGGCAACCACCTATACCACACACACCCAAAAGGAATATGAATCCCATTTGACCATTTTTATAGGTCACCATGATGGTTTAATGATACCATTTCCCTAAAATAGAGTCATAACCAAAAAAGTTCATTAGTTCTCATCCCAAACTACACACATTATGTTACTAATAAGAACATTCTGCAAATGACACTCTCACCTCCATTGTAATACACACTGTGACTGACACACCAAGTTCCATTCACTCCAGTTTTTACAATCATGGTAACCATACACATATATCATCACTACAGCCTAAACACCTACTCTAAGATCCAAAACACAACTCATTAGGGTTCTTACTCACAAGTGAACAAAAATACAAGAACTATCATTATGTTACAATGTACACTCCATGAAATCACGACCCACAAGAGTTTCCAGACTCACATTATCGAACCATACCTCACCACTAAAATTCCACAACATTACTGAGGGTTCTCTAAACACATCTCTTATGTCTTTTCATAACTAGAACGGTCTAACAATCCAAATCCAAGGTCTGAAACTAGGGAACTCTCACACATCAAAACCACCCATACAATGGAAAAATAAACAACATAAGGAATACCCACTACCAAATTCACCAAATGTTATATAGTTACACATACTTCTATAATTAACCATTCATGAACTTAACCATTAATAGTTTAAACTCCTCACTCACCCAATATTAAAAAGTCCATACCATATTCATGAACATAATCCAAAACACTTCCTCAACAAACACTTCGAAGGATAATCAACAAGAATAATCCACATATGGAAAAGATATTTCCATATCAACTTTAAACGAAATAATTTTCATACAATATCCCCATATTTATCATCGCGCTTAGAACACTACTCTCTACCACACGATTCTTTCATCAAACACCCTTTTATACTGTTTCCTCTTTCAAACGAAAATATTTTCTCATAGGAACATTCCACATTTTACAACTCACTACAATCCTCATTATAACTCATTTACACCTTTCATCAAGAAAACACAGTTATACATTTTACCGTTATTATGAAATAATCCTCTTTTAGACACCATCGGTCATTAAAAATTTTCACAGCCCCAAATTTTAAACCGATCGTAACGTTTTGTTACACACATTATTCCTAGACTATTCATTTGTATTATTTTCATTTACCCAATTAAATTGCCATTATTATACACCATATTCTTCCTATTTTCCAAGGAAATAAATTGAATTCCACTCTCTATGCCCCACTTACTCATCTCGTGTGTAACTCTGATGACGCATTCCGACTATATCCTTACTTTCCTAATATGGCTCATGAATGCACAACATCATTCCATTATTTCAATTAGAAAAATACCATATATCCGTCACATAACACAACATATGAATCACCTAGTGGTGAAATATCATTAAAATGTAACAATAAATATTATAAAGAACAATTCCCACATATGGTAATGTAGGTTTTCCCCCATACAAGGGTTATATACTCCCAAGAATGAGATAATTACCAAGGAATGACATTTCCTAGCCTTCAAAATATCATCCCCAAATAGTACGATAAAATAAATAGAAATGAAAACCCTCTAATACCACTTTGTAACATCCCCAACCTAGAATCCACTAATCTAGTGCCCTGGGTGGAGTTGTCACATGACTTCAAGCATGCCTCCTCGTATTCTATAGGTTGTCGAATAATAGAGAGGGTTTAATAAGTCACATGAAAATACTATTCAATCATTACTAGAGTAAGCCTCATCATATCACAATAAAAATAACTGAAACTATATGAAACAACCAAAATATGAGCATTTCCAATAATCTAAAAAAATTGGGTACAACCACAATTCAACATAAATGACGACATTATATAATAATAGTGCCAAAGTGAATAAAACCTAAAAATTACTATATACCACTAAATCCCCCAAAGGGGACCCTACTACATGTCTGGATACTTATTTATTCATATCCCAAGTCTAAATCAACATCCTAGCATAGAGCCCTCAGTCTTTTCCTTAGCTACAACCATGAAATCTGCTCTGGTACCCAACATCTACCAAAACTAGGTGTGAGTACAAAACATAATAGGCCAGCACCAATGTTGTCTATGAAATATCTTGTCTAATACATAGTCATAGAAATTGTGAAAAAAATAAAAGGTAAACCAAAAAAGAAAAACTTAGTAGCCATTAGATTATAATGTGTATCCTAAGAATTTCTATTATTATTACTACATTCACCACATATCCATCTTCATTACGTAATCCATTATATTCATGTGTTTCATGAGTTAGTCATATAAATTATCTACACATGTTTCTATGAAAATAAATGACTATGCATAAGGGAATAATACAAGTCCCTGTATCACATGGGATAAACACATTACATTAGCACATTATCCTCACCTCGATGCCTTGGTCCAGATAGAATGTAACTGTTAGGGGAATATATCCTCTATACCATTCCCTACCCAATGCATTTTGGGGTGGAGTTTAGAGCCTTACTCTAACTCAACATGTTGGCATAGAACCTCGTTCCAATACTCCACTCTACCAAGACATGTGACATGTTTATTTAACCACTCACCACACAGATATCGTATCCTAACCAATATAAATAGAAATCACATTTCAAAACCATTATATTGTGAATTAATAATATGCCATAGCTCATTAATTTATTTATGAATTTTCTTATATTATCTAATATTCACCAACTATCATACATTTTCCCATATATCCTATTTATCATATCACATTAATTATCACAATTAATAATTAAAAGTATTATTTTTATATCACATAATACAACCACATAATTACATTCAACCCATTAGGTATACACCCTAATTCCCATGTACTAACCCATTTAACATATTCCTCAACTCCCTTATGCAACACATTTACATGATCTTAAATTCAAAATCCATTTCCTATTTAACATGCTCATCATTTCATATATACGAAGCCTTTTGTGAATCTCAACATAATATGTAACCACATTTTCACAATCTAATTTAACTCAATTAACCAATTACTAATGAATTTCAAAAAAACCTAAGGAATCTACAAACCTCTAAAAAACAATCAATATTCCATATTCAACTCAACTAACAATATTATCATGTTCAGAAATGGATCTATGTTATTTCACAGCAATTCCACCATTGAAATTTTCAATTCCTAGGTTCAGGATTGTCAGCGCACCCCATGGGTGCCCTAAATTGGTCAAATCATCCATGACGCTTCCCGTCAGGATTGTAAAGGTTTAGAATCATTATTTATTTTTTTATCTAACCAAATACAGCTTAATTAATTTAGATAAAAATAATATAGGATCAATAACACATACTCATATGAAAATATTCACTTAAAAATTATGGGATATAACTTATAGACCACATACATCATATATATGATGAACACACTATTTATTAAAACCCTATATCTAGATTCAAACAACCTTTGAAGCCCTAAACTTGGTTCGACTAGAAAATGGGGGTTCTAGAGCTTTGTTAGTAGATAACCCATGATGAAATCCCTAATCTATAATATAGATATAAGAGAGGGATTAGACTAACCCAGATCATCAATCCGAATCCAACGGAACTCCAAATGGAAAATAATCAAAGGAGAACCACCCATGGAAAGCTTGGGTCAATTTTCTTCATCCTTTGGGTTGATAGGGGAGAAATTAATAAGAAATCATGTGTAACATAAAAATACCATAATAAAATATTTTTAATTTTCCCAACATTATTGGGACACATGATTTACATGCTTGGTTTTACAAAACATGCAGAAACCACTATCCAAGGGAAGTAGGGTCACATGGTTACCTGGGTAGGCTACATGGTTTTACATAATATGCACTGAGATTATGTGATTCTTTCATCCAATGAAGCATCATTACCTAGGAATTCCACATGGTTTTTTAACCTTACGACTTTCACATATTTTCCAGGTTCTACACTTCCTCATGTCAAAAACCATTGGAACACCCCCAAGACCTGACATACATCCTAAAACCATTTCATTAAACAAAAATCATATAATGAAACTAAAATTAAAATATAGAAATAACTCCATGAATTTTGAGATCTTACATCTTACACTAAGATCATCCTTAGAATTGTTATATAATATGTTGAAAGAGGTCTCTAAATGAATATGTACTAATCATTACCGAATATTTCAGAGTTTTTTTTCATCTTACACTTCTTATAAATATATTGTATCTATCGTAAAATATTCACTAAATTAAAATAAATATATTTAGATATTGCTATTAATATTTTACAACCATTATCCTCCTCATTTCCATTAAATGGTAAAAGAATGTATCGCTCGTGCAAATGTTTGGACTACTGATTCCATGTATCAATTCATAATTGATCAAAATATAAAATTTATTTATATAATTAAGGATTTAATAAATAAATATTATATTCATGATATATTTAATATTATTGTGTGGTAAAATATTATTTATATTTATTTCAATCGTTTCATTAGAAAATGAAAATAATATTCTTTTGTACATACAGACTACCATCTCTATGAATGGTGTAGTTAATTTTTCTTCCTATGAATTTTATGTATTGTTATAAATATTTTTTTAGTGAAAATATATTATAAATATATATGTAATTATTATAATTATGGTCTTGATATAACCATGAAAAATTTGCAAGAACCATAACACACAAATCGATACATACAATAAATTGTAATTATTATCACCATGAACAACGATTTTAATAAATATTGGAAAATACATAAGAGGTCAGATGATTTAATCAAACCTTTTAATATATAATCTATAATAATATGATTATGTTAAAAAAATTATTAAATTAAAATTTATTATACAATATGATAGATCACTTATGAAGCAATTCAAACATGATCTAAGGGTTTCTCGCCTCATTTTGGTTTATGATAGACATATTCCATATTAACTGCTTGTTTCAATCATGTAGGGTATATTTATACAATTTTATATGATATATCATGAATATATACATTTCTTTGTTTTTAATATTTTATTTGAAGTAATTAATTTCATGTGGTTTATGATTCAATTGTTATCAAATCAGAAAGAGTTTTTTATTACAATCTAAACTTTTTTAGAGATTATTTATGATTAATATTTTGGTAGTGAAATTATATGATTTGTATCCCACAAAGAATATGTAAATTATTGTATTACTATTAATTATGTATATTAAAATTTTCCCTTTAATTTTACTCTCTCTTTGTACTAAAATATATAATGGAATATTGTTATAGAAAAAGAACATTGTTTTTCTAATAGAGAATTAATATTTTTATTATATGTCCATATATTACTAAAATGATATCAAAAATATTTTTCATATTACCAAATTATTATTTAAATTTATTTGTACCCGTTATTTTTATTTAAAAAAAAGTGATTCTAATAAATCTTTATGGTGTTTTTTCAACAAGTTACTTTTTACTAATGTGGTGAGAAAATAGGTTTTTAATATATACAGAACAAATGAAATTCCACATTATCATTTTTTCCCTTTTCCTTGAAAAAATATTTACTTGTATCTGTAGTTATTTTAAGAGAAATAAAAAAAATTATTCCAAATGAAATGGGTATTTTCCTCAAGAAATTATGTAGTGATCTATTGATGGTATTTCTATTTATTCCATCATCTATATATGTTACTTATGGTAACAGGGTATCTGATCAAATGATACCATCTATATTCATTATTTTCATATTTTTTATTATGATAATGAGATATTAATGGAACCCATTTTATGTTCCATTGGTAAATCTTTGATGAAATAAAAAATTAATTCAGGATCTTATGGCACACATATGAATGGATTATATTTATTTGATTGGTGTGAATGTTATATCCCTACAATGTACACATTAGTGACTAATGTTTATGAGCTCAAAATGTACATGGGATGTTATGACAAGCCCAATGTAGGGTACATGGGTTGTTTTCACATTGATGAATGATGATACATGTGTGGTTGTTCCAATCTCTAAGTAGGTACATTGGTTGATGGCCCAAGATTTTCATACAATGAATTTATTGGTGGGTATTCTTGACATAGTATTTCTATTATTATGATTACGAAATAATTAAAATACCACTATCTTTGAAATATTATTTCGGTTGTGTTGTTATCTCAATAATTTTGACCTATGATGCATCAAGGATTCATGTATTTCTATCATTGAAAGCCTTATGTCATGATTATGATCATTGAAATGTTGGTTATGATTTCCAAATTTTAATCTCATGATCTCATACACATATACTCGTGATATGAATACTATGATCATTAATTGATATATCCCATGATTACCCTTACATACTATCTGATCTCACCCATTATTTTAATTCCTATCCCTAGGTTATGAATAATGTTTTTAAAGAAGGTAATACTAAGAGGTGTTCTATGTGAGAAAGACTTTGTGATATATATTGAAGTTATTTCACTAAATATATTGCTTATATATCTAGTCACCAATGACAATAAATATTTATTTCTATTAAGTGTGTATAATTTTGATATTTATACATTATTTTTCTAAAATGATTTGAAAATTATGTATTTACTTTTTGGGTCACATCACTCTGACATGATTTGGGATAAACCACAAATGAGAATTTGTGTTCAGTGACATGATATGGGTATTTGAAAGAGGAATTCCGTGAGTGAGAATGGGTGTTTTGGTTCTTAATATGGGATATTATTTAGTACATGATGTTTAGTTATACCTAGTGCAAGAAGGTAATAGTCATGCTATATGATGTATTTGAGTCCTAAAATGACTCTTTCATCATGAAAAAAGATAGATAATGTACATTCAGGGTTAATAAGATCACGATTAGCTCATTACGACGTAGATTAATTGGGTGTCTATCATATAATCATTTTTTTGTTCCCCTTAATTATGTGATCCATAGGACGAACCGTCTATTGGTATAGTTTAGAATGTGTGAGATGTTGGATATTGATATGATATCTATGGATTGATTGCCTTTCATGACCTAAATATGTGATTATCCATGGGACATATATTGTTTGTGTGTGGTTTGGCTAATTTACAAGGACCTACCTCATGTCGGTGTTGTTTGAAGTGTGTGATAGTTTATCTATTAAAAACCCATTATTTGATATCTTACTTTTTTATTACTGAGAATGTGATCAATAATGAGACATACCTCATGTTGGTCTATTTCCTCTCATATGAATGGTTAGATGTTGTGATCCACTTTTTTCACCACTTATGATGATGGATGATATGTATGAAATCAACTGTGGGACCTCACCTCTATAGAGGGTGTTAGTATAACTTGTACAAGAGGTAAGATATTGAGTTTTCCTCCATAGAATAATTTTGATACTGGGTACTAGATGTGAAATATAGAAATGGTACATTTCATAGCATTGATTGTTTGCCCAGTATGCTAGGTTGTATATTCATTTTCATGCCCTATATTTTTAACTCGTCTGATTAGATTTCTTATATACCATGGATCAGATAAAATAATTCATTTACATAATTTGTTCCCTGTATACCTAGGAGAATCCATTAAGATAAATTTCCCAAATGGGGTCCCTTGTGATTGGATATAATAGATGTAAAACTTTCATTTGATGATGTATATGGGGTCAGGTATCCTAGTGTCCTAGATTGCACATCATAACCTAAAAAATTTCATGAATTTAAATTTTGTGTTATGTTTACTTGTGGGTGTTTGTTATGACAATAAATTTTCACCCTTATATGTATTGTGTTGATATATAATTGAGCACCAAATCTGTCATTTTGAAACGGTTAGTAGTTGAATCTAAATAGTAATTTTGACTCACCCTTACCCACTTAAAAGGAACGTGTCTTAATGTATATAGGTAGACCTTAATTCCATCTTCCATTCATTATTAACACAATGTGATAGGCACTTGGTTTTTGTTTAGTAAGTTTGGGTGTTCATGGATATGATATAAATGATTATGTGAGTTGATATCGATGCCATTTTTTTACATACAATTATTTTTTCCAATATATATCATTCAGTGTATCACTATTTTTATTATGATTCATACTGAACGTAAGTATTTTTTGTTTCTTTCTTCTGTTGTGATGGACTATATAAACAATTTTTTTGATTTCATTATTCAATATTTTGGGGACCCTCATTTCTATGTTCTTGTATCTATATATTTTATCTATGTCTATTGTATAAATATGTAATTCTAAATTTTGGGTAGTGTTAGAAAATACCAAATGGATTTACATTGAGAACATAGTCTCCCCATGATTGATTTATGCACTTATCACTATATGGTAGACTATGACATATGATTATTCTAGCATGAGGTATTTCAGTACCTTTCGGTGGGTTTCAAATATGAAATTTAGGAAACAATGTTAAAAAATGATTTCATATGATTTTTTTGGATGGGATAATGCAATCTAGGCATGCATACTATTTATGGGTGAGGTACTAGATTGGGATGAGAATTCAAATTTGGGATGGATTAAGCTAGGGATGATTCATATGGAATATTTAGAATCAAATGATTATGATCATGCATCATGACTATAGCATTCTTATGGGTTGATTCATAAGAATATGGGAGTTATTGTGTGAAATGCTAAAACATCTAGAAACTTCATTAATGGAAGAATATAACAAAAATTTGATTCATTTTCAAATACAATATAAGGGGTTATTTGATTAATATATATAGAAGAGGATTCAATGATTTATTGTTGATTTTTGATAGTTTTTTCACAATAGGGAAATGATTTTATGGATTTTTATTTTTGAGAAGAACCATTAAAAAAAATTAAACTCATTCAACGGAATGTTATGTCCACGAAATGGTTATAAAAGTTTATTTTTCATGAAATGAAATAAATCGTCGGTGATTTTGAATACTTTTAGGATTTTATAGTTATGAGATAATTTGATAAGAGGTATTTTTAGAATTGGATGATATATTTTTTTTCAATAATTTATGTTTCCATGAAAATATAGGACTAGAAAATTTATGAATTTATATTTTTCATTATTTTATAGAAAGAAGCATAGATTCACAGGGGTGTTATGAAATTTTTCCGTGATATTCTATCTATAAATTATTTTTATCTACTCTTAAAAAGAATCATATACCAGCATAAACTAGTCTATGTGGTTTTCAATGATTAGGAGTGACCAAAGCATCTAAATTGTCTAATCGTTTTTTGTGTCATTTTTATTTGGAAAATTTTCAGAGAGGTTCAATATTGAGGAATGTTCTGGTCTTCTATTTCCAAAATAACCAACAAGTTTCTATACAGAAGGATTTTCTTCTATTTAAATAATTTAATATGTGTGACCTGGTTGGTATAGTTAAGTTTGTAGTTGTTATATTATAACGCCCGAGACTTTTATGAGAAATATATTTTTTTATTAAAGGAATCTTTCACTACACACAACACTTTCTTGGCTTGCTTCACACGCAACCACGGTCTTCCACAATATCTTGTGTCGTACGCAATACCGAGTTTCACTAAACAACGATATGCTATTAAAATATTATTAAAACTAGCCGTTATGAATAGTAATAACCACTTTTTGAAATTTTATAAATTTTATTTTTCAAAATGGACTTCATTTTTGGATTCGGAATATCGAAATTAGCCTAGGGTGAAATTTTGGTATTTTTTTGAAAAATTTCAATTTTTGATAAATAGTGAAACCACTAAGTGGTAGTTAAAAATACTGAATTTTTCATAAAACTTAATTTTACCGCTTCTGTGAGTGGAATTTCGAAAATCCGAGAGAAACGTTTAATATGAAGTACTATAATGTGGTTCAATGAGATGAAAATAATTTTTGGTGAAAAATAACTTTTTACTTTTTTTACCACGGTTAAAAGTAAATAGGGTAATTAAGGGTAATAGTGTTATTATTATTACCCTAAAACATGTCCTAATTCTATTGGATAAGTGTAATTCGACAAAAAACAACCTTAGGAATAAAATATGTACACTTAGTCCCACTTGGATTAGATTAGGACATTTATTATCAATTTATTTAAAGAAGTGTTAAAATAGTTAAAATCAATGTTTAATAACTAAATTATTTTTAATATAGTGTTACAAATAAGATAAATTCGACTATAAAAATTCATTAGAAAGATAAAAATATTTCCAACATAATGTTATTTTATTTATAATTTTGTAGACATTAAATAATTTAATTTATTTATGACATAATGATGATGCAGTAATTATCTTATTAATGAAATATTGACATAATGGATGTTATAAATACCCAAATAAATGTAATTTGAAACTTCTTATGAATTAAAATAATTTTCTATGTTAACATGACATGTTAATATTTAATTAATTAATTTTTTTCTAACTAATCATTCTGTTATGATTTTCACAAAAATCAATTACCAAATAGTGTCAAAATTTACATAAAATAGTTTTTAAAACAAATATTATATTATTAATTGTTATTATATTCCTAAAAATCTATGGTTCTACCAAATGACTTAGATAAAGTTATATATATTAATAATAAACAACTTGGGGTTCGTTTGGCTTGTTATAGTAAGTTTATTAACCTTATTGTGTAAGAAAACAAGAAGACATAGTAAAAGTTAAATTATTTAACTAAAAGTTAAATCTAAATGTTAAGGATAAAATTGATACCTAAACTTGTCTAAATTCTATTGGATGAGATTATTTCGACCCATACCCACCTTATCTTCAAAATATATCAATTTCGAGCTATTAAAAACCGAATTTTACTTTATAATAAAATAATATGTTTAGTTATTCTAAAGGTGCCCCTCTCCTCCCTTATAAAAGGGAACCTCCTTCCCCTCTTCCTCACACCACATTGAGCCTTCAAGCTCGGACAACCCCTGCCAATTTCTTCTCTACACATCCCATGATACATCCTAGAAGTCCTGGTCTTCTTCAAAGACCAATTTTAGTGCCCTAAAAGGAGGTCTCAAAGAAGCGCTTCAAAGAAGAGGTAATGTCTGTTACCGATTCTTTCATCTTTATTTCTTCTTCCACTTCTTCTTATTTAGTTGTTTCACTATGAAGTAATAACATCAGTATCAGTCATATACTTATTTTTTATTATAAGTATGAAACAACCCTATTTCACCATCTATCCATCATACGGAAAACGAAATCACGGCGCATTCGTACGTACGGAATACCGTCTCCACGCCGTGGTGTAATATATTTTCCAACACCACCTTACATGGATGTGTATAATGGAATAAATAATTAAAATATATGATTATTTTAATGTGATATTGATTCTAAAATAGTATATATACACTCGAATACAATTCCACAATCATGGGAACGATATCATCGCTCATGCGTACGTACGGAATACCGTCTCCACGATGTGATGCGACTCGTTCTACATGATCTTCATTTCATAATGATTATATAAATGAATTGAATTAATGAATATGATATATATTACACTAATACCATTCTTTAAATGAGGTATCTATAAACTAAAAAAGAAATATAAGAATTTATTCGACAAAACACGCATAAGAACAAAAAGTAATAAACACCCGAATAACAAGTAGTAATGAAATATTACTAATAAGAAGCTAAGAATATGACCATATATGATATGATAAAAATAATTATGATTCTGTAATAAGTCAATAACATTATTTAAATCATTATACAAGAGGTTCAGACACTTATGAAGCAAATCGGACCTAAGGTAAAGAAAAATCTCGCAATCTCAATTTTTATCCGAGATTGTTTATACTTAAGAATTTAATGGGTAATATTTTACCATCCACATAAATGTTACCTAAATGTGTAATATTGTTACCATCCACCTACCATTTTTTAAATCCAATTTTACCCTTCGGTGAGTTTTTAGTAAATGATATGAAAGGAATCTTTTGTCATTTTTCGTACGAGGTACTTTTTGACTTTTCTGACAAAAGTACGAGAAGAATTTTTTTTAACTTATATGGAATGAATGGATTTTTAAAACATTATTTCCAAGAATCTTCCTTTACAAGTTTTCAAGTTTATTTTTAATTAACTTCTTTTAGTTTAAAATTGTATGACATGTTAAGAAAGGAAAATGTTTTTGAAGTAGAAAGGATATTTTCCTCAAGAATGGAGTTCAAGTGTTTTATCAAAATTATTTTCCATCTAATATAATATAGGGTTCTGTTTCTATCCCTATTGTTACATTGATTTGATTATGTTGTTATGGAATTATTTTTATGAATTCCTTTTTCTTATATGAATTGTTTTATGATGTCATGTTGTTTAAGAATCCCATTTTTATTACATGGGTTAGGCAATGATGTATGATTTATGATTTTGTGTCACACATAAGAATGGTATAATTATGAGATTAGTGGGACCTATATCTCCCTCCAATGCATTGGGTAAAGATTTTATATCTCATGAGATAGGCATGGTTAGAACAGCAGGTTAAACCGGTTCAGTGAAACAGGACTGAAACGAGGAGAGAACTCGGTTCAGAAATGGACTTTGTCCACTAAGATTGTCTTGGCAATGAGTCTTGACTAATAAGAAATGATTATATATGATTATGTGTGTATGCCACAAATTTTCATGTTTTATGTTATGATTATTGTGATTATATTTCACTACCATGATTTATCCCATGTTATGAAATTATGATCTCTTTTGTAGGGTAATATTTGCAAAATGTTATGTTTTTATTTTGATGTGATTTATATTTCTTTTTTTTACCCTTACTGAGCATTTGAGCTCACCCTTTTTAATGTTTTCTTTCCCCGGGTCAGGAAGAAAGTTATTAAGTAAGATATGCCAAAAGGGGCTATAGATATGATGAAATAAATGGGAGACAATGTTTATGCTTTATGAACCAGTTGTTTATGTTTCCCAGTTCCTAAAGACACTATACCTATACGGTCCTTTCGTGGTTTTGTTATATGTTTTAATAAGTATTCTTCAATTTTGAAGTATTAACAATGTATGTAAAGTATGGGTCATTATATTTGGTATCTGAGGAAAGGTATAGTCAACCTTTGGAAACTAGGATGTGAAAGCCTTAGTAAGAACACTAAGGATAAGTCTAAGCATAGAACACAATCTTAGTGATTTAGAAATGGCCACGAATAACCTAGGATAAGACCTTAAGTGTGAAATTTTATTCTTGATTATGTGGTTTTCCTTTTAAAATTAGTGTTGCTCACACTATTATTATTGGTTTTAGTCAATGGCTGGAACCCGAAGGAACCGTGTTAATGCGGAATGCGATGGGCAATGCAATGATTGTCCCCCTGAGCAACCAAATGTTATGGGAGATGGAATGAAAAATCCTATAGCCATGCTCACACAACTTTCTAAAGCTGTGAATCATGCAGGACTTCCAAACGAGCAAAGGAAGGAGAAAAATTCTGTTGAATCCTTCACGAGGCAGCGTCCACCTTCATTCAGCGGGTGTACTGATCCATTAATTTCTGAACAATGGATTTGTTCTACTGAAAAGATATTTTCAGTTCTTCAATTTTCTGAACATGATAAAGTAGTCTTATCAGTGTATCGTTTGGAGGGTGATGCTGATCAACGGTGGAATCTTATCAAGAATACGAGGCAAAGAGATGAAATTGAGTCCATGGAATGGAATGAGTTCAAGAACTTATTTTTCAATAAGTACTTCCCTCGTATTCTATGAACAAATATGGAGAAAGAGTTTATCGAACTAAAGAAAAAGGATGATGAATCTGTTGGTACCTATGAAGAAAATTTTACAAGACTTGCAAGGTACGCTTCTGGTATTATTATCTAACCTAAGAGTACGATCGATCGATTCTTTAGTGGCTTAAAACCAAGTCTTCGAAGGGCCTTATCCATAAGAGACTTCAATAGCTATGAGGAAATCCTTCGATGTGCTCTCAAAGTTGAGATGGAGATTGGAGTAACCCATCAGTCATATGGGTTTGATAAGAAAAGGAAAATGGAATTCAAAGGAAAATATAATGAGCACACTGAAAAGAAGATGAGCTTTCCCTTATGCTCAAAGTGTGGAAAGAAACATGGAGGGAGTTGTCTTAAAGGGACAAGTAAATGTTTCAAATGTGGAAAGTTGGGTCATCGGGCATTTGAATGCCTCGATGATGGGAAGAAGATGTCTAATGATGCAAACAAAGGAAGGGACACACATAATGAACCTACTACACATCAATGTTTCAAGTTCAAGGAGATGGGGAATTATTCCAACAAATGCCCTTATCCAAGGGTTGATGATGATGGTCGACGTCAACAAACTCTTAAGGCTAAAGAAAAAGGAATGTAACATGCAATTTCTATCAGGGATGTGGAGTACGATAACGATGTGGTGAAATGTATACTTACAATCCACTCTAAAGTAGAAAATGTTTTATTTGATTACTGATCCACCCACTCTTTTATTTCTGAAGATTTTTCTAAGGGTATCACCGTATTACCTCAACAATTAGATGTTGAGTTACCTGTGACAATACCTAATGTCACAACAGTCGCATCAAAAGTTTATAATTCTTCCCCGATTGATGTTTGTGGGAAAGTTCTTCCTGTAAATATTGTGATCCTTCCTATAGTGGAATTTGATGTGATTCTTGGCATGGATTGGCTTTTTTTTATATGTAGCTCATATCAATTTTAAAAGAAGGGAAGTAACATTTCCTATTCCAGATCAATCTATGATTGTCTATCGATGCAAGGATGAACATAACCTTCCAGTGGAAATTTTTTCCATCTTATGGGTCTTGATTCCACTAAATGAGGGTTATTTATCTCAAATGGTTGGTGAGAAACTCACGATTAATAATATGCCCATTGTACGGGAGTTTGATGATGTCTTTCCAGAGGAATTGCCTGGTCTTCCACCAAATCATGAAATTGAGTTTTCAATAGAACTCGTACCGAGTGCTTTGCCGTTTTCAAAGACACCTTATAGAATGGCCCCAATTGAGTTGCAGGAATAGAAGAAGAAACTCCAAGAGAATCTTGATAAGGGATTCATACGCCCTAGTGCGTCACCTTGGGGAGCACCTATTCTATTTGTTAAGAAGAAATATGGATCAAGGAGACTCTGCCTTGATTATTGAGAACATAACAAGATCACTATCAAGAACAAATATCCTCTCCCATGCATTGATGACTTATTTGACCAACTACGTGGAGCTCAATACTTTTCCAAGATTGATCTTCGTTCAGGGTATCATCAATTAAGGTTCAAAAGGGAGGATATACCAATGACGGCTTTCCGTACAAGGTATAGACACTATGAATTTATAGTGATTCCATTTGGTCTAACTAATGCCCCTGATATCTTCATGGATCTGATGAATAGAGTCTTTAGAGACTATCTTGATCAATTTTTGGTAGTCTATATAGACGATATTCTTATCTATTCAAAGGGCAAGGAAGAACATGAAGATCACTTGAGAATTATATTGAAGACCCTAAGAAAGGAGAATATTTATGCCAAATTTACCACGTGTGAATTTTGGCTACAAAAAGTTTCATTTTTGGGTCACATAATCTCAAAAGTGGGGATATCTGTGGATCCAACAAAAACAGAGGTTATCGAAAGATGGTCGAGACCAACAACAGTAACCGAGATCCGAAGTTTTCTTGGTTAGGCTGGATATTATCGACATTTTGTGAAATATTTTTCACGATTATCAAATCCACTCACCAGGTTGACTCGAAAAAGAGTTAAGTTTGTTTGGACGGAGGAATGTGAATATAATTTCAAGGAGTTGAAAAAAAGGTTATCGAGTGCACCTGTGCTCACACTGCCTTGTAGTGGAAAAAGGTTTATGATCTACAGTGATGCATCCAAGAAGGTTTTGGTGTGTGTTCTTATGAAAAATGATATGGTGATAGCTTATGCCTCATGACTGTTCAAAATCCATGAGTAAAATTACCCAACACATGATTTGGAGTTAGCTGCAGTAATCTTTTCACTAAAGATTTGGAGGCATTATCTTTATGGAGAAAGGTGTGAAATTTATATTGATCATAAAAGTTTAAAGTATATTTTTACACAAAAGGAGCTGAATATGTGCCAAAGAAGATGGTTAGAGCTGATTAAGGATTACGACTGCTCAATTCATTGCCACCCTGGGAAAGCAAACAAGGTGTCAGATGCATTATGTCGACCAGACCATGCCAGTTTATCCATGATGAGGATCACAAATGATCCAATATTTATGGATTTACAAAGGATGGATCTTGGAATTATAATGGAAGGGGGGAAATTGTATCTTTCTCAAATAAATGTTCAACCATCTATACATGTGAAGTTTAAAGAGGCACAGAAAGAAGATGTAGAGTTACAAAAGAAGGTGAGAAATATTCCTGAATTCAACCTTGATTCTGATGGGATAATAATGTTCAGGAATCAGGTTTGTGTTCCTCCCATCCCTGAATTAAAGAAGGAGCTGCCGGATGAGGCTCATAGTTCTTCATTCTCTATTCATCCTTAAAGCAGGAAGATGTATAGGGACCTGAAAGAGTACTTCTGGTGGGATGGCATGAATAGAGATGTTGTTGAATATGTCTCTTGATGCTTGGTTTGTCAGCAAGTTAAAGATGAGAGACAGAATTCTAAGGGGATGTTACAACCATTACCCATACCCGAATGGAAATCGGAAAACATCACTATGGACTTTGTCACAGGACTTCCTAAAAAATCCAAAGGAAATAATGCTATCTGGTTCATATTTGATCGTCTTACAAAGTCGGCACACTTCATTTCTATTATAGAAGATTTCTCTCTGGATCGTCTTGCTAGGATATATGTAAAGGAAGTGGTAAGATTGCATGGAGTACCACTTTCTATTATATCTGATCGGGATCTGAGATTTACCTCGAAGTTCTGGCGAAGACTTCCGCATACTCTGGATACAGAATTGAGTTTCAGCACTACTTATCATCCTCAGACAGACGGTCAGTCTGAGAGAACAATTCAAACACTAGAAGATATGTTGAGAGCTTGCTCTATGGATTTCAAAGGTGGTTGGGATCACCATCTACCTTTGGTGGAATTTTCTTATAATAATAGCTTTCACTCCAGTATTCATATGGCTCCTTATGATGGTCTCTATGGATAGAAATGCAGGACTCCAACTTGCTGGGATGATGTTGGGGAAAGAAAGCTATTAGGACCTGATCTTGTTGATGAGATGGCAGAAAATGTCCGATCTATTCAAAAACACATAAGAGCAGCTCAGAGTCGACAAAAATGTTATACCGAAAACCGAAGAAAAGAACTAGAGTTTGAAGTGGGTGATAAAGTGTTCTTATGAATATCTCCCTCGAAGAGGGTCATGAGATTTGGAAAGAAGGGGAAGTTGAGCCCTAGATATATCGGTACTTTCGAAATACTGGATCGTGTTGGAAAGGTAGCTTACCGATTGGCGCTTCCACCGAATCTCTCTCAAGTTCACGATGTTTTCCATAGAAAGTACATACCTGATCCTTCACCTGTACTTAGCTAAGAAGTTGTACCGCTGGAGCAAGAGCTTTCTTATGAAGAACAGCCGATAGAGATTCTGGATTGTAGTGAAAAAGTCCTACGAAACAAGACCACTCGATTGGTGAATGTTTTATGGAGGAACCACCAATTAGAAGAAGCTACATGGGAGCTTGAGGATATGACGAGGGAGAGGAATCCTCATCTTTTTGTTACAAAGTGACGAATTTTGAGGGAGAAATTCCTTTTAAGGGGGGGTAGAATGTAACGCCCGAGACATTTATGAAAAATATTTTGTTTTTATCAAAGGAATCTTTCACTACACACAACACTTTCTTGGCTTTCTTTACATGCAACCACGACCTTCCTCAATAGCTTGCGTCGTACGCAATACCGAGTTTCACTAAACAACGATATGCTATTAAAATATTATTAAAACAAGCCGTTATGAATAGTAATAATCACTTTTTGAAATTTTATAATTTTTATTTTTCAAAATGGACTTCATTTTTGGATTCGGAATATCAAAATTAGCCTAGGGTTAAATTTTGGTATTTTTCTGAAAACTTTCAATTTTTGATGAATAGTGAAACCACTAAGTGGTAGTTAAAAAAACTGAAATTTTCATAAAACTTAAGTTTACCACTTCTGTTAGTGGAATTTCTAAAATCTGAGAGACACGGTTAATATCAAGGACTAAAATGTGGTTCAATGAGATGAAAATAATTTTTGGTGAATAGTAACTTTTTACTTTTTTTACAACGGTTAAAAGTAAATAGGTTAATTAAGGGTAAAAGTGTTATTATTATTACCCTAACACATGTCATAATTATATTGGATAATTTTAATTTGACCAAAAACAACCTTAGGAATAAAATATGAACCTTTAGGCCCACTTGGAGTAGATTAGGGCAATTATTATCAATTTATTTAAAAAAGGGTTAAAATAGTTAAAATCAATGTTTAATAACTAAATCATTTTTAATATAGGGTTATACATAAGATAAATTCGACTATAAATATTCATTAGAAAGATAAAAATATTTACAACATAATGGTATTTTATTTATAATTTTTTAGACATTAAATAATTTAATTTATTTATGCCACAATGATGATGCAGTAATTATCTTGTTAATGAAATATTGAGATAATTGATGTTATAAATACCCAAATAAATGTAATTTGAGACTTTTTATGAATTCAAATAATATTCTATGTTAACATGACATTTTAATATTGATTTAAGTAATTTTTTTCGAACTAATCATTATGTTATGATTTTCACAAAAATCAATTTCCAAATAGTGTCATAATTTACATAAAATTGTTTAAAAATAATTATTATATTATTAATTGTTATTATATTCTTAAAAATCTAAGGTTCGGCCAAATGACTTATATAAGGTTATATATATTAATAATAAACAACTTGGGGTTCTTTTGGCTTGTTATAGTAAGTTTAATAACCTTATAGTGTAAGAAAACAAGAAGACACGGTAAAAGATAAATTATCTAACTTAAAGTTAAATCTGAATGATAAGGTTAAAATTGATACCTAAACTTGTCTAAATTCTATTTTATGAGAGGATTTAGACCCATACCCACCTTATCTTCGAAATATATCAATTTGGAGCTATTAAAATCCGAATTTGACTTTATAATAAAATCATATTTTTAGTTATTCCAAAGGTTCCCCTCTCCTCCCTTATAAAAGGGCACCTCCTCCCCCTCTTCCTCACACCACTTTGAGCATTCAAGCTCGGCCGACCCCTACCAATTTCTTCTCTCCACTTCCCTAGAGACATCCTAGAGGTCATTTTATTCTTCAATGTCCAATTTTAGTGCCCTAAAAGGAGGTCTCAAAGAAGCGCTTCAAAGAAGAGGTAATGTCCGTTACCGATTCTTTCATCTTTATTTCTTCTTCCACTTCTTCTTCTTTAGTTGTTTCATTATGAAGTAATAACATCATTATCACTAATATATTGATATTTTATTATAATTATGAAACAACCCTATTTCACCATCTATCCATCCTACGGAAAATGAAATCACCGCGCGTGCGTACGTACGGAATACCGTCTCCACGTCGTGGTGTAATCTATTTTCCACCACCACCTTACATGGATGGGTATAATGGCATAAATAATGACTATATATGATTATTGTAAAGTGATATTGATTCTGAAATAGTATATATACACTCCAATACAATTCCACAATCATGGGAACGATATCAACGCTCGTGCGTACGTACGGAATACTGTCTCCACGATGTGATGCGACTCGTTCTACATGACCTTCATTGAATAATGATTATATAAATGAATTGAATGAATGAATATGATATATATTATACTAATACCATTCTGGAAATGAGGTATCTATAACAGAAAAAAGAAAAATAATAATTTATTCGACAAAACACGCATAAGAACAAAAAGTAATAAACACCCGAATAACAAGTAGTAATGAAATATTACTAATAAGAACCTAAGAATATGACCATATATGATATGATAAAAATAAGTATGATTCTGTAATAAGTCAATAACATTATTTAAATCATTATACAGGAGGTTCGGACACTTACTAAGCCAATTAGACCTAAGGTAAAGGAAAATCTCGCAATCTAAATTTTTATCCGATATTGTTTATACTTCAGAATTTACTGGGGAACATTTTATCATCCACATACATGTTACCTAAATATTTAATATTGTTTCTGTCCAACTACAATTGTTTAAATCCAATTTTACACTTTGGTGAGTTTTTAGTAAAAGATATGAAAGGAATCTTTTGTCATTTTTCGTACGAGGTACTTTTTGACTTTTCCAACAAAAGTACGAGAAGAATGTTTTTTAACTTATACGGTATGAATGGATTTTGAAAAAATTATTTCCAAGAAGCTTCCTTTACATGATTTCAAGTTTTTTTTAATCAACTTATTTTAGTTTAAAATTTTATGTCATGTTAAGAAAGTAAAATGTTTTTGAAGTAGAAAGGATATTTTCCTCAAGAATGGAGTTCAAGTGTTTTATCAAAATTATTCTCCATCTAAGATAATATAGGGTTCTATTTCTCTCCCTATTGCTACATTTATTTGATTATGTTGTGATGGAATTATTTTTATGAATTCCTTTATCTTATATGAATTGTTTTATGAATTCATGTTGTTTAAGAATCCCATTTTTATTACATGGGTTATGCAATGATGTATGATTTATGATTTTGTGGCACACATAAGAATGGTATCATTATGAGATGGGTGGGACCTATATCTCACTCCAATGTATTGGGTAAAGATTTTATATCTCATGAGATAGACATGGCTGGAACATCAGGTTAAACCGGTTCAGTGAAACAGGACTGAAACGAGGAGTGAACTCGGTTCAGAAATGGACTTTGTCCACTAAGATAGTCTTGGAAATGAGTCTTGACTATTAAGAAATGATTATATATGATTATGTGTGTATGCCAAAAAGTTTCATGTTTTATGTTATGATTATTGTGATTAAATTTCACTATCATGATTTATCCCATGTTATGAAATTATGATCTCTTTTGCAGGGTAAGATTTCCAAAATTTTATGTTTTTATTTTGATGTGATTGATATTTCTTTTATTTACACTTACTGAGCATTTGATATCACCTTGTTGAATGTTTTCTTTCCCCAGGTCAGGAAGATGGTTATTACATACGATATTCCAAAAGGGACTATAGATATGATGAAATAAATGGGAGACAGTGAAGACGCTTTATGAACCAGTTGTTTATGTTTCCCAGTTTCTAAAGACATTATACCTATACGGTCCTTTCGTGGTTTTGTTATATGTTGTAATAAGTATTCTTAAATTTTGAAGTATTAACAATGTATGTAAAGTATGGGTCGTGATATATATTATTTATGTTTTTTTGATAAATTCGCGTGGAGATTACGAAAGATGGATGTTTAGTTTTTGGATCAAGTAGATGTATGTGATTTTTTATGTAATATTTTTGATCTAATTGACTTTGGTTTCTTTTGTAAATTAACTTAATATGGAGAAATATTACTCCGAATCTGTCATTATTAGTGGATTATAGTGGAGGGGAGTATAATAATCTCTTATATAAATAATTTTTTTAGTAATTTCGTGTCATTAGGTCAACATGTGTGATTGATCATTGTCATTATCATGGGTTATGGTTATGTGTGGGGTACTCACAATGTTAGATTTTTTATTTTATAGTGTTTAGGGTTACCTCATTGTGAAAAAATTCTAATGAAATTGTGTCAACAATTGTTACACTATGGTATTCTTATAGATTTATTAGTAGGAACTTTCTTAAAAATAATGCATCAGTACTGGGCATTTCACAATGGAAGTGTGGTCCCAATTTATATATAGAAAATTTTGATCTAGTATTTTCTTGATGAATGGGGAAGTTCGATATTTATGGTTAAAAGAATATTTCATCTTCCCAAGTATGTAATGGATTATAGTGGAGAGTTTTTAATGTCCTATGTCATCAAGGGTTGATAAAATTCAATTGAGAAGGTCTTTTTTTATTAATTTGTTGTCATGATGAATTGAAAAAGGCTAGTATTATTTTTGAAACTTTATTATTGAAAAACAACAAGGACCAAAACATTTTAGGACTTCATACATAATGGGAATCATGTACAATTAATACACTTATATAAGTGTTTTATGACATGAAATTGTTATGTCTACATGTGTTAGAGTAAAATTTTCATGCATAAGAATCCTCCAAAATATGGTTTCTTATGTGAAAGGTTACAAATATCATCCAAAAATTAGACATGTGTGTGTATCCCCTATTATAAAATATGATTAAATATATTTATCTATGAATTAAATTAATATATATAATTTTTAACACTGGGTATCCTTGAAATATTTATAGTTCAAAAATATTGATAGTCCTCAATAGATTAGGGTTTATCTAGGTGATATGTAATGTCTACCTCGGTTTATAAGAGTCATAAAAGTGAAAAAATCATGGAATGTAATGGTAAAAAAGAAAATGTAACCAAAAATCCTCATATGATACATAAGGGTCACCCTTTATATAAAGGTTATTAGGTTAGGGTTACCTTTCTTATAAAAAATTCAAACCAATGTTCCTTGTGGTATGTAAGGTCTAGAAAATCAAAAAGCACCTATTTTCCTTGTGACACATAAGGGTAAAAATTTTCATGCATAATGGTAACCCTATTCGTAAGGGAAAATATATAAGTGTTACAATAGATTCATAAAAATAATAATATTATGTGGAAATCCACTATGATACATAAATTCCAATCAAAGTATTTATAAGGGTTGCCTCTAATGGTTTGAAAAGGTGGATTTGTGATATCTAAAGGTTTCCCCGATACATAGGGGTTAGGAAAATGGAATAGTATGAAGTATGTAAGGGTTTCCCTATATTGATACATGAGGTATAGTCTTATTAGTATTGTGTTATGTAAGGGATATTTTTATTCATATGTAATGGTTTGAATGATAAGTAAGGGTTGATGAATATTAAAAAAATATTGTATGATGTATTTTAGAAAATAATTAATACTTTTTATATAGTTTATATAAATATGTTTTTTCCATTTCATCCTAAAATGAAATGTGTGTGCCATAATTCTCATCTTCCATGTGTTATTAATTCCTTATTTTAATACCATCATCAATTAATGTAAATTCATCATGAATTTTTTTTCATAGAGTGGTCAATGTATAGGAAAATTCTACTGAGTGATTATTGTTAATTTCATTTATAATTTCATTGTTTGATATTTTTTGTGACTAAAATAAATGATATTTCAATATTATCATATTTCATCTCATTTATGTCAGATCAATATATGTTTCATGGAAAGTTCAGTCGTCCAAACTCCAAATAAGGTCAAAGACCATTACATTTATAATCATTCATATTTAGTGATTTAGGGTGGCCCTATTTATTAAATTTTTAGAGTCTTGAGTTATTTTTTCAAGATAAATAGGTCCTTAATTATAAATGTTGATTTAATATGATTTCATTGAGGAAAAAATGTTTTATAAATGAAATGGATTAAAATATAATTTAATGAATAATTTGAGGATATTAGGTTATGGTTTTGAAATGGTATCTCAAAAAAAGTAAGGTGTTCTCAAAATAATGATGTCATTAGGATTTTGGAAAATGTAATAGTTTTAGTAAATACATTGTGATACTCATTTTTTAAAATGTATTAATATGTGAAATTTTAATTGGTATTTAATGGAAATACTAGAGGGTTTGAGTTGAGATTGTTTTGGTCATTTTCACCACAAGTAGGAAATGAATTATTTCAAATCTAAATTTCATTTGATTGGTATTATTGATTATGTTTCCCTTGAATTTTTTACCTATTTCATGGGGAAAAGTTGTTGATTTGGATACCCTTACCTTGGTATGAAATTTATATCTGATTTTATATGTTTTCATGATATATATACATGAGTTGGTTTGATAATCTTTTTCTTTCAATATCAATTGTTGAAAATGGTATAAATTGATGCAATTTATCATTATAATGTGAATATGGGTAAAATTTGATGTTATTAATAGAAAAAATCCTAGTTTATAATGTTTCGTGGGTTTTTTCACAAGGGTAAAATTTTCTTAAATTGAGATATATTGGAACATTTAAGGATTTTTGACCTAGTAGGATGGTATTTTAGTAAGGATGATGAGTCGATTAATTTAAAATGGGTTGGTTTCATGAATGTGGCCAATATTAGTAACCATTATAGAATGGTATGGATGGATAACAATGGATGTCCTTACGATAAATAAATTTGTGGGATGTATTGTTGTCATAGTTTTCCTATTCTAATAATTACATATAAATTGATAAAGGTATTTACTATATTATATATTAAGATGAAGGTTTCTAACCATGTCTTGAATGAGAAGATAGTTGGGATATATTTTATTGAATGGGAAAAAAATATTGGGGCCACCCTCAAGAATCATTGGACAATCATAAAAAATGATGTGTCTTAGCCACTATGTAAGATGAGATAGTTTGGGAAATTATGTGGGACTAAATGAGAATAAGATGGTGTGTTCATGGTCTTGATATGGGTTTTAGTGGATGGAATCCCTTGAGTGTGAATGGGATATATATTTCTTGATATATATATATATATGATTTGTTATTTGAATTTGTTTCATTCAAAGAGTGAAGAGGTGTAGTTTATTCTCTATGATGTATTTGTGGTTGGACATGACACTTCGTTCTATCACATAGAAAAATATATTATTGTTAGGGTCTATGGAGGTCTTGTTATTACATGATAAACTACTTTAGTGTTTTTTATACGTTTCTTTTTTTCAATGAATACCCCATAAAAATGATTTTATCCTGGGGATATTCCATGGGTTGGTGTGGTTTGGTTTTTGAAATAGTACATACATCATGTTAGTGTGTTTCATCATGGGGAATAGTTTTTTATCAATATTATCTCCTTGGTAATAATATTTTAGAATTGTAAATATTTTATTATACATGGGACCTACCTCATGTTGGTGTTTTTTAGACCATGTAATAGGTTGACTATCATGATTCAATAATTAGATAACTTGTTTTATGAGTGTTAAATATATTTCCATCCATTGGATGTGCCTCATGTTGGTGTAGTTTCGAAAATTTGTGGGTTCATATATTTTGATGCTCTATTTAGACTATTTATAAGGATGAATAATATGTATGAGCTTATCCATTGGACCACACCATTAATGATAGTGTTGGATCAACATGTATAAGAGTCTGGATATGGATATTCCCCCCTCAGACTTTTTTTTATTATGACTAGTAGCTATGATATGTGGATAGAGAAAAATTATACATATGGTTGGTTCATCCTCAATTGGTTTTGTATGGAGATTTCATCCTTATATATCTTATTCATGTGATTATTTTTCCTAAGTTTCTAAGACTAGATATTTATATGCCTTAAACAAATGGGTTTCCTATATTATTGACATAGGATTTTAGAATACATTATATAATGGTCATCCATGTGATGTGGATACTATAAATGTGTTACCATCATTCTCCAATTTAGGTGGGGTCAGGTTTTGCAGTGTCCTATTTGTGACATGATGACCTAACACGTTTCTTTAAATGTGCATTTTTTTATTTTTCAAAGAGTGTTCTATATGCGAATGAATTTCACCCATTATATTTAATTCATGAACATCCCCTTGATCTCAAATGATTTTATTGTGATGAGGTGAGTGAGGTGTTATGATGGTATATGATTGAGTATGATATACTCTATAATACCAAACGTATGATCGAAATAAGAATGAGATTCTCATATACAAGAGGGGGGTGGATTGTACCTTTTAAAAATTCCCTAAGGATTTTTTGAGGATGGTTATGTTTAACCAGGTTAAACAAGATAATTCACAAGACCTCTATAAGTTCAAAAAACATTCTTGATTTCAGAAAATTGTTTCCAGAAATGAAACATAAAAAAAGTTCACACCAAATAATATTTTACCATAAAGAATATAGAATATAACTATATCAGAGTACAAGTAAGGATATATAAGAAATTTATAATTTCCTTAACAATAAAAAATGCGGCGGAAAAACTTGTAACAAAGATAAGTAACAAGTAATAAGTATTTTAACCCAAATAGAAGGGTGTCCAATAACCTTGGATAATGTTCCCTTGATTTATACTTTCAAGAAATTACGTCTTACCCACACCAGGGTAAGCCCTCGATATAATGATCAGAGTCTCTCTTGCTATCCCCGCAAGTCCTCAACTATCAGTTAGTCGGCACCTCTTCCTTCCTCATCAAGGAAGCCCTCAAATTCAAGGTGTTAGAACCTCTGTCTTCCTATCCTCGGAAGCCCTCGATTGTACACAACAACAATTGAAGTTGCAAGAAGCAAATCTGCACAAGGAAAAGTTTAAACAACCTGTTCAAACTTTCTGCATGAAGCTTGAGAGTTGATAATAGACCCTCTCTCTAGAAATCACATCAGGAATTTCTAAGCACCAAAATTCCAAGAGTTATGAGCATGTTCAAATGAGCTCTTATTTATAGGTGAAGTTCCAATGGTTGGCTCCCTCCTCCAATGGTCATATTTCTCCTTGAATTTCTGAGGGACCTGTACACGTGTCACTCAACCAACGGTGAGTCAATAACCGAAAGAATGACATAGTTTTATAATAAACAAGTTTAAGCATAACTAAACTGATATTCAGAATGGAGTAGAAAATGAATGTTTGGAATGGAAAAGGTTAAAGTTTAGAATTGAAGTAAAAATAAATTTGGATTCTGTAAGCTTAAGAATATTTGTATTTTGTTTTGTAGGAATTCGGAACCTGAATTCTATAGATCTGGAGTTTGAATTTCAAGGAAATACAAAGTCTGATTTCACTAGAATTTAGATCCAGAACATACAAAGTTAGGATTCTATGTTCATGAGAATTTGGAGTCAGACCTCATTAGAGTTTGGAGTCTGAATTTGGAGAACACATATCCAGAACGTAGAGAAGTTTGTAATCAGAATTCATAGTGGAACGTTATGAGAGTTTGTATCCCGAATTCAGAGTGGAACATCGTGAATGTTCGTATACAGAATTAGGAGTGGAATTTCATGAGAGTTCGTATCCATAATTCATAGTTGTACTTCATTAGATTTTGTACCTAGAATTCGGAGTTGAACATCATTAGATTTCATATCTAGAATTCAGATTTGAACTTCATTAGAGTTCATATCCAGAATTCAGATCCTAAAACAGAATTCTTCATGTCTAGGTACTATACGATTCCATGGTTTTAGATATGAATCCGATTTTTATACTTAAGAAAATTATTTGTATGAACAATGAAAACAAGGTATGGGTAAATTTCCTTTGGGAAGGAAATTTTCCTTATGTATGTATAACAGGGGTAAAATGAAATTTAACTTAAGAAAAGGTGTTTTTGATTTTCAAAACAAGAGGAATGGAAAAGTCATAAGAAAACCTTGATGACTTATAAATTCCCCTCATGAATGAAGGAATGGAAAACTTCATAAGGAAAACCTTATTTACACAACAATATCACCCTAATTTTAAAGCAAAAACACCCTTACTAAAAAGAAAGTAATGACTTAGAATAAATTTCTTGACTTCTAATTAAAGCTTATCTCCCCTTGTTTATGATCATTGGTGATTACCACTAACTCCCTCTTAGGCATTGAAACTCTAAGGGTTGTATTCTGGATTTCTGGAATGAGAGATTTCATTTGAATGAATAATTCCTAATGAGAACCCCCCCCCCCCCCTTACTTAAGGATAGTTCTTCATAACATCGAAATTTTTCTTCTCCCTTTTAGATTTTTCTTTCTCCCCCTTTTGAGTAGATCTTTATCCTTCTCCCCCTTTGTTATTTTCAAAAATAGGTAAAGAGAATGGAAACAAAATAAATTACCTGAAACATTAATGACATACAACCAAGACAAGCATCGACAATTTCATTATGATTGGAAAAATTAGTACAAGGAAAAATACGTCAAAAGATCGGATTGGTCTATTTTTTTCTTTTTTCCTTGGGTATTAGCTTCTTTAGCAGGGTTTTCAGCTTCTATAATTCATTATGGTCCTCCTCAGCCTACTTCTCCAAGGTTGTGATCCTTTCTTCTTGAGTTTTCAGGACCTCTGCCTGAGACTTTAGAACTTCATCCTTCTTTGCAAGATTCTCTTCGATCTCAATCTGGAGATGTCTTTCCCCTTTCCAGGATTGAGCAACTGAGTTAAACTGCCCATTTAGATCCTTCACTTGTTGATTCTGAGTATTTTTCTTACCCTTATCATCTTTTGGAATGGCTTCCTCATCAAAAGATTCTTCCTCACTTTCAGATTATTGAACTCTCTTGCCTTCATCAGGTTTTTCCTTCACTAATTCTTCCTAAAAAAAGTTCTTTTCATAGATTTATTCCTAATATAATTCATTCATTTTCTCTTCTTCTTTTTCTTCATCTTTCTTAACACCTTTCTCTTCTTACTTTCCTGGAGAGACAAGCTTTGAGGACTCGGTCTCAGATGTTCAGTGTGGTAAATTTTCTGAAGGATTTTCCTTATCGTGATATTCAATAACTTGTTTAATCAGATAAACTAAATCACCACAATATTCTTCTACTTCTTCTTCTAATTCCTCTTCTTCTTGTACTTCTTCAACAACTTCTTGTTCTTTAGATTTTTCCAGAGTGAAGTAATTCTTCCCCAGAGTTTCAGGTAATTACTCGACAATGAATGTTTCTGGTACTGAAATATTTTCTAAAGATACTTCTGTGGCATTCAAAAGAGATTGTACAACTTCAGCCAGAGACAATTTCTTCTTCATCTTATTCTCGTTTTCTACCTTCTCAAGATATTCAGTAGGCTTCTCCCTTAAATACTTGGCTTCAGTAGGGTCCAATCTGAACTGAGGTTCCCCTTCTTTCCTCTTTTCTTTATCTTCACTCCAATTTTTAACCACATCATCCTGATACACTTTCTATTTTTCGGTTTTGGACGTGCGGATTGAGCTTCCTTTGTTTTAGGAGTTTTTTTATGTCTCCTCCATTTTCTTCACCTTCCTTTTCTTGCCAACTTTCTTCGATGGCTCATCTTTTTCAATCTTTTCTGGATTGTCTTCTGTCACTTCCTCGAGAAGTTCATAAAATTATTTTGTCTCCTTAGAATATGCTATATTCATTCTTTTCAGGGTTTCATCACTAACAAGCATATGTTAGCAATTCTGAGACTTGGATTAGCATGCAATATTAAAAGACTTGAGACACGGAACTATCATATTTGAATGTAAGGTATGATACATGATAATTTGGGCTCCAATATTCCCATCTTTGAGGTTCTTGATTGTAAAAATTACATGCCTCATCAAATTTATTTTCCTTAGATTTACCTGGATGTCTTAGAAATATATATCACTTTTCTTGAGGGTATCTTTGTCACCTTTTCGTGATACTAAAAAACCTTTTACCCACAACTGAAGGATCCAGTTGTTAGAATATAGGTTAGAAATTTTTGCAGTCCTAAAATCATCAAGTCAAAGACATTGTAAGGCATCTACCTTAACAAAAATACCTAGAACATCCTAGAGTTTGTGTGAGAAAAACCTATCTTCCCCTTCATACGTAAGCCTCACCAAGCTTGCAGCCTTGATGTAAATATGTTTGTTGGTCTTCCCATTACTCTTAAAATAAATTTTTTCACTTCCATCTTCCTCAATGAAACAAACTGATTCATAGAACTCTATAAGCAATTCCAGATACACCATGTCTTGATCACCTGTCTTAGATATGCATACATCTTCCCAACAATTTAACTTGATATTCTTAGAGATGATAGAATCATACATGAAAAAGTTCGGATGGACCAACCTTTCCCTGTATACTTTCCATTTTGAGATTGGCTTCGTGGTAGATATTTCTTGAGAAGTGGCTTCTATAGACATTCTGATTCGGGGAGTTCTGAAAAAATCGGAACAGACTTTAAGAACTGAGGCAGAGGTTCGAGACGTGAGAGCTTGGAAATCGATGTGGGACAGCATTAGGGGTCCCCTTAATATATGAGATGGTGGTGACCTTTCAGCTACCAAAAACAATCTGATGGATGAAAAAGTCTCTGATCTGATCTGACGGTTGAAAACATGCCCACAAGGAAATCTTGAATCGATATTTTGAGGTTTTAAGAAAAACGTTCAGATTTAAGAAGAAACGAATCTAAAAAATTTTAAAAGACAAAAAACTACCAGCAACTAAAAACTATTAAGGAAACTTAAGTAAGAAAGTCATAACTTTCAGATTTTCTAGAAAGTTTATTCGTAATAGGTGATATTCTTCTTGAAAAAATTTTGACTACGAAAAACTTACTATGAAAGACTTAAGATTATATTGAAAAAATTTGGAGTACCAAAATTCGATTACAAAAATAATGAGTAGGAAAATTCCCATTAATAAAATTATCATCAAAAAAATTCTCCTTACGAAAATTTATATTATGAAAATTTCTGGTACGAAAATTTCCTATTATGAACATTTACTTTACGAAAATCTCCCTTACGAAAATTTCCATTGAGAAATTTTCATTTACGAAAATTTTAAAAAATATTTCCAAAAAGAGATGTACTCCCCCTATGAAAAGGAGTTTATTACTATAAGAAGAATGGTTTAACAAAAATTTAATCAAGGAAGATTACCTTACGATTATCATTCCTACCTTTTATTTAATGTATCCTAATCTATCAGAGGGTAATGATTTTGTGAAAATGTCAGCAAGTTGATCTTGTGTTCCGATGAATTGAAGAATGATATCTTCTTTTTGTGTGTGATCCCTAAGAAAGTGATGCCTAATATCAATGTGCATTGCACGAGAGTGATGTGAAAGGTTATTACTAAAGGAAATGTCACTTCTGTTATCATACAAAATTTGAGTCTTAGTGAAAATCAAGCCATAATTTTTTAGTGTGTGTTGCATCCACAATACTTGAGCACAACAACAATCAACTGCTATATATTCAGCTTCAATAGTGGAGAGTGATACTGAGTGTGACTTCTTGAAAGAAAATAAATCTAATGAATCTCCTATGAAATGACAAGTTCCGAATGTACTTTTTCTATCCATTCTACATCCACCAAAGCTAGCATATGAAAATCATTTTAAAACAAAATCATTTCCAGAAGTATAAAAGAGTCCTAACTCCATGGTTCCCTTTAAGTAGTGAAAAAATCATTTCAATGCCTTCAAATGAGATTCCTTAGGATTAGATTGATCTCTTCCACATAATCATACTGAAAACATCATGTCTAGATGACTAGCTATCAAGTACAGTTAGCCTTCTATCATACCTCTAAAGGATGTTTGATCTACTGGTTTCCCAACTTGATCAAGATCAAGTGTGTTTGAGGTACCAATAGGAGTAGTTATACTCTTATTATTGTCATATCCATACTTCATAAGAAGATCATTAATATACTTATGTTGGGATATGTATATTCCTTCTGGTTTTTGAAAAATTTGAAAACCAAGGAAAAATGTTAACTCACCCATCATACTCATTTCAAACTAAAATTTCATTAGATTCGCAAAGGAATTAGTTATAGATTTCTGAGTTGAACCAAATATAATGTTATCAACGTAAATTTTAAAATCAAAACATTTTTCTTATCTTTATTTATAAAAATGGTTGGATCTGCATTTCCCTTAACATAATTACTTGGAATCAAAAATCATGTAAGTCTATCATATCAAGCTCGTGGGGCATGTTTAAGGCCATAAAAATATTTAGTAAGTCTAAAAACATGATTAGGATGTTTTTATCTTCAAATCCAGGAGGTTGTTCAACAAAAACTTCTTCTAGAACATAACTTTTATAAAAATAACATTTCACATCCATTTGAAAAAATTTAAAATTGAAGAATACAGAAAAGGCAAGTTAGATACGAATAGATTCAAGTCTAGTTAATGGAGCATAGGTTTCTTCATAGTCTATTACTTATTGTTGATTATAGCATTTAACAACCATTTTAGATTTATTTCTTACAATCATTCCATTTTCATCACACTTATTTCTAGAGACCCATTTTAATCTAATAACAGAGGTTTCCTTAGGTCTTTCAACCAAGGTCCAAAATTTATTCATTTTTAATTCATTTATTTCCTCTTGCATGGCTTTAATCCAATCATCATCACCAAAATATTCATCAGTGCTTTTTGGTTATAATTGAGAAAGGAATGCTAGATGCTCTACTTCATTTCTTAAAGAACATCTGGTCCTTACAAGTTGATTGACATCAGCAATGATACTATTAGTGGGATTATTATTACGAAACAAATCGTTTGGGTTTTGTAAAACATGTTCATCAACATAGGGTAGGAAATCTTTTGGGGTAAATGTATCAGAAGTATCTTCTTGAACATTTTCCTTATCAAAATGATAATCTATCAATGGTTGATAATCTGTTTTTGAAAACACATCGGATGATGGAGGTTAATGTTGTTTAAAAACCAAAGGATCAGTTTCATCAAATTTGAAATGTATTGTTTTTTCAACAGTACAAGTGTTTTTGTTGAAAACACTATATGTCTTAGAAGTTGTGGAGTAGCCTAAGAAAATTCATTCATCAGATTTTGGGGCGAATTTGTGTAAGTTATCTTTAGTATTCATAATGAATACCTTTCATCCAAAAACCTTAAAGTAGGAATGTCTAGGTTTTCTACCATTCCATAACTCATAAAGGGTTTTATTAAGAAACGTTCTAATCAAAACTCGATTTATAGTGTAACAAGAAGTACATATATCTTAAGCCCAAAAATGTTTAGCTACAGACTGCTCACTCAAAATGGTTCTTATTATCTCATGAAGAATTCTATTTCTTATTTTAACAACACAATTTTTTTGAGGTTTTTTGGGTGCTGAGAAGTGGTGAGTAATACCTTTTCTACTACAAAAAGGTTCAAAATCATATTTTTTAAATTCTCCTCCTTGATCACTAGAAATAGTTTTCAATGGAAGGATTTTCTCATTTTTGAATTGGGCTCTAAAACTTTTGAAATATGAAAAAGTTTTAGATTTATTTTCTAGAAAATAGACCCACGTAAATCTAGTGTAATCATCAACTAAGACAAATACATAGTACATTATCCCAATGCTTCTAGTTTGTGTTGGACCAAAAAGATCCATATGAACTATCTATAATGCATGAGTTGTTGAGACTTAACTGATTGATTTAAAATATGATTTATGTTGCTTTCCATATTGATAAGGTTCACAGACTTTTGAAGAATCAAATCTAAGCTCTGGTAGATCTTTAACTAGTCCTTTCATAGATAGTTTTCATATGTTCATAAGGTTAGAGTGTCTTAACCTTCTATTCCATATCCAATAATGATCTTCGATTGCACTAAGGCAAGGTAAGTCTTGGCTCCTAAGGTCTTCTAAGTTCAAATTGTATATATTCTCTTGCCTATGGGTAGAAAGAATAAACACATCCTTTGAATTGTGTACTAATCACTCATCATTCCTAAAATTCACAAGGTATCCTTCAAAACATAATTGACTTATGATGATGAGGTTGTTCTTAAGACCCTTAATAAATAAAACATTTTAAATCAATGTTTTTACTAGAAGAACGATGTTACTTGTACCAATAATTTCTCACTAAGCATTATCTCCGAAGGTTAATTGTCCTCCTTTCATTTTGATTATATTTTCAAAATAGTCTTTGTTACTACTCATGTTCCGGGAACATCCACTATACATGTACCATGAATTGTTGTTGGTACGTTCCCTATTTTCATGAAAATAATAAAAAGCTAGGTTTTCAGAATCCAGACATGCTTGGATCCGTAAATCACAGAAAGTAAATTTTTGGGTACCCACATCTTCTTAGAAAAATAAGACATATGTAATCCTAAGGATTGGGTTTTTTTAGGAACAATTATTTGCCCAGTGACCACCACATTGACACTTTTTGCAAAATGGGGCATATTGAGGAACAAAGTAGTTGTTACTAAAAATTGGTTTAGAACTTGTGTAACAAAAACCAGAAGTATTCCTTCGAGGTCAGATTTGTGAATACATTTTATCAAAATTTTCTTCACCTTGGGTAATGTTTGAGAAACACATCCTCAAAGAAAATATTTCTGATTTGAGTTTTATGACTATGTTCTTGTCTTAAAAAACATTTGAACTAGTCCTAGGCTCGAAAAAAACTTTCTTAGAAATTATTTTTCTAGATATTTAGAATGTTTATTCTTCTCAGAATTTACATCCTCAATATTTTTTGAAACACTTTCGAAATCACAAATTTTCGTATCATGAACAGTAGAAAGATCAGATATTTCCTTAGTAAGAATAATCTTCCTAGAATTTTCCTTATCAAGTTTTTTCATGTGTTTTGAATTATCATTTTCAAGAAGTTTGGAAAACCTATAAACATTTTCATAGGTAGGTATAATATTATCTTCATTAGAAGAAGATTCTTGATCTGAAGAGTTATAATGTTTACTATCATTAGCATTCAAAGAAACATTGGTCATAGATTCAGCATTGTGTACCTTATCCATCAAGAAATGATTATCAATAGGTAGCCTGGCTATAAGACCAGCATTCTTCTGTCGAAAAGATTCATAATCCGAAGATTCATCTGAAGAGTCTCCACCTCTAGCACTTCATGTGTCATTTTCACTCAACACTTTCTTAGCATTGGACTTGTAATAACATTTTCTTTTTTTCTCAGAATGTATTTCTTTTATTTATTTTCTTTTGAGCATAGGGAAATCCAGTCTAATGTTTCCAGCTCTCTTGCATTCATAGCATGTGACCTCTGAATCTTTCTTGTCTTTCATTTCCTTCTTCTTATACTTGGATTGGAAATTTCTCTATCCAACAATCTTGTTCATCCTTTGAGAAATATTTTCTAATTCATTTTTCGAGACTTCACTCTCACTAGATTCAGATTGGATAATAACTTTATTAGATCTAGATCTAGTAGCTCTCTCAGGTGTCTTGGATTTCATATGGTTTGAAGATGTAGTGAAATCAACAATACCAATCCCATTCTTCTTATTTATGTTGTCATCATCACTCTTCATTCTATTCTCATGTTGAAGAAGAGTCCCAAACAGTTCATCAAGAGAAATTTGAGTATACTTTCTGTTTTCATCGATAGTAGTTCTCTTAGATTACCACTCATTGGGCATAATATCTATGATCTTTTCAACAAGGGATTCATCAACAATACCTTTCTCTCCCATTGATTGTAAGCTATTCACTATAGTCATGAATCTCTATTTCACTTTTCATATGGGTTCACCATAAGGAAAACTAAAACCATGATATTCATCTTGTAGAATGGCTCTTTTAGTCTCAATTACTTTAGATGTTCCAAAATGTGTAACTTCATGTTTCATCCATATACAGTAAGATGTTTCACAAGATCAAATGTGGGTATATTTGTTCCTAGTCATCGAACAAAGTAAAGTATTTCATATCTTATAGTTGAGTTGGTATTCATGTTTTTCATGATTAGTAAAGGTACTAAATTCCTTATCAG
The DNA here is from genome assembly GCA_963277665.1 of Viscum album. Lineage (NCBI taxonomy): Eukaryota > Viridiplantae > Streptophyta > Magnoliopsida > Santalales > Viscaceae > Viscum > Viscum album. Next base: position 1,728,654,300 of record OY728157.1, read on the forward strand.
GAATTTTTTATCATCCGGTAAGCATGACAAAGTTATCTACTCCAGTATTGATAATGAATGTCTTCATTCGATCTCTCCAATACCCATAATCATTACCATAAAAAATCGGTGGTCTAGTATGATTTAGGTTGTCAATAGATCCAAAATTTTAGCCTGAAATCTTTATGAAAAACATTGGCACACAAAGCTGTTATAAGTATATGTTTGTAAACAAGAGAAAATATTCAATGTAAGATATAGTTTTATCTCTAAGAAAAAAAAGTTAATTCGATCTATGATTCTAAAAAACAGATTCCAAAAAGTATGAATCCAGAAATATGAATCCTAATGTTATATTAAAAAATTCTTATGAATCTAATCGTGAGATTAATTTAGATTGTCCCAATCCTCTTATACCAATTATTAGGATGGTATTTGATTGAGTAGGATATACTCTATAATACTAAACATAGTATAGAAATAAGAATGATATTCTCAGATACAAGAGGGGGTTGAATTGTTCATTTTAAAAATTCCTTAAGGAAATTTTGAGGATGGTTATGTTTAACAATATTAAACAAGATAAATCACAAGACCTCTATAAGTTCTAAAAACATGCTTGATTCTAGAAAAGTGATTCCGGAAATGAAACGTTACAAAAGTTCACACCAACTATGAATCTACCTTAAAGCGTATAGATTTTAACTATATCAGAGTACAAGTAATGAAGTATAAGAAAGGTATGCATTCCTTAACAATAAAAGATGCAGTGGAAAAACTTGTAACAAAAACAAGTAACAAGTAATAAGTCTTTTAACCCAAAGAGAACGGTATCCGAAAAACATGGATAAAGGTACCTTGATTTTTACATTCAATAAAGTCTATCTTATCCACACCAGGGTAAGCCCTCGATACAAAGATCGAAGTCTATCTTGATATCCCCGAATGCCCTCAACTATCAGGTAGTCGACACCTTTGTATTCATCAGCAAGGAATCCCTAAAAATCAAGGTGTGGAACTTTTTTCTTCATATCCCCGGAAGCCCTCAATTGTACAAAGCAACAATAAGAGTCGCACGAAGCAAATTTGCACAATGAAAAGTTTTAACAAGTTGTTCAAACTTTTTTCTTGAGAGTTGATAAGAGCCTCTCTCTGAAGAAATCACTTCTGGAAGTTCTGATCATGTTCAAATGAGCTCTTATTTATAGCTGAAGCTCCAACGGTCAGCTCCCTCCTCCAATAGTCATATTTCTCCTTGAATATCGGAGGGACCTGTACAAGTGTCACTCAACCAATGGTTAGTCAATAACGAAAAGCACTCCATCATTTTATAATAAACTAGTATATGCATAACTAAACTGATATTTGGAATGGATTAGAAAATGATAGTTCAGAATGGAAAAGGTTAAAGTTTGAAATGGAAGTTAAAATAACTTCGGAGTTAGTAAACATAAGAATATTCAGATTCTGTTTTGTAGGAATTTGAACCTAAATTCTGTTGAAATCCAGAGTAAGAATTTCAAGGAAATTTTTTGACTGATTTTACTAGAATTTGGGTCTATAACATACATATTTTAGAGTCTATGTTCATGAGAATTTGGAGTCAAACCTCATCAGAGATCAGAGTCTGAATTTAGAGAACACGGAGTCAGAACGTAGAGAAGTTCGTAATCAGAATTCAGAGTGGAACTTTATGAGAGTTCGTATCCAAAATTTGGAGTGGAACTTCAGGAAAGTTCATATCCAGAATTCAGAGTGGAACTTCATGAGAGTTCATATCCATAATTCGGAGTTGAACATAATTAGTGTTCGTATCCATAATTTGGAGTTGAACTTCAATAGAGTTTGTATCCAGAATTCGGAGATGAACTTCATTAGATTTTGTATCAAGAATTCGGATCCTAAAACAGAATGCTTCATGTCTAGGTATTATATGATTCTGAGGTTATAGATATGAGTCCGATTTTTATACATAAATTTTTTTTGGTATGAACAATGAAAAAAAGGTAGGTGTAAATTTCCTTTTGGAAGTAAATTTTCCTTATGGAAGTAAAACAGGGGTAAAATGAAATTTTTCTTAATAAAAGGTGTTTGTGATTTTCAAAAAAAGAGGAATGGTAAAGTCATAAGGAAAAGATGATGACTTATCAATCTCCCCCATGAATGAAGGAATGGAAAAAGTCACAAGGAAAACCGTATTGACTTAACATGAGGGAATAGTATTGGGTCATTGGAATCACCCCTACATATGTACACATTAGGGGTTTCAATGTGTATTGGAATAAATTTAATTTTTCCATCGAAAATATGTATCTCTTCGAGTCAGTCATGTATCTTTGATATAACATGTTTTAAATGTCATGGATTATACAAGGACGATTATTTAAGTTAGGTCAAAGTCCATTTTTATTTTATTTTAATCATTATTCTTTGTTTTTCCAATAAGTGCATCTTTGTGTAATTTATATGGTGATGTACGATATAATTTTGTATTTTTATATTAATTTGTCAGATTTTTTTCATCATATTTAATTTTTAAGGATATTATATTATGGACATCATAGGACCAATTAGAGGTGTGTTTTTGTATAATAGCTTTTGGAATGTCCAATACACATTTAGGTCATGTTGAATTTCATGTTGACTCGGGAATTTCGCTTCTACTTTAATTCGAGGGCATACTTATCCCATGAATATTTTTTTACATCTCAATTAGTTGAGAGCATACATTGTAAAGGAATACATGCATGTTGTCTTGAAGTTTCACCAATTAGGATTCATTTTTTTTATTTTTTTTGGGGTGTTACATTCCCCATATTAATTAATTTCATATATTCCAATAATTTATGACATGAATATCTATATATCCTAGTGATTTATACCACATAATATATCGCACCACATTAGACAATAATATGAATAGGTTACACCATATCCAATAGATTCTCTCATTAGAGTAATAGATAAATCCTTGGTTTCCTCACATCCTATAAATAACAAAAACACAATATATCAAGGATAATACTTTCATTCACGAAATACAACAATGTGCAACTACGGATTGCCGAGCCTTCAATCTCATAGTCTAAAAACATCAAAACCTTGTATATTATTAAAGGATAAATAAGAGAAATTAATATTACCTATAAAAAATAACATGATTTTGAATATGGGAAAAATAAATAATGACTCCCAAAAAATTAAATAATTATTCCATCTATCAAGCCCCATTCAATATCCTCTCACTTTTACCCATTAGAGTTATTAACCATACTACATATACAATACCCATGAAATTTCACTATATATGATGATTCATTATAAAGACATTAACCTAATATATAAATGTATATTACCATAATTTCTCACTGATTTCCTAGATCAGATATCAATTTTATCATCAATAAGCATGTTCTGCATCAATTATCTTAAAAAAATTTGAAACCATATAGGAAGTCAGTCCCTTATGTCCTATGAATATAAAAAATCTAAAGTATATAATACAATGAATACTATATAATGTACTATAGTTAAATAATCTTAGGATACTAAAAATTAATAAAATAAATAGGTTATGTATAAAACCAATTAGTGCACATAGTCACTTATATAAGTAATCATGTTAGGTGATATTAATGATTACCTATTAGTTATCCTAAATATCACTTCTCCTGACATTCTGTATTTATAAAGAGGTATATTTGGAAATATAACAACATAAAATAATGCAGGAACAATTTACTTATCTCATACTAGTCATAAGGAAACACAACATGGTGGAATCCCATATAATTATTTGTCATTGGCACAAAGGTGGGATCCCACATGCAACATCCCACAATTTTATCAAGGGAATTTCCTTCATATAATTATTTCATAAATCACATACCTAAAATATAGAACCAAAAAAATCATAAGTGGAGACTAGTAAATTAGCCAAAAAATAAACCAGTTATAATGCCAAACATTATATTGGGACAATAAATAATAAATAAGAAAATAATAATGGGATAATTTGGATCTTCTCAGTCCACAAGAATGACTGTACTCATGAAAAAAATCTATAAAAATAATAAATACTGTAAATAATTCAATGACAATTTTGAAGATGAATATATGTAACATTGATATAATGTTCAAGTGAATGAATATTGAATGAGATAAGTTGTATTTATATAAATTAAGGATCATGTATGACCTTTATAAGTAAAACAATTGGAATAGTAATCTAACAATTCGGAATAGTAATATTTCAATTGTAATAGTGAACTCACCAATAAAAGTATATAATAAATTTATGTATCTTATAAATTAAAATATGATATATTTATTTCATGGTTTAAATGAATAAATTATTTAAAAATTATAAATTATAAGTTTTTTTTGGAATGTTTAAATTTTTGGGTAGAATTTTCTAATTAATAAATTTATATAAAAGAAATTTTTTTTTTAAAAAAATTAGATTCATAAATTAATATTTTTTTACTATCATTATATTATAATTTTATGTGACCTTAATTAATTTCTCAAAGGGTCATAAAAATAATTATAACAACAAAATCAGTATTTTCTGAATAAATTATGATTTTATTTGAAAATTAAATTTCTCATATTTTAAAATTTATTTTCAAAAACTAAATTTAAATTTTTAGAATTTAAATTTAAAAAATGTTTCAGGTAAATTTATGGTATTTTTCTAAAATAGATGAAATTTTAGTGAATAGTGAAATACTGAAATTTACGATATTTAACATTATTAGCCAAATACAACAATTTTTGAGTCATGGATGATGAAAGAACCCATTTTTAAAAATTATTTTAAATAATTTACTATATTTAATTGTATGAATGAATACTATGGATAGTATTTATCCAAACTAATAAACAATAAATATTATATTAGAAAACACCCTCTTCATCACCTTATAAATACAACCCCTTTTCCTCACACCTTATAAGCCTTTTATCTTGTAAATATTCTGACACATTATGTTACCATGCCTATTACCCACATCTATGTTCTTCTAGTCTCATAAAAATACCATTTCTATGTTCATTAAGTGGTCCATCAAGGAGGTGGTATTCAAGACGTAACTTTCTCAAACCATATCCTTAAGATTAATTTATTCATCTATATTACCCTAACCTACTTCCTTTATTAAAGAATAATAAAACTAGTACCATTTTTATATTATAATTATATACATATAATGAAATATCTTCAATCCACCTCTTTTGACATCTCATCTTATATAATGAAAAGACATCATTTTCCAAATTACAGCGGTTTACCGTGTCCGTGGATATTGTTTTTTATTTACCATTATCAACATAAATGATGGTAAAAAAACTAATATTATTTTTTATTATGATTTAAATATTTATATTATAATGTATTTAATTTCCTATAAATAATATATAAAAATAATTTTAAATAAAACTAATCTACTTCGTGATGGTCGGATAAACAACCAAAATAAAATAAACATTTATGAAAAATGATTTATCAAATGAAACATCATCATACCAAAACAATGATATATCAAATAATTTATGACTATTTAAGTGCATTAATACCACTCCATTTAACATATATATAGTTTTTCCAATTTTAAAAGTACATGCATAATTATATAGAAGTGAACTAATTATGAATCACTGGAAATAAATGCTCCCAAAATGAATAAATTGGACATTATAACTCATTTACCTGGCCATAAATGAAATTAATAAAATTAAAATAAGTCAAAAAAATTATTATAGGATATTAGGTATGTAATTAATTAGTATAATGATATTATCTAGGTCATAAAGTTCAATTTTATAACACATTTCAAAATAAGGTAAGTGATCACTTTGATCCTCCAATTGTCCCTTTCAGTTACGCTTTCAATCTATTTATCCCAATTAGTTTCTTAATTACTCATTATATAATTCTTATAAATTATTTCTAATAGTTTTCAACATGTTTATATATCTCAATTCATTTTTTATGGGGAAATACATGTTTTAATAGGTTTCCTTCTCAATTCCTTTGAATAGACAATCTTGATTAATGGGAACTTCTTCGTTTCGTACCCTATTCAATTAAAATCCATAATCAGTTTTCAGAAACAAATATTTTTATAAAATATCTCATTTTATCATAGAAAACTATTTCAGATCTTTTTTGTATTATACATCTTCAATTCCTTTTTAATCTTTTCACTATATTTAATCACTTCCCTTAAATAGCACAAAAGTGGTTCATTTCTACAATTTCTTAAATACTATTTTTCATGTAATCAGTTTTATGGAAATAAATATCCATAATAAATTATTATTTTTTATTAATTATTGTTCATAAATGATTTAATACATTCTATCATTGATTCCATTTTTATAATCCATTTGGTTATTCCTTATTACATGATTATAGAACCCATCTCTTTCCATAGGTAACCCATATGATTATTTCATATGTTTGATTTCTTTATGTGGCACAAATATGAATTTACATATTATGATGGGGTCCAAAAATATCTCTATATTTAATTGGTTAATGTTTAGTATCGTGATACATTATTTATGGGATTATGGAGTAAGCGTAATCTATTATGGCACTTCTTTCCTCCATGTGTTGTAGTCATAGCAGCTAACTTTGACTCATTTTTATGTCAAGTTATATATTTCTACCACACTACATTATTTTAATGACCATATTATTCCATGTTCTATATATTATCAATCTATATGTTTACTCATTATCCAGAACTTTTATATTAACAAGGTATTCCTTCTAACTCATGTGTTATTATTTATTCGATTATTTATTCCCTTACTAGGATATTTATGTCTTCCCTTTATATTTGTTTTTTCTAAATTATCCTATGTATTTATAGTATCTCAATAGGAGTTTGTAGTTCATTATTAATAATGAGAAGAAGTGTTTTTATTATAATTTCATTTTTTTCTAATGATTTACCTAGTCATCCAAAAACACTAGAATTTTTCATTCACGTTTTTTGTTTCATGGATAATTATTCTTATAATCATGTAGTATTATATGTAAAATGATAAGAACTCTATAGATGGTATGAGATCATGGTATAGTTATGTTTTAGGAATAAGAAAAAAACACTATTATGAACCCTATGGATTATTCTATTACCATGGATAACCAATGTTGAAAAATAGGGAATCATAAGATAGGTTATACTTTTCAATTCTAATTTTTTCAAAACAATTTATGGAAGGATTTTTATAATATCGATTAATAAATAATAAATAAAAAAATTGTAGTCATTTTCACTTTGTTCAGATAATTATGGTTAATAGAAGAACCACGGTAATAACCAATTTGATATGCAATGTGATTATTCTGCTAATGAAATGGATAATCTGATGGTAATAGGATATTAGAACTACATGATAGTACTATATCCACTAGATCATGTTAAGAATAATAACATGAATCATGTGGAATTACCCCATTCTTTTAATAAATATAATATTGTGGTTTAATCCCTTATTAAACAAATAAACCATATCATTAGAAGATCTTTGGATCCCACTTTTAGGGAATAATGCACTAACATAATTGAGAAGATATTGTATGTTATCCAATGTTCATTAGAATATAATTTCATATGGGTAGTATAAAATTTTCATGGGGGAATATGATTAGTGGGGGAAACTGATCATAAATGCAACTTCTAAGGATGAATGTTATTATATGAAATGGGATGAATTCAAGAAAAAAATTCAATAAATAGTTTCCACAAACAAAAAAATCTTAATATGGAGAGGTATATCCTTATAATAAAGAAAAAGGTAGATGAATTTATAGGTCTATTTGATTAAAAACATATAATCCTCTCATGATAAACCATTTTCATTATCATGAACACTAAAAATAAGGTTGTTTATTCTTTAGTGTATTAATGTTGTCTCTATTAAAAGGAATTGATATTTGTGAATTTGGAAACTATGATGATATATTTTTACGTGCCTTAAAGATCGAGATGGATATTTATGACTCTCAATGATCATATGGGATCAGAGATAAAAAAATTAATATAGAGTTTAATATTGGGGGATCAACTAATAAAATCCATGAAGGGAACAAAACCCAACATTCTACATGTAAAAAGTGTGCTATTCATAATCACGGGAACCATATAAATGAAATTGGGAGATGATTCAAATGATTAAGAGAATAGAATTGAGTTATTATTATCAAAGGTATTTGAAGAATCCCAATAATGTGGAGTAATAAAGGAAGGATTAGATCAACACTTAGCCTATATTAAATTGTTCCAACAATTATGATCATGATAATTATTCAATATAATTCCCTATGAAATGGGTTGTCAATGAAGGTAAACAAAAACAACCTATGAGGAAAAATCGAAGGGAATATGCTATTAAAACATCTAAGGTTGATCCTGAAAATGATGTGGTGATAGGTACACTTGTTATTCATTCATGAGAAGAGAACATTCTATGTGATTCTGGTTCTAAATTTTCATTAATATCTTACATGTTTAGTAGAACTATTCATACACCACCTCAAAATATATTGGTTGGGTTATCTGTGAGTATAAAAAAAATTAAATTATTTCATCTAATGTATCGGTGTCCTCCCCAATTAATGTACATGGACTTCGACTCCAAAAAATATCTTCTTATGTCCTTCGGTGGAGATTAATTCAATATTGGGCATGTATTGGAAATCATTATATGAATATAACATCGACATTTAGGTAAGGGAGATCACTCTTTACATCCGGAGGCATTCCCAAACTCTGTACAAGTGTAAGGGGGTGGATGAATCTCCTTCAAAATCATCATCAAAATTGTGGAGATTATTTCTTTTGGAATAAGAATATATATATGAATAAGTTGTTACAATAGACGGGATCATTGACTTACGACATGGCCATTGTTGGAGACTACACTGATGAGTTCACTGAGAATTGACTGGTCTTCATCCTTACATAGAGGTTGTGTTGTCAATTGATCTTATAAATGGATCTCTACATATATCAAATACTCCTTATAATATTACCACCAATGAATTGGATAAACTAATTACTTTGTTATAAAATAATATTGAAATGGGTTTTATATACCTGAGTTCTTCACCATGGGGTGTTCCAGCCCTCTTCATCATGAAGAATGATTGATCAATGCGCCTCTGTAGTGATTATCAGGAACATGATAAATTAATGATAAAGTAAAATTATCCCCTTGAACAAATATTTGAGTTTTTGAAAAATATGTGGGGACAATTATTTATGCATGGTGGATATTTAGTCTGAATATCACCATCTAAAGTTGAATACGGAAGATATTTCCAAGACATCTTTTTGAATGAGGTATGAACCCTATCAGTTCATTGTGCTACCCTTACGACTTGATAATGCTCCATCAATTTTAATTGACATAATGAATATTGTCTTCAGACATTACATCAGAAAACTAATTGTAGTATTTATAGATGATATTCAAACGTACTCCATAAGCTAGATGGGACATGTGTAATATTTGAATATTGTGATAAAGACATTGAAAATAGTGTAACTATATTAAAATTATTGTAAATGTGATTTCTAGATGGAGGAAGTGTTGTTATTGTTAAATTTTGTCACCAGAAAGGTAAAATTTGTGGAACCATAAAAAATATTAAAAATTGAGCAGTATCCTAGAAAAACATCATTAGTAGAGATCCTCAGTTCCCATTGTTCAGTTAGGTATTACTGATTATTTTTTAATAACATTGCATTATTTTCAAACCCACTAAACAATCTTACTTGGAAGGGAGTAATGATTTTATTCACCAGTTAATGTAAATATTGATTCAAAAAGTCAAAAAAATGATTGTCATTGAACTAGTACATTAAATAATGAAATTTGGGGAACTAATTAGGTTATATATTGATTCTTAAAATAATGTATTAGGTTGTGTACTTATGTAAAATGATAATTTAAAATCATGTGACTCATGGTAGCGAAGAGTTCATGAGAAAAACAATCCCAACCATGATCTAGAGTTAGTAGTTTTGGTCTTCACATAGAAACTATTATGGCATTATCTATATGGTAATAAGTGTATGATATATAGTAATCACATAGACTTAAATGTATATTCACATAGATGGATCTTAATATGAAGCAGTGAATTTAGTTAGAGATTATAGATTATTATAATTTTTAAATATGGTATTATCTTGGAAAATAAAATAAAGTGAAAGATGTTTTAACTATAATGTATCCTGCAAATATATTAATGCTGAGATTTTATAAAGATCTAATATTACTTCACATTCAAATGATGAAAAATGGAATAATAAGGGAGGTAATATCATCATTCATTTTTCAGATGATTACTCAACCATCCCTTATGGAGAGGGAAAAGGTGCGAACAGAAATGATTTGGAAATTCAAAAAAATATGGATTATATAATAAGGTAGAAGTCATCATAGTTCAAAATTGATGATTAAAGAGTTGTATGATTTGGGTCACAACTATAGGTATCATCTAGTCTGGATATTAAAAATCGCTTTTAAATAATGCACATAGCACAACCTTATCTATTTACCCATGGAGCACAAAGATGTTTTGTGATATCAGAATGAACTATGCATGGGAAAATATGAAGAAGGATATCATTTAATATACATTAATTTGTCTAGTATATTAGTAAGTGAAGGCTGAATTGGAAAATTCCAACGGATTGGAGCTACCATTACCCATACCTACATGGATATTTTAAAACATCACCATGTACATTGTTACTGGAATTACAAATATATCCAAATGAAATAATTTGATATAGGGCATTTTTTACCATCTTAAAAAGTCTTCGCACATTATTAAGATTCGAGAGGAATCATCACTTGACCAAAATGCCCATATATACATCAAGGTAGTGGTGGGGATGGATGGAGAACCATTATCAATTATATCTTATCACGATCCATGATTTACCTCCACGTTATGGAAAAATATTAAAAAAAACTCTAAACACTGAATTAATATATTATGGATTTCACCACTTAACCGATGCCAAATTTGAGCAGACTATTCAGACATTGGAAAGTATGTTGATTGCATGGTCAATGGACATCAAGGGAGTATGGGATAAACATATTCCACTAGTAAAGTTGTCTTAAAACAATAGTTTATACTCAAGTATCCAAATGGATATATATGAAGCCCATTATGAGAAACTATGTATAACACCTGCAATATGGGATGACATCGGTGAACAAAAGTTGTTGGGAACTAATATTGTAAAGGAAATGAAAGAAAAGGTAACGATAATCCAACAATATATTGGGTCTACCCAATGATGACATGAGAGCTATCTAGATAATTATTTACCATACATAGAGTATTGATGTTAGTGGAAAAGTATTCCTCTTCATAACTCCATGAAATAGAGTCGATATATTTTAGAATAATGCAAATCTATGTCCCAGGTACATCAACACATTTTCAATTGTTGATCATGTCAGAGATGTGGCCTACTGAATGTCATTTCCACCAAACATATCTAACATGCATGATTTATTCCACATATCCCTCTCGAGGAAGTACATACCTCATCCCTCACATGTACTGAACTCTGAGGTTGTACAGTTGGAAAATGATATCTCTTAGGTTGAGTAGTCGAGGAAGATTTTGTATCGTAATGAAAAGGTTCTATGTAACAAGAGATATAATATGGTCAAGGCACTCTAGATAGACCACATGCTTGAAGAGGAGACATGGGAACCTGATGATGTTATGAAGGATAAATACCATCAACTTTTTCCCCTAGTTATACAAAATGAAATTTTTAGGGTGAAATTTCATATGTAGGAAGAATATAAGGACCTAGAAATTTATCAATGGAATTTCCTTCTTATAATTATTTCATAAAACACATAAATCATATAGATAAACCAATAAAAATTATTAAAAAATAATGAATGATACATTAGTTAAAAACTAAACCAATAATAATTCTAGATATTATAGTGGGACAAAAAATAGAAAATAAGAAACAAATAATGGGAAAATTTGGATCTTCTCAATCCACTAAAATGACTGCACTCTTTAAAAATGATATATAAAAAAACAAAATGTTTATAATTTAATATTTATTTATAATATGAAAATATATAAACATGAGAAAAATTAAAAGTTAATAATTTTTTTTGAAATAAGTGGTATTTCTAGATATTAAGGAACCCATATGACTGTTATAAATCAGACTTTTGGAACAGTAATATGACCGATATGAATAGTATTCTAGCCACTGAAATAGTATCCTCACCTATTAATGTAAAAAAATTATGTATCATATATGTGAAAATACAATATTTATATTTCTTGTTATAAATAAATAGATTTTTTTAAATTATAAATTGAGTGTTGGTATTTTTTTTAAATGTAAATGTTTGTTAAAAATGTTTGAATTATTATAATGATTTAAAAGGAAAATTTTATTCATAATAAAGATTCATAAATTAATATTATGTTTTATTATAATTATAGGATAATTTTATGTTTCCTTAATTAATTTATCAAAGGCTGAAAAAAAAATTATTGTATTATTAAAATTGTCATTTTTAGAATAAATATTGATTTCATTTTTAAATTACATTTTTATTATTTAAAAAATTATTTTCATAAAATAAATTATATTTTATAAATACATACATCACAAAATGTTGATGGGGATTTTATTTTATTTTTATAAAATAGTTAAAATTTTGTTGAATAGTGAAATATGGTAATTTATGGAATTTTACATTATAAGACAAATACATTAATTTTTGAGTCATAGATGACGAAAGAGGCCATTGGATTGATATATTATGAACCATAAACTTTATTTAGTCCTAAGAATCAATACTATTCATATTCTTTATCCAAAATAATAAACTAATGGATATTATAATAAAAAACACATCCATCCAACCTCTTTAAAATCCACCACTCATCGCCCCTTCCCCTCAAACCTTAAAAGACTTTTATCTTCTCAATATTCTTCCCAATTCTATTAAAAAACCAATTCCCCAAGTCTAACTACTTTTATTCGCAATAAAAGGACAATTCCATGTTTTCTAACAAGTCCTTCAGGGAGGTGATATTGACAAGGTATTTTTCTCAAACCAACACGTTTAATTTAATTTATTATACTAACTTCTCCCTAATTACTTCATTTTATTTAAGACAGGGGTCGTAGCCTCATTTATTATTTAAAGCGAAAACTTCTTTCAAACTGGGTAGAGGAAGAACAATTACATATCCTGAAGGCCCAAGACCAAGTGGTTTGAATACAAGGCACGAATGTCCATTTTTTGGCTCAAAGGGCTCTTCAGTGAATAGTACTTCTATAGTTTCCGAGCTACTGCAGTGCTGCTACAGTTTCCCAGAAATTCATCCCTACCCGGATTCGATATTGGTTCTTTTGGATGTCAAGAAGGAGCCTTTACGACTTGTGTACTGTCTCATTGTCAAACAAGTTATTGTTAATGTGGTATAGGTGATTTCCGAACCACACTTATTCTACGACCCATTCACCACCTATGTGCCACTCGTCGCTAGCTAAAATCTAGTGTTGCAAGACTCAAACCTGCTTGAGTTCCTTTTCTGGGGAGTTGCCACCTTACTCATTACCACTAAGCCAACCCCGGTCAGCTCTCCCCAACTACTTCATACAAAAAGAATAATAACTCCAGTATCATTTAAATATTGTAGATTTATATTTATTTTATAATATCTTATATCCATAACTTCTATCATCTCACCTTATTCAAGTAAACAAAATTGATGTCCAAATTAAGCGAGTATGAAATATCCACGGATAATGGTTTTTAATTTTCCAATATATTTATTCGAGTATAGTAATTAAAATATTATTATGGTTAGATAATAATTTATTATTTATATTAAAAAATTTCATGTTTTGGAACTCATATATAGGAATAATATTGAATAAATAAAATAGTTGATGATGTTAGGAAAAACCACATTAATAAATTAAATATTTATCATTATTATTTTATCAAATGAGTCATCCCCATACCAAAAATAATGATTCTGTTTAAAGATATGCTTCTATAAGTAAATTAATACTTCTTCATTTCACTTAACTCTAGTTATTTTCTTATGAAAATAAGTTCCATAATTATATACTAGTGAATCAATCATGAAATATGGAAAATGGACACTCTTAAGAGGATGAAATTGGACTTTATAACTAATAAAAATTGCCTGAAAAAAACATAATGAAATTATAATAAATAAAATACAGGTAGAATAGGTTCTTAGTTAAGTAATTAATCAATAAGAAAATTTAATCCATGATATTATGTTAATGTTCAGATCGTATTTGGACATACAGTGAGGGATATCTCTAAACCTCCGATTTCTACTTCTAATTATGCTATCCCTCTTTATACCCAAAATTGTTTCTTCATTATTATTATATAATTATAATATTCTCTTATTTTTACATTACTATTGTTTACATATAATATTAAACTCTAACTCATGGATAGAATTTTCATACACCCTTCAGTTATGCATTATGACATGATTATAAAACCCATTTTATTATATGGGTAACCCTTAGAATTATTACTTATATTTGATTTCATTGTGTGGAGTATATAAGAATGTAAGTATTTTTTGGTTGTTCTTAAATATCTCTCAAGTTCATGGTGTAATGTTTTGCATCATAAGATGTTATGAATGGGATTTATAAGTAAACATAATCAATTATTGGACATTGTCCACCATGTGACATAGTCTTGGTGGTTAGATTTGACTCTTTCTTATGTCATGTTATAAGTTTCATCCAAACTCCAATATTTCTATTACCATATTATTCCATGTTTTATATTTCATTCTCCTTTATTTTTATTTATTTTTCATTCCTTTTATGTTATCATGTTACACCTTCTCACTCATGTGTTATGCTTTATTCATGTGTTTATTCCTATATAATGCTATTTATATCATCCCTTTCTCTATGTATTTTCCATGTTGTCCTATATAGTTATAAAATATCAAAGGGAGTTTGGAGTTCATTTTTGAGATTGATAAAATGATGTTTTATTCTAGTTTCAAAATGACAAATTATATACATAATCATCAAAAAACACTATAATTTTATATCCTTGGTTTGTATCACATATATAATTACACTTATAATCAATTATTATTATGTGCATAAAGGATAGGGTCTCTATACCACTCAACTCATAAAAATAAAACTAAGTTAAGAATAAAGTCTCCAATTAATAACAACAAATAATAGCTAACCTACTCTCATTGTTTTCCAATATCATAGCCCACATTGTGGATTTATCAGAACTAAGACTATCTCCCACCTCAATAAATGAGATAAAATAAGAGGGAAATTTTATAAGTAAATAATATGACTACCACTCAACAATAATAAATATCACCATTAAAATTTTGATAGTGAACATTCTCACACATTCCTTCATCAATTTAATTATGTTCCGTGGTATATGAAGACCTTTCCACATCCTTTTTAGAGATTAGATGTGTTTTTTGATCCCATTAGATACAAAAAAATGATATTTTATTACAATATAAAATTTAATTTGATAGAGGTAAAGACATTACATGACCTGATCACAACCAATGTGTGATCACTCAAACACTATCTCAATGAACCCAACAACTCACATGAATAATTCAGTGTTACAAAGTGTCATAAAATCAATTTCATCTTTAAAAATTTCCTATGCAACGTATGGATATATACCAATAAAAATCCCACTACATATATTTACCCAATACAATAGAACAATGGCCTAATTTGGGATGTAAAATATGAAATTATTTATTATATAACATAAAAGGAAACCACAAATAAAAAATAACACCAAAACATACTCAGATTGAAAAAACGAGGAAGCACCTTCATGAGGTGAATCAGATTAAAACATTTCTCTAAACAATACCATGCAGATTTTCTTTAAAATAATATATATATATATCATTTTATGGAATCTCATTCCAATAATATAATACTATGATCAGGGATAAAATATCTATGACATCCCTTTTCTAAAATCACAAAAAATTATCATAAATACTAATATAAAACCACTCAGAATAAACTAATAAATTAAAATAAAACATCCTATGTAATTATATTTCAAAATTGCTCCCCTATTCGAAATCAATTTGATAATTTTTAAATTAATATTCATTATACTAAATAAGCCAAAATTATATATCACTTCCAATATATCCATAATATTGTTGATTAATACTTACATTACCATGGAACCATAAAAAAACTTTTTACCAAGAAATGATGTCCTTTGGGATTTTAGACTGACATGATCTTGTCTCCATTATGGCGTGATGAAATTTCACAAAATAATTATCAATATAATATGAATTTGAATAATTTTTAATAAACCATATATAATTTTCAAACAATACACAATAAATAAATTATGATAAATAAAGGACACCAACATTATTCCCACATCCCTTTAATAATCATGATCTCGTAATGATTTGTATCTCAAAAAAGATCTTATATCATCATGAATCATCATGAATATAAAATACAATACTTTTGAATAAATTATTATTATAATTATAAATGAATAAAAATTCATTTAGTGATACAATGACCCAAAAATCATCAGTGATGAGATATGTTCCACTCCCAATGAACATAAAATCATATAACTTATAAAACACCGATGTAAAAATTAAAAGTTTTTATGATTTAATAAAATATAATAAAAATTGTAAATAAATTAACATGGAATCAAACCTTAATATATATGATGTTTGGTGGTTATAATACACCCTTCATGAGAATTCTCTATACACTGTACATTAAAAACCCATCCCCACAATAATATTTAAACATGTTACCATGGAATCCCTCTACAATTCATGTCCCATATATTATAAATAATGAAATAAATAATTATGAAAAAAAGGTGAAGGAATAAAATATAAATATTTACTATAATTTGGGACATAAAACATCTTATTGTGACCCAGATCAACGGATAATAATTCATTAAAAGTGTAGAGTAAATGGAGTAGTTCCCCCTCTAATATGAATGGAAAAATCAGAATGGTTGAGTGGTTTCATTTAAAATAATGGGG
Organism: Viscum album; assembly: GCA_963277665.1. Classification (NCBI taxonomy): domain Eukaryota; kingdom Viridiplantae; phylum Streptophyta; class Magnoliopsida; order Santalales; family Viscaceae; genus Viscum; species Viscum album. The sequence continues at coordinate 1,728,671,431 of OY728157.1, forward strand.
AATTCCTATTTTTAACTTTCATTTATATTAATATTGTACTATAATTAATATTTTATTATCTATCCTAGAAATTATGGATCACCAATTAAGTACCCACTTTCCAAAACACGGTATCTACTTGTGGGGACATCCTCTCTACTTAGACACAATATGAATAGTAGTATCCCACCTGGATTATAGGGGTTTTCTACTTTCACTCCTCAATCTCCAAAACATAATTCCAGGATATAGAACATCTATATTACATTCCATATATCTGAATTATTACCAAAATATATGTTTAGACTCCTAAATAACTTATAACCAACGTAAATCTCAATTTGATTCATAATATATAAAATAATCATTGAACCAAATCAGCCAATGTTTGTCTATCCTTTTGATCTACAAACTCTAAACATCATGGGTAATTAATAACTCCCCAAAAATAAATTTATCATCCTTAAGAATAATATCTAGTCATTTAACCACAATCTAAAACATATCCTAGTAATTACCTCACCACTACTCTTCAACCTTCTATCATCAAAATTATATTACACATCCTTTATATGACTCAATCCACTTAACAAAAAAATATTAAATTCCACACCATCTCCTCTAGGTGATTAATAATACATTATCAATTATCTCTAATTATATAATAGAATCAATTTACTGAAAATATTTTTAAATGACCTTGATGAAACATTTATATCACCAAATATGTAAAGACCCAACCCCGGATTCCCATAGTCGGTGCCTTATTACAATATATTTGCATAATTAGAAGAAATTTGTATCCCAATGAATCTAATAATATTGTAGATTTGGAAATCCATATACATACATTAGTTCAACCATAAAACATGAAATGAAATAAAGGATATAGGTTTTATTGGGAACATCCACAACTATAAGTTTATCCCTACAGGTCATTCATAATAAACTTCATCATGTCCTTAGAAAATGAAACTTATGAATGGGGTGAGATCAAACTATCATTAAGGGTAAACTATACAATGGAATATATAAAAAACATAAACATTAGGCATGGTAAATATGTAAAAATAGAAGCCATTAAAAATATTTTACTTTAACAGATTATGATAGGAATATGAGCTGAGTATGTATTTCCACAATATAACATAACCATGGGTATTATACCAATCTATTACCCACATGAAATATGAATTTATAGAATCATAATGAGGGAAATGACTATTCTGGACATTCTAAAACATACCATCAAGGCCTCGGCCAAGACATCTAAAATTGTTTACGGCCTCGTCCAAAACCATATCTAAAATTGGGTAAGGCATCGGCGAAGTCCATTTCTATTTGTCTCATGAGACCTACTAATGCATAGAGTTGCTAGAGAGGGCCCCACCCATAACATAATAAGTCCAGTACATTTCTCATATGAATGGGATAAACAAAAACAATACGTACCTTTAAATTGAAACAAACATATGAAATGTAATTAACATTCCAGAACATTAGGCATAAAATCAAACCATTCAGAGTTAAATGGTGAATGGTTTTAAAATATCATATCCATAGTAAAAATAATAATAATCAACTCAATTAAATATGGAAGATGATATCATAAATATTAATCCCAAGAAAACATAATTTATCAACAGGAGTGTTTAAATAGATGATGATACATTTTTGAAATCCTTGAGTAATTATTGAGATAAATACTCTTTTACTTAAAAGATGATATATTTTTGAAAAATCATATTATTAAACCTAAAGTGAAGTAGTATGGTATTTTCATAATAAAATAATTTATATTATATAAATATTGGTCACTAAAAAAATATATATTTCCTTTGAATATGTATAGATTAATTTAAGAAATTCCCTTGAATCAGGATTGTATTTCAGGAAGAAATTTTGAAATATCCTTTTAAAAATATTACACCCCAAAAATAAAGGTATGATTTTGGTTGGGGAACATATTCATATTATTTAAAAATAATTTTTTTTGGTGTTCTTATCAATGAATAATAATTTAATTGATGCATGTAGATAATAAAAGTAAACCGAATGAAAATGGAGGTTCGGGTGGAAACCACATAACTTAAGTTAGAAGGTGTTCTTCACTTGATCATAACGACTCGAATAATAAAACTTAGGTTAAAAAATAAATTATTCCAGAACCTCCACCAAAATTAATTTATTTATTATAACCATGTTAGTTCCATTAATGTACTTTTAATTGATTAAGATACTAAATTTCATTGTTTGGGTGTGTTTTCATCCATGGTTTTCATAACATGTTTTCTTATTTTCCTGTATAGATAAACATGTAGAATGGGACTGGTTTACAGAATAATAGTTGTATGTAATTACATAAAAACCCAAATATTACATGGTTATTAAAATAATTTGGTTATTTATAATGATGTTAAATTATTATATAAAACAATAATGACATTTGTTTGGGAAAATTGGCAGTTCATGGTCACAATGAACTCATTTTGATTTATAAATTAATATCATGTGTAAAAAAGGATTACATAACCATAGAAAAGTTATAATACATATATTATAGCCTGATAAAACCATGAAAATGGTTTCATGACCATGATTTAATAATTTTTTAGAAATTGAAACCTCATCATCCTCGAGTGTGATAAATTAACACATCTCGGATGGTGTTTTAATTTCTAGTAAAAATAAAATGGAAGGGAAACATGATGAAGAATTATACCATTATCCTAAAAAATATATTACTTGTATGGCACTGGAGTAATCATTATATTTGGAATAAAGGAGGTGAGAATAGGAAAATAAAATAATGGAACTGGAAATAAATGAAATGAAATGTGGAATCAACCTCTTGAAGTAATCTTCCTTGAGTGTCTCTTTGGGGAAGATGTTTTGGTCTTTTTATGAGACCAAGGTCTGATGGAAATGGAGGAGGAGATTGTGAGGATTTTTTAGCCTAATTTAGACTAGTGATGAGTTTTGAGAAGTTTAAAGAGAATAGGGAGTGAGGGGGAGGGCAATAGTGTAAAAGAGGAGGGTTTTCCCAATATTTAACTCATTATTTTATTATTTTCCCCAAGGGAACCAGTAGTATTTATTATTGTGACCAAGAATAGTAATATTTGAATTTTAGTTCAAACTAGGTTTCATTACAACATCAATGATGCATGTAATATTGAATTTAACTGATAATGTATATATATGGTAAATTATCATATTATACTATTCATCAAAAATTTGATTATTTCAAAAACATCCCAAAAATTCACCCTAACCATTTTTCGATGTGTAGAATTTATAAATTAACTCAGTTTTTTTAAAATAATTATCTAATTATGAGAAATTTAATTTCTACATAAAATCATAATTAATTCCAAAAAATAACAATTTTAAAACTATAATTGGTTTTATATCACCTTGAAATTTTGATAAAGGTATCATTACCTTATAACCTTAATAAAATAAAATAAAAATTATTACATTCTATAACTAAGGTCTATATTCCTATTGATATTAATATTCATAAGGGAATGATACTATTCACAAAAAAAGTATCTTATCAGACTCTAAATATCATACTGAATGCAATCGTGTATGTCAGTTTCTCGAAATTCAAGTCACAGAGGTGGAAAATTGTGTTTACTAGATAAGTTATAACAATGTGGCATTTTTTAGAGACCCAATTTTTAATGAATTCAATATTAAATTTATTTGTGAAATCTTTGTTTGTTTCAAAATAACCCAACTCTCAACCTCCATCCATATGTCAAAACATTTTACAAATGCAACTATCCTTATCTATAAAGAAAACTCCTACCAACACTTATGGTGATTCAAAATATAAGGAATGAACATAAAAAACCTAATAAAGCTAATGTATCTCCTTAAAATAGGTAATTCTAATTGATAATAGATGCCACATAGTTTATGTTATGAAATTATAATTAATTACAACTTGCAACTCCAATCACATCCATACACCCATCCATCATTCCTAATAACATGACTCTCTCTTAACCAATCACAACACATAATATAGATTAAAAATATATATATACATCTAACTCCTTATAAATTCATCGAAAATTAATTAATACAAGTTCATACTCTTCCATTTCTTATTTTTAAACTAGAACCAATGCATTTAAACATAACAAGTACTCAATCTATAAATCCCAAAACACATATTTGAATCTAAATATTTTTTTAAACCATAAAAATTCCAAAACCCTACAATATATAGGATTTTCCCTGAAAAAAATTCTAATTCTAAACTTATTTTAAATATCAATTACGAGATACATTTGCATAAATTTTCTACAAATATCAAAAACTGCCAAAACATCAATTGTAAAATTTTCGAACATGAAGCCAGCAAATTGGTGCCATGAGGCAGGTCACCACATGACCTTAAGCCCACCTACACATATTACAATGGTTTTTGACTAGTATAAATGGTCTTTTAAACCAGGAGGGGAGTCTATACCCTATTTTCTGGTGTAATAAAAAGTATGTAATATATGAAATAATGAAAACAATAACAAAAAAAAACTAGAAAAATGCATTACCATCTATTTCATAAATAGGGTATAGACCATAACCAAATAATAAATATTCCATGTCAGGCTAAGAATGACAAAAAGTAATGAAAACCACAAATTAAAAATTAATAGATAATTCCCCATAATTATCTAGACACTATGTCTATATCCTCATCAATTCACAATCCATTCCAAACTCAACTCCCAAGCCTGAGACCTTTTCCATTTCCCTGACCAGAAATAATGAAATCTTCTTGGTTTCCCAATGGAGTCCCGAGCAGGGTGTGAGTAGAACTCAGTAGTCCACCAACAATGGTGTATACAAAATATCATGTATAAAAATATAGTACATTAAAACTAAAAAAATAACAAGGTAACAAAAAGACATTTTAGGCTCCATTAGTTAACAATATTAACATTAACCATTTTCATCATTTCAATTATTTCCATCATTATTCCCATGGGTTCGGAATTGAAATCATTTTAACAATGGACAAATCCATCCAATTACTATTAATAATGGAAAAATTCATGTTCCCTATCTCCATAGGGAAAACATTTCCTTTATAAATATATAACACTAACCCTAGAGCCTTGGTCTGGGTAGTCTTATGAAATGAAATCGTTAGAGTAATTCTACCTCAGTCCCCTTCCCTATCCCATTAATTATGGGGTGAGTTTTAGAATCTTTGTTTAACCCAATCCAAGGGTATAGATCCTCGATTCCAATACCCCAAAACAATCAACCCACGCACATGTTGTTATATATCCATTATCCAAATAAACCATATCAGAAACCACACATAATCAGCAACCATAACATTCACAAGTCATATTTAGTCAAATATAACTCAATATAAATCCTTAACCTATTAGCACATTTACAATTTATAATTCATTTACCATTTAACCTATTTCACATTTCATAACATAACACATTTAGAATATTAAAAAATTATTATACATTAACCATTTCACAATGTTCATAAATTCATAAGAATATACCCATTGTACATGTTCATCATTCTACATGCATTAACCAACATATGCATTTCAAGTAAAATTTATAAGTTATTTAGCACAATTAAATTATTTTACCAACCCATTCATATTAAGGAAGAAAATCCCATATACAATTATCAAGGTATAGACACAACGACCAGTATTACCTTTTTAACTCAACTATCATCTACAGTTGTTCAAAATGGTCTCCACATTATCAAAAGTCAACTATACACCGATTTTTTATAGTTTCTATGTTTGGGAATGTTACGAACCACATGGGTGGCTCTAAATATGTCAAATCATCCTCAATGCATCATATGGGGATCATGGGGGGGGGGTCATTTCATCATTTAGTTATCCAACATACCAAATCATTTCAAAGGAAACAATTTCACAATGAGATGGAATCAAAAACACAACCACACATGCCCAAATCAATTTCAAGACTATTTGATATATGATTTAAAACAATTAACATGAATTCATAGATGAACAGAAGATTAAAATTAAACATAGATATGAATTCATGAACCATTTGAAGACCCAACCTATGATCAGCTGGAAAAATTGGGTTTTAGGGCTTCATAATAAGAAGAACAAAATGAAAAGACCTAATCTAGAAAAGGGAATGATAAGAATGATTATAGATACTTGGAGCATTGACCCACATCAAAGGATACTCCAGATAACCTACAGTTGAAGGAGATTAACACCTGGTAATATTTGCGTGTTTGGGATTGTCAGAAGGGATGTAGGAGAAATAAACTGGAAGAAAATCGGGAGATAAAATTAAAATACTATGGGGTAAAATTGTAAATTATAAGTCTTTAATGTGGCATATGGCATGGTGGAATTGTTTTCCAAACCCTTCGCAAACTATAACCAAAACTCTATCTATGAGGGGACATGTTACATTGTTTCCTAGGGATCCACAAACATTGTTATAACCCATGCACCAACTATGTGAAATCCCCCTTTCCATGGTCACACAGTTTGGATTTCTCCCTTGGTTTATTCTAACTATTTTCCCACTGTGCGACATGCACTGGATGGCCCGATTTAACATTAATTAATGTGAAAAACCCCTAAGACAGTACTGAGCTTCCTCATACACCCATTGAACATTTAATTTTCAAATTTTAAGTGATTCAGACCAAAATTTTAACAAGAACACACAACCACAAAGGCAGGGGTCTTACAACCTCCAAACCATATAATCGCTCAACCTTGGGAAATTATTCTCAATCATAACATACCATTAAAAGGTATAAATTCTAGGCCATTGGCCCTACATTTTCATCTCCCTCTCCTATGGTTATTTTGGGACATTACAATTTTGTCCATACCACTCAAACAAATGGTAAAATCATTCGTCACAATACTTTTTCTCTATGATCCACACTATGAAACTGATGTACCTCAATGGATGCATCAAAATAAAGATCAATATACTCAAAATAAATCACATGATATGGGTCAGGGTGATAGTTTTGATGTTTTGAAACATTAAAGGAATCATGCATACCACTATATTATTATTGAAGAGTGAATCGGTACAACACCAGTTTGATCCTGTACATAATCTCAAATGGTCCCACATACCTGTGATCTAATTTACCCTATTTCTAAATCCGATAGCGATCCAACCTTGGAGAAACCTAAAGAAACACATGATTGCCACTATTAACTCAATAGGCCATCAATTCTTATCCTCATATGTCTTCTGCATTATATTTTAAATTTACAAACATGTTTGGATCAACTAATCATGTTCTGACGTCTCCTGTATGAGTCTTAGTCCCAAAAATTATGATTCCCCATAATCCATCCAACATAACAGAGATATATAAATTCTACCATAGAGTGCCTCATACGGGGCCATATCAATCATATGGTGGTAACTATTACAGTAGGGAATATCAACCATGTTTAGTTACTTTTCCCAATATCTACCAAATTCTAGGATGTAATCTCTCAACATGTCCTATAGAAAATAAATAGTATGCTCTGATTTCCCATCCTTCAATGGGTGTAAATGCATACTAAAAATCACATTGGTGTCATGCACCTTCTATAATCCCATCAAGAGGAAAAAAGTGAAATGTGGATCATGATATAAAACTATATTTTGTTGAACTACATAAAACCTCATTACTTATCGAACGTAAAATTCACCAAACAAATCTAGGATGAATGTCTCTCAAATTGGAAAGAAATGATTTACCATAGTCAACCAATCTTAAACTACACATATCACATCATTCTTATGTGGTTTCCTCGTGAGATCCACTATGAAATACATCATCATTATACCCATTTTTAATCCCAATATGGTAAGTTTAAACAACAAACCACCCAGATAAAAATCTTCGACCGTCACCTTCTAAAATATAAGGCATCGCACCATGAAACCTATAAACGTTTTCTTCATCCCTATACAAAAAAACATCTAAAAATATCATGATGCCTTTCCTTCAACCCTTGAATCACATCCCACACTGATGAATGAAACACATGAATAAACTCTTCTTACAAACACATTATCATAGCCACACAACCTAGACCATAAACGATCACATCATCTCTAATGGTCCAACCTAAAATTGACTCCCCACAATTAAGGATTTCCATCATAGCCAATCATTTTAAATCATTATGATTCCCCTCTTTGATCTATATCAGAAGCATGAACTCTACTACAAAGGATGAAATTTTTTTCACCTTGGGACATATATCACCACATGATATATCTCAGAAATGAAATATATCACCTTCCACTCCAAACATGATTCCTGAACCCCCAGATTCTGAGTATTCCAACTCACTGAATCAGTAAAATTGTTTCCTATACCCATTGTGTAAACCAGCTCGAAGTAAAAGGATGTCATTATTCAAACGATCTTCACTGATTAATATTAAAATCACAATAAGAGAAGATGTATTTCTATATTTTATAACTGGTATAAACAATAAACTATTCCCCCAATAATTATTGTCTCCAACACTTTAAGATATGAACCAAAACAACCAACTAAATATCATGAAGAGGGTAAATTATTTCATGAGGCATCTACGTCAATGACCATTATGCCACAACACAATCATCCTACATCAACACCACCATAATCCCAACACCAAACGGATCATAAAAAATTAATATTTCTTACCTGGATTAGGTTAGATTAGAATCAATTCATTTTTCATCCACCTCATTAATTATTGAAAGGAATTATCACATGCCCCATAACGCTCAAACACAATTACCTTCTTGTTCATGCTTGAATGCGGTTATAATAAATGATAAATTTATATGATCAACCATATGTAATAACCTACATAACATAGAAACCATCAGACAATAGAAATATTTTTGGGATACTCCCAAGACACAACTGCATGCACATTCTTAGGGTCCACTAACATGCCTTCCTCAGAGATTATGTGACCCACGTAATGAACTATATCAATCTAGAAATGATATTTGTATAGATTCTCAAATATTTAATTTTTTATAGTGTACTTAGCATGATGTCAAGATAATTGGGGGGGATCGTCAGGAGTCTTAGAGTACACCTAGACATCATCCAAAAATTAAACTACAAATAGATCTAGTTAAGAGTGAAAGACTCATTTCATTATAGATATAAACACTACTGGTTAATTATTCAACCGTAAAGGCATCACAACAAACACATACAACCCATACCTACTTTTTGATGTCAATCTGTGGTACATCATAAGTTCCAACCTACAACTAATTGTACTCAGATCTTATATCAATCATGGAGAACCCAAAATAACATATCAGTTAGACAAAAATATCATTAATTTTTTGAAGAGGGTCTAGTTCTTAACATCCATATAATTAAATATTCTATAATTGACAAATAGTTACAAGGATCCTCGTAATTCATGGAAGAAAACACTAGAGATCCCAATGGTGATGTACTTTGTGGAATAAAGAATTTATTATCTAATTCCTCCAACTTAGTTTTAATTTCATGTAGCTCTTACAGTTCCATTATATATGGTAAAATGGAAATTGGTTCTTCTCCTGTAATAAATATTATAGTGAACCAAACATCTCCCTTGGGTGGCAGTCTTTCTAATTTCTCAACAAACACATCCTATAACAAATCCACCATATAAAGAAGTAAATTCTTCTCTATACCCTCTTCATCAAGCATTAGGAAAGCCATTTGAACTATGAGCTCACGCAATAGCTAGAAAACTAGCCATTCATGGACCTTATGGACATCCCACAAACCATGATGGACATACGTGTCTCCCTTATTAGATGTAAATGTTACCCCATTGCGATAAAATTCAATATGGTTTTGGTAAAACACTATCCAGTCCATACCAAAATTTAGATCAAAACATGACATCTCATCCATAAACAAGTACCATAAGAAATGGTAACCACCAACCTTGAGATCAAAACCCCTACATCACCTCATACTTTCTTCTCGTGCCCATCATGGTGTACAATCGACATGACCTCAAATACGTTCCACTACTAGACACAACATAACAACAAAATGAGTATATATAAAATAGTGTGAGGAACATGTATCAAATATATAACTAGAAAGAAGATAATCCATAAGAATCATACCTCATACTATCGATGGTCCAACCTCACCAACTCTGGGTGTAGATTTCAAGGCATGAAGTTCTCCTTCCCATCTACCTGAGGCCTTGATCTGAGTTGTAAGTGCTTCACTACCCTATTAATCTACATTCTCTCATCTTAGAGTACCACATCATCCTCCAGGAATAGTACATCTACTTGAGATCAAAATTTCTACCATATATGGGGTATTCAAACCCTACCTGTAATCAGCATCATCCTCAATCATCTATCCATTCCCATCTGTTGAGGGTTCCTATGAAACCTTTACATATTCCTCATTCTGTAGAATGCTCGGCACTCAATAGGTGGTTGGGGAAATTGAGCACACATGTGACTCGACCTTCCACAATAATAGAAAAACACCTAGTCACCACCATGATATGATCATATTTTTTTACAAATCCTCACACTTCCAACAACCTATTGTTGATTTCTGAAATGACACTTTCTTCCCTCAAAATTTGCACCACTAGTATATCTAATGGGAACCATAGGTCCACCATTTGAATCCTCCTTTATGTTACCTATGAAATAAGGGAATGATCGAGAACTTATAAAAACCCAAGTAAATAAAATATATTCACCTGGGAAATGATATCATGTCTATGTATAACTTAAAATCCTCTTTCCATAGTGGGCACATCCCCTAACCAATGATGGAACATTGAATTACAAGTCTATGAAATGACCAGTGTAGTGCATCACATACACAGTTCCCAACTTCAACACCATAAAATTAATATATTTCTATTATATCAATGTCTCCGAATAGAAATGATCATAAAACACTCATAGAATTATTTCCACAACATATCGTTAGCCTACTATGTCTGATCCAAAATATTGCACCAGTGCTTTGATGGTTCCCATAACATATATGCTTCCTACATGACTCTGTTCTCTGTAGGAGTCTCAATGTGATTCAAAATCATATTAATGGACTCTATCTAGAACTCTATAGACTTAGGTCCACCCTCTCCAAAAAATGCTGCAAGGTTCTACAACTGAAACTCTCTAGTCTGATGAAACATACTTCACATGAACATCCTTGTTTCTCAAATCATCCTCAGCCTAAAAAATGAAAATTTCTCCTGGAAATACTCTACTCCTCATATAACTTGGACCAATATATTTTCTTTATCTGCTACTGGTGGATTATTCCCATTGAAATCTATTTTTATGCCAAATATTACACATCATCATCATGGAATTTATCTACAATTATTATAAAACTTAACATAAGGAATCTAAAATTTACATAATAGAGTTTTCTCCACTATCTATACACAACAATTTCATTTACACTATCATAATGGACATCAACACATGTATAACACTACCCTAGACCATCCCTACCACAAGTTATGGATTATATAGGGTAAACTAACTTAAATAGTCACATGTGTTTCATTAGACACCTATATAAAAGTATTTCCACAATCACATTGTAAATTATTCATATAAAACACATTTCTCATTTCACAACTTGTTATAAAAAACATTTTTTTTAACTCATTTACAACCCTTCATGTAACATGATTATTTAAACATTATTTAACATTATTTCCATTTATCAATTTACTTAATATTTATTAGACACTTTCTTATTCATGTTTTCATGAAAATAATGTGTATTCAACCGTTCATTTCCCACACACCCATATCATGATTGTCTATCATATTGAATTCCACCTATATCTCAAGGTTACTAAAGTGATGCATGAATGAACAACCCCGTGCCATCTATATTTAGATAAAATATACCTAAATAGTCGTATCACACAAAATGTGCACTAAAAAATGGAGAAATATCATTCAACTATAATAACACGTATCAAGAACAACGATACCAACTCTGGGTTCTTGGGTTCCCCTTGTACATGGGTTAGAAACTCCCAAGACTGAGCTCATTGCCAAGACCTGACACATCATAATCCCATCTACCATCCAAAATAGTATTTCATGGAAATGAACCTATCTAATACTACTTTGTAGCATCCCTGGCCCGAGATCCACTAAATTGGTTCCCCATGTATGGTCTCCATGTGACCACAAGTGTGCCTCCCCATATTACAATGGTTTCCGACTAGTGGTGAGGGTATTATAAATCATGTAGGGAGTCTATACCATTTTTACTATAGTAAGACATTGATGAATACATATAAAATAAATGAAATAATTAAAAATAATATAGAAACATTCATTACAAAAAAAATCCCAAATAGTGTATAAAACCCAACCACACAATAAATATTCCTCGGTATTCTAAAGAATCCAAAAATTGATGAAACACCCAAAAATAATGTCAAAAAATTGAATCCCCTGAATGGTGCTGACTCCAAGTCTTGTTCCACATCCATGCACAACCCAATCCCAACACAACTCCCTAGAACAATGGATTTCCCATGTCCTAACATGCACCAATGAAATCTTCTCGTGTACCCAGTGGAAGCCCCAGAAGGGTGTGATTATAGCTTTGTATGCCACCAAAAATAGTGTCTAAAATATATCCAATCTAAAAATATAGTCCATGCATACTAAATATATGACAATGTAACAAAGGGAAAATTCAGGTACAATTATTTTACAATATTCACTTTAACTATTATCTTCATTATATCCATTTTTATCACATTATTCATTTACAAAATAATTTCTATGGGTTGGGCATTTACATCATCTACACTATATCCTAATCCAGTTTAATATTGTTCATAAGGGAATAAGTTAAGTTCCCTATCTCATGAGGAAAAAAAATTTACTAAAAAAATACATCACACAAACCTTAGAGACTCAGACTATATATTCTAATCAAATCAAACCATTAGTGGCATATATCCTTGATCCCCTTCCCAAACTCAAGCATTATGTGGTGGGGTTTTGAGCCTCTGTCTAACCCAAACCATGGGCTTATATCATCAAGTTGAATGCCTCATGACATTCAAGCCATGTGAGTGTTATTATTTATCCATTAACTACATATGACATATCACAAACCATATATAATCAACACACATAACAGTTGAAATCCATATTCATTGACATATAACTCACTATCAAGACTTAAACCACTAGTAAATTTACCATATTTAATGCATATACCATTTTACCCATTTCCCTATACATATGTTAACCAATTTAACATATTCAACAATTCTCAAACATTAACCTTTTCATAATATTCATCATTTCCAAAGAATATAACCATTTATCGTGTTCATTTATCTACATGCCATAACTAACTTATTAATTTCAACTAAAATTTATAATTCATTTAGAACAATCGCTATATTTTACCCAACCCATTCATAGTAATCCAAAAAAATTCTTATGACATTATCAAGGGCTAGAAAAAATAACAATATTACTTTTTTACTCAACTAATATTTCCACATGTTCAACATGTTAACTACTTTATCACTAGTCAACTATATACTTAACCTTACCATTTTATATGTTCAGGAAAGTTAGTGCACCCCATGGGTGGCCCTAAATTGGATAAATCATCCTCAATATAACCCACAGAGATCATGAGGGATTCACTTCATTGTTTATCAAACCACTTTAATAAATAATACCAAATCCATCAAATTTATAATAAGATAGAAACAAAAACACAACCACACCAACACAAATCCATTTCAATACTATATGATATAACATGTAGAACACCTTCCTTGAATACATTGTAAAATGATATCTTAACCTTTTCCTTAGATCTGTATTCAACTACCCTTTTAATACCCTACCTATGATACTCTGGAAAAAAGAGGTTTTTAGGGATTCAGGATGAGGAGAACAAAACCAAAAGCACTAATCCATAAAACATATCCATGAGATGGATTAGACTTATGCAGATCTTTGATTTTCAACCAACGACACTCCAAATGTTGTAAATGAATGATATATACAATTTGTGACATTTGGGTGGTCAGGTTAATCACTAGGGATAGAGGTGGAAGTAATGGGAAGAAAAATGATTGAGTAACATAAAATCATGAGGGGGAATAGTAAATTATTTATTTTTAATTGGGTGTATGGTTTGGCCGCATGGTTTTCCAAATTTAGCACCAACCATTTTCCAGACAGTATCCAAGATGGTATGGGTTTCATTGTTACTAAGGGATCCTTGTAGGGTTTGAAAAATAATTCAGAAACAATGAAAATTTATGTTACCCAACGTCTCATATTATTTATTTACGCCTTTGGTGGTTTACTAAAACCATGAGAAAATCATGCGACATTAACTGGACCACCCAATGTTCATTAATTTCATGTCTTGAACCCTCAGGACACCCCCATAGCTTCCTCAAATAGCTAGTAGAAATTTAATTAGACAACATTAATGCATTAAAACAAATATATAAACATGAATGTATGTCCACAATGTCCAGGATCTTACACATTTTCACCAAGAAACAACTATATCCCAATCAATTTGATATAAAAAATTATATAAGTTAGTTATATATTCCATGTTTCACCCAGTGTTTTTTCCTTTAAATTATTTATTTTTATAGAAACCTAAAATACCAAAAAACTGCCCTATAGTGGATAAAATATGTAATCTATAATTAATTACATAAATTTGAATCCACTACAAACCATATTAATATATTTTCACCTGATAACCTATTTGAGAAAAAATTCAATTGATTGTTTTTAAATAAATTAATATTGTATCTATAGAAGACACTTTTCCCAAAAAAAATATCTACAGGAATGTTTATCATTACATTTGAATATAACTACCATTATGAATGAACATAAAAACAAGATCCTTAATTAGCCTAAAATAATATCTCATGTCATGTAATCCTAGGAATGAATAATCTATATACTCGTCCTGGAGTACTAACTCCCAATATAGATACACTAATATAGACATTTTTATCATTTGAAAACATGATAGTAAGTAATAATCATAGAGATCATCTAGTATCTAGATATCCTGTCTCTACCATAACTGTTTCTATTATACCCAACCATGATAATGATATTACATAGTAATTTCCTACTCCTATTCACAAAAATACTGCCTAACCTTGATCACTAACAGAACCCTAGCTTGCCTCCATATATTCTATAGGATAACAACTAGTGGCAACATCCTAAAATAATTTTGGGTAAAAATTTGTATTGTAAACAACATAATAGGTTCAGGAACAAGTCTTCCAAACATTTTACATAACTCTTTTAAACAAAAAACACACCTAAAACATATATATATATATATAATTGGGATCCAAAAAGACATTTTATATTCTAGAATATAAAAATAATAGTCTACCAGATACAAAAACATAAAATATATTGATAGTATAACAATATAACAATTCAGTGTAAATCTAAATTATATTTTCCTTTAGACAAAACATATAATGTATAAAAACATAAATAAAAATATAGTGAAAATTATCACAAATCTCTAGAACAAAAATATTCTCAATGATTTAATTTTATAATGGATTTCTCTCAAGCCATGTTTCTAGAAAAAAATTTGATAGAATTTCTATAAATTGAAACATGAAGGTTTATAAATGGACATTGAATCATATAATATTTATATAGGTATGGGTACGAACAATAACTAACTAGTATTATCTCACTATTTTATCTCACTATGTAGTAATAATTAAGTTGATATATATACAATTATATATTGAGATTTTTACATCACTCTCAAAATTATAACCCATAAATGAATATTCAATGCAATAAATTCATGAAACCCTCTAAAACAAGACACACACAACCCAAATTATAATATTTGTTATAAAATCCTCAGACAAGTCCCACCTCCTTGTAATTGATGAATTTTACACCATCACATCCCAATAGAGTATTGCATATATTCATCCTTAATTAATAAAATTCAAGAATCAATTTTTCACACTATATCACGGAGAATCTATCATTAGTGTTCCACAAGAGTAATTTGTTATCTCAAATACCATTAATAACCAAATATATATATATTATGAGTGTGAATGTAATATTAATAAATACACACAGGATAAATCATAAAAGGACTAACTATCAATATAAATCTTAAAACAATAATAAATCTTGGAACTTGTTTCATAGAGGGACCAAATAAAATGTTAAAAACAAAACCATAATCTCATTATAAATAAAATTGTTAAAATAATAAATGGGTCCTAACCATTTGAAAAGATGGTATTATCTCTCTATAGATTCTCCATATCATTTCAATAGTAATATTTATTTATATCCACCATGAACCCAATATATCCCCTCTTTATATATCATGTTTATCATGATTTTTCATTGTGAATATCTCATATTTCATGATCATATCACACCAAAATTATACAATAATCCATCATATCACATATAATCATCATAAATAATATGTTTGCAGTATAGCCTTGATCAAACTATAAGATGAACTCAAGAGGAACTATTTTTCCTCTATGATATGTTTCTCATAATATATTAAAAATTTTCTATCATCACCATTCCTAAATACTTTTATTTTTCCAATTGGTGTTCAATAATACATGAGGAATTTCAAAAAAATCAATAGTATGAAATCATCTAGAAATGAATAATCAATGGATGTGACCTTGTATAAACTTAATCATACGATATAAACCCAATTCAAACACCATGTTCATACATGATGTTACATTTATTGAGTTCATATCAAAATCAATAATACATTCATAAAACATCACCACCTTATATGTTACAACCCATGTCTCTTTTTATCATAGTAGAAAAATTCCATCCAAATAAATTTGTAAATTACTATTCTTTTAGAAATCATACAAAGGATGGAGCCCAATCTTCTCTAATTAACATTACTAATAAGGTAACCTATTATCCTTTGGATCAAGAATATAAAGGATGTAATACACTCTCAAAATATTTCCTAATATCATGTCACACCATGAATTAAACATAAATTCAATTTTTCCCTCACAAACTATATTCAAAAAATAAGAATTTATTATAGATATTGAGTAGGACAATATTTATTCAAGATTATAAATGGAAACTTAATGGATTAATTTTATTTTTCTCACACATGACATGGTCAATTTCATGGTTTCCCATACTTTCTTATCGATATCCAATGACCTGATCAAAACCTATTTGTGATTACATAATAAAAATGTCACAAAACCCTATGATTCCCTCCAAGGGTTAGGTTAACATATATTCATAGACTCAATGTCATCTTGACTTTTATCCTTAGGTTCTTATAGATATCCTCCAATAAAAAAACCAAGATATATTTATCCAATTTAATAAATTCCATACCTGAACAAAGGATCCAAAATGTAATCCAATTTAATCTATAATCATTATGTAAAAAAGATATCATACATGAAAATCATAAATAAATAGTATTATACGAGTAAATATTCATTGTAGAACAAACCAATGAGTGCATTTTTAAAATAAATAAGAAATTATAATATTTATTACTTTTTTAAAATGGGGTACATTTTTTATTAGATGTTTCATATTCCTCCATAGACTTCAATGGAGTCCATTGTGTCCCCATTTACAACATAGAGTATCCATTGGTTGGTGGTGCTCTATCACACCTAGTTTTTTTTCTTTTTTACTCAAGTACATTTACTCTCTTGGTTTTTCTCCTAAGTTCCGAGTGTAGATTCCAATTTTATGATTTGGAGGTTTTGGTTGTTCTTGGTCCTATTATTCGATATAATGAATGTTATGAGGATAATTTGTCTTGGGAAATGAGTTTGTAACACACATAGTGGCACCCATTTATGGGGTAGGTTTGTTAGATGGTTTATCCCTTGATTTTGATGAATTTGGGGCTGAAAAGGTTGATTTTTGGGGAATTTTTTCAAATAAAATAGTTAAGGTAAATGGTTAGATTAATTATTCAAGTATGTGAGTTGGGGTTTCACATTTTTCAGATGGTTTAACTAACTATACAAACTATGTGTGCAGCCCTTGTAGAACTAGATATTGCGAAATCATGTGTTTTGTGCATGGTATGATAAACCTTGTGATCTAATTGTGAAATCCACATAGGGAAGGGTTTTTGTGTTTTTTCCTAATTTTTAATAGGTGTTTCTCACCATATACGCCCCCCAATAATTTTCCTTTAACCAAGATGCCTCCCATAGATCCTTTTAGCTTCTCCAATGTGATTTTTATGGGTATTCTTGGTGATTCTTCGCCCACATCTAAAGGTTAGGTATCATGTCTTTTTCTCCTTTGGTTTTGTTCCATTTACAATTTATCATCTAACCCTATTTTCCATTTTTTTTCAATTTGAGTACCAAGGGTGGTGCGAAATTGGGGGTTTGGTTCGTTTAAGGATACACTTGGAAGATCATGCCTCTTAGAACGCTAGTAGTAGGTTTTCAGATGTCTGTCTTTGATGCACCATGGATTTGAAGTAGGTTACAATGCAATTTCTTATTAAATATAAAAATATATAATTTCACCCCTTTCACACTTCCCTTATATGATAAATAATCATTTTTGGACTTTGAAATGTTTTTTGGTTGTGAAAAGTGGTGTTTTATGCCTTGTTATGTGATAAATATAATAGTTTTGGTAAATATTTCCCACCAACTATTTGATGAATCTCTCGGTTTGATTTTGTGTGTAATTCATGGTATATAAATTATATTATGGATATGTTATTAAATATGTGGTTTGTGAAATGATGACTTTGGGTTTTTAAAAGAGTTTCAAGTTGTTTTAAGAATAAAAGAATTGAATTTTTGGATTTTGAAGGTGGTTTGACATTTGATGATGGATTGTGGCATGTTAGGCATTTTAATAAAAAATGGAATTGATTTGTAAATTAGGAATTAACTACCTAAAATATTTTTTTATAAATGGTTGGGAAATGGTTAATTCTATGTTTACTCAATTTGGAATGATTGTTTGTTTATTCTAAAAATGACGGTCTTTCGAAAGGAGCTTGAAGACCGTTTGGAATATTTTTGAAAGTGGTGAAAGTATTGTTATAAAAACATTGATTGGTTTATTATATTTCCATATTTATTTTTCATGGATGGGATTTCATGGTTGTGGGATCCTTGTGATCCATTATGAGAATGAGAAATCATCGTTGTGGACACCTTTGATATTTATTTGTTTGATGGCATGCGAATGATCCATAAGGTCACTCGAGTGATCCATATTGTTCAAATAATATTATATATGAATGTGATTGGATGCTCGGTTGGCATCATTTGTCTCACCAATTTATACGTGAGTCATGAGAACCATGCATAGGGAGCGAAGTTTCTGAGAACTATTACTACACAAGCTAGATTATACACTGGATGGTGGTCTATTGTATGTGGATATATTTGGTTTGTTAATATGGTATTTTCCACTCAGTCTCTCTTAATATAGGGTCATTCAGGGTGTTCATGGAACTTTGATTTTCATCAGGTGAGGCATGCTTCCAGGGATGAGTCTCCTTTATTATTATGTTCTAGATTATTCATGAAATCTTTGGTTCACCCATGTCTATAGGCACTTAACTACATGTAGTGATTATTGAAATACTTTGTTACTCTTGCATGTTTCATTCCATTTCCATATTTTTATGTCTATTGTGAATGCTATTTTAACAATGTGTTCTTTTTCTAAAAGTGATTAAAATTTCTCAGTAAATTTTGTGAAAAAGTTTTTTGAAATGATTAACACCCATTTTCTCCCTTATAAAAGAAATGACACCCTTCCCTATTATAATTAATATGATCCCTCCTTGGTAATAATGTCTATCTATGAGTTATAAAAATGGAAATATAATGTATTTTTTCATTTAAAAATTGTGTTGAAAATCATACTTTGATATATTTTATTTCAAAAATGAAGATGAAGTTTTTTTTATTTTAAATGAAGTTCCTAGGGAATAGATTATTTGTGATACCCAAATATGTATAAATACTCAAACCTATAGTTTATTCATTCCTAAATCATGTGTTTCATATCTCATATTGGTCTTGATTACCATGGACGATTGTTGTTCCTGGAATCGGAGAGTGACTCTTTGTGTCACATGGAGGTGTTGTTGTTGTTACTAGGTTTTCAGTCTGATTTATCATGTATCGTTTTGTCTTATTTTCATATTCTTTATATAAAATTTCTTTAATTTGAAATATAAAATTTTTTCTAGATACACTGTTATCTTTATAATATTTGGTTATTTATTTATTATAGGTTGAAATCATTCCCTTTGTATATTATGTTGATTCCGGACACTAGTCTGCTGCCCATGGGGGATGGTAACTCCCTTTGGGCCTTAGAATGGATCAGCTCGTGTGACTGATTCAGGGTTGATCCAGGTTGGTTTGTGACTAAATGGTTTCTTGTGGGGTTTACACATTAGACGACCTTTCATTTTAGATTGAATTTCGATACTCCAGGCTCTAAAGGTAGATTGAGTAAGAGTATTGGCACTCAAGAGGTAGGAACAAGAAGAATTAAAGAACCCTTTCTCATTATAATCCTCTAATTTCCATGGGATATCTGATTTTGTAGGTTTCTTGGGTAATTGTGGATTGTTTGGTTTTTTGGATATGAAAATGCAGTTTGGAGACTGGTCTCTATAACCTTGTAGGGCATGGAAATCCATGTGGAGATAAGGGTATGGTTCTAGAAGGCTCGTTGTGATGGTGGTGTGTTTGGAATTTGGTTGCCAACATTATGGAAATGTCACCCATTGACACTAGATTCCCAATTGTGAGTTACATTGAGTCTTCATTGATTCTAATTTTTCTTTTCAAAACCCTTGTATTGGAATTGTGAAAACATGGTTTTATAGGTAGTGGTTGGATTATGGAATGTGGGAAAATTTATTTTCATAATCAATCTTGTGGTAGTCATTAGAAAAATGACTTATTATATAATTACCTCATGAGGTAAAATATAAATGATTTAACAAGAGTATACCATTATTATCAAAACTTGGGGTTTATAGAAAATACTTTATTGATAGAGGGTTTTTTTGAGAATTTTTTTAAATGAAAAGGAGTGGGTTTTTAATCAAATGTATTTTCATGGAATGAGATTCATTGAATGAATGGAATTTTTTTTGATGAAACATATTTACTTTTTTGATAGAAATTCATGGGATTTTGATTTTGAGAGAGGTGAAATAAATTAAGACCTGGAATCTAAAAAAAATTGACTTGGTGGTTAGTGGGACTTCGATTGGTTTCTTGAATTTTTAACTATTTTGATTTTTTTTGGAAATTGATGATTTTTTTATTACATTGATGTATTTCATGGGTTATCACATGAATTTATATATGTAGGAAGTGGTTGGATGAGGATGTGGTTAGAGAGTGACTATGATTGGCATAGTTTATGAGTTCCCGTTATGGAATGAGTTTATATGTTCCCAAATTATCTTGGAAATTTTCTTGTGAGTGATACTCTATGGAATACCATTGGTGAGTGTAAATAAATCCACCCAGTTTTTTTTAAATGTTATAATAAGCTAGAAATTCTGTTGTTTTGTAAGACAATGGTTGTGGGGATTGTTTTATATGTTTTGGATGTGCTGTTTATTGATATGAATTCTCATGATTTAGAATTGATGCTAATGTTGTGTCCTGAGTTGAAATATTTTTGGTGACTCATATTTGAACAATTATTTAGCATGTTCCAAGATAAGTTTTAGGAATATTTGAGCTGGTTTCCCTTTGATTTAGTTTCTATCCTATTTGATTTTTTTGTTCATGAGCTAGTTTCTATAGTGTTGTTGGTTTTTCCCCAATTTTCATCCCGAAATATATTTGGTGAATGTCATTGTTGTTTCTATGGCTAGTTCCCCATTAGAAATATTTCTATTTGATCAACCTATAGATTTTGTTCCCATGTTTCAAAATTTAATTCATCATCCTTGAAGGATACCCATCCCATTTTCTATTGTATATAATTTTTTGGCCTCAATATAATGATCCTTCCTGTTGTAGCATTTCTATCGGTTGTAGTAGTTAAGATAGAAGTTTTTTTCTGTGTTTTGTTGGGTGACTTGTTCATTATATTTCTTTTTTAGAGAGAGAAAGAATGGTGTGTGAATTTTCAAATTACATGTTTGGGTAAAAGTGTGTTGTTTGAGAAAATGAGTTTCTTGGTGTGCCTTGATCCTCTACTTTATCTTAGAGTGCCAGGTGGCCTCTTGTGTCACCAAGATAAGGAGTTCCAATTCAGGTTTAGAAGCTCCAGACTGAGAGGTAGTAGAAGCTTCAAACATAAGTGCGCTGGCCAAATGCCTTGGTGTGAAGCTAGCACATAGTAATGAATCTGGTAGTTGGGGAGTTTGGATATGATTTTTCCTCCACCATTATGGTGAGTAAGTTCATGTACATTCATTATGGTCTCTCTATCACTACAAATTCCAAATTATTTCCAAGAGTGTGATGGAGTTATCACTCATGAAATGTTTATAATTGTGCCTTCTTGGATACAAGATTCTGATTAGTGTCCTTGCATGGACCAAATGTGGGAATAAAGTATATATTTTTATTATAGGAATCTATAGGTGAAAATTCATGGGTAGTTTTCAGTTGTATTTTCAGTGTTCCAATCATTGGTCCCCTTCCCTCCCCTCCCCTTGTGGTGGGGGTTTTGGGTTTGTGTTGGGATTTTTCATGTTTTTTAATCTCGTTATTTCATAATGGTTGAGAAGACCACTACAGGTGTTATTTAAAATTATTCTATGAATATTCAGTACTGTTATTCTTCAAATAGTGGGGAGTCCATCCAAGCCTCCCCTTATTGGTGATTAGTTTTGGGTTTCGTTTTGTTTTTATTCCAGTTAAACTGGATTTCTTTTTATGTTGTTTCATTTCCGATTTGTCCTTTTTAGTTAGGTTAAACATTGAGCTTCATCAGGTTCACCCAAAGGTTCTATTTGATGAAGGGTTTTCAATTTTTTGTATTTAATTTCACATTTATTCTTGATAAATGTTTCTTAATTGGTTGGACTATTATGGTTAAGAGGCATAAGTTTTGTTTTTATTTGATGAGATGTTTTTAGATCGAGGTTTTGGGTCTTGTGGTTTCAAAAATACTTAGTCTTTGATCGATCAACTGGAAAATAATGTGGCTTTCTAGGGGTAAAAATCATTATGGTGGTTAGAATTTTCACACCCATATTTTTGTATTCATCTGTTGTTTTGATGTACCTTTTGGTTGTTGGTTTTCCTCCCAAGCTCAAGGAGTTCATTTATTTAATGTTTATGTTTTGGATGTTTTGTGTCATTTTTGGACTTATTATTGGTGACTGTGAATGTTATGAGAAGGATTTGTCTTGGAAAATGATTTTGTAATACACCTAGTGGAACCTATTTATCGAGCATCTATTTTGGATGGTTTATCCCCTTCAATTAGATGAGTTTTGGGGTGAAAAGTATGATTTTTGGGTACTTTTTTTTATTATCATGGTTAAGTATCATGATTAGTTTAATCATGTTGGAACGTGTGAAAGGGGTCCCAAATTTTACACAAGGACTAAAGATCCATAAAGACAATGTGTGCAGTACATGTAGCACTAGACAGTGGGAAATCACTGGGATTCTCACGGTTTGTTAAAACGTGTGCGTTAACCATGCAACCCACTCAGGAAAGGGTATCTTGGTTTTTTCATTATTTTTAGTTATGGTTTGACCTGTTGGACCCCCATAAATTTTACATCAACCAAGACACCTCCAATAGAGCATTATAGCTCCTCCAATCTCCTCCAATGTGATTTTTATTGGTTTTCATGGTGATTCTTCACTTGGGTTGAAAGGTTGGGGCTCCTCTCTATTTTTACATTGATTTTCATTCATTTTCCATTATAAGGTTACCCTAGTGGCCATGATTTACTGATATGGGTACCTTGGATGGTGAGAAATTGGGGGGTTTTCCATTTAGGGTTACACATGATAGATCTTAGCTCTCATAAGCATAGTGGTTTATTATTTGGATGTTTTTTGTTGATGCACCTTGTATATGATGTAGGTTTTCCATGAATATTCCATTTTAATTTATGAATCATTAATTCCATGCCTTTCACACCTCCCTTAGATAATAGATATTGATCTGTGGCCCTTTAAATGTTTTTTATGTGTGAAATGTTTTGTTTTATGCCTTATTATGTGATAAATATAATTATTTAGTTAAATATATCACACCAACTATTCGACTAAATCCACGATTGGAATTTGAGATTAATATTTGGAATTTAATTCATGGTTTTTCTATTTTAATAAACATGTGGCTTCTAAAATTATGAATTTTGGTTTCATGAAATATATTCAAGTGGTTTTATGTTTAAAATAAGCATGTATTTGGCTTCTAAAGCTTGTTTGACATGTGATGACAGATTTTGTCCCATTCGGCATTTTAATAAAAATGGATTTGGTTTGTAAATTTATTATGAGTTACTAAAATTTCATGTGACTCCATAGATCTTGATGTATGTTTGTCTAGCTATATTTTTGAAAAATTTGGTCACTTTTTTAATGTGATGAAATGTTCCCAAGAATTTTTTTGAAAAAGGTTTTGTAAATTTTTCACACCCATTTAATGCTTATAAATATAATTACACCCTTATCCTTTAAAATTTATATGATCACTCATTGGTCATAAATATTTTCCTTGAGTTTTAAAAAGGGAAGTGGAATGTTTTTTTCATGTAAAACATGTTGAAAATCATACTTCAATATAATGTATTTCAATCATGAAGTTTATATTTATTTTATTTTAAATGAATTTCATTTGGGACATATTTTTCGGGATGGCCTACTAAGGTTTAATACTCATGGTGAGAGTTTTCTTTTTGTTTTTAGCTTGTGGTGAAGATCGCAACTTGGTAATGATCGTTGTGGGTGATTGTTTTACTTGGTATTAGAGTGCAACTCTTTGGGTCACATGGAAGTTTTTTTTGTTATTTTCAGGTTTTCATTCAAATATTTCATGTATATATTTTTCATATTTTCATATTATTATGTAAAATATGTTTATTTGGAAATATACTATGTTTTTAGTCTGCTTTGTTATCTTTCCATTGTTTGTCATTTATTTATTATTGGAAAAAATTATTCCCTTTGTCTACTCTATTGATGAGTGATACCAGTTGTCATACCATGGGGATTTGGAAATACCTTTCACCCTTATCGCAGAATATATTCGGTTACTTGTATGGTGTCAACCTAGTTTGGATTGTGACATGCTCCCAAAACCTAGCCAACAGATGTATTTTGAAATCTCATCAGGTATCTAATGGGATTATTCTACCACAGACTATGGTTTTCTATATTTTTCTATTATCATATCTATACATCTATCATTCCATAGAGTTTGACCATTTCCAAAATATATTTTTTACACTTCAAGGACGTCTAAATATACTACCTATATGTTCAATTCTTGAAATTTAAACTTACAAAAAAAAATCAATATATTCATGACCATTATCTTATTCATCTATTATATAAATCAACATATTTTTTAAAATCCAAACCATAATGTTTATAATTCCTAGGAATCCCAACCCATCATTCACCCACGTTAACATTTACCTATATAGGTCATGAACTCTTTTTTATATCTTTGTGTTCTCTCATCAGATGTATATAATTTTTTTACGAGAGTCTAACTTCATAGAGTATTAATAATGAAATTCTTCTTCATATACTCATTGTGATTATGAAAATTTATGTCATGCTCACTTTGTAACATCCCAAGTATGTAATGAATAATAGATATTTTTATCTATGTCTATTAATGATTAGATAGTGTTTTAGAGGCTTAAAATGAAAATAAATCCAATCTTATGCATGGAATACACTAATATTTTTAAAAGATTGTTTTACAGCCTTTTGATGGAAAACCATTTTTTAATCTATCTTTTGAAAATTTAATAAACTATTTTTATCAAAATAAACTTATTCTTTATGATTGGGACATCAAAATTTACTTTGTGTGAATTTTTGGTATTTTTCTGACAATGTTTATTTTTTAATGAATAGTGAAAAATACTGCATTTTACATCAAAACTACTTTTTAATCTTATTTATTTATATGATTAGATTATCTTTTGAATTGGTTTTGAAGTAAAATTAGAATATATTTTTACCATTTAATCCAATGGTGTTCATTGGATTCAATTTCACTTTGAAATTGGACTTAAACTAGTGTCAATCTTTTGATACTTATTGTTTCATAAAAACACGCTATTTGTCATGACAGCGGGAATTAGTTATTAAATTAATTAATGCAACTTACATGTTCTGAATTTTTTATAATAGACATCATTTTTGAATTCAGAATATCAAATATAGCTTAGGTTTATGTTTTGGTATCTTTCTGAAAAACTTCAATTTTTGATGAATAGTGAAACCACTAAGTGGTAGTTAAAGAAACTGATTTTTCGTTTAAATGAAACTTTTCCACTTCTGTGTTTTGATTTTCAAAAATCCGACATACATGGTTTTCATTACGAAGTAAAATGTGGTTCAATGAGATTAAAATAATTTTTTGATTAATAGTAACTTTTAAGTTCTTAATCGCGATTAGTGGTAATTAGTATAGTTTGAGGTAAAAATAATGCTTTAATAATATGAAATTACCTAGACACATGTCCTACCCTCATTGGATGTTTCATGGCCGACCAAGAAAATCCATGGGTCAACTTGGGGACCCCATGGAGCCACTTTGGTTGGGAAATGACATAAATAACTTTTTATTTAATGTAAAAGTAAAAATGTCACAAACATAATATGTTTTACGAAAACAATTTTTATATGGGTTTATACAAATCAGATGTTTTACTATAAATATTCATTGGAAAGATATAACTATTTCCTACATCATAGTAATTTTTTTATAATTTTTTGACATTAAATAAATAAATGTATTTATGACATCCTAATGATGTAGCGATTACCTCATTAATAAAGGATTTAAATAAAATGAAAAGATAATGTAAAATAGATGACCTACACATGTACAAAACCTATTGGATGGGTGGATTTCGAACCCGTATCACCTTATCCTAGAATTATATCAATGGGGGACTATTTAAATCCGAAACTCATTTTCAAATAAAGTAATATTTCTTTACTTTCCAAGAGTGGTCCTCCTCTCCTCTTATAAAAGGCCCCCACCTCTACCTCCTTACCCACACATCCAAAGGCTTTGGCTCGGCCAACCCCTGCCCATTTGGTCTCTCAACTTCCCTCTCTTACTCCTTGAAGCCTCACTATGGGCATAAGTCTTCCCAATGAAGCCTTTGAGCTCAAACCAAAGGGAGTTACCCGATTTTAAGGTAAAATCTTCACTTGAGTCCGTTTGTTTTATTTTGCTTCTCCAACCCCCTAAACCCTTTTTATTCATTTATTTTGTAACAAATCCAGTATCTTCAATATACTAGGATGTTGTTATAAGAAGTATTCGAGCAAAACTTACACACACCTACATCTAATGGTTAACGAACATACTGTTTCTGTGGATGGTGAATTTATGCCTCCCGAAACGATGATTGTTCAACATTCTTTTAACACCTTCAAAGGTGGCCATTAAGATGTCACAATATTTATATATGATATATAATGTGTTTATGTTTTCATTAGCTTCTGTATTTTCCTTTTTGGTCATACCTTTATGGTTTCCATTATGGGTGAACGCGATATCTTCATTTAAGGAAGTGCGGACTACCTCCCCCTCAAAGTGATTTGATTCGTTAAATACCATATATGGGATGTATAAAGGATGGAACTATGATATTATATATGATATTATACTGGAATTATAATATACATTTATATCATTATGATTCCATTCTATAAAATACGAAGTAGAAATGAAAGTAGCGTTCATGCGTACATACGGCTTACCGTCTCCATGAACGGTGCATTTCATTTCTTACCTCTAAATGATTTTGTAATATTATAAATGCATGCATGTACTGGATATATATGACATATATGATATCTACATCATGAATACCATTCTGGATATAATGGATACATGAAAAACTTGTGATTATAAAGGGTTTATTTTTGACTCAAGTACCAATGATCGTTAAAATGACCGTTATTAACTTAAATAATTACATAGTGTTCATGAAATGGTAATAAGTGATATAAAAGGACTAATGAACTTGAAAAAGGTTCTTAAGAAATTATAAATTAACTCAAGTTTATTATTCAGGACATTAAAGAATGATTGAGTCAAGTCGGACCCGAGGTATGGGACTTCATCTCAATCTCCTTTCATTGAGGCATATTTTTTTTATACACAACCTTCTTTTATATGGTGTATAAACCCCTTTTACTTTTACGTTTATTCAAAAGGAATCTTTTTTATATGAAGCATTTACTAAATGAAAAAAGGGAATGTTTTTTTGTCATACGTATGCGGTGACAATGACTTCTCCGCCGTCGTGACCATTATTTGAGTTTCGGCTTCCTCTATAAGCCATACTTTTTTTTAAATGAAAAATAAATACCATGTTTTACTTTTCGTTCATTTTGGTATTTAAAAGGGTTTTGATAATGTTTTTATTCTATCACTGTGATTGATATCTTGTGATTGAAATGTGGAAATGTTATGCATCTTTTATGTATGTTTTATGTGATACAATTATGTTATGGTTCTTGGGAATTATTATGAAGACGGGTGGTTCCGTGATAAAATAAAGGCGGGTGAGCCCGATATAGCTCTCCAATGCATTGGGTAACGCGAAGGAGTGAAACGTTAAGGTTTCTCTGATGAGATTTAGGGAATATACTTTGATGGGTATTCCAAACGTAACCAAGAGGGTTACTCCCTACGTAAGAATGTTATGAATGCCTCAAGTTACCTTTATGTCTTATGATTTCTATGATTTATTCATGTTTTGATGAGGTATGTTAATGTTCTTATGTTTTATGGGTAAAGTATGATCTCATTATTATGTATATATGTACCCATGTTTCCTTTCCATATTTTTATATCCCTTACTGAGCTTTTTATGCTCATCCCATGTTTTTTTTGAAAAGTTTTTCACAGGTCAAGGGAAAGGTACATGATATGATGATAGTGTCAAGGAAGTGTCAAGAAATAATCCATGTTTTATTTTAAATATGTTTCCATTGATGGGAATGAAGAATACTATCTTTTTGTAACCACTTTGTTTATATGTGGAATGTAATGCTTGTTTTATGATCTAATTCTCTAAAACTCTAAACCCGAAAAGATCCTCAATGTGTAATCTTGTATTAACTCAAGATTAAGTAAGGTTTAAGGTTGGGGCCTTATATTTGGTATCATAGGTCAGTTTAGATAACTTTAGGAGTTAGAATTCTATTAAATGATTATCCAAAAATATTTTTTTATGGTCTAATTGAAGTGATATAGTATTTGAAGATTACCATGTTGCTTCATCTAAGACATGTTTGTTCAGAATGGTTTTCCGCAGAGGAAACAGGGAAGCAGTGCTAGGAAGGCATACAGAAGGAAATAACCTTCCGAATCAGCATCCTGAGATGGTCATAATTGGAACTGAATAGTTTGTTACAGTAATGGCACATTTGACTCAAGCGATAAATGGTGGTGGTATCCATGCATGAGATCAGCCAGATCAACCACAGAGGAACATGTCAGTGGTGGAACATTTCATGAGGCAACATCCCCCATCATTCAGAGGATCATCTAACCCTGTACTAGCTGAAGGGTGGATTAAAGCACTGGAGAAGATTTTTGATGTCATGGGGTGTTTAGACAATCAAAAGGTTAGTCTTGCTATTTACCGCTTGGAGGGTGAAGCAGATCAGTGGTGGTCGATGGTTAAAAATATCAGGGACGCTGATGAGATTGATGCTCTCGACTGGGATGAATTCAAAGGTATGTTTCTTGAGAAGTATTTTCCTAAGGCTGTTCGACTTAGGATGGAAAAGAAATTCTTGAAATTGAGGCAAGAGGAAGACTCAGTGGCTACCTATGATGAAAGGTTCACTCGATTGGCAAGGTATGCACCAAATTTTATCCGAGACCTTGACAGTAAAATCAATCATTTTTACTCAGGATTAATGCCAAAATATCAAAGGGCATTAGCTTCTCGTGAGTTTAAAAGTTATGAAAAGCTTGTTCGATGTGATGAGAAGGTGAAAATGGAGTTTATCGATGATCAAGTGTTCTATAACAACCAGCAGAAGAAGAGACCGAGGTGGCATGAGAAAGGTAAGAATTCTTCAAAAAATTCTGATGGTAAGAAAAATAAGTTTCTAGTTTGTGATAAATGTGGCAAAAGGCATGCTTGGGAATGTCTTCTGAATTTTGGAATGTGCTACCGATGTGGTAAGATGGGACATAAGGCTTGTGATTGCACTGAAAAGGATCAAGGTGAAGGTAAGACCAAATTTGATTTACAGTTAGTGAAATGTTATAAGTGCAATGAGATGGGTCACTATGCAAACGAGTGTCCGACAAAGAGCTTGAGTGATGGGAAGCAGTTGGACTACAAGCAGAAAGGGGTGGCGAAATCCTTTGCAACTACTTCGGCAGATGTCGGGCCATCAAATGAAGTTGCATCAGGTACTTTTTTTTGTTTTTTCAGATTATGCCAGTGTGTTGTTTGATTCGGGGTCTACACATTCTTTCATCTCTGAAACCTTTTCTAGTAAAATGTGAATACCATCTCAAGAATTGACTCCTGAACTTTTGGTAAAAACACTTGGGGGGAATGTTGAGGCAAAAAAATTTTATAAGAATCTTCCTATCCTTATCTGTGGAAAGAACCTACTTGAAAACCTTATTGTTCTACCTCTAGTAGATTTTGATGTTATCCTAGGTATGGATTGGCTCTCTATTTACCATGCTAAGATTGACTGTAGAGATAAAGAAGTTTCTTTTCAGAAAGACTTTATGTTTGTGTACAAGAATGAACCCTTACTATTGATAACTTATCAAGAGGCCGAGAATCTTGTAAAAGATGGAAATGAATGTTACCTTGCACACATCGTTGAAAATAAAGGATCTGTTCAGATTAATGATGTGCTAGTGGTAAATGAGTATCCTGATGTTTTTCCTGATGAGTTTCCTGGAATAATACCAGATCAGGAAGTTGAATTTACTGTTGACTTAGTTCCTGATTCTAAGCCAATTTCAAAACCCCCTTATCCGATGGCTCAAATTGAACTTTTAGAGTTGAAAGAGCAATTGCATGATTTATTAGAGAAAGGTTTCATTCGACCTAGAACATCACCATGGGGTGCTCCTGTCTTGTTTGTTAAAAAGAAAGATGGTTCAATGAGACTTTGCATTGATTATAGAGCCTTGAATAACATCACTGTTAAGAACAAATATCATTTCCCTCATATTGATGATTTGTTTGATCAGCTCCAGGGAGCTCATCATTTTTCAAAGATTGACTTAATATCGGGGTACCATCCGCTGAAGTTAAATTAAGCAGACATTCCGAAGACAGAGTTCCGTACAAGATATGCCCATTATGAATTTGTAGTAATGCCTTTTGGGCTAACCAATGCACCTGCTGTATTCATGGACTTAATGAATATAATTTTCCATGAGTTCTTGGATAAGTTTGTGGTGGTTTTCATTGATGATATTTTAGTGTTTTCTAAAAGTAAAGAGGAGCATGAAAGACATTTAAGGGTGATCTTGCAAACCTTAAAAGAAAATAAACTATATGGAAAATTCAGCAGGTGTGAGTTTTGGTTGCAACAAATTTCGTTCCTTGGTCACATTGTTTTTAAAGATGGGATAACTGTTGATCCTACAAAAACAAAAGTTGTGGAAGACTGGCCAAGACCCACAAATGTAACTGAGATTCGTAGCTTCCTTGGTTTGGCAGGCTATTACCGAAGGTTTGTTAGAAATTTTTCACGGTTATCTAGTCCAATGACTAAGCTAACTTGGAAGGGTGTTAAGTTTATCTGGACAAAAGAATGTGATGATTGTTTTCAGGAATTGAAAAGAAGATTGGTGAATGCTCCAGTTTTGGCACTACCTTCCAGGAATGGTGAGTTTTTTATCTACAGTGATGCTTCATTGAAAGGACTTGGTTGCGTCCTAATGCAGAAGGATCAAGTAATTTCTTATGCTTCACGATAGTTGAAAACTCATGAGGTAAATTACCCTACAATGATTTGAATTAGCTGCTGTTGTTTTTGCTTTAAAAATTTGGAGGCATAATTTGTATAGAGTAAAGTGTGAAATATATACCGATCACAAAAGTTTAAAGTATATATTCACTCAGAAAGAGTTAAACATTATATATAGGAGATGGTTGGAATTAATCAAGGATTATGATTATACAATTCATTACCATCCGTGAAAAGAAAATAAGGTGGCTGATGGTTTGAGTCGAAAAAGTAATGCTTCATTAACAATGTTGCGTTTGGAACGTTATCCTTTGGTTAAAGATTTGATGAACTTTGGCATAGAAGTTGTTGGTGCAGGAAGTTCTTCTGTTTTGTTTCAGGTATCAGTGAGATCATCTCTATCAGATAGAATCAAGCAAGCACAGAAGCAAGACACTGAGTTATAGAAAAAGGTAGAGCTGGTTCAGAAAGGTAAGTTGCCTGAATTCAACATTGATAATGATTGCATTTTGAGATTTGGGAAGAGATTGTGTGTGCCTTGTGATTCACAGTTGAAGAGAGAGTTGTTATGTGAAGCTCATAGTTCTCAGTTTTCAGTTCATCCAGGCAGTACTAAGATGTATAGAGATCTTCGGGAGTATTACTGGTGGGATGGAATGAAAAGAGATATTGCTGATTTTACTGTGAAGTGTTTGACTTGTCAGCAGGTTAAAGCAGAGCGGCAGTTACCGAAAGGGATGCTTCAGCCTCTACCAGTTCTATAGTAGAAATGGGAGAATATATCCATGGAATTTGTTGTGGGATTGCCGAAGACATCTCGAGGTAATAATGCAATATGGTTTATTGTTGATCGCTTGACTAAATCTGCTCATTTCCTTGCTATACGAGATAAGTTTTCCCTAGATCAACTTTCCCGTTTGTATCATAAAGAGATAGTCAGGTTACATGGAGTTCCTCTTTCCATTGTATCTGACCGTGATCTCAGGTTCACTTCTAACTTTTGGAAAGGCCTTCAGAAGTCGTTCGGTACTGAATTAAATTTTAGTATAGCTTTTCATCCTCAACCAGATAGGCAGTCAGAACGAACAATTCAGACCTTGGAGGATATGCTACGAGCTTGTTCGATGGATTATCAGGGAAGTTGGGACTAACATCTTTCTTTGATTGAATTTTCATATAATAACAGTTTTCATTCTAGTATACAGATGGCACCATTTCAGTCATTATATGGGAAGCGGTGTCGAACTCCAGCTTTCTGGGATGAAGTGGGTGAAAGGAGTTGATGGGACCAGAATTGGTAGAAGAGATGGCAGAAAAAGTTCAGTTGATTCAGAAGCACATGATAACAGCTCAGAGTAGGCAGAAGAGTTAGGCGGATAACCGGAGGAAGGATCTATCTTTCGAGGTAGGTGATCATGTTTTTCTCAAGGTTTCTCCTTTGAAAAGTGTGATATGATTTGATAAGAAAGGAAAGCTGAGTCCAAGGTTTATTGGACCATATGAAATTCTGGAGAGAGTTGGATCAGTTTCATACCGGGTGGCTTTACCTCCGAGTTTATCTCAGGTACACAATGTTTTTCATGTTTCGATGTTGAGAAAGTACATGCTAGATCCATATCATGTTTTGAGTCCAGAGGTAGTTCAGCTGGAAGAGAACCTATCTTAGGAGGAACAACCGGTCTAGATTCTTGACCATAGGGAGCATGTGTTACGGAATAAGTTGATTAATCAGGTAAAGGTTTTGTGGAAAACCACATGATGGAAGAGGCAACATGGGAATCTGAAAATGCAATGAGGGATAAGGACCCCCATTTATTCGATAAGTAAATAAATTGTGGGAACTCAATTTTCTAAAGGGGTGAAGGATGTAACATCCCAAGTAAATAATGAATAATTGATATTCTTATCTATGTCTATTAATGAATTAGATAGTGTTTTAGAGGCTTAAAATGAAAATAAATCCAATCTTAAGCATGGAATACACTAATATTTTTAAAAGATTGTTTTACTGCCTTTTGATGGAAACCCATTTTTGAATATATCTTTTGAAAATTTTATAAACTATGTTTGTCAAAATAAACTTATTCTTTATGATTGGGACATCAAAATTTACTTTGTGTGAATTTCTGGTATTTTTCTGACAATGTTTATTTTTTAATGAATAGTGAAAAATACTGCATTTTACATCAAAACTGCTTTTTAATCTAATTTATTTATATGATTAGATTATGTTTTGAATTGGTTTTGAAGTAAAATTAGAATATATTTTTACCATTTAATCCAATGGTGTTCATTGGATTCAATTTCACTTTGAAATTGGACTTAAACTAGTGTCAATCTTTTGATACTTATTGTTTCATAAAAACCCACTATTTGTCATAACAGCGGGAATTAGTTATTAAATTAATTAATGCAACTTACATGTTTTGAATTTTGTAAAATAGACATCATTTTTGAATTCGGAATATCAAATATAGCTTAGGTTGATGTTTTGGTTTCTTCATGAAAAACTTCAATTTTTTATGAATAGTGAAACCACTAAGTGGTAGTTAAAGAAACTGATTTTTCGTTTAAATGAAACATTGCCACTTCTGTGTTTTGATTTTCAAAAATCCGACATACATGGTTGTCATTAAGAAGTAAAATGTGGTTCAATGAGATTAAAATAATTTTTTGGTGAATAGTAACTTTTAAGTTCTTAATCGCGATTAGTGGTAATTAATGTAGTTTAAGGTAAAAATAATTCTTTAATAATATGAAATGACCTAGACACATGTCCTACCCTCATCGAATGTGTCATGGCCGACCACGACAATCCATGGGTCAACTTGGGGACCCCATGGAGCCACTTTGGTTGGGAAATGACATAAATAACTTTTTATTTAATGTAAAACTAAAAATGACACAAACATAATATGTTTTACGAAATCAATTTTTATATGGGGTTATACAGGTCATATTTTTTACTATAAATATTAATTGGAAGGCTAAAAATATTTCATACATCATAGTAGTTTTTTATAATTTTTTGACATTAAATAAATACATGTATTTATGACATCACAATGATGTAGCGATTACCTCATTAATAAAGGATTTAAATAAAAATGAAAAGATAATGTTAAATCTATGACCTAAACATGTCCAAACCCTATTGTATTGGTGGATTTCGAACCCGTATCACCTTATCCTAGAATTATATCAATGTGGGACCATTTAAATCCGAAACTCATTTTCAAATAAAGTAATATTTCTTTACGTTCCGAGAGTGCTCCTCCTCTCCTCTTATAAAATGCCCCCACCTCTACCTCCTTACCCACACTTCCAAAGCCTTTGGCTCGGCCAAACCCTTCCCATTTGGTCTCTCAACTTCCCTCTATTGCTCATTGAAGCCTCACTTTGGGAAGACGTCTTCCCAAGGAAGCCTTTGAGCTCAAACCAAAGGGAGTTACCCGATTTTAAGGTAAAGTCTTCACTTGAGTCCGTTTGTTTTATTTTGCTTCTCCAACCCCCTAAACCCTTTTTATTCATTTCTTTTGTAACAACTCCAATATCTTCAATATACTAGGATGTTGTTATATGAAGGATTCGAGCTACACTTACACACACCTACATCTAATGGTTAACGAACATACTGTTTCCGTGGATGGTGAATTTATGCCTCCCGAAACGATGATTGTTCAACATTCATTTAACACCTTCAAAGGTGGCCATTAAGATGTCACTATATTTATATATGATATATAATATGTTTATGTTTTCCTTAAGCTTCTGTATTTTTCCTTTTTGGTCATACCTTTATGGTTTCCATTATGGGTGAACGCGATATCTTCATTTAAGGAAGTGCGGACTACCGCCCCCCCAAAGTGATTTGATTCGTTAAATACCATATGTGGGACGTATAAAGGATGGAACTATGATATTATATATGATATTATACTGGAATTATAATATAACTTTATATCATTATGATTCCATTCTATAAAATATGAAATAGAAATGAAAGTAGCATTCATGCGTACGTACGGCTTACCGTCTCCATGAACGGTGCATTTCATTTCTTACCTCTAAATGATTATGTAATATTGTACATGCATGAATGTACTGGATATATATGACATATATGATATCTACATCATGAATACCATTCTGGATATAATGGATACATGAAAAACATGTAATTATAAAGGGTTTATTTTTTACTCAAGTACCAATGATCGTTAAAATGACCGTTATTAATTTAAATAATTGCATAGTGTTCATGACATGGTAATAAGTGATTTAAAAGGAATAATGAACTTGAAAAAGGTTCTTAAGAAAGTAGAAATTAACTCAAGTTTATTATTCAGGACATTAAAGAACGATCGAGTCAAGTCGGACCCGAGGTATGGGACTTCGTCTCAACCTCCTTTCATTAAGGCATATTTTGTTTTATACACAACCTTCTTTTATACGGTGTATAAACCCCTTTGACTTTTACGTTTATTCAAAAGGAATCTTTTTTATATGAAGCATTTACTAAATGAAAAAAGGGAATGTTTTTTTTTCATACGTATGCGGCGACGATGACTTCTCTGCCGCCGTGACCATTATTTGAGTTTCGGCTTCCTCTACAAGCCATTCATTTTTTTTAATGAAAAATAAATACCATGTTTTACTTTTATTTTACTATGGTATTTAAAATGGTTTTGATAATGTTTTTATTATATCACTGTGTTTGATATCTTGTGATTGAAAGGTGAAAATGTTATGCATCTTTTATGTATGTTTTATGTGATACAATTATGTTATGGTTCTTGGGCATTATTATGAAGACGGGTGGTTCCGTGATAAACTAAGGGCGGGTGAGCCTGATATAGCTCTCCAATGCATTGGGTATCGCGAAGGAGTGAAATGTTAAGGTTTCTCCAAAGAGATTTAGGGAATATACTGTGATGGGTATTCCAAATGTAACCAAGAGGGTAACTCCCTACGTAAGAATGTTATGAATGCCTCAAGTTACCTTTATGTCTTATGATTTCTATGATTTATTCATGTTTTGATGAGGTATGTTAAAGTTCTTATGTTTTATGGGTAAGGTATGATCTCATTATTATGTATATATGTACCCATGTTTCCTTTCCATATTTTTATATCCCATACTGATCTTTTTATGCTCATCCCAAGTTTTTTTTGAAATTTTTTTCACAGGTCAAGGGAAAGGTACATGATATGATGATAGTGTCAAGGAAGTGTCAAGAAATAATCCATGTTTTATTTTAAATATGTTTCCATTGATGGGAATGAAGAATAATATCTTTATGTAACCACTTTGTTTATATGTGGAATGTAATGCAAGTTTTATGATCTAATTATCTAAAACTCTAAACCCGAAAAGATCCTCAACGTGTAATCTTGTATTAACTCAAGATTAAGTAAGGTTTAAGGCTGGGGCCTTATACTCTTGTCATACTTTGGAACATTTTACTCCAAATCGTATATGCATTGTTTCATAATATCAATTTTATCACCTAATAAACTCAATATAAACCTCTATTATTATGATAATATAATGGATAAATAATAACATCAATCATAAGAAAAAAAATGGTAAAATAATTTATAACCATATTGAACTTCTCATAATAATAAATTTACCCTAAAATCGAAAAATATTTAATTGTTCTCTCCACAGTCTAAATCACCTACCAATAAAGAAATCCAATATAATAATAATACCAAGATGATAAATTTTCATACTAAAAAAATATAGTCATTTACATACAGTAATTAATAATTAAATTGAATAAATATCTATATAAAATAATCAAAATTTAAAATTAGAAAAAAATTAAATAAAACAATCAATTCACAATTAATAAAATTATAGTGAATCGAGAAAATAATGCATACACATAAAAAGATTATTATATTTTAAATAAAAGTAAATCTTGTTACACATGTTAAAAAACCCCATAATCATTCCCTAAACCACCAAGTTATAAAAATGTTTCTATATATCAATCAAAAATATTATAATATTTACTTTTTTCAATAAAATCAATTTATATTTGAAAAACCATTAAAATATACTAAATCCAATAACCTTTTCATCAATTATCCTAAAATGAATAACTCAATCAATTGTATTACATTAATTAAATTATCTAGATAATCTACTTAAAGTAAAATTGACATATAAATAAGTTTTATACATACTTCATGGAACAATATAAGGTTTTACATTAAAAAAATTTCTAAAAACCCAAACCTAAAAAATCTATTACCACATAATAGTAGACAACCATAGTAAAACATTATTTAAATTACTATTTAACGCCATAAATCCAAATTAATTTAGTCACCCATAATAATATAATTAATAAAATATCATATAGTTTAAATTAGGTTTGTTTATTTTTCAAATAAATTCCTTTTAAAACTGGTTAACTGCCACATGAATAACCTCTTATATTTATAGTATGAGGGACAACCCTCAAAATATGAGAACCAATTCCTGGTACCATCACCCAAAAATAGTAGTCCTATATAACACCAATATTTTATAAGTTTTCCCTTTTATATAATATTTATGTAGTCGATTTATTTTATTACATTCAACACTTATTTCAAATGAATTGTGTGATCCTATTGAAATATTATTATTAAATATGATATTTATCACATAAAAATTATATTTTAATATATTAATCACTCTACTTAAAATGAAAAAATTATTTTATACACATTAATAAGATTAATTTGTTGGTTATAAATTGATAAAAACATTTTAATTAAAAAAAATTATGTTTTTCCAAAATAAAACATTTTTTATGATAATAGTTTGTTTCTATATTAATATATTAAATAAATCATAATTTATAAATTATTTTAATGAAATTTATAGATTATATTTTCAATAAAAGGTTTTATCATTCATAAAATTGTTTAAAGTAGGCATTAGATATAGATAAATAATTTTTTATGCATCAAAATGATTTTTCAAAGAAAAAAATTACCAATAGTGTAAAACCCCAAGCTTCCATGGTACACTTCTCTTTGAATAATACAGTAGCGTGTGTTGTACGCAACCTCGAGTTCTAACACACCGCGACCAATCAAAATAGCCGTTATGAATAGTAATAACCGCATTTTGAAATTTTATAAATTGTATTTTTTCAAACTGGACTTCATTTTTGGATTTGGAATATCAAAATTATCTTTTGATGAATTTTTGGTATTTTTATGAGAACTTCGAATTTTTTATGAATAGTGAAAAATACTAAACATTAGTTAAAAACAACTTTTTTTACTCAAAATAATTTATTGTAATAAATTATTCTATTGAGTGGTTTTAAAGTATAAGTATAATATATTTTTACCATTTTATCCAATGTTGGTCATTATAATTTATCTCACTTTGAAATTGGACATAAACAATTGTCAATCATTTGATTGATATTGTTTCTTAAAAACACACTACTTGTTTTGAAATTTGGAATAATATTTAAATTAATTATTACAATATCAGTGTTTAGAATTTTGTAAAATGGATTCCATATTTGTAATCAGAAGGTCCAAATTATGTAATTATGACTCTTTTGTTTTTGGACATTATGAATAGTAATGACGATAATTATCTTTAATAATCATAATTAATTAGTAATCATGTAGTTAAGGGTAATAAAATAATATCATAATAATATAAAATGATCCCAAAATGTGTCGTAATGCTATTGGTTGTGTCATGTCCGACCATAGGATTCCTTGTGCCAACTTAGGGACCCCATGAAATCACTTTTGTGTGATAGTGACATTTTAACATTTTATTTTTTTTAAAATGAAAATATAACAAAAGTATGTAACACCTAAGTAAAACAGTTTTAATTTTGTCTACATAAATGATCTTAGACACTATAAATATTCATTGGAAGATAAAAAGATTTTCTACATCATGGTTTTTTAATAATTTTTAGACATTAAATAAATAAATTTATTTATGACACCATGATGATGCAGTGATTACCTCATTAATGAATGATTTATATAAAATTAAAAGATAAGGTAAAATATAAGAATTAAACTTGTATAAAACTTATTTTATGGGTAGATTTCAAACCCTTATCATCTTATCCTCGAAATATATCATTGTGGGGCCTTTAAAATCCGAAAATACTTTTATAATAAAGTAATATTTCAATCTTTTCAAAAGTGCCCCTCCTCTCCACTTATAAAAGGCCCCCACTTCTACCACCTTATTCACACCTTAAAATCCATTTGTCTGGCCCAAACTCTTCCCAAATAATCTCTAAAATTCCATATAATACTCCTAGAAGCCTCACTGTGGGAAGAAGTCTTCCCAATGAAGCCTTTGTCTCAAATAAAAAAGAGTTACCCGATTTTAAGGTAATGTCTTCTCTTATGTTCTTTTGTTTTATTTTTCTTCACCAACCACTTAAACCATTTTTATTACATTATTTTGTAACCACACAAGTATATTCAATATACTTGGATTTTTTTATGAGAAATATTTCATTTACACATACACACACCTTCGCCTAATGGTTAAAGAACATATTGTTTCTGTGGGTGGCGAATTACTGCCTCAAGAAAGGATGATTGTTCAATCTCCTTTTAACACCATTAATGGTGGCCAGTAATATGTCATAATATTTATATATTATATTTATTATATTTATGTTTTCCTTATGCTTATTTATTTTTAATGTATAGAAAACTATTATGGTTTCCATTATGGATAAACACGATAATTTCATTTTAGGATGTGCGAATTACCACCCCCTCAAAGTGATTTGAATCGTTAATGCCATATGTGGGACATATAAAAGAAGGGGTTAAATTATAATATATATCATATTATTTTGGAATTATAATATACCTTTATATCATCAGGAATTTATTCCATTAAATATGAAATAGAAATGAATGTAGCATTCATGCGTACGTACGACTTACTGTCTCCATGAACGGTGCATTTCATTTCTAACCTCTAAATGTTATGTAATATTATAAATGCATGTATATACTGGATATATATGATATATATGATATCAAGATAATTAATATAATTCTAGAGATAATGGATATTTTACCACGTGAACAACATGTAATTATAAGAAGTTTATTGCTGGCTCAAGTACCGAAGATCGACAAAACGACCATTATGAACATAAATGACTACATAATTTTCTTAACATGGTAATATGTGATATAAAAGGAATAATGAACATTAAAGGGTTCTTAATCAAGTAGATATTTACTCTAGTATATTATTTAGTATATTAAAGAACAATCGAGTCAAGTAGGACACAAGGTAGGGGACTTGGTCTTAATCTCCTTTCATTGAGGCATATTTTATTTTATAGACAAATTTATTTTATATGGTTTATAAACCCCTTTGACTTTTACTTTTATTCAAAAGGAATATTTTTATAATAATATTTTTACTAAATGAAAAAATGAATGTTTTGTCTTACGTACAAGGCGACAATGGCTTCTCCACCGCCATGACCATTATTTCAGTTTCGGCTTCCTCTAAATGCCATTAGTTTTTTTAAATGAAAAATAAATACCATGTTTTAATTTTATTTTATTTTTGTATTTAAAATGGTTTAGATAATGTTTTTATTATATAATTTTTTTTATTGACATCTTGTGATTGAAATTTGGAAATGTTATGTTTCCTTTATGGATGTTTTGTGTGATACGATTATGTTATGGGTCTTGGGCATTGATTATGATATGATTAAACCTTTTCATATAAGGAATGCATTGGAATTAGTAAGTGATGGGTGGAGCCCGCTATAGCTCTTTGATGCATCGGTAGGTCTCATGAGACTAAATAGTGTCTTGGCACGAGGGCTTGAAAAATCATATTTGTAGTCTTCGCACGAGGCCCTGGCTACGTTGTTACGATAGTCTAGAATTATGCATTCCATCATTATGACAGTTGTTATTGATATTTCATGTGATTATTCGACTATTAGAGTATCCATGTGAATATGTAAATGTCATTATTTCATTTAATGTTTTCAATATTATGTTGAAGTTCAAGTGTAAAAGGCTTTCATTTTAGTTATACATTGCCTTAAATGTTATGTTTATTTATGAAAGTTTCCGCTATATTGTTATCCTTATTTAGCATCTGAGCACACCCCTTTCTATGTTTTATTTTTCTCAGTATGTGAAGAAATATTTTATGACTAACCTGCAAGGATAGTCTGATGAGCATATGAATGTGGACTACAAATACTATGTTATTGTAGTTTTTCACTTTATGATGTAATGTAACATTTATGAATGCATATAGTGTTTACAAGGCTACTAAACTAATCGGTCATTTGAGACATGATCTTTTGTGATCATGCCAATGTTACGTAATAATTCATCGACTCTTGGTAATTTTGGTCGGGGCGTTACAGTTGGTATCCGAGGGAGGTTAGTACTAACTTTGGAAGCCTGATTTAGATATATTGTGATTAGAGAACATAGTCCTAAGAAAGACATTGAGGATTAGTATAGAATAACATCCTAGAATTTTGATAAAGTATATATTTTGTGTATTCTTGGAGCAATAAATCCTTGTCTAGATATGAGCAGGTAGAGGCGGCTCTGGAACTGATGTACTTAGGGGTAAAACTAGAAAACACCGCTTTGAGCTAGACTCGAACGGGAACTGGGGCACAGCAACGGGCCTTGATTCACTCTATGTTACGACACACCAAGGGGATATGCTTAGAATAATTCATGATTTCTTTACAAACAGTTATGAAGTTTTTAATAGTATATACTCCCTCAAAGAAAACATTTTTATGATTATGGATTATATCCGTAAACAGTTCAATTAATGATTGGTGTTTTGCATGTTTGTTATTAAGTATTTCGATTCATAAACAAATCTAGTTTATGAAATAGTTTAGAAATGGTACATAGTGGTAGGAATGGAAACTATATTAATGCATGAACTCCATGTAGGGATTTCCCTCCTGCTCAAGATAATTATAGCGGATCTGGTGATGGAACTGGTGTTGATTAGCTATTCAGCATTCTGGGACAACTCACTCGGGTTATAAATAATAACCTTAACCGTATAGGGTATCCTGATCTACAACATGGAGAATCAATATTAGACCGCTTCATAAGGAAACAACCACCAACATTCAATGGTATTACAAATACATTAGTAGCTGAGGAATGGATATGTTCCCTAGAGAAAATATTTCAGGCTTTGGGGAGTAGTGAAAGGGAAAAAGTTGTCATGTAAGTTTATCACCTCACTGGAGATGTTGATCAATGGTTTTAATTGATAAAAAACACAGAGGAAGTTGATTAAGTATCCAATATGGAATGGACGTAGTTCAAAGAGATTTTCATAGAAAAATACTTTCCTCGTGACCATCGACCAGATATGGAAAGGCAATTTCTGAGTTTGAGGAAAAAGGGGGATGAGAATTTCATAAAGTATGAGGCTAACATTACAAGGTTAGCGAGGCATGCAGCAGATTATATACGTAACCCAAGAAGTAAGATTGATCATTTCTTTGATGGGTTAAAATTGTTTCTATGTCGAGCCTTAGTCTCACAATATTTCTCGTCGTACGAAGATATTTTCTCATGTGCTGTCAAGACAGAAAAATAATTCACTAAGTCATACGATTTTAAGGAAAAACAATAGATGAAGATATCTTTTAACCACTCTAGAAATGGAAATAAAGGGAAGAATGGAAAATTTGATTATACATCCTGCAGTAATTGTGGGAAGAAACACCCCAGTACTTCCTTGAAGGGAATGGGAGTTTGTTACAAGTGTGGTGAAAAAGGACACCAAGCTCATGATTTCAAGGGAAAGAGAGTTGATGTCAACCTGGAATGATATAATTGTAGAGAGATGGGACATTATGAAAATGAATGTCCTAAGAGTCAGGGGAACATACCTTAGAAAAGGCAAATAGATCAAGGCCAAGCTTATGTTATCACTACTACTGAAGTAGAAGCTCTGAAAGACGTGGTGGAAGGTAATTTAATGGTTTCCTCATGTTTAGAAAATGATTTATTGGATTCTGGATCATCACATTATTTCATATCTTCCCAGTTTTCTAAGAAAATTAGATATTTCCAATTTTATTTAACAACGGAGTCGTCAGTCAAAACTCTTTTGTGAAGTATCATTGCAATAATGTTTTGTGAATCAGTGCCCATTAGAGAGCATAAATGATCTATATCTGCTGATCACATCATCATACCCATGATTTAATTTTATATAATCCTCAGTATTGATTTTCTTTCGAACCAT
The DNA here is from genome assembly GCA_963277665.1 of Viscum album. Taxonomy (NCBI): domain Eukaryota; kingdom Viridiplantae; phylum Streptophyta; class Magnoliopsida; order Santalales; family Viscaceae; genus Viscum; species Viscum album. The sequence continues at coordinate 1,728,715,960 of OY728157.1, forward strand.
GATGTGAATATTTATTGTAAGAAGAAAGAGGTTATGATTTTTGACGATGATAAGGAACACCTTATCTTTAGAGTAGAATCATCACCACATAATTCTTATCTAGATCCACCCCCAGTAGCATAACTAAATTCACTTAATGGGGAGGAAGAGAATGAAATAATTGTGAGTGAGGAATGGAATGTTCAAATAGAGGATGTGCCTATTGTGAGAGAATATGTTGATGTGTTTCCAGAAGATTTTCTTGGGCATCCTCCAGAATGAGAAGTTGAGTTTTCTATTGACATAATGCCTAGTTAAAGTCCCATATCAAAGACCCCTTATAGAATGGCCACTGTGTAATTAGTTGAACTAAAGAAAAAACTAGAGGAATTGAGTAATAAGTGATTTATTCGCCCTTGTTTTTATCAATGGGAAGCCCCTGTTATTTTTGATAAAAAGATAGATGGATCTATGAGGTTATGTATCAACTATAGGGAGATCAATGCTATAACAATAAAGAACATGTATCCCCTACCTCGCATTGATGATTTATTTTCCCACCTGCTTGGAGCTCAATACATTTCAAAGATTGACCTTTGATCTGGATATCATCAGTTGTGTGTGAAGAAGCAAGACATTCAAAAGATAGCATTTCAAACCAGGTATGGGCATTAAGAGTTTACAGTAATTCCTTTTGGGACGACTAATGCACCCTATGTTTTCATGGATCTAATGAACATAGTTTAAAAGGAATATCTCGATGATTTTATTGTGGTATTTATTGATGATATCTTGGTATACTCCAAAATATATGAAGATCATGAAAATCACATGCGTATTATCCTAAAGACTCTTAGAAGACACGAATTATATGGGAAGTTTAGAAAGTGTGAATTCTGGATTCATGAGATCTCTTTACTTGGACATATTTTCTCTAAGGATGGAATCTCTATTGATCCTTCTAAGACAAGAAAAATCCAAGAATGGCCAACACCAATGAGTATACCGGAGGTAAGTGGTTTTATTGGTTTAGCATGTTATTTTCGATGTTTCGTCTAGAATTTTTTCCGATTGGCTAACCCATTAACAAAGCTCACACGTAAAGGGGTTAAATTTTTTTTGGACAAAAGAGTGTAAAGAATGTTTCGAAGAACTAAAGATAAGATTACTCAATGATCCAATATGTAATCTACCATCGGGATATGATGGGTTCGTTATTTATAGTGATGCATCGAAGAATAGACTTGGTTGTGTCCTTATACAGAATGATATGGCTATTGCTTATGCATTACGACAGTTGAAATTTCATGAGAAAAAAAAATCCTACTCATGACATCGAGTTAGAAGCTTTGATCTTTGTTTGATGTTATGGAGACAATACCTCTATGGTGAAAATTGTGAGATTTATACTGATCACAAGAGTTTTGAAGTAAATTTTCTCAAAAAAAGAACTCAACATGAGGCAAAAGAGATGGATTGAATTACTCAAGGATTGTGATTTCATGATACTTACCTCTTGGGGAAGGAAAATAAGGTAGATGATTTTTTGAGTAGAAAAGATCATGGAGTTTTGAACAATATGAAAATTGAAAGGGATTCTATTTTAATGGATCTAGTGAAGATGGACATGGTAATAACTATGGAAGGTGAAACATAAATACTTTTATAAATGGTGGCCAAACCATATTTACTAGAAAGGATTAATAGTTCTCAGACTGATGATGAAGAGTTTCAAAAGAAGATTAAAGCTGTTAATGATGGGAGATTAAGTGACTTTGTGTATGAAGATTGAATTTTGAAATTTTGGAAGAGACTTTGTGTTCCCGATATAGCTGGTCTAAAATGGGAATTATTGGATGTTGCTCATAGTTCCAATTTCACTATACACCTTTGTAGCACTAAGATGTATAGGGACTTGAATGAACATTTTTGGTGGGACAACATGTAGAGGGAGATATCTGATTTCGTGTCAAGATGCATGGTTTGTCAACAAGTAAAAGCTGGGAGGCATCTTCCTGGAGGAGTTATGAAACCTCTTCCCATACTTGAGTTGAAATTGGATAATATAACAATGTAATTTGTCATGGGACTACCAAAGAATACTTGAAAGAATGATGCAATATGGGTCATTTTTGATCTTCGTACCAACAAATCACATTTTCATGCTATAAGAGAAGATTTACCACTTGAATGTTTAGCAAGACTGTATATTAACAAAGTTGTAAGACTTCATGGAGTACCCCTATCAATTGTTTCGGATCGTGATCCCTGTTTTACATCAAGATTTTGGAAAAGTCTTCAGAAAGCCTTTGATACTGAACTTGGTTTGAGCACTTCCTACCACCCTCAAATAGATGGACAATTAGAACGAACTATTCAAACCTTAGAAGACACGTTGAGATCATTCTCACTTGACTTTCAGGGTATGTGGGATCAATATTTACCTCTGGTTGAATTTCCTATAATAATAGATTTCATTCAAGTATTCAGATGGCACTGTAAGATGCGTTATATGGAAAGAGATGTTGCACACCAACCTATTGGGATGACGTTTTTCAAAGAAAACTTGTAGGCCCAGAACTGGTGGAGGAAATGGTGGAAAATTTAAAGGTAATCTAAAACCACATCAAAGCAGCACAATGTAGGAAGAAGATTTATCCCGATAATTGAAGGAAGGATTTTGAATTTCATGTAGGAGATCACGTTTTATTGAAGTTATCTCTATGGAAGGGAGTTATACGATTCGGTAAGAAGGGAAAATTAAGTCCCAGGTACAACGGACCATTCAACATTCTAAAATGAATTGGTGTTGTAGATTACCATTTGGCAATGCGTCCAAGTCTCTCTGAAGTTCACGATGTGTTCCACATATCACCGTTGAGAAAATACATGCCTGACCCATCGCTTGTACTCACCCATGAGGAATTTGAACTGGAACCCGATCTTTCTTATTGGGAAGAGCCTGTCAGGATTCTGGATACGAGAGAACAAGTATTGAGAAACCGGACGACTCGTGTGGTAAAAGTTCTATGGAGGAACCATAAGATGGAAGAGGCAACGTGGGAACCCGATGAACTTATGATGAAAGACCACCCAAAGTCTTTTTATGCAATAATATTCTATACATTTCTAGGACTAAATTAATTGAAGGAGGGGAGAATGTAACACCCCAATCTTCCATGGTATGCTTCTCTTTGAATAATATTGTAGGCTGTGTTGTATGCAACCTTGTGTTTTAACCCACCGTGACCAATCAAAGTAGCTGTTATGAATAGTAATACCCACTTTTTGAAATTATATAATCTTTATTTTTTAAATTGGAATTTTTTGGATTCAGAATATCAAAATTATCCTGAGCTGAATTTTTGGTATTTTTCTGAGAACTTCCATTTTGGATGAATAGTGAAAAATACTAAACTTTAGTTAAAAACAACTTTTTTAATCAAAATAATTTATATTGATAAATTATACTATTGAGTGGTTTTAAAGTATAACTAGAATATATTTTACCATTTTATCCAATGTTGGTCATTATAATTAATCTCACTTTGAAATTGGACATAAACCATTGCCAATAATTTGATTGATATTGTTTCTTAAAAACACGCTATTTGTTTTGACAGCGAGAATAATTTTTAAATTAATTAATGTAATTTCTGTGTTTATGATATGGTAAAATGGAATCCATATTTTCAATCAGAATGTCCAAATTATGTAATTAAGACCCTTTTTTGGATATTATGAAGAGTAACGATGAAAATTATCTTCAATTATCATGATTAATTAGTAATCTGGTAGTTAAGGGTAATGAAATAATATCATATTAATATAAAATGACCCCAAAATGGGTCCTAATGATATTGGTTGTGTCATTTCCATCAATGGGATGCCTTTTTCCAACTTAGGGACCCCATGGAATCACTTTTGTGTGATAGTGTCATTTTATCATTTTATTTTTTTTAAAAAGGAAAATAAAACAAAAGTATTTAACACCTATGTAAAAAAATATTAACTTTTTATACATAAATGATATCTTAGACATTAAATAGTCATTATAAAAATAAAATTATTTCCTACATCATGTTATTTTTTTTATAATTTTTAGACAATAAATAAATAAATTTATTTATTACACCATTATGATACAATGATTACCTCATTAATGAACGATTTAAATAAAATGAAAAGATAAGGTAAAATATAAGACATACACTTGTCTAAAGCCAATTGGATGGGTAGATTTCGAACCCTTATCACCTTATCCACGAAATATATCATTGTGGGACCTTTAAAATCTGAAAAGCATTTCATAATAATGTAACATTTCAATCATTCAAAAAGAGCCCCTCCTCCCCTCTTATAAAAGGCGCCCACCTCTACCACCTTATTCACACATTCAAAGCCATTTGGCTCAGCCAAACTTGGCCCAAATACTCTCAAAACATCACTCTCTTACTCCTATAAGTCTCACATTGGTCAGAAGTTTTCCCAAGTAAGCCTTTCGTTCAAATCAAAAAGAGTTACATGATTTTAAGGTAATGTCTTCTCTTATGTTCTTTTGTTTTATTTTGCTTCTCCAACCCCATAACCCATTTTTATTCAATTATTTTGAAACCACACCAGTATATTCAATATACTAGGATGTTTTTATGGGAATTTATTGATTTACACTTACACACACCTCCGTCTAATGGTTAAATAATAGACTGTTTGTGTGGGTGGTGAATAACTACCTCAGGAAATGATGATTGTTCAATCTTATTTTAACACATTTCATGGTGGCCATTAATATGTAAATATAGTTATATATGATATCTTTTAAATTTATGTTTTCCTTATGCTTTGTTATGTTTCATTTATGGCATACCATTACAGTTTCCATTATGGGTAAACACGGTAATTTCATTTTTGGAAGTGCGGACTATCTCCCCCTCAAAGTGATTTGAATCGTTAATGCCATATGTGGGACGTATAGAGGAAGGCGTTAATGATATTATATATCATATTATATTGGAATTATAATATAACTTTATATCATCATTATTTCATTCCATTAAATATGAAATATAAATGAAAGTAGTGTTCATGCGTACGTACAGCTTACCGTCCCCATGAACGATGCATTTCATTTCTTACATCTAAATGTTATGTAATATTATAAATGCATGTATATACATGATATATAAGATATATATGATATCAAGATCATTAATATAATTCTAGAGATAATGGATATTTTACCACGTGATCAACATGTAATTATAAGATGTTTATTGTTGACTCAAGTACCAAAGATCGACAAAACGACCGTTATTAACTTAAATGAATACATAATTTTCATAACATGGTAATAAGTGATATAAAAAGAATAATGTAAATTAAAAAGGTTCTTAAAAAATTATATATTAACTCTAGTTTATTATCCAGGAGATTAAAGTACAATCAAGCCAAGTGGGACACGAGGTAAGGGACTTCGTCTCAATCTCCTTTCATTGTGACATATTTTATTTTATACACAACATTATTTTATATGGTGTATAAACCCCTTTTAATTTTAGTTTTATTCAAAAGGAATAATTTTTTAAGAATATTTTTACTAAATGGAAAATGAATTTTCTGTCTTACGTACAAGGCGACAAGGACTTCTCCGTCTCCATGACCATTATTTGAGTTTCGGCTTCCTCTACATGCCATAACTTTTTTTAAATGAAAAATAAATACCCTGTTTTAGTTTTAATTTATTTTTGTATTGAAAATGGTTTAGATAATTTTTTGATTATATCAATTTTTTGTATTCATATCTTGTGATTTAAATGTGGAAATGTTATGTTTCCTTTATGGATGTTTTATGTGATACGAATATGTTATGGTTCTTGGGAATTGTTTATGATATGATTAAACCTTTTCATATAAGGAATGAATTGGACTTAGTAAGTGACGGGTGGAGCCCTCTATAGCTCCTAGATGCATCGGTTGGTCTCATGAGACAAACCAGTGTCTTGGCACGAGGCCTTGACAAAATTTTAATTTTAGTCTTGGCACAAGGCCTTGGCAACGTGGTTATGATAGTCTGGCATTATGCATTCCATTATTATGAAAGTTGTTATTGATATTGCATGTGATTATTTCACTAGTATAATATCCGTTTGAATAAGTAAATGGCATTATTTCATTTTATTTTTTCCATATTAATCTAAATTTCAAGTTTAAAAGGTTTTTTTTTAGTTATACATTGCCTTAAATGTTTATGTTTATTTATGAAAGTTCCTGCAATATTGTTATCCTTACTGAGCATCTGACCTCACCCCTTTATATGTTTTATTTTTCCCAAGATGTGAAGAAATATTTTATTAATGACCTTCAGGGATAGCCTGAAGGGGATATGAGTGTGGACTATGGATACCATGTTGTTATAGTTCCCCAATTTTATCATGTAATGTAAGACTTATGAATGTATCTAGTGTTTCCAAGGCTACTAATCTAATCGGTCTTTCGAGACTTGATCTTTTGTGATCATGACAATGTTACGTAATAATGCGCCGACTCTGGTTAATTAGGGTTGGGGTGTTACAAATAGGGTTTAAACATTTATTTTCAAATGGATGTATAATAAATAGTGACATTTATTCTTGAAAATTTTATTCAATATTTGGAATCATCATGTACAAATTTTGTAAATAGATTAATTTTTTTGGCCACTTTAAATATTAAATATGGTAAATATTTGTCAACATTGTGAGGTTAAATAAGGTAATTAATTTTAATAGAAATGTTACAGGGCTTTAGAAATATATATATACATATATATAATATTTTATTTTTATGAGTTTATTGAATCCATACTCATCTAATATTCATTAAAATGGAAACATGGTGATATTCTTCTCAAATAATGATCTTAATATTATTTTTAACTAAATATTAAATACAAAACATCACTCTCTTTATTTTAATATGTCAAATATTATTCCATAGTGATAAAATGATTTTATTCAATGTTATAAATGTTATTTTAAAATACTAATGTATAATTTTATCATGGTAATTTATATTGAATTTTTTTTGGTGATATAATTACATTAAATTCTTACGGAACACAAACATTGTACACGGTCAATTATTATAAAAATAACAAAATTAATATTAAAAATATTAAAATTAATTCAATTTTGTTGAATTTTTTTGTTTTATTAATTATTTGTATACAATATAACCAATTAGTAATATGATAAACTTTTTTATTATATTTCCATTTATATCTTCTTTTCATTAAAGTCAATCTATTTGAATAGTCCCCAAAATGAATTTAATTGTATCCTATATTAAATTATAATTTATTCAAAGAGTTGAAATTCAAAAAAATTTCAAATTTTACCAAATTAGTGGGATATGGTCTATCATATCAACAATTATACACTTATTGGTCACTTGTCCCTTTATAGTACCTTTCATTACCACTAAAAAAAATTATGTCACAGTAATCATCACAATGGTTAATAGGGGGATAAAACTAATATATATGGTTTTACAAACACATAAACCTATATATATTAAATATTATTTATTTATTGGGACTCAAACTCAACCTCGATTCTAATTATATAAAATATGGTCCACATTAATAAAAAATAAATATATATTTATTTAATATTTTATATATTTCAAAGGGTACCCTTATCCCCAATTATTAAAGGAAACCACCTCTTACACCATATTAAAAAATAATAAGACTTATATATATTAGAAAATAACTACCATAATACCATCAGATTCATTCTAAAGACTACAATGCTTCTAGTATCCCAAAAATACCATCCCTTCAAGGCATAATATAAAAGTCATAGGAGGATTCTCAACGAAGTGGTATAACTATTATCCAAGATATTTCAATTTTGTTTCTTATTCCAATTTTTCTAAACAGATTAAATACTTAATTTCACAAATAATCATATTTCATCAATATACTATTATTTTATTATAATGAACTCACAACCTTTTCCACCTCTTTTCCATCAATTGGGAAATGATTGTATCACTCCAGCGTATGTGTGGAATAGATCCTCTACGCAACAATATGAATCTCATTCCATAACTGATTGAAATTTATTTTTATCAAGAGGGATTTGATATTTTAATATGATGTTAACAATATAATTTTTTAATGATAAAATATAATTTTTCTTTCTTTCTTATTTTATTGGAACTTGAAAACAACATTCAAGTGTATGTATATATTACTATCTCCATGTATGGTGTGAATTACAATTATATATCATACTTTTATGTGTGTCTATAAATATGTATATAATTAATTTATATAAATATTATACCATGATCATTGAATAAGTACAAAAAATTCTGAATCGAAACATTCATGAAAATGAGAATAGTTACCACTCAGATATGTTGATTTTAATAAATAATTATTATTAAATGGGTCATGAAATGATATAATTGGGTAATATATGATTTATAGTCATATTAATTATTCTCTTATAGAATTATAATACATTTAAAAAATTTATAAAATAGGTTATAATTATTAAAATTCAATTTGAACTTTAGGTAAGGGTTCTTTATCCCAAAATCAGTTCATTCATAAATATTTGATGTTAAAAACAATTTTATTTTTCTTAGGTGTACATACTAATAAATAATAATAATATATGTGGATAATTATTAATTATTTGTTTTTAATGTTACAATTTTAATTATTTTATCCAAATGGTTTTTATTGGAATGCTACCAAAGTGGTAACAGTTTCTCACGTCACTATTATTTTTGTGATAAATATGTTATATTCACCACTTTTTTACTTAATGTGGTGTATTTAATACTGAAAAGTGTAATTTATAATTACCTTCATTAAAATTAGGTAAATTTAAAAAATACATATAATTTTATATCATCATGGGGTTTTGATTAATAAATTACCAAAATTGTAATTTTTTACCATCTCAAATTGTCTTCTTTAGGAAAAATATTATCTTAAAAACATATTTTTCTTTTATGAGTTGTATCTTATATCCCTTTAATATATTTTATCATGAATACCATTATTTTCATGGTTTTAAAGTTTCATATTATGTTATTTCTTTCATGGGGGTTATGATTAAAATGTTACCAATGCAATAAGGGATGTACGTAACAATCTACTTTTTATCGAGTATGTTTATGATCAAATTTATGATGATGAAATTATATGATATTTCTCTCCAAAATACCTTTTATGTTCTACTCCTATATTTATTTCAAGATATTATTTTTTTCCATCCATTTTCCTCTCATAAGTACTCAATATATCCAAATATTATTATATTGAAAATTTGACATTATTTTACTATTCGATAGAGAATTTTTTTCCTTCCATGTAAATATTCTACTTAAAATTTATTCAATAATGTTATTAATATTCTCATTTGAGTTAATAAATACATTTTTACCCATGTTTTAATTTATATTAATTTTTTTAATGGAATATTATTGTCATTTTCTAAATGAGGTAATGTTGACTTCTATAAAATGTGAAAGGAATATTTTATTTAATGTAAACGACATGAAGAGAAATTAATTACATAAATACCACTTATTATATGGAAGAATTAATTTAATTTTTCATTGTTTATTTTTTAAATAAATTATTTGCTTAATATTTTGGAAATTTTTACATATTAAATATGTTATTTTAAAATTAAAATTTAATTTTCAACAAAAAATTTATTATTTTCATTTAAAAGGAATATTCACCAATGATAAAATCATTTTATGTTACTTAAAATTAATTATGGATATCATTCTATGATATATTTTTTATTCTTTCTCTAGATAATTTATGATCATGTTGAATAAGTATTGATGAATCCCTACAGATTTTCCATAGCGTATGCTTTGATATAATTGGGAATGTTTCTTATCATCTGGAAAATATTTGAATATATTATGATTATGTGATGAGTTGGTATCTTATACCCATTCAAAAAGTTAGGTAAATATTAATTTTTTATGAGATCAAAGGTTACAACAAAGGTTATCCCAAGCGAAAAAGGTAGGTTCAATGAAGGTTATCCCAATCCTAAAAATAAGGTATACATAAGGATATCTCAAATACTAAAATTTGTAATGTGGTAGGATATCACAAGGCCAAAAATATGGTACAAATGAGGCTAAAGAATTCATATATTAGGTATATATGTGTTTATACCAAGAATAAAATGTAATGATTTTTTTCCCAGTACCCATGAAATAAAATTTTAATGATTATAATTATTCTACAACTTATGCCATTATTAAATGGAACTATCTAATGCCAATGGTATTCTCTCTGATAACATGGTACTTGAGTATTTCCTTATTCATTTATTATGGTCAACGATGTTTTATTATATCATTCATGATTATTATCTTTAAATTTCTAGTGATTTTTTTCAATTGTTAATCTCATGTTCTGATACCCTTAGCTCAAATTATAGTTAACTGATTATTGGTATCTCCCTTATTTATCCTTTATGAGAATAATATCACATAATTTATTATTTTTAATTCCCCCCAGATTATGATGAATGTTTTTATGTATGATAAGTATATGATGGTTTCTAGTTGTAATGAGCATAATGGGAGATTATGTGTACCTTTTTTGTATTCAAGTTTCTATATATACTAAACCTTTAAGGTTATTGAATTGATCATAGTGATATGTAATAAATATTCATATAATAAGAAGTAATATTTATGTATGTCATATTTGGGTCACCTCTGTTTGTATCAGAGAAAGGATTAGTTTTTTAGAATCTAGGAAGAGAAAAAATTAGTGATAACCCTTTATATTACCCTATGTATAGGATAACATTAAAATTTATGTGATACAAATAAATGTTATTTTTACTATAAAATATATAATTATTTGGATATTGAAAAGTTGATACTATTGTGGAAAAGATTCACCTACGAGAAATACTATGAATAGGTCAAATTGTGTATTACGTCGATTGTAAATCTTTCATGATGTGTGAGTCTAAGAATGAAAACCAAGAAAGATACTCATATGGGTATTCTATGGTTATATCTTAGATAATTTATAAACTATTAAGAAATGTTTTTAATATATAATGACCAATTATAACCTCAGTTTGACCTAAGGTTTCATTGATTGAAAATAAGGTGTCATTTTTTTAAATATTATGAATGTTTTTATATGTTTGATAACACTGAATAATGTTATTTAATGGTAATTTTATCCATTTGGGTATTAGTAAGGGATTTAAAATATAGTGATAAAGAAAATATCATTACATGTAAGGAAAAATATTCAAGTACCCTAATTGAGAATAATTGTTTAAATTTATGTATATATTAAAAGTTATTACAAAATATTAATTCATCTCCCAAATGATTATATGTTTAATTATATATACAAATTCCAATTTTTTTTGATTCATCTATGTCGATTATTCTTCTCCAATTTATGATTTTGGGAATTTTATTCCAAAAATTCTCTTTATTATTCATCTAGATGAATTTGAATTAATTTTTCGGTATGGATTGGATTTTTTTTATTAATAACATATTAATTTCTAATTTTGGGATGAAAATTTTAATATTATGAAGAAAAAAATGATCATATATTGGTGTGAGTGTAAATATGATCTTCTAAAGGAAATTAAGTCTGTCACATGGTCATAGATTCAAATTCAAAAACGTTATTTATCAAAGATAGTCGGAGATAATCTCAATGTCATATATATTACTATTTCATGATTTTTATTGATGGATTTATAGAAGAGTTTAGTAATATTATGTTGAATCATGAAGCTTAGTTTTCAATATAATTTATTCCTACTACTAAACCTATTACAAATAATCCATATAGAATTGACCTAATTGAGTTGTAAGACATGAAGAAGAAACTCCATGAGAATATTTGTAAGATCCTGGACATCAAGGAGGTTTTCTATTGTTTAAATATTTATTTCAATCCATTAAATATATCTAAATAAATATTTACCAACTATGTGAGGAAGCTCAGTGGGTGGCCCAGAGGTTCACGACACGAAATAAAAGGAAATCATGACATTATGATCATGTTGAACGGTTTGTACACGGTTAAATAAAACCATGAATGGGGAGGTTAAACCATTTAAAGGTGGATATAGGCTCTTAACAATGTTGGTAAATGTTTTTTAATATTTTATGGAGAACCCTTGGTAACCATGTGACCAATCCCCTCTTATAAAAAGGCAATCACATGGTAGGTGCATGGTTTGGAAAACCTCACGACTAAACGGTCCGACTGATTAAACAGTGTAAAATTACCAATTTCACCCCTCATTATTTTTAGTATCTCAACTCATTTAATAACCCATTTCTCCTCTTTGAACCCTAATGAAGAACCATTTAAACACATGATTCCCAATTGATTTGATTCAAGGTTGTTTGGAATGTCATTGTATGCAGATCAATGTTCTGAGTAAGTCTAGGTCTCCCCTTGCTTAAATTTTACGAATTAGAGCTAGTAAGTTTATTCTTCTTATAAAGACCTAAAAACCAATTTTACTAGTGTTTTATAAGTTGGGTCTTTAGGGGATTATTGAATCTAGATCTAAGTCTACGGTTAATCATGCATTCATCTTTGGATTTGAGGTTGGTCATCTACAAGTTATATCCAACAGTCTTGAAGTTGATTTCCTAATTTATGGTTGTATTTTTGGTTCCTTGTTCTATGATTTTGTCTCTTTTGATATGATTTGGTAAAATTTATGGATAAATAATCTATTTAACCCTCATTATCCCCTTGGGAATCATTGATAATGATTATACTGATTTGGTGCAGCACATGGGGTGTGGAAACATTCATGAAAATGGAAAATTGTGATGTTTTCCTATACATTACTTTTTTCAAATTAGAGCCCATGATAAATGAGATTATATTTTATTATAAACTATAAAATTTATCTAATAGGGTATTTTTTTATTTTTGGTAATGTAATAAGGTATTCATTGGCATAATGTGAAACGAGGTTAAATAGATTAATGGAAATGTGTCAAATGGCTTGTAAGATTGAAATAGAAATGTGTAAGCTGATTAAGGCATATGAAATGACTGATCTGTAAATGGTTTAATGTATGGGTAATTATGAATATTGAAATTGGGATAATTTATGGAAATGTTGATTATGCTCAATGAGTTAACATTTGAAAAGGTGATTTGGGTTAGGGAATAAATGTGATATATATGTTATATGAAAATTTAAATGTAAATGGAATGTGTATGGCTTTCGGTATGGTTTTTGATATAGTATATGTGGTAAATATATAAATAATCATGTGCATATGGATTGGTTGTTGTGGGCTATTTTACTTTAGTTTATACCTCCATGGTTTGATTTTGACTAATGCACTAAACCTGACCCCAAAATGCATGTATTAGGGAAGGCTACCGAGGTTTTATACCTGTAAAAGTTTCATTTTATGAGACTACATAGACTGAGGCTCCAATTTATGAATTATGTATTTTTTATGAAATGTTTGTCCCTATTGAGATATGAAACTTGATTTATTCTGATATAGAAATGAGTCAACCAGATTAGGCCATTCATTGAGTAATGTGAATGCCTAACCCACAGAACATGTGATAAAAATGTATATAGTAATGAAAATTTTATAAGTGATTATAATTGAAATAATGATGTAAATGATTAAAGTGATTATTTTCAGAAAATGGAGCCCTTGTTTTCTTTTTGTTTAACTTTTTTTATTTTATATATTCATAAACTATATTTTTGTATTGTATATTTTTTCTATATCGTTAATGGTGGACTAATTTGTTGTATTCAGACCCTTCTTATCCCACTATTGGGTATACGAGCATCCTTCATTATAATAAGTAAAGATAAGGTAAAAGGCCCTATATTATGGAGTTGAGTTGGGATTGGGATTTTCCAAGAAAATACATAATTTCAGGACCCATTTGGGGATTTAGATGATGTATTTATTTTTTTCTTTTCTTCACTTTTTTCACACTTATAATGACATGTCATTTTTAAGAGTTTTTTTTTGTTTCTACCATTTTTGGGGAATTTTTTGGTAATGCATGTTTTGGCTTATTGATTATTGTTTCCATTAATTTATATGTTATCTATTTTGGATTACTCTGGTAAAGAGTGTACAGTTTCCCAATGTGATTTATCAGGCTCTCGTTGCTAGTTGGTAAACTCTGGCATATGGGGAGGTTCACATGAGGTCATGTGGTGACATGGCTTGGGGTAGTAGATTTGTGGATCTCGGGTTGGGGATGTTACAATGTGGTATCAGAGAGTATATTTTTTTGTTTTATTAGTTTGGAATGGTATATGGCATATTATGATGTTTCTGGTCTTAGAAATTACCACATTATTAGGATTAGATAACTCGTGTATGAGGGAAAACCCAAGTACTCAGGTTGGGAATTGTTGTTCTTGATATGTGGTGTCATAATTGAATGATATTTCACCATTTTTCAATGCACTTTTAATACGACATTACTATTTTATAATATTTTTCTCAGGTACAAGTTGACATGAGGTTGTTCATTTATGCATCAATTTCTGCACATATAGGTATAGTTTGGATGCATCATGTTAGGAACATGTGGGATGGGTGTGTGTTGGACATGAAGGGTAGACCGCACTTTAGTATATTAACAATTTGAAGAAAACAACATCTAGTAAAGATTATGTAAATGTATTAGTTGAAATAATGTTAATGAATGGTTATATAATTGTGTTTAATAAAGGGTTGTAAATGAGTTAAAACTTGGTTGTAATGAATTGGGAAATGGGAAAAATTTCTAAGATGAATGATTTATATTGTGAGTGTGTAAGTGGTTTAGAAGGGTATCTAATGAAATGATAATGACTATGTATGTTGTCTTAACCCATGTAAGCAATGACCCAAATTAGTAATGGTCAAGGGTATTGTTCTATATGTGATGATTTCTATTTGGACAGTGTTTGTGTAATGGGTCGTGTATGGATTGTAGAGATCCTTCCATTAGAAAAATTGTGGAAGACCTAATTTGAGTGTTTGAATACTTCTGTTTGGTATTGTTGAAAAATTACATGATGGCAATGTGTACTGGTTTGGAAATAATAAGATATCACCAAAAACTCTCTACTAGTAGTGGAGAAACCTAATCCTTTGGTTCAAGTTAATCCAGGATAGGATTAGTTCCATGAAAACTTTTATCATTTTTTGTAGATGATGGAAAGGGACCCAGGGTGGGCCTTGCTAAGTATGTTTGATATGACTATAGAGTTTCATTTGAATCAACCCCCAAATTTTGTTGGGGAGGGTAGACCCAAGGTTATAGAGATCGAGAGAGAGTTCATCTTAATGATTTTAGATCACATAGAGACTCTTGTAGAGAAGATAATTATGTTAGAAGAATACATGTTACATGTACCGGAAGAACATTGTCATGATATCCTAGTTCAGACTCAATAGGATGATTGTATTCTATAGAGGGACTTTTAAGAGTTATTTCTGGGGAATTTCTATCTAGAGACCTTGAGACATGTGTAAGATGCAATGTTAATTAGTTTGACATAGGGAAACATGTATGTGATGGATTATGCGGGTCATTTCATAGACTTACAATGATTTGTTCTAGCATTGGAAGGGGACAAGGATGCTAAAAGAATTATTTTACACAATGTACATAGACAAGATATTATGTCTTATGGGATATATTATATATAAATAGTTTTTTCAGAAGTTTTTGATTTGGACCCTTTTTTAGAAGTGGGGGATTTAAAGAAGCTTCAGGCAGTGGGTTTCTAGTTTTTTTGGAGACCAGTGGTGTAACTTATGAGGGAAAGAAGAATCATTATGGATTGATAATTAAGGTATAATTGTGAACAGTAGTCAAAATTTGGGATAATCCTCTCAAGGCGATGAATATGTTTTTTCTATTAGTTTACAAGGCTAAGACACATGTGTTATCAGTTCCCCAGACTAGCATTTGAATGTTGAGTGTGTAGAAGAATATGTCATGTGAAGAGGTTCTATAGTAACCCTCGATAGCTATGAATAGAAGGAGGAATGATTTTGAAGACAAGGAAGGTAGTGGTTTTGTGACGCTATAACATATAGGTAGTTGTATCTCGACTAGTTGTACGGATCATGGTGGTGTACATGGTACTCTATAGAGAGAGAATCTAATCATCTAGGTACTGCAGCATATGTTTCTCAATCTAGAGCCCAGGGTAGAGGGCTGGGATACCTTCTAGAATTCCAGTCTTCCAATAGATGTAGTGAGGATTGACCATCAAATATTAATGGTAAAATCCTTGTATATTAGATATTTCTATTTTTTAGTTGATATTTGCGCCTCACATTATTCATTGTCTACTCAATATGATGTTCTATTTCTTTTATCAGTGCAATGTGTTATGGGGTTACGTTAATTGATACACCATTAGGTGTGTTATTATAAAATTTAATGAATTGTATTAGTTGTTTTCATGAGGTTGGTGGGTACGATTTTCTTTTAGTATTTTTTGTTCTTGAGATGTTAGGTGTTGATTTTATTTTAGTCATAGATTGGATTTTGTTTTATGAATACCATATTGTTTATTACAACCATAGAGCAACATTCACGTCAATTGAGGGTGAAGACATTTTCCATCGTGAAGAATGGGATGTTTGGTCTATCAATATAATACCAATTTGTCAGTAGTTAAGTGAACTCATAGCCCAAGTGGCTTGTCTTATTCTTGATGATGGAGGATTAGAGTTGTTAGTATTTACCACTATGTTGAATTAGTTTTAGGATTTTTTATGATGGAATTTTTGGGGCTGTCACGTAGAGTGATGTTGAGTTCATGATAGAATTTTTTTCGAGATGAGATCCCATTTTAATCCCATCATACTAAATGGTACTGGGAGAAATCTAGTAATATGAAACTCAGTTATAGGAATTGGGTATTTAAGGGTTTATTTTTTCAAGTACCTCACCTTGGGGATCTCCAATTCTATTTTCATATAAATAAAAAAGATCACTATGGTTATGTTTTGATTATAGAAATATGAATCAAATGATAGTAAATAAATGATACCCTCTTTTTCGAATTGATATTATTATTTTTTCTAAATGAGTGGTTCCTCAGTGTTTTCTAAAATTGATCTATGATTGAGATATCATAATAGGACAGTGATTCCTTCTCATGTACCATAGACTGCATTCAGAAGATTTTATGGTTTGTTTGAGGTTTTTGATATGTCATTCAGGTTAACTAATGCATTAGTAGTGATTATTGTCATGACCCGTCCCCCGGGGCTAGTGCTCTGACTACCCCAAGCCCTCTATCTATAGGCTAAGGTTGGTGACTAGATCCAGAAAGGTATATCCCTAAAACAAGAAGGAATTTCCTTTAAAAAGGTACAAACACATAGTCCAAGAACACAACAAGATGCAACTGAGAAGTAAAACTAAAATACAAAAAGTGTGTTCTAAATGTACATGGGTTGTAATACAAGCCCAACTGAAAAGATACAACTACAACAAGAAAAAAATAGGAAATAGAAAATATCTATTTTGTTCATCAAAAAAGGATCCTACCTGAATGGTAGGTACATCTCATCTCCATAGATCTCCATGTCAACCAGTCACCTCTGTGTACCACCTGGTCCTAACTCCTATGTTCTCACCTGATCCATTCATCATCTTCACAAGACAGAAAAAGGTACGGGTTAATTCTATGAAGGGATGAGTTTAACAATAGATAGTAAGGACCTCGAGACCCTCGAAGGTCTCTCAGAATTTCAAAAAGGAAAACAACAGAGCATGATATCAATCACTAAGAACAATGAAAAAGACTCCTCTCAAACCTGGTATAACTTAAGTAAATAAGAACCTATGATTAGTAATAAATCTAGATAATCATATTATGTTAAGATACACTGCTATAGATCCAAACAGGATCAATATGTACTAACCCTTACTAACCCACAAAGGATCTAACCTTCCTTGGATCGATAGGTACTAACCCGGCTAACCCACACAGGATCGGTATGGACAATGCCACGTAGGATCACTGAGTGCTAACCCACATAGGATCTAACCCACATATAATCGGTGCTAATCCACACAGGATCACTAGGATCTAATCCACAAGGGATCTCTAGGTTCTGATCCACACATGATCACTAGGTGCTGATCTACCCGGGATCATTATTTAATTGACAGCCAGTCCGAGGATTCTCTACACCTGGTCCGCTTGAGCTCTATAGTATCTGATCCTCAAGATAAATATTAGGTCTCAACTGCGATTAAGTCCCATGATGAATTAACCTAAATATCCATCATGTCAAAAGGTTTCCAATTCAACAGATAGTGTGTCATTTAGATGCTCGGTCTGTGAGTTATATGCATTTCAGGGTCGGGGCATGGTTGGTTTCGAGATCGATCCAACCCGGTTGTATACCAACATTATCCAAAATTCAGGTGGATTCTCTCAAAAGTACTATTTAGTTACATGTATTCTAGCTCTACTAATGGTTCATCAAACTGACATTTCATTTGCGATATATGGGATTTTAAGCGTATATGGACCGAAATGGGTCTCGGACAGGTCCACCATGGTCGAGCCGACCCGACCCGCTCCATCCAGATATGACCCGACCCAGTCAGTGTCCAACCAGGGTTTGACCTGGCCTAGCCCGAACTGGATGGTCTGGCCCGAGTGGGCTGGGTCATGGGCTCGGCTCGTACCGCCTCCGTTGGGTGTGTCCGGCCGCACGAACATGCCCGCCAGTTGGGTGGCGGACCAAATTCTCGAATACCAAAGCTATTTGAGTTTTTTAATTGGAGGCAACACATGAAACTGACTCATCTGGGAATGGGACCCATGGGGTGTAGGTCACATTCGTTGTGGCTTCGCAACTGCGACAACCTCCCACTTCACGCACGGTGTGCCGCTCTCCTCTAACGCGGCCGATCAAGGGTCGGCCGCCCATCTGGTCCATTGTGGCATTGAATGGCGCTGACTCCTTCTATGGCCGACGCTTCTTTCGTGGGGCTCTGGTGATGCTATGGAGCTCTATTTTCACTCCCGTCTATGCCTACAGGCCTATGGAGATTCCATTTTCGCTACATGACCCTCTGATTTGCATTGCCGTCAAATTCAAAATTCACCCGCAAAGAAAACAATGATAAAACAAGCGGCGAAGGGTCTGGACCATGATTGTTTGGCTCACGCCCTCTTCATTAGCATCATAACAATAGGGTATCAAATAAAAAAATCACATAGATATTTTTTAAGCCCCATTCAAATCTCCTGCAAGAAGCACCCCCTAATTAATGAACGACGATAATAAGAGAGAGTGTATTGAATTTAATAACAAACCCTACATCGAGAGACATTGGAGGTGTCGTGGTTGTTGCGGGATAATATTCCTTATTGGATGGATTCCCCGAATTTCTTTGATCCTAGATCCATACCACCTAAGCTTCTGTCCTCTGCCGGTGGAAGTTTCTGTAGTACTTTGCCAGAGGTTCCTCGCATGATGAAGTCATGTCAAAACCCCCAACCCGAGCTCCATCTCAATAGAGGGGGAGGGTGAGTAACGCATAAAAATAATTAATGAGGTTCATTAATGAGTTTTCAATTAATTTATCTCTTAATCCCCAATGGTGTTGTTATGAAACTGAAGAGACAAGCCATTAAAGGGCTAGACATCCCATCAGTCCCACCAACACCGCTCAACATGAGGTAGGATAATAAAATAATTATTTTTATATAATTTTAATTTTTCATTAAGTGTTTCAAAAACTAAATTTTTCACCTGGAAAACTACAATCGAAGTTAATCCTCCCTTAAGAGAATCCCAAGGATTCAGATTTATTGGTGCCCTCATATTTTTTATCCAAACACTGATTCAAATGATTGAAAATGTTGCACACAAATTTACTGAATGTACCATTAAAAAGTTAAAAAAAAATAATAACAATCAACCTAGACCTACATCGGTCGAGGTTGGGTTCTGCCTAAGGGAAAAACACACTCACGAGTACAACGAGACTCTCAGAGTTCCAATCTGAGATACTGTTTATGAGTTATATATTTTAACAATAAAATCATTTTTACATAATTATTTTATTTGCGGCCAAAATCTAACTTCCATTGTTGGCCTATGCTGGCCAAAGTTATGATCTTCCTAAAAAATCATACCCTCACATGTTCACTGGTGGTCTCATATTTTTAATCGGAGCCATCATTCGTGAGTTATAAGAATTTGAAAAATAAAATAATTTTATTTAATAATTTTATTTACCATTATTCCATGTTTTGTGTTTTCTCACTAGAGGCATGTGCTGACTAAAATTATGTCATTCTGAAGGTAAAACTGCCATCCTAAACGCAACGGTTGCTTCATATTTCTGAATCGGCCACCCATTTAACTGTTATTCAAATTTTTCAGTAAAACTACTCATGTGCGCTATTTTAAGCTTAACACATTTTCAATAGATATTTCCAGGCACTCCTATCCTCTGAATCATGTGCTGTTAGATTTTGTGGTCTTGTAATAATCCCAATTAATTTTAAAAACATTTATATTGAATTTTACTGTCTTTAAATTCTCCCACCTTATGGATTTTTTCCAAGAAATCTACAAAAAAAACTAGGGGAACAAATGGGGTACTAAGTACGTATCTGAGCCTCATGATCCCATTTTTTCTCCTAGAGATTATCGTTCGTCCAATGAACTAAAACCAGGGGAATCGACCGCCCATGAGGGATCCACTTCTATAGATCCTCTATCTCCAACATGAACTCTGCAAATGTCACCCCATCATCGATTACAAGTTTCCGTAGTGGATAATGTGTGATGGATCAGGCATCTACCTACTCAGCTTCGACTAATGGAAAACATTATCCACCTGGTGCATCTATGGGTGAAGATCGAGATGGTACACCACATCTCCTAATCTACTAAGGATCTGGAACGGTTTGATGAACCTCAGAGATAACTTGCCGCCGTGGCCAAACCTCCATAATCCTCATCGGGGAGAGACTCGAAGGAAGACATGGTCTTCCTCCTCAAAATCCAAGTGTATTTGTCTCCTGTTGGCATAAGAATTATGCCAGCTATGTGCAATCTTCATCCACTGCTGGATGATGTTCACCTTCTCTGTTGTAGCCTGTAACAACTCTAGACCTATAAGTGCGGACTCTCCTGGGTCTGTCCAGCATAGAGGTGATCTGAAAGGTCTCCCGTATAGGGCATCAAATGGAGCCATGCCGATGGTGTATTGATAACTATAATTGTATGTAAACTCCACCAGTGGCAGTTGATCCTCAAAAATGCATCCAAAATCATAGACACAAGCACGAAGCATGATTTCATGTGTTTGTATGGCCTGATCTGTCTAACCATCTGTTTGAGAGTGAAAGCCAGTGCTCAAGAATAGTTGGGTCCCGAGTGCCTCCTACAATCCAATCCACATGCATGATGTAAAACAAGCATCGTGAACCATGAAAATCATCAATTTCAACCCATGAAGCTGTACACTAGTCTATACGTAGAGACGTCCTGGTCTCGCTACTGATATGTATTCTCAGATGGGTAGGATGTGGGCCGGCTTTGTGAGTCAGTCAACAATCACCCAGATGAAGTTGTGGACCCCGGATATACATGGTAACCGTTCAAAAAATTCCATGGAGATAATATTTCACTTAATCTCTGGTTCCTCAAGTTGTTGAGCTAAGCCCGCAGGTATATAATGATCGGCCTTCACTTGTTGAAAAGTGAGGAATCGAGAAATGAAATCTGCCACAAATTTTGTCATCCTTGGTTAGCAGTACTTATCTCATAGGTCTTGGTACATCCTCACCACACAAGTATGTACCTCCAATGGGGATTTGTGGAACTCCATCAATTCATACTCCCTATAGAGTCACTAGTACCATTGTTCATCCTTGAAAGTGGATGAGGTGCTCCCCACCATAAAAAAACCCATCATGAGCCTATCCTGATAATATTTGGGCTTGTCGGGCTCACTATATACATCCCTAAGTTGTGCCTCCATTAATCAATGAAGGAGTGGGGGAGTAAATTTGATAGATTGGAGGTAATCTTCTCCATCACTATCAATAAAGGATAACTGCAATGTGGCTACTGCTATGTTGCCTCACACAACAACTATAGAACAGACCTCATGTTGAGTGTGTATGATACTATGTTCCCCTTCTTAGTAGTGAATACTATCTCAAAGTCATATTCATAGAGTAAATTTATCCATATCCACTATATTAGGTTCAGTTCCTTCCTAGAGAAGATATACCTGAGACTCTTGTGATCAGAGTAGATAGTAAACTGTTCTCCCAAATATACTCTCAATTTTTTGAACTCTGTGGAAGCCATATGATATGCAGTTGTAGATATTGGTGTCATTATTGGGTTGAAGTAAACACAGAAGTTCCTCCCTATATGTGGATTTAATCCTAGAAACTTCATTTGAAAGGATGTTCCCATACTCGGCCCCTACTGTAGGAAATTGAAAACTCAATACTACTAAGTCCACGAGGGTAAGTTTGGCCAATTAAAGAGTGATAGGATACAAACTCTTCTGAATGAGTTTAACACGTGATGTTTGGGTTTACTTTTTTAACAACCAATGAAAACCCCATTCAAAAATTATAGATATACATCAGCCTTTTTTTCATAAAATAGTCAATATGATCAGGAACTATTGATGACCAGTCCATACCCAAACTAACGTCATAAGGCCTCGACACTTCCACCAAGAGGTTCCAACCAAAACTATCACCTCAAGGGTAAAATCAAACCATCGGCATAAGTGTGATTATTGAGTCTCCTCCCATAGGAATATTTGTACATAAGGGTCAAGTTAACAGTTTAACCGGAATCGCTAGGTCTTGAAAAAGATCTATGAAAAGATGGAATGATTAGTACCAATGTCTATTAATAGAGAAGATATTAGTATACATAGTCCATAGTTCAAATCATTCGTGGAGCCCTAGGGTAACACTCATTGACCCCATGCAGCTACTCACTACAGTTATCCTCCTGCTCCCCTATCCTAGTGGGGGCCACAATGGGGTTCTAGTTGTAACATATTGAAATGTATATCACCTCCTCCTGCTCTCCAAGAGCCTCATACATTTCTTCTTCCATATAGATTCATCTATATTCATCAATTCCTCTTCCCAAATCATTTTACACATCCAAGTCTCCATGATTGACATCAGTTTCCTCCTTTACCACTACTGACATTCACTGGCTATTTCTTCTCATCCAATTGATTTTCATCCACAAAGGTAATCTATATCACTGTAACATATGTAGGAACTCATAGAGGAACAATGGTAGATCGGATTTCCTAAAAACATCTTTCTCGGAGGTCCAAGCCATGAAGCACTGGTCGTATCATATTCATCAATTACCTAGAATGGTCGGTATGCCTCGATGAATACTCAGCTTCCGACATGTTTTACTACTGAGGTGTAAATTCTCTCGGGAACACATAGCCCTTATATTTTTATCGAAGGAGACCCCCTTATCCGATGAAGGTTATCAATCTCTATCGATGGAAAAAGTCAAATCATTTTATGATAGGGGTAATCTAAACCCTACCATCACCCTGTTTAGCCACATAGAATGCCCACTGCCTGGACCACAATCTAATATAATGGTATCCTTGCTAGATGGAAACTTAGTCACCCCCTCATGACAGTCCTTAGCCACTTCTAACTCAGGCTCGCCTCAGAACCTGAGGGGTATCATTCAATAAAACGATTGCACAGAACTGAGCCTATAAGTGTCCCCTACCGGTAGAATCAATAGTAACTACTAACAAATAGGTTGTCGTACCGCTGGGACACAACCCGAAGGTTTCATCTCAGGAAAATGTCCTTGTATTGAAGCCTCATTACACGGTGGACCATCTGTATGGTCATGAATTAGAATCTTGGGTGGTTGTTTGTGTGAAGTAATTATGAAAGAGAATCATGGTGAACAATTTTCCATAAGTTATACTTGGTGAGGTAACTCAAAATAGTTAAAAGTAAAACATTTACAAAACACACTCAATCAATGTTTTCGTGAACCGAGTCGGAAAGCATAATTTAGGGTCCTAGAGTATGGATACGTTGACTGCCACACCAAAACTGGACATCACAAACTGAAAATCCATCTCAATACACTTAACACTATTCCACCATTGGAAAGAGAAGAGTCCTAGTTATTCGATAGAACCGACTCCTCTGATACCATTTTTTGACGACCTTCCCCCCGGGGACCATGCTGTAACTACCCCTATCCTGCCTTCCATAGGCCATGGGTTGGATACAAGCACTGGAAAGGCATATCCCTAAAACAATAATTCATTTCCTTTAAAAATGTACAAACACATAGTCTATGAACACAACAAGATGCAACGGAGAAGTAAAACTGCAGTAGTAAATGTGTGTACTAAACATAAAGGGGATGGAATACAAGACCATCTAAAAATATACAACTACAATAGGAAACAGAAAATAAGAAACAAAAAATAACTTTCAAGATCATCCACTAAGGATCCTTCCAGAATGGTAGGTACAGCTCATCTCCATACCTCTCCATTCTAAACAATCTCTTCCGTGTACTCCCTGGTCCAAGATCCAATGTTATGACATGATCCACTCTTTTTTTGCACAAGAGACAACAAGTTGTAGGCGAATCATGTGCTGGGGTGAGTATAAAAATACCCAGAAGGGACCCCGAGACCCCAAAATGTCTCTTAGAATTCCACAAAGTAAAACCACAAAGCATGATATCAATACCAAAGCACAAATAAAAAGACTCATCTCAAACCATGTATAACTTATGTACAAACATACAGTTGATTAGTCGTAAAGATAGATGGTCTTATTCTGTTAAGAGGCACAGCTGTTGAACCACACATGATAAATATGTATTATCTCCCACTGACCCACACAAGATATTACCACCAAATAATAGATGGGTATTAACCCTCACTAACAAACATTCGATATTACCCACATAGGATCTGTATGCACTGACCCACACAAGATCGTTGAGGGCTGACCCACACAGGATCTGACCCACATAGGATCAGGGCTGATCCACAAAGTATCACGAAGTGCTGATCCAGAGAGGATCTCAATGTGGTGATCCACACAGGATCTCTAGGTGTTGATCCACACAGGATCACTGGGTGATGATCTACATAGGATTACTATGTGCTGATCCACTCATGATCTCTATTCAATTGACAGCCAGCCACATGATTCTCTGCACCCGGTGCCCTTGAGTTCTGTAGTAATAGCCCCACAAGATATTGGTTGTTCCACAACTACCATGAAGTCCCCTGAAGAAGTAACCTAATGATTATTCGTGTTATAAGGGTTTGAATTCAATAGATATCACATCAATCAGACGCATGGTCTATGACTTATAGGCATTTTAGTGCTAAGGGCCTAGTTGGATTTAGTTTCAATCCAACCCGGACATACTCTAACATTATCAAAAACATAGGTGGAGTATCTCAAAATGACCATCCTATTAAAAGGATTCCATCACCACATACGTTTTATCAAATACATGTCTGGTTTGTGAGATATGGCCTTTTAAGCATATCTGTGCTGAAATGAGTTCAAGCTCTGTCTGACTCGGTTAGACTGACCCAACCTTCTCCACCTTGGGCCAAACCTATCTAATTTGGGGTGACGCGACCTGATCAGGGTCTAACCAGGGTTCGACCTAGCCTGGCACAAATGAGCTCGGTCGGGCCGAGTGGGATGGGCGGTGGGCTTGACCCAGCCTACCTCGGCTGGGCGTGGCCCGCCATGCGAACCATCCCACTAGCTTGGTGGAGAAAGAAATTCTAGAATGACAAATCCATTTGGTTGTTTTAATTGGAGGCACAACATGTGACTTCCTTGGGTGGCAGCGAGACCAGTGGGGTGTGGGGACCCTTCACCGTGGAGCACGATTCTCCTTCATTGTTGGGTGTGGGTCCCCTTCGTCATGGCTTCACATCCGCGACCACCTCTAATAACATGCACAGTGCACCGCTCTCCGCCAACATGCTCGTCCAAGGGCCGACCACCCATCTAGTCCGTCGTGGGACCGAGCAGTGCTGACTCCTTCCATGACCGGTGAGTGTTGGCCATCATCGCACCGGTGTCACGCCGACGCTTCTTCTTCAGGTCTCCAACGACGCTCCGGAGCTTTGTTTCTACTCCCCTATGTGACTATGGGCCTCCCAGGATGCCCCCATCACTGCACAACCCTTGGATTCGTGTTTCCATCAAATTCAAAATTCACCAATGAAGAACGCAACGATATAACAAGTGGTGGAGGGTCCATGCCTTGTTCGTTTGGAATGGTCCCTCTACATTAGCATCATAAACAGAAGGTACCAAATAAAAACATCTCATTGATATAGCTGAAGAAACATTCAAATCTCGCATAAAAAACACCACTAAATTCAATATCGATGAAAATAAAATAGTGTTTCTTGAATTTAATAACAACCCCTACCTTGAGAATCGTTGGTGGTGTCACAACCGGGGAGGGAGAAAATTCTTCATTGGACGGAGTCGTCGACATTCATCGATCTCAGATTATTACCTACCAAGCTTCCATCCTCTATCAGTGGATATTTCTGTAGTACTTCACCAGAGGATCATCACTTAATGAAGTTGTGTCAAAAATCCCAATTTGAGATCTATTGAAATTGGGGGGGGGGGGGTGAGTAACACATCTAAAGAATTAAATATGTTCAATATTGAGTTTTAAATCAAAAAATCTCTTAATTCCCAATGGTGTTGTTACACAACTGAAGAGTGATGCCATTAAAGGGATTGAAAACCCATCAGTCCCACCACCTCCACTCAACAGGAGGTAGGATAATAAAATAACTATTTTTATGTTGTTTTATTATTTCATTAAAAGTAGGAAAAACTAACTTCTTCACCTAAATAACAGTGGTTGATGTTAATCCCCCCTTAAGATAATCCTGGGGATACAGATTTAATGGTTCCCTGGTATTTTTATTCTGAGCACTGGTTGAAATGATTGAAAATGTTTCTTGCATGTTTATTGAACGTATCTTAAATAAGATCAAAAAATTATGAACATTCACCCTTCACCCATGCCATTCAATTTTAGTCTCTTCTTTATAGAAACACTCCCTCACGAGCTCAACGGTACTCTCAGAATGCCAATCCGAGTTACAGTTTAGAAGTTATAGAATTTGAAAATAAAATAACTGTAAATTATTTTATTCGCATCCAAAAGCTTACATAAACTTTTGGCCCACTTCGACCAATGTTATGATCTTCCTAAGGGAAGAATACGCTCATGAGTTCACTGGTGGTCTTAGATCTTTAATCTATGTCACTGTTCGTGAGTTATAAGAATTTGAAAAATAATATAATTTTATTTAATTATTTTATTTAAGGTTATGCCATTTTTTGGTTTTCTCACTGGAGGCATATGCCATCTAAGATTAAGTTACAACTAGGGTAAACCCACCATTATGACACAATGGTGCCCACTGATCTCTAATTCATGCACCCATTTACGATTTTTTCCACTTTTTCATGAAAACTACTCACACATGCTATTTTAAGCATAACCCTTTTTCGATGGATCATTCATGGAATCTAAACCTCAGAATCATATGCTGTCAAATTTCTCATTCTCATAATAATCCCAAATAATTAAAAAAATATGGAATTTCAGGGTTTTTACAATTATGGTCCATATAAATACAAACATTCACATATACTAAGAATGGTTTTTATTTGTCCTTGTTTAGTCCATCTTGTAGTACTCTAGGACTCATAAGGATCATGCCATATATCTTGACATCATCCTGAGTACCCTAAAAGAGCATAGGCTATATAATAAGGTGTCCAAATTTCATTTCGATACAGGTATGTCACATTTATTTTGTTAGATAATCTTAGAGAAATTTTGTTAGTGGGCCCATAGAAGGTGTAGGAAGTTGTGTCTAATGAGAAGCCCAAGAATATTTCTCATGAGCGATGTTTTTTGTGAATGTCCATATATTACCAAAGGATCATTAAATACTTTTCCCATTTTATTGTACCACTATCAACCCTGACCAATAAGGTTATAAAGTTTGAATGGTCTGGGGAATGTGAGAATGTATTACAAGAGTTAAATGCGTCCTTGACTACTATTATGATTCTTATCTTACATGATCCAGTTGATAGATATACCTTGTTATGTGATGTATATGTTGTTTTTCTTGGAGCATTAATGATTCAGGTTGATTGGGTTGTGGTATATGGGTCATGGTATTTTAGGCCTCATATAACAAATTACCCTACTCATGATCTTGATTCGGCCATACTGGTTCATGTCTTAAAATTTTGGTGGCATTACTTGTGTGGAAAACTATTTTCAATATATCTCTCTCATAAAATCCTTAATTGCATCTTCTCACAGTGTGATTTAAATATTCATCAGGGAAGATGGGTTAAATACATTCAATCATTTGAATTTTAGCTGTTTTACACACCAACAAAGGGAAAAAATTAGATACATTAAATTATAAGACTCAAAATCAGATGTATTAGGAATCATGTTTTGAGTGGAAGATGATGGTGTTGTTTGATGAGATGCATCTTCAGGTTCCAGATGATCAAAGGTAGATGAGCCGAGCATCCTTGGATGTTTTTTCCTCACTTAAGATCCAAATAAATCGGAAACAATGTGAGGATTCATAATGTTTAGCTTTACGGGAAGTTATTAAAAGTGTGGAGTCAACTTCTATATGGATCATTAATGATGATGGGTTATTTTATGTTTATAGACATGTTTTTATGCCAACGTGTAAGCGAGAATAATTTATATGCGAGTTTTATGAATCAAAGTTGGTGGTTCATCCTAATATAATCATGATATATCAGGATCTTTTTATGTAGTATTGGTGATTAGAGAGGAAGGAAGAGGTTGTAGGTTTTGTGCCATGATGCCTTACCTATCAGCAGGTGAAGGCTGGCCATCAGAAGTCAGGTGGTTTGTTGCAACAATGACCCATTCTGTAATGGAAAATAGATGACGTTACAATGTATTTATTGTTAGGTAATCCAATGATTTTTTGGAGTAATGATGATATCTATGTAGTTTTTTATTAGTTATCTATGGTATCTCACTCATTTCCTATTTGGAAGACTTTCACTGTGGATCAGTTGGGTGGGTTGTATATTTGGGAGGTAGTGTGGTTTCATGGGGTATAGTAGACTATAGTTTTGTATCATGATCCACATTTCACATTTCACTTCTGGTTGGGATTAAATATGTAATTTTGTACCTGGGTGTTTTTGAGTACCATATTTCACATTCAGACAAACAGGAAATCGAAGCGTACTATTCGGGTACTAGAGGACATGTCAAGTTCTGGTGTTTTAGATTTTGGTATATCATGGGAATAGAATTTTAAATTAGTTGAGTTCACCTAACACAATAGTTTGTTGCAATTATTCAGATTTCACTATTTGAGGAAATCTTTAGTAGGCTATGACAATCTCTATTATATTCAATAGAAGCTAGAGAATCAGAACTATTGGGACCAATTATCTTGTTAGAGACATCATAAAAAGTTCACATGATTCAGAAACATATAGAAATTGATAATTTAGGCGTATGTAGTATTTGTATCTACATTATAGACCTCTTCAGATTATGTGGGTTGTAATTTTTTAATTCAACTTTTCCATGGTTGGGTCACAATAAAATTTAGAAACATGTTATATTACAACCAAGTTATTGCGGGGCCTTTTGAGATTTTGGAGAGGATCATAACGTTTGTGTGCCGATTTTCTCTTCCATAATGGTATAGTTGTATGCATGTTTTTTTCATGTGTCTTATATTTAGTAGTATCACCATGATTCATCTCTTGTTATTGAAATTGAGGATATTAGGATTGAGGTAGATGCATCATTTGAATATCATGTGGTCCATATTTTGGATCATTGTGAGTAAGTCATACAGGGAATGATTGTTCCATTAGTTAAAATGTTTTCATATTATGGTAAATTTCAGGGAGATATATGGGAGAGGGAGTAAGATATGTGGGCTTAGTGTCCCAATATTTATACTTCCAATGATCATTGATTCATGGTATAATGTCTCAAGGATGACCCATCATATGGTGGAGAGGTTGTAAGATGCAAGAATTCATAGAGGTATATTCATGATTAAATTTTAGTTTGAATCCCTTAATGTTGGATAAAAATAATTTACTGGGTGTATGAGGAAGCTCAAGGGTGAGCTACAGGTTTGGCATAAAATATATAGGGAAATCAGGTGATTATGTGCATGTTGCAGAGTTTGAGAATACTTAGTGGAAATTGTGCAAGTGGGAGGAAAACTTGTGTGACCATTGAAAAAGGAATTTTACACATTTGGTGAGAAGGTTTTTTGGGTATGTAGAGAACCACATGTAACTGTATGACCTATCCACTATTATAAAGTGGTTGTAGAAATATTTGGAAAAAACATGCCACCAAACCATGTTGCCCATTAGAAAGTGGAAAATCATTTTTTCCCTCATGATTTTAAATGTCTCGCCCAATTTAATCCACAATTTTGCCTCAATAAATAGTAATGACAAACCTATTTGACCGAAGAATCCCAAGGGTGGATCTCCATTGATTATAGTCTGTTTGGAGTGTCATTGGGTGAAGATAGAAGCTCTGGGTATGTCTAGAATTCCTCTTTCTTTACTTTTCTTGATTATATATTATAGATTTGTTCTTCTACTTCTGAATACCTAAAACCCTCTTTTTCATGAGGATTCTTGGTTGGGGATTCATGGGGTGCTTTAATTCAAATATAAGGATAATTATAAATGTGCATTAATCTTTATAGTCGAGTTTGGTGGTCTAAAATTTGTATCCCAAAGTCTTGATGATGATTTATACATCTTTGCTTTTTGGGTCCATCAAATTTGGTTTTGGTTCCATTGATACAAATTGTTAAAATGGTTTTCTAATTGATGAATTTAACCACTCAAGTTCCCCAAGGGTTGCATTAAGGAAGACTAGACTAATTTAGGGCCACCCATGGGGTGCGCTATCATTCCCAAACATGGAAAATTGTGATATTAGACTAAAGTACACTTATATTGAAAAATATCCCATGATAATGGTTTTGATATGTTAGTTTGAACTATAAAATGGAACTAAATGGCTTTTATCTATTTATTGGTATTAGAATAAGGGATTTATTAAAATAATGTTATAAAGGATTTAAATTGATTAATGTGAATATGTCACATGTATTGTGAGATTGAAATGGAAATGCGTAATAGGATTAAGGTATATAAAATGATTAATATGTATATCGAATAGTGCATGGGTATTGATGAATTTGATAATTGGGCTAATTTTTTGGTGTTTTTTATTATGTTTAATGGCTTAATGTATGAAAATGATAAATGGATTAAATGGGATATTCTATGTGACTGGTAAATGTGTTAATGGGGTAAGGCATAAATGTGATTTATATGTCAAATGAAATGTGAAATGTAAATGGCTTGTTTATTTTTTTAATGGTTTGTGATATGGTATATGTGGTAAATAGGTAAATACTAACATGAACATGGATCATTTTCTGTTGGGTAATGGACATGAAGATATATTCCCTCATGTTGGGATAGATTGAGGCTTTAAATAATATACCACAACATATTGGTCATAGAAGGTGACCGAGGCTCTATACCTCTAACAGTTTCATTTGATGACAATACTTGGGTCGAGGAGGCAAGAAATGTGTGGTGTATTGTTATATAAAATTTTTATCAATAGTGAGATAAGAAACATGCTTTATTCCATTATTAATGAGAGTTGACCGACTTAGTCCATTTTGTAAATAATTTGAATGACTATCACATAGATTATGTGATGAAAATTAATTTATTAATGAAAATGGTATAAGTAATGAACATAAAAATAATGATAGAGATTATTAAGGTTAATATTGTTAACAAATTTCAACATAATTTTTAGTTGGTTTAACTTTTCATTTAATTCAAATATTCATGCACAATATGTTTATAGTTTATATTTTTTAGACGCCATTTATTGGTTTCATACTATGTTTAACTCAAGCCCTGGTCCGACTGCCATTGGGAACCCAATAAGACTTCATTGATTCAGTTTAGGACACGGGAAAAGTCCAGGTGTTAGGGAGTTTAGTTGGGATTGGGATGTGCATGGAAGAGGATCTATACATGCCATCAAGACTTGTTTGGGGATTTAGTTATTGTATTTATTTTCTATTTTTCATCACTTTTGGAACTATTTTGCCAACATGGGGTATTTACTGGTTGTTTGTGGTTTCTTCATTATTTTGGGAATAGGTTGGTAATGCATATTTCCAGTTATTGATTTTTTTTTCATTACTTCATATGTCAACTAATGTTCCTTACTCTTGAAAAGAGTTTAGAGCCACCCCACGTGATTTATCAAACCCTCACCACTAGTTGGAAACCTCTAGGATATGGGGAGGCATTCTTGAGGTCATGTGGAGACTCAGCTCAGGGAACTGGTTTAGTGGCCCCCAGGTTGAGGACGTTACGAAGTGGTATCCTTACAATTTGTTTCTATAGATGTATTATGTAGGAATTTTAGATTGGGGTTTATGATATTTCGAGTCTTTGAAATCAGTTCTTTATTAGGATTATCTAACCCATGTATGAGGGAAACCCCTAGTAACCAGGGTGGGAATTGTTGTTCTTGATATGCATTGTTACAATTGAATGATATTTCAACATTGGGTGACGCGCTTACTATGTGACAATAATATTTTAACCTTTTTTTTCTCCTGGATGATATTGAATGACAATATGCATTAATGCATCATGTTAGGTACCAAGGGATATAGGCAGAATGCATCATGTTAGGAGCACCCAGGATGGGTGTGCGTGGGACATGAAGGGTTGAATGCACTTTAGTCACATGAAAATTTGAAAAAATCAGTGTCTAATAAAGATGATGTAAATTGATAAATGGAAATAATGTTAATGAATGGTTAAAAAAGGGTGTCTAATAAAGGGTTGAAAATGAGTTAAAATGTTGGTTGTAAAATGTTGTGAATTGGGAAATGTGCCTTAGAGGAATGATATACATTGTGTGTGTGGAAGTGGTTTAGAAGAGTGTATAATTAAAGGCTTGTGACAATGTATATTGGTTTAACCAATGTTAGTAATTCCTACATTATCAATGGATAAGGGTTGGGTTCTAGATTTGATGATGTACTTCTGGTCAGTGTATGTTTAAATGGTATTTTATGGATAGTATAGATCCTTATTTTATGTAAATTATGGAAGCCATGTGCTCATTGTTCTAATACATTTGTTTGTCAGTGTATATAACATCCACCACAACGTCATGTACCATTTGGGAGAAAGGAGGATATCTTTAATAACACTCCACTAGTAGTGGATCAAGTGAATATTTTGGTTCAAGATAATTGATGATATGATCAGCTCCATGAGAACATTGCTAGTTTTTTCTAGATGATGAAATGGGACCCATGGCTGGTTGTGCCGAGTTTGTTTGATCTGAATATAGTGTTTTAGTTGTAAAACCCTAAATTATTTTTTGGGGAGGGAAGACCCAAGGGTACAATGTTATATATATAGTTCATCCAGATTATTTTAGATCACTTGGGGACTCCAGCAGAGATGTGGGTTAAGATGGAAGTATAGATGTTATAGGGACCAGCAAATCATTGGTGGGATATGATGGTTCAGACTCAATAGGCTGATGGTATGATATACAGAATTTTTTTTAAATATTATAAATATTTTATATCTGGATACCATATGAAAGGATCATGCTATGGAGTTTATGAGGTTGATCCAAGGAACCAATATTGTGATGGATTATGTAGGTCATTTTTCACAGACTGGAAAGCTTTGTTCTAGGGATGGTAGAGTATGAGGCTTCTATGATAAGAAATTTATTGGAGAGAATTAGACATGATAATAAGTCATAGGATAAAATATTTCACATAAGTAGGAATGAAAATTTGGTTGATTAGGAAATTATTTTATATGGTAACTTAAAGGACGTTTTAGGTAGTAGGTTCTTGGATTCATTTGGTCGGACCAGTTGTGTAACTTCCAAGGGAAGGAATAATCATTTTAGAAATATTTATTAGGGTGGAAGTGTATATAGTGTTTATAAGAGGAGATTATCCACTTACGGTGGTGACTAAGTGTTATTCTATCACCATGGAAGGTCTGGATACATGTGTGGTTTGTGCCCCTGACTACTGTTTAAATTTCGAGCATGAATGAGAAATGAAGCATATACAGAGGTTCTGTAGGAACTGTAAATATTTGGGCACAGTTGTAGGATCTAGTTCATTGCCAAGTGTACGCAGGGGGTCGGTCACCCCATGTCGGGAAGATAGATGGAGCTCAAATGATCATACAGTTTGAGGTGTTGCATGTAGTATTTTGGGGTGGGAGAAACCACACTAAAAGGGTAGTGAAGAACTAGGATCTTAGACAAGATTCCAAGGTAGTGGTGCATTTTAGCTTTATCAAATTCAATATACCCCTGTTGGTGTTGAGGTTAGTTCATCGACTTTTTATGATACAATCCTTGAAGATTCTATGCGTGCTAGATCATTATTTGATACTGGTTCCTCAGATTCCTTTATGTATTATCAATTTGTGGTTGTGTTGAGATTAGAAGTTTAGTTATTTTGTAGGGTTTTGTAAATTTATACACTACTAGGGGTGTGAGTATAAAATACCAGTTAATGTTTTGGGTTCTATCTCAAAGACGGGGCTACTATTTTCCTTTGGAATTAATTTTGCTAGATGGGTCTATTATTGATCTAATTTTGAAATGGATTGGATAGTGTTGTACCAAGACTACATTGATTATTTCTAATGAAGTGTAAGATTAATGTCTATCTAGGAATATACATATGTCCAATTTAGTTAATTGTATGTTTTGGAAGGCTGTACAGGGCAAATTTATTATCATTTAGGTGAACTCACATCCCAGGAGGCATATCTTATGCTTGATGATGGGGGAGTATATCCATTATTCTTTCCCTCTATGGTGGATCAGTTTAAGAATTTGTTTCCTGGGGATATATAGGGTTATATTCCTGAGAGGGATGAAGTGTTCACGATAGAATTTATGTTGGGAGAAGATCTTGTTTGCATCCCTCCATACAGGATGTGAATGAAAGAGCACCATGAACATAAATCATGGTTAGGGGAATTGGGTAATAAAATGTTTATTATTCCTAGTACATCACTGTAGGGATCTCTAGTTCTATTTTCCATGAAGTCTGATGGATCGTTCCATTTATGGGTTGATTATAAAAATTTGAATCAAATGTGTTTTATTAATTGATACCCTCATTCTAGAATTGATGACATATTTAACCAGCTAGGAGGTGATTTATTGTTTCCTAAAATTTATTTGATATCAGGTTATCACCTGTTGAGAGTTAGGCCTTATAATGTACCATGGAAAACCTTCAAGAGCATGTATGGGATTAATTAGTTAGTTGTAATGTTGTTTGGGTTAACCAATGCATCGACACTTTTTATATCCCTAATGAATTGAATATTTCACCCATACTTTGATCAGTTTATTGTTATCATTTTTTATGCCATTTTGGTTTAATTGTGGAATTATGAAGATCATTCCAAACATCTATACATCATCCTTAATATACTAAAACAACATATTGAATACACCAAGATATACAATTTTAATTTTTATATTGATAGTGTGAATTTATTGAGTCACATCATCTATGAAAAATGTTTGTCAGTGGACCCATAAAAGCTATAGGATGAGGTGTCTTGAGACAATCTAATGAATTTTTATGACATCCGGTGTTTTCTGGGACTGGTGGTCTATTACCAAAGTTTCATTAAAGACTTTTCCCATTTTTAAGATCCAATTTCAGGCCTAGACAAGAATGGAATCAATATTGATAGTTTAGTGGCATGTGATAATTCATTCCAAGTGTTAAATAATTTGGTTGAATACCACACCAATTCTAATCATACATGATCCAAGTAAGAGATATACCTTGTTTTGTGATGATTCTAGTGTTGGACATGGAGTTGTATTTTTGTACGAAGATTGGGTTGTGTGTATGGGTGATGGAAATTGGGTCCTCATAAAATAAATTACACTATGCATGACCATTAATTGGATGTAATGGTTTATGCCTTAAAAAATTGGTGGTGGTACTTTTAGGGAGAGTAATTATCAGTGTATACTAATCAAAAAAATCTTGAAGTAATTGTCATTGTAGTTTGTTTTGATTCATCATTAGTGATAATGGGTTAAATACATTAAATAATTTTACACTGAGCTGTTCTACACACTGGGAAAGGGAAATGAAGTTGCATATGATTTTAGTCGAATGACTCAAAATAAGGCGGTTTGGGAATCATGTTTTGAGTGGAGGATGATAGATATGTTTATTGAGATTCATCTTAAGGTGCAATATGATCAAGGGTAGATGAAAGATGAATCCTTGGTAGTTGAGTAATCACTATAGATATGGATCAAGGGGAAAAACATGAGGATTCAAAAAATTTGTCTTTACGGCAAATTCTTAATGGTGGTGAGTCACCCTTTATTTGGATTGCTTATGATGCTAGGATCATTTATGTTTATGGGTGTGTTTTTCTAGCAATGTATTTTCGAGAATAATTTATCATATAGTTTCAGGAATCAATATGAGTGGTGAGTCCATGTTTGACCATGATGTATCAAAATATTCATATGCAGTATTGGTGGATAGGGATAAAGGAAGTGGTTGTAGGTTTGGTGTTATGATTCCTTACCTGTAAGCAGGTGAAGGTTGACCATCAATTGGCAGGTGGTTATTTCATCAATTACCCATTCTAGAATGGAAATGGAATGATGTTATGATGGATTTCGTGGTAATTATTCCAAGGATTCCTTATAATGATGATGTTATCTTGGTAGTTGTTGATCACAACCTATGGTAGCACACTTCTTGCTGAATCAGGAGACTTTCACTGTAGATCAGTTGGGTGAGTTATATGTTCGAGAGGTTGTACAGTTGCATGGGGTACTAAGAAAAATAGTTTACGATTTTGATATTTACTTCACTTCACACTATTTTAATTAATTATAGAGGGTTCTTGATACCCATTATTTTAAGTATGGCCATTCACTTGTAGATGGATGGTCAACCAGAGAACACTATTCAGGTACTATAGGACATATTTAGGGCTTGTGTTCTATATTTTCATGGATCATGGGAAAGTAATTGTGTGTTAGTTATGATATCCTAAAATAATAGTATTTTTGATCGATTAATATGAAAACATTTTAGTAACTGTATGGTAGACTGTGTCAATCATTGTTATACTGTATGGAAGCCAGAGATTCAAAACTACTGGAACCATGTCTCATGTTGGAGATGTCTGAAATAGTTCAGATAATTTAGAAACATATTGAAATAACTAAAAGTATGAATAATATGTATGTGGATCGACATTTTAGACCTCTTGAGTCTATCGTGTGTGAAAATTTGTTTCTTTAGGTGTCTCCTAGGTGGGGTTAGCATAATATTCGAAAATAGGGTATGATGGAACCCAAGTACATGGGTCCATTAGAGATTATGGAGAGGATCAGACATATGGTGCACTGATTGGATGTTCTAAAGTATTATAGTTTTATGAATGGTGTTTTTCGTGTGTCTCAGCTTCAGTAGTATCACCCTAATCCATCTCATGTTATTGATGTTGATGATTTTGAGATTGAGGCAGATGTGACTTCTTAAGGGCATTCAGTTTATATTGAGGAATGTGGTGAGAAATTATTACGGGGAAGAATATGACTCGTATTGAAATATATGGAAACATGGTAATATTTTGAGGAAAACTTGGGAGAGAGGGAGTCAGATATTCAGGATTAGGGGTTTGATATCATTGCATTTGATGTTCAATGATGATTGGGAGTGCATCTAGTGGATCAGTTGTCATAAGGTGGGGAGGTCGTAAGATCCCAAAAATCATCGAGGTATGTTATTATTTATATTTTTTAAAAATCAATTAATTGTTTCAAAATAAATTTTTATCAGGTGTATGGAATATCTTGGGGGTGACATGGGGGTTCATGACATGAAATAAAGGGATATTTGGACATTCATTGCATGTTTCACGGTTTTTGTATGGTTAAAGAAAACCATGAAATGTGGAGGAAAAACTGTGTGACCCTTGAAAGTGTAATTACACATGGTTGGAAATTGGTTTTTAAAATGATTTAAATATCGCTAGGTAACCTTGTGACATAGCAAATATTGTAGGGATGTCAATGAATGGTTGGTACATGGTTTGGAAAATTGTGTGGCCAAACTGTGAGCCCTATTTAAAAGTGGAATATTACTATTTCCCCCCTCATGATTATAAGTATCTAACCATTTTTCTTCAAAAATTTCGACCTCTATAAATCCTAGTGATGATCCATTTAGATCCATGATTCCTAATGGTTGATCTGCATTGATTCTAGGCTATTTGGAGTGATGTTAGGTGAGAATAAAAGATCCAAGTAAGTATATCACTCCCCTTTCATCTATTTTACGGATTAAGGATTGTATATTTTTTATTCATATTCTAAATACAAAACCCCACCTTTTTTCTGATAGATTATAATTTTAGAATTCAAGGGTTGATTGAATCCAAATCTAAGTCTATGGTTAATCTTGTTTTCATCTTCATATTTGAGGTGGGTTTTCTACATGATATATCCCACTGTCTTGAAGTTAATTTTTACATTTTTTGTTTTACTTTTCTTTTATTATTGTTTTCTTTTGGTGAATTCGATATGATTTGTTAAAATAGATGGATAATTGATTAATTTATCCCTTAATGATCCTCATTGGATGCATCGAGGATGACTAAACTAATTTAGTGCCACACATGGGGTGTGCCAACATTCATAAACATTGAAAATTTTTATGTTAACTGAATGTTTAATTATGTTGAAAATGATCCCATGATAATGTTGATCATATATTATTTTGAACTATAAAATTTAACTAATAATAATTGTGTCTAGTTATTAGTAATGGATTATGGGAATGTTTAGAATACTGTTAAAAATGGATTAATGTCAATGTGTCAAATGGATTGTGAGATTGAAATGGAAATGAATAAGTAGATTAAGTAATATGAAATGATTAATGTGTAGATAGATTAATGAATGTTTATTTATGAATATTTTAATTGGGATAATGTATAGAAATTGATGATTATGCAAAATGGGTTAGAGTATGACAATGAGATATTAGTAAAATGAGATATGATATGTGAATGGTAAATGTGTTAATGGTTTAAGGAATAAAAGTTATTTATATATTAAATGAAATGTGAAATGTAAATGGCATGTGTATTGTTTTGTGTATGGTTTGTGATATGGAATATGTGGTAAATAGATAAATAATCATTCAAAAATGGCTTAGTTGTTGTGGTGTATAAGACTTGAGGTTCTACACCCATGGGTTGGGAAATACTGAGGCACTAAACCCCACACCATAATTCATGGTTTTGGGAAGGGCAACAAGGCTCTATAACTATGATAATTTTATTTGATGAGACTACCTAGATAGATGATCCATGGTAAGTGTAATTTATTTAATTATGAATTGTATATCCCTATGGAGATAAAAAACTTGATTTATTCCCTTATGCTTGAGAGTGGACCCTCATAGGCTGTTGTGTGAATAATGGGAATGGTTAACCCACTGAACATGTGATAATATTAATTAAT
The DNA here is from genome assembly GCA_963277665.1 of Viscum album. Classification (NCBI taxonomy): domain Eukaryota; kingdom Viridiplantae; phylum Streptophyta; class Magnoliopsida; order Santalales; family Viscaceae; genus Viscum; species Viscum album. The sequence continues at coordinate 1,728,755,773 of OY728157.1, forward strand.
TAGTGAAAATGGTATAAGTGATAAAAATGAAATAACAATGGAATTTACTAAAGTAATTATTTTTATCTAGTGGTACCCAAATTTCATTTTTGTTGACATTGTAATTTATTTCATATATGAATACACGATCTTTTTAGACTAGATATTTTGTAGACACTATTAATGGTGCCCTATTGTGTTTTACTCACACCCTGCGTGCGATGTCATTGGGTACCTTATGGGACTTCATTGTTATAGGTCAAGAAAAGGGAAAAGGCACTATGTTAGGGAGTTGAGTTGTGATTTTTGATGGTCATGTTTAAGTATTAAATAATTTAGTTAGGACCCATTTTAGGATTCAGTTGATATCATTTTTTGGGTTTTTTATTCACTTTTGGCATTCTTAGCATGAAATTCCATATTCACTGGTTTTGGGTGGTTTGTACCATGTTTGGGGAATTGGCTAGTAATGCATGTTTTCAGTTATTTAATTTTTTTCCATTAACATTACATGTTTTGTGTTGTGCCTTAGTCAGGTATAGTCTCCCCATGTGATTTATCAGACCCTCTCTACTAGTCATGACACCTCTAGAATACGTGGAGGCATTCTTGACACCATGTGGCCCATCGGATTGGCGCTCCGGTTCAGTGGATCTCGGTTCAGGGATCTTATAATCTTGATAAGGGATCCATTCATCCAAATGAATAAAAATTATGCATGTTTTCTTTTTGTTAATAATAATTATGGATCAACAAAGACCTCCATTTATATTCAAATATCGGACAAGATCATAATCAATAATATATATTCCCCACCTCATAATGATGATTTATTTTATCAATTACAATGATCTAATTATATTTAAAATATTGTTCTTCAATCTTGATACTATCAATTATGGGTTGAAAGTTAAGACATACCCAATATAATGATCTATATAAGGCTTGGACACTATGAATTTATTGTGATTATATTTGGTATTTCTAATTATTCCGTTATATTAAAGGATTTCATCATTAGAGGATTTAGATATTTGCTTGATTATTTTTTGTCAGAATTTATATATATTAATCATATATATTCACAAAGAAATGATGAGTATAAATATATCTTGATGATTGTACTAAAACCACTATGGAAATATAATCTTTATTGAATGTTTACTAAGTGTTAATTTTGGCTATAGAAGTTTTCATTTTTTCATATAATCTCATGTGAGGGTATATCAGTGGTTCAATAAATAATAAATGAAAATAAAAATTATCCCAAAACTACCATAATGACTAAGATTTATATTATTATTTTTCTCTCTGTATATTATATATTTGTTGGTAAGAATTTTTCATGGATATCTAATCAATTCACCATGTTAACATATAAGGGGGTAAATTTTCTTAGGATAAATGAATGTGTAAAAAATCTCAAGAAACTATAGAGAATGTAGTTCAGGTAATATTTAGTCAAAATACCCTACAATTGAGAAGGGATTGTTATCATATGTGATACATAGAAAAATGGGAATGGGATGTATCATCATGAAGAATAATATGTTTGTAGCATATGCCTCATTTCAATTAAAGGTTAATGTGAAAAATTACCTCACTCATGACATAATGTTATCCTTGTGAATCATCTTATAAAATATATGCACGCATTATAATTATGAGAAATGGTAAAAATATATACTAATCCAAAGTATTAAAAGTAAATATTCACTAAAAAAGAGTCAAATATGTGCCATAGAACATGGTTGGAGTTGATTAAATATTACGAATTCTCAACACATTACCACCCTATAAAAGAAATCATGGTGGAAAATCATTTGATAAAAATTAGTCATTATACCACTTAAATTGTGAGGATAAAAAAATTCAATATTTATATATTTTCTGAGGATGATAAATGAAATATTTATAATACGGGATAAATATTTTATTACTCAAATGATTGTCCAACCATATGTCAATGTAAAGATTAAACAAGTAAAAAAGGATGAAGTAGATAAATAAAAGAATCTGATAAATGTTCTTGAGTACCACATTGATTATCATGAAATGATATGGCTCAAGAACTATGTACATTTCATGTTAATAATTTACTTGAATAAGGATTTATTGGATGAATATCATCGGTCATTGTTCCCTATTCACCCATGAAGTATGAAGACGTATAGAGATGTGAAAGAGTATTTCATAGGGGGAATATATGAAGAGAGATATTGTAAATTATGTATCTTAGTTCTTATCATATTATAAAACAAATGATGATAGATATAAGTATTAAATGATGTTTCAACAATTACAGATATTATAATGGAAATGGAAAAAACATAATTCGGTATTTTTTTTCATCAGACTCACCAAAACATCTAAATCCTATTATTCTAATTTGGTTATAAATAATCTCCTTGTCATATAAATGAATTTCATTCCCATAGATGAAGATTTATATCTTGATCATCCTTCTAAAATACACATTAAGGAAGTTGTAAGGGTAAATATGGTGCCGCATTCTATTGTATCTAATTGATATCTACAGTTTACCCTAATTTTATAGTGATATCATTAGTGAACTCAACATAATGAGTTATGTTTCATTAATACCGATCATTATCAAAAATATTTTTTATTTTGAGAGAACCATTAACAACCTAAAGGATATGTTAAGATCATATTAATTGTATTTAAAAGGTTTTTTTGAATTATATATTCCTCTAGTTTTTTTTTATAAAATAATATCATTCACTCAAGTATTCATATAGATTTTAATGAATCCCTTGATATGATGTGTTATAAAATTCCAAAAAACTATGATGAAGGTGGATAATTAAATTAATTGTGACTTAGTATAGATGGGAAAATGTTTGAGAAGGTTAGATCTATTTAGTTTTACATCAAATCAACTTGAAGTTGATAAAAGAGTTTTGCAAAAAAATCATAGTGAGATCTAGAATTCAAGGTTTTTGAGAACTTATTCTCATAAATTTATCCAAATAATAATTTTATGAGATTAAGAAGAAATCAAAATAGTATCCCAATCTATATAAATCCCTTCGATATCCTTGATCAATTAGGGACTACACACTATCTATTAAAATTTCCATTGAACCTATCTCAAGTTCACGAGGTGTTCTATGTATTTTTCTTGAGGAATAATAAATTCATTGAAGCTACATGGGAACCTAAGGATGTGATGAAGAAGATATATCCTCAGTTTTTTTTTCATCAATGTGAGTACAACATTATGTTACCTTGTTTCGAGTAATTTTCATCCCTCTTTACATTTCTATTTTTTGGATGTGTTTCAGTCATTTCAATGATGGAGAGAATTTTTTTCAAAAAATGACATATTTTTTGGGGATGTAATTTTTTTTGAATACGTTGATTCAGTGTATAAATGATTAAAAGGATTAAGAGGATATAAATTAGGGTTTGGTTTGACATAGGGGTTTTTATAATCTATTTTATATAATTATTTTCCTAGAAACATTCACCTCATGACCACGACTTACAATGTGAATCCATTTCATTGAAAATAACTTGAACTACTTCAGTGTGTAACTTTTTACAAGCTGTGAAACTAGTTCATATCATGAAAATGTTCATTACAGTTATTTTATTCTTATATTTCTCATTTTATGGAGTATCTTGTAAATATTGGAATATAAATCATCATAGTGTTTTATTTCATGAATGATTTAAGACCCACAATTTGAACCGTGATACAAATATGATTTTCCATCCATTCAAAATGTAGGCTTCTCTCTTCAAAAATAGGTGCTATCATCGAACATCTTTGGTATATCTTCTCCTTTTTGATTGTTTCTTTTGATGGTTGATATTTGTGTTGGATTTTCTCTATCTCTCTAGGTAAGTGATATTTTATATTCTTAATTTTAATTGGTTGTAGTTAAACCATTAGGATATGTTTTCATATATTTTGATCTACTGTCTAATTTGTGGATTATCCTTTCTCAATAATTTTTGTGATCATATACTAAGGGTATGTCCATTGTTAGTTATTATGAGGTGGCTGTGTTTTCACTGGAATATATTTTTCATTTCTTATGTATTGAACATAGTATTTTTAATATGATTATAAATATAATAATAATATGTAGGAACTTGTTTTGTCATTATAAATTTTCACTGGTGGGTATGGATCTAGTTATGGGTCTTTGCAACCCAATATTGTGGTTTTTGGTTCCATCTCTAGAATTTGTTGGATAATACTTGCATTATTTGGTTTTATAAAATATATTTTAAATTAAATGAGATGACTAATTTATTGCTTTGTTAATATGTAAAAATATGTTTTCTGTCAAGATATAGGTTTTCCCAAATTTTGGTTAAATGAAAAAGGGTTTTTTAATGAAAAATTAAATGAGTTTGTGAAATATCATTAATTTATGTTTTTATGAAATGGTTTGGAATATTTGGGACATGTGAATCCATGGGTGGTGAGGTGGAATGGGTAGCAATATATATCATATATTGATACTTTTGAGTGGTCACACATGGTGATTTATCCTACATCGAGGCCTATTATTCTAGGGAGATGTTTGAACTTTTTGGACGTTCACTTCATAGGGTGTTCCTATTTTCTCTAGATTTGATTCATATGTCTTGAGACAAGATTCAGGTGATATATATATATATATATATATGTATGGGTACAAATATTATAGCTAGCCATACCAGTAGTGATCATTCGTGAGATGTTATGTATTATTTCTTTTATTAGCACTTATTTTCATGGATTTACTACTTTGATATATATTATATGATTTAAAATTATTTTAATTTGATTATTTGTAATTTTTTTTACTATATAATTTGAAATAGTTTTACATTGATTATTTGAAATTATTTTTCCTAGATTATTTGATACTATTTTACTTGAAATATTTGAAACTATGAAGAAAGGGGATGTTATACCATGATTTTGATGTAACAATTTTTTAACTGATTATCAATATTAATTTTGATTGACTTTGAGAATTTTTGTATTATTTTTTAGAGAATTGTTATAGAAAATCTTGGTTGGATTCTACTAAAACTCTTAGCACACACCCCGTGAAACCATTTAATAGCGTATAAATTTTATTATGTATTCCAATTCATGGAATAGAAAGGCATCAAAATGAGGTAGTGAGGTTTCTTTCTGCTGATTTAGGCTGGTTTTGGAGAGAGATCGAAAAATTGTACCCTTATCAAATGGTGTAGTTATTTCTCATATATGATTTTATTTGTTTTTGGACTTGTACCATGCAGTTTTTTATCTATTATTTGTTTGTATCACTTATTTTATTTCTACTTTTCTATGAAATATATTCACAACTTTTTTTAAAATTGTTTGTTTCTTCTCTGTGTATATATTCTTTGATTTCTACTAAATATGGAGAAAATCATTTCTTATGGTTATTGTTGACGTATATGTGCCAGTTTCCAAAATTAATTACTAGAAATTGGTGTTATAAAAATGAACCTATACTAACGGTTTGGAAAAAAAATCTGGTATAAGTACCTTATAGAGAGCCTATACTAATGGTTTTGAAAATAATGTTGGTGTAGATATCATGGAGAGACCTTGTGAAAATATTTTTTTCCAAAACGATTTTTATAAGTCCTTTTTAGAGACCCTAAAATCATAGTTTTTTCAAATCTATTTTTAGAGGCCCATTGAAGAAACCTATACCAGTGTTTTTAGACAAAATTTTCAGTATAGGTCCGTTTTATAGACCCAATACAAATGGTTTTTCAAAAACCATGGGTATAGGTCTACCTTATACAAATAGATTATCCAAAACTGATGTTATAGGTTACCACAACTAGGGTACCTCTACCAAAGGCTTTGAAAAATGTTGGTATTGGCTCTAATATTTTTTATAGGTTCTTATTTCAAATGAAATTTAATAGATAAAAATTATAATACGAGTAAATATATATATATATATATATAATTATGTTCAGAGAATTTATCTTAGCTTAGTGGTTAGGTTATCATAATATGAATTGAAGGTATCTGGATCAAAACCAAGATAGATTTTATTTTTACATTACCAATACCAATAGTTTTTCAAAACTATTGATATACGTCTATAAAAACACTAGAACAACCAATTCACCTTCAAACCATCAGGATATGATTTTTTCTAGTAGTGATGTGGGGACCAAAAAACCCTTTTGGTATATGATGTTTTAGTTGTGCGGCCGAATTGGGTAGGTATTTTGGTTAGTTTATTACAGATCTGTATTAAAGGGGCTTTGTGTTTAGTTTTAAGATGTTGGTAGAGTAGACATAGAATTGTTTTCAAAGTATGGGTAGGTTTTTTTGATTTCCTAGATATATATTTACTTTAAATGACTCAATATACCATAGGATGATGATATATTTTATCCTATTTTGATTAATTAATCTTAATATTGGTTTTTCCATATGATTCTCTAGTTTAAATTTATATTTTCTAATAATTGGATAAAATTTTCCTGTTTATCTATGTAGAAATATTAAAAAGAGACATCTTCCAATTGTTTTATAAAAGTGTGTTGTACATGATCCTTTATAAAATATTCTATTGGACATTATTCTTATATAGATATCATGTGAGTAGTTTTTTCAATGGAACAAAATGTTCAACATGTTTAGAATGTAGTTTATGAGGAACTTCCAGGAGATGTAGGAGGAAGGTATTGATCATGAGAGTTCATATGCAAGAATCCCTCCTCCTTTAGAGGTATGAATAAACCTAAAGATTTATAGCACTGGTTGTACTAGATCAAAAAGATATTTGAATTCATGGATAAACTATAGTATATTTAGGTGAAGTGTGTACTATTCACAATCATGGGACCCATAGTGAGATGATGGGATTCATTGGTACAAGAATATGGACATGTGGGATTATACTGTATAGGTTTTAAGACTATTTTCTTCCAAAATTTCAATCCATGGTATCCAAAAATTTAAAGTCTCAAGAGCTTATCTCCTAGAATTAGGGATACCATCTAGTGTTGATGTACACAAACCAATTCATGGAGTTGGTTTTTTTCACTGGAGGTAGTAATGAATGATGGTCTGAAGGCTCAGAAGTACCATTAGGGTTTGTGACCAAATTTCCTATCATAATTATTTATGTTGACAATTTTAAGTAATGTCGATATGTTAGATTGATCTATGATGGAAAATTGGATTTAGAATTATAGGCAGGACATTATTTCCCTTCTCTTACACCCAATAGAATATCTAGTGGCACACATGGAAGGAAGAGAAAGTGGAATGTGCATCGTAGGGGGTGGTATTTCTCAAAAATTAAAATCCTTTATGCCATCAATATCATCAAATAGTTTACCCCTTATATTATATCAATATTAAATGGAAAGACACACCTATATTTCTTGAATTTTGATTGAAAATATTTGTAATAGTTATTGATACTATAACTTCTTCCACAATTCTATCAGGCTATGTCTATGCATTGTTATTATCTGTGATCATTTGATCCAATGGCTACAACGGCCTAGTCAAATTCTTTATAGACTATAAGTTTTTTCCCTAGGCCACATAATTAGATCACCAACACATAGTAGAAGAGAGTCAAATAATGGTTAAAATTATCCAAAAAATAAAAAGCAGTATTGTACATATTACATCTTCAATAATGGATTTTTGATTGATACTGGTATCTCCCACTCATTTATTTCTACTAGTTTATATAATATTATTAATATTTTCACTAAGGCTATTTCCTTTTTAAGGATTTAGTGAAACAACTTGGGAAGAAGAAAGATCATGTGTTTCTATGTCCTTATTTTTCACAATCGATAGATAATTCATAGTTACTATGGGATTTACTCATTATTTATATAGATCTATTTGACTTCATCGGAAGTATATATTCTAATATTTATCAGCATGATTCTATTGAGTGTTATCATTAGAGTGTATAGTTATTAACTTTTGATGGGGGACATTAGGTTTTTAGGGGATATTTTGATCCATGTTCTTGTATTATAGAGCTTTCTCTCCTAGAGCATAAGTGTTTTTTGAATTATATATCAGTTGATCCTAATGAAGTTTCTCCTTTTTTATCATCCAAATGTTATTTCTAAAATTCAGGAAATTTTTCAAGATGAGTTCTTCTGTCTTCCTTTAGAGAGGGAGGTAGAGTTCATGATTCATAAAAAGCTAGGTAAATGGTCAGTTTCAATACCATATTATTATATAGAACCTGTGGAGATGAAAGATCTAACGAATAAATTGGATTACCTTATATTGAAAGTTATTCTTCTGACTATTTTTTTCAATGGGTAGCACATGTTCTCTATGCTAAGAAGTTAGATGGTTCACTCTAATTGATTATGGACTTTTATATTTTGAATCAATTGATGGTGAATAATTAGTATCAATTTCTTCATGCAGATGATTTCTTTAATCAAATCATATTAAATCCCTAGACCCACCAATAGAAATCTAGTTAAAAAATAATGAACATTTCATTTATCACATTAAACATTAGAAGGTGAATTAATTTTTACCATCCAAAACAAAAAATATCAAAAGGTATTGTTGAATCACTTATATTCTCAAGAACATTTTTTGTTTATAGTTTTATAGAATTAGGATAAACACTTACATAAATAATACACATGTCCTTAAATGTGCATTTCTCCCATGTAACCCAACCTTTCTTATATCACATTAATTCATTATTACCATATATATTATATCCTTCTAAGAATAATTTAGTCAAAATAACTATTGATAATGTAGGGAAATTGAAACATAAGAACGGTGAGAAAAAATTATTAGTAATGGTAAACATATGCATTAAAAATTTAAAATCAACAATTGGAATAAGTAGTGCATAAGGTTATGATGAAATAATCCATGTGAATGGGAAAATCAAAAACAAACATATACCCATAAATATTTAAATTTTCAATCATGATTAAATGGAATAAGGATTTTAATATGTAAATAATATTAATAATCAATAATCATGAGCACTAATAAATCAATCATGATCAAATGAAATGTTATAAGACCACAAATAGTATAGATAAAAATTTAGTACCTTTTGACATCATCAACATATAACACTTATAGAACCCTTATAATTGGACTAAATGAAAGACTAACTTCATTTATAATTCATTGGATAACATAGTCATTACCTAATGAATTAGAGTTCTATATGGTTTCACACATCATATATTCTATATCAGGATCACCCGATGCTATCTGTGAGGAGCCATCATATATTATTTCTATAAACCATAACATGAATAATGTACAAAGAGCATATATTTTACCATTAAACTCATAAAACACCCATTATTACTTTTTTAACTTGATTTTCTCATTGAAAATAAATAATATTAATAAAAATCAATTTGAAAAAATTTAACCGATTTAGAGAAATAATGATGATGGTATAAATAACAAATATCCTCATTGGATCATATGTAATTGAAGCAGTTGTTATTTTTGATGAAGGAGAATAACATTTAAATATCATTAATGAAATCTTAAGGAAAATATATTTTTAATTATGAAAAAAATAAAAAATAAAACATTTTTAAAATCATTCTAATTGAAAATATCCATGAAAATATATAATGTATGCTTTAAAAATAATTTATAGAATTTTATGGAAATAACTACCTTTAGATCTTGGGAAATACTTTCTAAAAAAATTTGAAAATAATTTTCATTAAAAATAAAAATGATAATTTAAAATATAATCTTCACTTAATATAATGGCCCTAACAGTTTGAAATTTATTTCATGTCATTCGTGTTAAAACAATGATTCCTTTCACATTTTCTGTAAGATATAATCATGCATTGTGTACCAAAAACAAGAAGAATACATTAAAATAATCTTTTAAAAAGTAACACATGGGTAAAAATTCCATTAATAAATCATTGAAATAGCTTTAAAAACATTTTTTAAAACAATTTTTTGAAAAAATATTTTTGGAAGAAAATGGTTTTCTGACCAATGAAATAAACAATGATGAGTTATCATAAAAAAATTAATTTGATGTATTTAGTACCTAAAGATGATAAAATTAAGGGAAAACATGTATTCCCATGTCATAACTTAATGATAATAAAATAAATTATATTCATTAGATATGTATCATATTATATTATCCTGAGAAACAAAATAATAAAAAATCTTAATAAATGATGAGATTGTAACATGACATGTTTACCACTTTGTTAACATGTAATTATTATACCCATGAAATATTAACATTAAAACAAACATAAAATACCATGAAAATAAATATTCTCCGGATATTAAATTTCAATGGAAGACCATATTCACCTCATAAAATAAGATAGGTTTATAACAAACATATCTCTTGTGGAAGAGAAATTGAGTCAAAAAACTCATACCACATTAGAAACATTTCAATCCTAAACCCTCAAATGGATAAACATAAAATAATATTATAATATCATAAAAATAAATATATTTGTGATATAATAATTTTTAGGGGATGTATATTCACCTCATAAAATAAGATAGGTGCATAACAAAATATATATCCCAATGATGAAAAATTGTGTCAAAAATCTCTTATCACTTTTGTATATTTTGAGATATAAACCCCATAAATATTGATAATAAAATGGATATGGAAAGGAAACTAATTTAATTATAATAATCATATAATATATTAATGATTATTATATACACCGTATAAATTTAAAATGTGGTGAATATGGCATGTGTCTTACAAGTTTAAAAAGTGAGATAGAAATCTCTTATCTTTTGTTGGGACGTCCATTGTACATGGTTGGAACTACTAAATATAAAATATAATTTTATTATAAATATATTATAGACCGTAATTATATATATTATACAATATATTATTTACATATTATAATTTATTACTTATTTAATATCAATTCGCTATTAAAATAAAAGTTCAGGTAATACAACATCATTTATCATATTTATTTGGATTAGTTATTTTCAATACTGTTTCTATTATAGTGGTTACATCATATATATATATAATAATAAAAATTTAATTATTATTTTTATAAATAAATTATAATTTATTAACAATCATGAAATATGGTTTTGATAAATGATGTTTTCTACGATCAAGAAAATTGTGGGTCGTACGTATGCATGAGTCACACTTCTACTTTTAAATGATCATTATAGAAAAGATTTAAGCACTATATTATGTTTAAATATTGATAATAATACCATAACATATATATTATTTATTTATATATACTTATAATTATTATTCATGATGTGCATTTATGAAAAGTATGTGTCACATCGCTTCGTAAAGGCGGTAGTTCACACCAACACAAACAACATTTTCATCTTTTAGTAAGTGAAAATGCCCAATTTAAAATGATATAATATATTTTATTAAGGATAAATATGTTATTATTATCCTAATTAATTAATTTATATCAATTATATTTATTTAATTTATCCTCATTATCTCCCATGTAATGTGTTAGTGAAAAGTGAATCACATCGATACGTGGTGCGGTAGTGCGTCATACACATGAGAAGTGTTATTATATCCTCAATGGAATGGAATGTAAATTTTTTTTATATGATATAATTAAACCATAAGAAGAATTATTTTATATATATAATATATATATACTATATATCCATCATCATACCCATGTGTGATATGTTGTAATGAAATATCAAATGATATTGGATCATGAGGCGGTAGTCTAACTTACACGCCATTGACTACATCGTAACACTTTTAACGAAAATGGATATGGATTTAAGTAATAAAGTTAACCAAAAAATTATTATATTGATGATTCTGAGGTTTTTATATCATAATGGTTTAATAATAATTGAAGGAGGTGGAGGAAGAAATAAAATCAAAATACTAATTGAAAAACATCACCTCTTCTTCGGGTAACATCCTTAGGTTTTCACCAAAATCATTCCTAGGTTAGGTTTGTGCCAGGACTAAGGCTTATAAGATGAGATTAAGTAATTTTTTAAGCTATTAGTTCAGGTATAGGATGAACCACTATGGATTTAAGGTGTCAATATGATATGAGATGGGCGGGCCTTTTATAAGTTAGGTGAGTGGAACACTAACAATTATGGATAAGAAAATGTTGTATGAAAGTTTCACATAAGAAACACGGATTAAAAATATATTATTTAAATTATTAATACATAATATGGTATAAATATGACAATAAATTATATTTTAGGTATATTTATTAGTCATTTTTCCCCTTATCTTTTTAGTTTAACCCCTAGGTAAACTTATTTTTACCTAAACCAGTGTAATTAATTTTTAATGTATTCACGATTCATCTTGGTAAATAATTATTTTAAACATATTAAAGGATATCTATTATTAATATTAAAAAAGTATAGTCAATTTTTACAAATACAATTCAAAAAAATCAAAATTTTAATTTTTCTTTAAACTTGCAAATACGATGAAAATGATGGTTTCCAAGAAGTGTATTTTTCGATGAAAATATGATTTTATATTTACTATATGACTAATAATAATTTATATTTTAATTAAAATAGTTATTATTTGTTTTATAATATTTAAATTTTATTAAAAAATAATAATTTTTATTATCTTAATTAAATAAAACTTACAAACAGTCATCGATTTAAATCAGTTTTCCAAAAAATTCAATTCTTTTAATCCAAAAACAATCTTTTACTGAAATACTATATAAAGTTTGTTAAAAATTAATTAATATTATGAAATATAATTAATTAATACTTATGGTAAATTAAATAATTTAAAAAACATAATTTTACATTTTAATTTCATAATTTGTTGAAAATAAATGTCATTTTGACATAAATCAATATTCTTCAATTTTCACTGAATAATCATTTTTTCACTGAAAAAATAAAAAAAATAAGTGATATTAATGTTTGGTATTCTAACTTCAAAATTAATTAAGTTTTTTAAAATACATATTTCTAAAACATTAATAAATTATTAATAATATTTTTCTTGAAAAAAATAAAAAACATTTTTGAAAAAACATATATTTGAAGAATAAAATTAATTTTAAAAATCATAACTAATTATTTAATAAACATTTATCAATAATGTATTTATTTTTTTATGATATATATATATATATATCATAAGGTATTTAACAATTTTCGAACTCTCCAATTAAACAGATTGGTTATAAATATTATCAGTATCGTCAGTCTTTTAAGCTTGGTGTTGCGTGTCAAGACCCTATAAAACATATTTTTTTAATCTAATATCTCATGTTGTTACATAATTCCCCAAATTATAAATATAATCCTTAAAATTTTAAATTTATCTTTGTATGAAATGGATATAAATTTGAAATTACATTTTTTGGAAACCCATATCTTAAAAAGGGTTAATAATACATCCTCTTCATTAGAGAGGAAAAGACATACAAAGATCATCTTGAATAACAAATACAAGGATTATAAATAGTAAAAAATTGTTAGAAAGTAATGATTTGGACAATGAAGAAAAATATTATTCCCAAATAATGATATAGAGTGATAGATATCTCTGATCATAAGAATGTAAATGATCAATAAAAATATAACAACCAGAAAACTATAAACAAAAGTGGTGTCAAATGGTAATTGTATCATTAGTAATAATGGAAATAGGACAATTTTTTTCAAGATCCATTACCTAGATTTAACGAATTACATACCCATGTATAGTAAATGAATTAGGAAATATAGTCACTTTATGTGTCTAATTTTATTCTTTTTTCAATTTGAAAGAAATACTATCTTTTTCTCTAAATGATGCATATTCAAGATGTGTTTTTCATTCCTAGAGCACTAAAAAGAAATATTTTAATGATTTTATATTAATAAAAGTGATATAAATACATTATACCTATATTATGATATTAACCGAAACAAAAATGTTTAAAACATGGTTAGTTATTTAACAAAATGTGTAAACCTTCATATATAGAAATATAACATTAATATTTAAAATTAAAAAAATATCCAATGTTCAAAATAACTCATTACTTAATAACATAAATATTTATGAGTCTTTTAACCCTAAATGTTATATCATACTCTTTATATTGGAAGCCCAAAAATAAGGTGATATTCATTTGAAATAACATTAATCACTTATTAAAAAAATCAATTTTCAATCTCATAGTAATCTATATGAAAAAACTTGTGTTCTAAATGTCCAATATAATATAAAACCTATTATTTATCAATAAATTATACATTTTTTCAAAAAAATTAATGCATACTTCTTGTCAAAACACATGTTTAAAAATACTTAAACCTCATAAAACATCTCCTAAAATGTCATAAATCATAATAAGATTTCATTTTTTAAAACCACAATGGTGTGTCAAAGACATTAAACTTATGATCATCCATAATATTATATATCTACGATAGAATCCATATGTTTCAATATGACCTCCCATGAATTAATCCTAATCTCCAATGTTATCTGAAAGATTCATCTGAAAACAACTATAATAGCACTGAACCTACACTCCTAGATTCGGTGTTGATCTAGTAAACATTACATTTCAATAATTGAGATTGATGGTGGTGTCTTAATTTCACCATCCAAAAAATAAAATATCTAATTGAAAAAATGGATCAATTACATTATCAAGGGCCTTTTGGTTTTATAGTTTTATATAATTCGTACTAACTCTTATATAAACAATTCCCATGTCGTTGAATGAGCATTTCTCCCACATAACCAATCATTTCATATTTCATAATAAGTCATCATCATCATCCTTATTAATTCCTTCTAAAAATAATATATTCAACATCATTCTTGATAACTGAGGGAAATGTAAACATAAGAAGGGTGATCTCAAAATCCAAGAATGGGTAATTATATGTATTGAAATTTTGATGTCATTAATGAAACTGAAAAGCGCATATGGGTCTGAGGACATTAATATAGTACCAAAGTGAATCATAAAAGATATAATACCCATAAATACTCGAATCATCAATATTTAAAAAATAAAATACACATTTAAAAAGGTAAATATTCATAAGATTTGGTAATTATGATCTATGTGATATCAATATTTATTAAATTAAAAATTATAAACCCATGGAAAAAATTTATAAAACATATTGGTATCTTGAGACATCATCATTGTAGTACCCTTATAAAAAACTCACAATTAGAATAATAATACATTCCAAATTCAAAATAATTATTCTATGAATGTAACAATTACCCAATACATTAGAGTATTATATTGTTTCATTTATCTTATAAAATATATACAGCTCAATCGGCACTATTTTGGTGAACCCATATATATATAATGCTTAGGTAAAATAATATAAATAAGATACATACAGATTCTATTTTATTATAAAACTCATAAAACAACCATTATACTTTTCATAACATGATTAACCTATATAAAATAAATGGGTTCTATAAAAATTTCCATGAAATATTCATATTTATCATGAGAATTAATGATGATGGTATCAATACACAATATAAGCATTGGATAACAAGTCATGAAAACGGTTGTTGATAATGATGAATGTGAATACCATTAATATATTATTAAATAAATTTGGATAATTTTTTTTTCATCTCATAAAACACTTTTAAAACATAAATATTTTATAAAATTACTTTCCCTAAAAATAACCTAGAAATTATATAAAGGAATCTATAAAAATCATTTAATTTTTTTCAGGACAATAAATTTTCTATTTTAAAAAAAATATTAAAAAAATAAAATTAATTTTCTTTTAAAAAAACATTAAAACCAATAAATTATGCTACAATGAGAATAATGTTCATGATGGTGGGGAATTATATTAATTTTGATCATGTTAAAAATATGATTCCTTCTAAAATTGTGGTAAATGTAATTTATTCATTATTTTCAAAATAACGTTATGATTTTAATAAAAAAATTGATAAATGAAAAAATGGTTGTAAATGTCTTTAATAAATCATTTTATATTTTTTAAATAATTTTTTGGAAACATTTTTTGAAAACATGGTTTGGGAATAAAAAATATTTTCGACTGAAGGGAGAAATAAGGTTTTTTTCCTAGAAAAAACATATATTTTCACCTCTTTTTTACATAATGTGAGTAAAAAAATGAAATCATGTATTATCATATCATAAGTGGAGGTGATAAATTTTAATGAATTTCCTGAGATATGGATCATAATATTTTATCACTGGAAACCTAAAAAAAACAATAATAATAAACCAAAAAATTGTATTATAAAATATCTTCCATTTTCGTGACATTGAATTATAATCCCCATGAAGGAATAACATTAAATGAATAATAAATTATCATTATTATAAATAAATTCATGATATTAGAGATCAATGGGGTTGTATATCCACATAATTAAATAATAAGTTTTCATAAAATAACATATGGATCAAGGAAAGAGAATTCTGACAAAATCCTATAAAACATTGGGAAAATTCTAATAATAAAACAAAAGAAATACTAACATTAAATGAACATTATAGTATAATAAAAATAAGGATATTTAATATATATTTTATACTTATTCTGAAATTAACATAGTTGCTGATGACCTTGTTAATAATTGAGTGAGTCAAAACTTAAATTGGTTGGAGGAGATCAATAATGACATGGTCCCCCTTCATGTGAAAGATTGTAATCTGATCCTATTTTTTAGAATCTTATAATTTTATTTTTTAATGAAATTATTGTTTTTTTATTATCTCATGCAAGACATTCATTATGAAAGAGACGGTAGTTCGTACATGTGTTTGAGTAATGTTTCTATTTTTCAATGATCACTTTGGAATGTATGTATGTTATAATTTATATTTCCATAATGATTATAATATTATAAATACCAATTTTTTATTTAAATATACAAATATGTATCATCCAATAGGTGTGTTGATGAAAAGAGGGAGTAATATCCCTTCATGAAGGCGGTAGTCTACAGGTGCATATATGATGTTATCATCTTAAAATAAATGAAAAGGTATGAAATTAAATGATATATTATCATTTATTATTGATAAATATTTCATTAATATCACAATTAAACCATTTATATCCCATATATTCAATAAATTTAAACTTTTTATCTTCCATGTAAATAATTATTGAATATAGAATCACATCGCTTCGTGAGGCGGTAGTCCACCACACACACATGTGAGGTTATCATATCCCCTATGGAATAGAATGGAAAAACATTAAATTTGATATAATTACACAAAAATTAATAATTATTTTACAAACATAAAATATATAATTTATATACCTCATCATACGAAACCGTGAGACATAGTTAGGGAAAAAAAAGCATTTTTTCAAGAGGTGGTAGTCTTCTGTACACACGAATGATAATTTCATAACCCATTTCATGGTAGTGGAGATGTTATATTGTCATTAAATTATCATAAAAAACATATTATATGTAATATTTGAGGATTTTATATCATCATGATTTTAGTGAAAATCAAGGATTTGGAGTAATAAATAAGATATACATTTTCATTGAAGAACGTTACATCTTCTATAGGGTTCCTTATTAGGTTTTCACCCAAATCCTTCTTATGTTAGATTTAATCCCAAAAAAGATAATAGGATTAGTGGATCGAAGTTATGAAAAAATTTTGGTAGGTCTCAACATAACAAATAGTATTTACGGTATGAATGGAAGATGAGAGGACATGAAAATTTATAAGTGAGGTGAGTGGGGCACAAATAACTTTTCAGAAGAAAAAAAGGTGAACCTATGTTTTTCACATTCAAAAAGTGTAGAAAATGGATTATTAATGAGATTTTAACATGATATATTTTAAATATTGTTTACAGTATATTTTATACTATTTTTATGTTATTTTATCCCATATCATTTTATTTTAACCTAACAGTAAAAAAATTTACCTTATCCGCATTTATTAATTTTTACATTTTTCACTATTCATTTTGGTCAAAATTATGTTGACCTTATTAGATAACATAAAATATTCTTATTAAAATATTTTAATCCGTTGTTTCAAATTCAATTCAATGAAGTAGATAAATTAAATATAAAATGAAACCTACAAACGTGATGAAAATGATCGGTTTCAGAAACTGTGTTTATCTTGGAAAGATGATTTTATATTAACTATATGAATATTAATTATTATTATATGATTTGAAATTGACATTTATTGATTTATAATCTATGAATATCTTTTGAATCATTCCTCATTATTTAATATCTTAATTAATTTAAATTGAGAATCATTATACATTTTAAAAAAAAATGAAAAACCATGTATTTAAATAAAAAAAACTTATAATAAAATACAATATGAAGTTAAAATTTAATAAAATGTATTAAATAATTTAAATAAAATATTTTAATTTCAAAAATATTTAAAAAATAATGTTACATTTAAATTGATTAATTTATTCAAAATAAATGTCATTTTTTTGAAAATTTGTATTTTCACTATTTACTTATTAATCAGTATTTTCCAAAAAAATCACCAACATTCTCCCAAAGTATGTTTTTATATGTTGACATATATTATGATGTTAATTTTATCAAATATGTTTTATAAAAGTTTAATGAACTTATTTGTAATATTTTTTTAAAAAAAATAAATAAATATTATTTTTAGGGAAAACATAATTTTTAAGAATAATATTACTTTACTAAAAATTGATTGAATATTTTCTAAAAAATTATCAATAATTTATTTTGAAGAATAAATAAATATATATATATATAACATAATTTATTTAGAATTATTCTAACCTTCTAATTTATCGACTATGTTATATTGATTGTATGTATCATGAGTCATTTAATCTAGGAATTGCCTTTCGAATACACTATTGAATGTAGTTTTATTCTCAAAAATCTCCAGGTGTTACAGCTCAAGTGGGAAAAGTGATTTTTGATGATCAATCATTGGTCGGGTTGTAATTAGTTAATAGTTTGGGAGTATGCAACATTGAAGATGGATTTCAAGAGCAATTATGGTCATTACAATTATCTTGTAATTAATTTTCATCTTAGTAACACTCCTGTATTATTTATGGATTTTATGAACAATATTTTTCATCAATATCTAGAAACTTTTTAGAAGTTTTCATGAATGATAATTTTCATTATTCGAGATTTGAGTGCGAGAAAGTGAACTATTGGAGTATGTTCTATAAATCATAATGAGTCATCCTTTAAATGGAAGGATTTTGTAATGAATTTTATAGATCCTACAAGTGAAGTTATTGTGAACATTATTCATGGGAGTGGTTTATTATTTTATCCTAATATAGTAGGGATTATCTTATCATGGTAGGATTTATGGAACATCTTTGAAATTTAGAGCTTCCTTGGTCATACAAGAAACTTTTGACAGTTCATCAAGAATTTTTCAATGATTGAGTCACCTTTGTAATCTCTTATAATGAATGGGTTGAAATTAATATGGTTTGTGAAATATCAGTCTCCTTTTGATGAGTTAAAGAAACTTCTGACATCATCATTTATTCTAATCCTACCTGATCCCGGTAATTTTTATGTGGTTTTCTGTGATTCTAATGATACTGGTTCGGGTTGTGTACTTATGAAGGAAGACTATATTTTGTGTAAAATCCTATGTTTTTAGAATGAAATTCTATATTTGATAGCCTAAAAAATAGGCTATATCATGAGTAAATGAACAACTAAATATTATTATTTAAATTTTATCATTATAAATTACTCATGAAAGTGGTGGTTATGAATAAGAATTAATTATCTATGAAAAAATATACATATCCTAATAAATATAGATATATTTGTAAATTATTAGAAAATAATTACATAATTTTTAGAATTTTCAATTATATTTTCAAGAAATACATTTTCATTAAAACAGATTTTTAATTTTTTTATAAATGAATATTATAATAAATTTCCAAATATTTTAGGAATTTTTTTTGAAAAAATAATATTAAAATTTTAAATAATCATATAAATACAAGTCTCTTGTGATATTTTTATAATTTTATGAAAAAGGTACATTTTTATTAAATATTAGAAAATACGGTTTTTTTAGAAAATATCATTTCTTTTGGGATATCCTTAAGAAATATTTATGATATAACAATTTATTAATCATATTTAATTACTAAGTAAATATATTATAATAAAAATATTGTATAAAAAATTAATAAATAGTGAATTATAATTTATTTATTGACAAATATAAAAATCATTTTTAGTCTCAACGAAGTGCCTGTGCAGTATTGGGAAAGTGAGATTTGGTGCATCATAGATAACAATTAAAAGATAAAAAGTAATTTCGTGGATTGGTTTTATTAAATAATATGTATTAAGGATGATTTGTATTGATATTTTTGAATTTTTTAATTATATAACATGAATCGTATCATAATGCTTCTATAATCCTTATGCAAGGAAAAAAAAGTAAAATCAAAAAATTTAATAATTTTTCTTAATATGGATATTTAAAATATTAATATTGAATGAATATAAAATATTATATAGAACATAATAATATTTAAATTTCTTTTATTAATTTTTATTTTTTTCTATATGAAATAATTACCTTTAATATCTGTGCAGTAATCGGGCGTTGTTTGCTCATGGAGATGAAAAAATGATTTTAACTAAAATTATAAGAAATGTTAGATGATTCAAAAAAATTTATAATATTATTTTTCAGTATTTTTCAACCGTAATAATCCATGGTTCGATTTTAGGATCTTTTGGACCCACAGGGTTGATATAAACTACCATATTGTATTTTATTTAAAAGTAAGTCTAACTTTTCACACAATAGTTTCTAATTAGAAAAAAAAATTTAATATACCTTTTTTAAAAATATATATTTGGATAAAATATTTATTTGAAATATAAAATGTTTTTCTTCATCGTGGTTATTTATTTTTAATTTATATTGTATAAATATATATCTTAAATGCTTTGACAATGATGATGAATTAATTATTTAATTATTGAAAAAATTAATAAAATTATTTTAATTAAATTGATAAGAACAACTAAATTACAAAAACACATTACTATATTTTTTGGGATGAGTAATTTTGGTACACATTAATTTGATATTAGAATTTATGACTATATTTTCCATTAAGACGTTGTTGTGACCCATATAATATTTTATTTAATTAAAAGTCAAACATGTCATACTCAAGTTTTCAAAAAGTATATTCTTTTAAATATGGTGAAATCTAGAATATATGTTCAACTATAAATATTATTTCAAAATATAAAATATTTATCAACATAATATTTTTTTTAAATTTTTAGTGATTAAATAATTACAATAAATAAATACACAATGATTATGAAGAAATTATTCAATTAAAAGAAAAATTCGAATTTATTATTTTAAAAATATTAAAATTTATATAATTTGAATTAAATAAGGTTATCCATAAATTTTATACATTATCATGACATTTTAGGGATGCATAAAAATATATTTTTTTAATATATAGTTTATATTAATATTTTTAATGTCATTATGATAAATAGGCTCAAATTTGAAAATAATGATATTTGATGAATATAATATTTTACTAAATTATTTATTAATAACTAAAATACTAAATAAATACAATTGTTAAAATATATGTGTAAAAATGTCATTTAATAATAATATATAGGCACTTTGGAAGTCTTTTTCTGTAGAATGTTCTTAATATTGATTATTATTTTGAGATATTCATAAAGTGCTAATCACCTCAATCATAAAAGGGAACCTCTTCATCTCAATACCTAACACATAAAAACCATATTGTTTCATCCATTTTCAACCATAATACATTTATATAATCTCTATATACATTTTTAAGGCGTTATTTTAGGCATAACACTAACCGTAGTGGTCTTAAGGTGTTAAGAAAAGGTTATCATATGAATAAAAGGTATAATTTTCAATCAAGTGTTTCGATTTTTATTATTCTTCCATATCCCCCCAAACTATAGTAATCCACAATAAAATAATAATGCTATTATCCTACGTATATATATATATTATTATTTCAGTGGAATGATTTGTAACTATCACCACATCCATCAAATGGGAAACGAATAAATCGTTCGGCTGTATAGTGGGCAACCACTTCACGAAATGATAGAATTGATATTCCATAAAAATATCTTAAGAATATTTATAAAAATGTAAATAATATTTATATATTCTATTTGTGACATTTTTATCATTTTTAAAAGATAATATATCATATATGCTCTTATCATTCCATGAAAAATATATGATTGTGTCGTCTGGCTGTATGTGTGAATAATCACCTCCATGAAGAGATGCGATTCTTTTATTCATCACTACATCGCATGGATAACATGTATAAACAATTTAAAGAATTAATATGATGTATATGATATGATTATAATTTTTTATCCTTAAAATAATTCTTACCTTCTTTCCAAAAGGATCATTGAAAAATAAAATCATTACTCATGTGTTCGTACGACCTACCATCTTCATTCTCGTAACATAATTCATTTTTCATAACCATATTAAATGGATGTATTTAAAATTATAAATGATGTAAAATAATTATTATAATTTACTGAATAAAATTATATATATGATGTAATAATTACCAATTTTAATAAACACATGGTACTAAATTCATTTTCGACTCAGGTACTGAATATCGTCTAAACATCTAATGGGAAATTAATTAATTAATTAATTCGTCATAACCTGTAATAATTGAAATAATAGGAATATTAAAAATAAAATGTTTTCTTAGGATATTATGTAACTAATATAAGTATATTATTTAGTAATATAAATAATGTACGTGATAAATCAGAGTCATGGAAAGGAACTCTTTAAAAACATCATTTTAAATATTTTATCATTTTAATTAATAAATATTTGTCTTTAATGTCTATGTTTTTATGAACATATGTATATATACATGAATTTTTTAATATATTAATTTTCTAATTTCACTCAAATAGTTTTAAAATAGAATATTTTAACATTTTATGTAATGTACATTCTCTTAAAAACTTTTTTAAGGTTCCACATTTAGCTCTTTTTACACATGTCATAAAAATGGTTTTAATATATGTGGAATGAAAAAAATTACCTTATTTAATTATAAATTAATGATTTAATGTTTCCATTATATATTTTCACAATTCCATTAAAATAAAATAAATTCATTATTAGGTGAACATTTTTTATATTTTAATATAGATTTTATAATGAAAAGAGTATTTTGATATCTGAAAGTGTTTTGAACCTGGTTTTACCATATATTTCAAGGGTTTTATTCCTGATATATTGCATGGAATTTATTTATTATGGGTGATCCAATATATCACTAGGTTTTTATTTAAATAATGTAGATGGGTGCTCCAAGATGGC
The DNA here is from genome assembly GCA_963277665.1 of Viscum album. Taxonomy (NCBI): domain Eukaryota; kingdom Viridiplantae; phylum Streptophyta; class Magnoliopsida; order Santalales; family Viscaceae; genus Viscum; species Viscum album. The sequence continues at coordinate 1,728,779,185 of OY728157.1, forward strand.
ACTCCAATGAATTGGTTAATGATTTTGTTATTTAAAGAATTATATTGGAAGATTCCCATATGGTTGCTCATGTTTTTAAGGGTTCATGTTAAGGTTTAATGATAATGATTTCCTAAGGAAAAAAAATTACTTTTATATGATTTCAAATGAATCTTCATGAAAATAATTTGATCTCCAAAAGATAATATAATGATCTTCTTGGAATGATTATTCTCTTTTCTTGTTAAAAATGTATATTATTATGAAAATGTTTTATTGGTTTAAAGTGAACTAGTTTTATGCTTTATTTTACATCCTATACTAGTATTTTTTATCATAAAATGTTTTAAAATGACTTTATTTGGAGATAAGTAAAAATTGGTACTAGTATAATATCAGTGGAAAATATTGATGATGTTTCATAAATGGAACCCATGTTGTATTTTATTGTCTTTTTTTTGGTAAAAAATAAATAAAATGTATAGGTCTACACTTGTAATATATGGGTTTATTTTCAATGATTTTACCCTAAATATCTAAAACTATAATCCTATAATATATTTTGGAATATATGAAAGTAAATTATACTTCATACACACTAGAATATTTATGGATTAAGGTCAGATCATTAATGTCAGTATGAGATAAGGGTTTAGAAAACATTAGAGGTTATGATGTTTTCATGTGAGGTATTCTTTGGAGATATAGATATTTTCATGGGATTATAATTTTTTTTATAAGACCAATGTATTAGTAACCCCTTTTAGGTTTTATGTTGTGAAATTATAAGGTGAATAATGATAATTTTCAGGCATTTAATTTTGAGGAAATTATGTGTTATTACATATTAGGATAAAAAATGGAAGGTAAGAGATATCCATTATGGTAAAATATATTATTTAATGATAAATTTATTATGGTTATTTTTTAGTATGTTTATAATATTTCTAGGAATGTTATAAAAATTATCATTTTATAAAAAGGGATAAATTGATAATCGGGTGACAACTTTTCCCACTTTACAAGGTTGTGAGTTCTAAACACACAACAAAAGGGTGATAAGGATGGATTTTCTACAACTAGCCTACGTGATTTCCTAGTTTTATGATTTTTTTTTTCTTTTTTAACAATATATTATAGATAATGGTTAATTTTATTTTGGTAGAATATGTTTTCTCGAACATATAAACATGATATTAGAAAATTATTTGGTTATTAAGTGATTAATGTTACTTTGGAAGTCATTTACTATTTCGGGACCTCTACTTGATAAAGGGAAACATAATATAATAGGATTTTATTTAAGTAATCATGGTTGAATTATATTTTTGAAATATATAGTATTTTTTGGTGCATTTAAGGGGATTCATGTTATTTATGGAAATGGTTAGACTATCATAGAGATTATGTTATATAGGAAATTATATTTTTGTACAAGAAATTATGAGTGATTAATTTTTTTGGAGAAAAATATTAAAAAATTTCTTAGAAGACTATGTGATACAATCCTTCTAATTTTTTGGTGTCAATATTAACAAATATTGTTTTTGAATAATTTTAATGTTTTTATCTTTTTAATGATCTACATTGAACTTTGGGTATTAATATTGAGTCATGGGTATTAAATTAGCTTTCCAGCATATAAAGGATTTTTATTTTTAGAGATTTTTCTTATCTTATAGTGAACAATTTTGTTAATAATTAAAAATGGGATAAATTGATGGTTAATATTTTTCTGTAGTTTATGTGATTTTTTAGAAGTTGACTCTGCTGCCGTATGCATAGAAAATCACTCTAATAATTTGGATTAAAGATATGTATGTGGTGGAAATTTATTAAAGGATGAATCTATAATATTTATGTTATTATAATTCCATATGAATATAGTATATATAGTAATGAAATTCCCAACCTCCTAGAAATTAATCTTGATGAAAAAATGTTATCTATTTTTTTCATACCAGGAAATCAATGAATTTATAACCCAAAAAATATTTATGGTTTTTTGGGGGATAAAAATCTAATGAAAAGCTAATTTATCACTTTAAATAATAATTTTATATTTATAATTATATTCCATTTCTATATTTTTATTTTCCATTAATTTTTTCGTAATTATTATCTGTGTTTTGTGGTTCCCTTTTCATTTTCCTTTCTCTATTGTATAGGAAATTTTTATAGACCCTTTTTCAGATGTTTTCTTTTAATAATGGTATTTTTGGAAAATTGAAACATGGTTTCTAAGGTCTGATTCAAAACTGTAGGGTTGAAATTTATAGAATAGGAGGAAAATGTAAATTCTTTGGGTTTTTAAAGGAAAAAAATGTGTTTGGTAGCATACAAGATGCACCACATCGAGCATAAACAAACAACTAAATATTATTATTTAAATGTGACCATAATAAAATTCTCTTAAATTAAAGAGTATGAATAGTAATATATGATCTATGAAATATATATATATATCCTAATCAATATAAATATATTGTTTAATGATAAGAAAATAACAATATAATTTTTAGTAAGGTAATTTTAATCGTAAGAAATATTTTTTCATTGAAAATGAATTTAATTTATTTTTAGGACTCAATATTACAATAAATTTCTGGATTATTTAGAAAATTAATTTTAGAAAATTAAATTATTCTCTTAAATCATCATATCAAATTTAATCTATGGTAAAATTATAATAATTTTTTGAAAAGGTTATGCTTTAGTGAATAATTTTTTTTAAATTATTGTATCTTTTGCGATATCATCAAAACATAATTATGATATTAAAATTTATAAAACATATCGAATAGATAAATAATTATATTATAATATATTGTTTTAAAAAAAATACTTTTTTATAATTTATTTCACAACAAATCTGAAAATCATTTTAAGTGTCGACGTAGTGCCTATAGGGTGTTGGAAAAGTAGATTTTGGTGCATTATAAATGATAATTGAAATAAAAAAAATCTTCGGATCTATTTTTTATAAAAAAATACTTATTAATTTTGAGTAATAATAATAGTTTCTAATTTTAATACATATATAAAATGAATTGTATACAAATTCTTGTGTAATGTTTTCGTAAGGAATGAAAAAAGAAAGTTAAAAATTTAAATAAATTGTCTTGACATGGATATGAGTAAATATAAAAAATGAACGAGTATAAAATTTAATATTTATTTTTAAGATATTAATTTATTTTTAATTTATTCTGTATAAAATAATTTCTTTCAAAGATTGTGTAACACTAATGTCGTGCTTGTGTAAGTAGAAACAAATCAATAAAAATATTTTAATTCAATGTGTAAGTAACATTAAATGATCCAAAGTATTGAATAAACTTTATTTTATAGGTATTTTTTTGCTTTAATTATCCTCGCCTATAATATAGGTCCTTTTTGATCCACTTGGTATTCATTATGTCCCTTATATAATTTTATTTAAAATTAAACCAATATATTCAAACTATGTTTTCTAATTAGTATACCATTTTTAATATATAGTTTTCCATAATATATATTGAGTAATAAGTATCCATTTTAAGTCTAAATGATTTATATTCAACGTGTTAATTTTTTATAATTTATATTTAATAAATAAATATTTTAAATTCTTTCACTGATATGTTACAATCATTATTTAATTAATAGAAAACATGTATAAAATGTTTTTAATTAAAATGATATGAACTACTAAATTAAAATAACCCATAAATAAATTTGGTTGTAAGAGTATTTTTTCCCGTAATAAATCATGTTTTTATGAACATTTCTTCCATTACTATGTGGTTATGACCCTTATAATAATTTACATAATTAACAGTAAAACCTATCGTACACATGTTTTTTATTAAGTATAATATTTCTAATATGGAGTTATTCAGAATACATTTTTTACTATAAATATATATGGAAAGATAAGATATTTTTCTAAATAATTTTTTTTAATTTTTTAGTGAAGAAATAGTTACCCAAAATAAATACACAATTATGATCAAGTAATTGTTTAATTACAGGAAAAAGGAATTTTTTTATTTACAATATAAAAAGTAATATAATTTGAATTAATTATGGAGATACATGAATTTTCTAGATGAATGTGACATATTAGGTATGTAATAAAATTATTTCTTTTAATATATCTTTTTTATATGATATTTGTAATGTAAATGAAACAAATAGTGTCAATATTGAGAATAATCATATTTCATGAATAAAATAAATTATTAAATTGTATTAAAATAACAAAAATATTAATTAATTATTATGGGGATAATATATGATATATTGTGTCATCCCATGTTCATTTTTAGTCCATTTGAAGTCTTTTTATCAGTAATTTCTTAATATATTTTAATATTGTGAGAAATCCCTAAAGGGCCCCTCACCTCAATTATAAAAGAGAACCTCTTATTCTCAATCCATCACATCTAAAAACCATTTTTTTTATAAAATCTCTAACACAACCACTTGCAATAATCCCTCTTAACATTATATATGTCATATTTTAGTCATACACCATCCTTTTTGGTCTTAAAATGTTAAGAAAATGAGATCGTATGAAGAAGGTCTGCCATTTTTAATCAATTATTTCTATTTTTTAGTCTTCTACATCCATCAAACCTTCTCTAACCAGGATAAAATAATAACTAAAATATATTACATATACTGATATGTCATTATTTCATGTTAATGACATATATCCATCTACCCTTCTATCAAATAGGAAAGTAACTAATTTTTTGTGTATATAACAGACATCCCCCTCAGGAACTGATATAATTCATTTTCAATAATTGTCATAGAAGAATGGTTATAATAATGGAATTTTTGTTTATATATTTTATTAATGAAATATTTTTAAATTTTTAATGTTAATATATCATCTATGTTCTTATCATTCAATGCATAAAAAATGATAATGTTTTTCATGAAAACGTGTGAATTATCACCTCAACGAAGTGATATAAATCATTTTTCATCACCAAATCACATGGCTAATATATATAACAATATATTTAAATAATTAATATAATTTATATGATATTATAACCAATAAATAAATTTAAAATAATTTTATCTAGCTTTCGATAATAATCATTGATGAAATGAATGGGTAGGTACATATGACCTACCATTACCTTGATTGAAATGTATTTCATTTTTCATAATCATATTTAATAGATGGATTTAAAAGTATAATTAACATATAATATGAATTATTATTAAACTATTATTTTTTATTATTGATTTAATATTTACCATATTGACTAAAAACATCATTCCAAATTCATCTTGATCTTAAGTAGCCAATGTCATCAAAACGTTTGACAAGGACTTAAATAATTAAGTAATTTTCACGAAATGGAAATAAGTGAAATAAAACAAATAATATACTTGAATAGGTTTCTCAAGAAAATAAATAATTAATCTATGTTTATTATTTTAGAATATAATTAATTTATTTTACATATCAGACTCAAGGTAAGAGACTTTTTACTAAAAACCTCATATTAAATTTTACAACAAATTATTTTATAACCATTTATCTTTTTTATCCACATTTTGAAATTGAATTTTATGAATGTCTTTATATAGAAATGATTTTTTACAAAAATAATTTTTAAATATCTCTAAAAAAATTAGAATAATGATTTTTTTAATGTTTTATGTAAAGGAATTTCTTTTAAAAAACCACATTTAAAGTACCACTTGGAGCTCACTATTCAAAGTTAAATGGAAATGTTTTTTAATATAGACGGAATTAAATAAATTTTCCACTTTCATAATGATTTAATTATTTAATGATTCCATTATACTTTTCCATTGTTGTTTTCAAATAAAATTGTTCCATTATTATACGGAAATTGACTATATTTTAATATATATTTTTACAAAAAATGTATTTTGACATCCAAAACTGTTTGTCACAAGGGTTTAAGAGCATTCAAGGGTTTTTTTCATGATATGGTCCTTGGAAATTATCTATTGTGTGTTCAACCATATAGAACTAGGTGATCCTATTATATCATATACGATGGGTGCACAAATTTTGGTCTCCAATGCATTGGGTATGGATTTTGTTCTCTGGAGAATTATATTTCTAGTCGGTCGTATGGTTATCCTAATTTGTGGTCATTTTTTGTATGTATTATGTAAGAGATATATAATGATGATGTAATATGGATCAAAAATTATTTTTTTATACATTTTAATGAGTTTTCATGTAAATAATTGGATTTAAAAAAGGTATCATAATGAACTTATTGAAAATATTATTCCATTTTTATGTTAAAAATGTATGTTTTTAAGAAAATTTTTATGGATTTTTATTAAACTAATGGATTTATTTCAATTATATCCCTACTAATCTTTTTTTCCTCAACTGAATTATTGAAAAAAATTCATATGGTTTAAGATGATTTGGGACAAGGATGAGATCAATAATAAATTATGATGATTTTTCATAAAGAGAAACAATGTTTTATTTAAATCAATATTGTTTTATAGAATAAATGGATACTAATTATAAGTTTACACATATAATGTATGGGTTCAATTTGTATGATTTTTTCCAAATTCTCTAAAACTATTAACCTAAAAGATCATTGGGAATATATGAAAGTAAATTATAAATAAAAAACACTAGAATATTTAATTATTATGGTAGGGTCCATTCATTGTGGCTTCTAAATATCATCTGCATCAGCCATGGGAATGGGATTTCACCAATTATTGTTTAGATATTTCCACAGTTGTGAATGTTATTAGGTGATAGTGGAAATATATCTTTCAGTTGATTTTTATAGTATTTTCTAATCATAACATATTAAGCTATATATTCTCTCAATAATTATTTGTTCTTGGACAGAGGAAGTGGGTGGTATACCTTCAAACTTTTGACTTTGACATGGCATACACCCCGGTGAATTGGAATGTCATTATAGATACTCATAGAAATAATGTGTTATCATAATATTTTTTATAAATGAAGGAGTGAAACTATATAGTACTATTTTCTCTGTTGCATCAAGATTCCCTATATGATGATTTTGGTATGGCTCTAACTAGTGGTCTTTTGTCACCATCTATTCTTGATTCTATTATATTGGTCTAGCTATACGATGATGAGTTTGGGGAAATTAGATAATCAATTTATAGTGTGGAGACCATTTATAGTTTATCTCTCCATACATATGGTATTCTCCTTAGACATTATTATTGGATTGACATGGACTTTATGAGGGATGAATATAATCTATGTATTTATTTGATTCACATACTATACGATATTATTTTTTTATATTTCTAGGATCTTGTTGGATCATTGAATATCCATATATGAATGTTTGGTTTTTCTTATAAAAATAGTTATCAATTTTCGATCAAAATGGATCCCTTTGATGCTTTTTTTGGTCACTGGTATAGGTCACCAAATTGTTTTTAAGAGGTGGTTGAGGCCTATTTAGTAGGATGGAGTCTCATTGATGATATTTGGATGATGGTTCATGGAATATTTTGGTGTTTGGATAAAACCTATTGAAGACAATAATTATATATGGATAATCAATGTTTTCATTTTTAGTTTTCTATTAATGACTATGTTTTAGGGAATGTGTCTCCATAGTTGGTTCAATATATTATTTGAAAATAGGGGAATTTTTCTCTATGATATTTTGTACCATTTTATATGGGTAAGTGTCTTAGGAAGTCTTCTTATCTATGGGAATTACCAGTTCAGTTGGTGAATATTTTATTTATATTTCCCATTTATCTCAACTCATGAAATTTCATATCAACCCCTCTCATATTCTGAGATTGGATGAGATTAATTTAGAGGTGGATGTTTATATTTTATAAATCTAGTGGAGTTTGATGACTCTACAATGAATGTATTGCATGGAAATTAAATCTAGTTTTGCAAAGATTCATGGAAATAGAGATCAAAATATCACAAGACACGTGATCATAAAACATTAAGGAGGGAGTGGTGGAATCAATTCATTCCAGAGATCCATTCATCCACTTAAATCCTTAGGGATGGAAAGTCTTATTCCTTGTAGTTTCAAAAATATCATTACTATATTTCATGTTTTTTGCATCCCTCTTTTAATTTCTATTTTTGTTTGGTTGTTTTTTGGACTTTTCAGGGATAGTGACTTCGTTTGGTGGAAAATGAACTATACAATACTGGAAATATGATCTATATCAATACATATATACCAATGGTTTGTAAAAACCATTTTTATTGGTCCCCTTTACCAATGGTTTGGCCAAACTGTTGGGAAAAGACCACTTTGAGGCCACATTTCTCTAAAGGTTTGGTAAAATCGTTGTGAAAGGGTAAGGATTTCCCATTGGTTTGTACAAACCATATAGAAAATCGTACATTGAGGCCACTTTTCCCAATGGTTTTTCCAAACCATTGGGAAAGAGAGACCCTTTCCCAATGGCTTGGCCAAACTATTTGAAAAAATCCCATTATGAGGACACCTTTCCATACGATTTTGCAAACCCATTGGGAAAATCTCACATTGAGGCCCAATTTTCCAAGAATATTGGTCAAACTATTGAGAAATCCAAACCCTTTATTAATGGTTTTGTGAAACCATTGGGAGAATCCCACATTGAGGACACTTTTCCCAATGGTTTGGCCAAACCGTTTGGAAAGGGTATGGATTTCCCAATAGTTTGGCCAAACCATTGGAAAAATTCCACTTTGAGGCCACTTTTCCCAATAGATTGGCCAAACCTTTTAAAAAGTGTGGGTACCTATCCCAAAGGTTCTTAAAACTATTGGGAAAGGCCAATAACGATGGTTTTGAGAACCATTAAGATATATACCATTATTTTTTTAATCTTTTGTTGAATATAATCAAATAAATCAATATATGAATCATATATATATATATCCAAATATAATCAAAAAGGTAATTGTTGGATAGTGGTAATGTCCCTGATATATAACCCAGAGGATGGGGGTTCAAACCATCAATGTAATGTTTTTTTAATATACCTATACTAATGGTGTGGGAAATAGTTGTGTGATTTGGCATGGGGAGAGACCTATTCCAACGGTTTCCAAACCGTTGGGATAGGTCTGTCCCAAAGGTTTTCACAAATATGTTGGGATAGGTCTATCCCAATGTTAAATCACCCAACGGTTTCCCAAATCGTTGGTATAGGCTATGCTAATGGTTTGGTGACCTATACCAATGGTTCCAAACAGTTGGTATAGGTAATTTTTTCATTAGTGATGGTTTGTAGATGTATGTTTTTTTGAATAATTGGTCTCTATATAAAAATATAAAAAAGGATTAAGAGTATTTAAATAGGGTTTTTGGTTAACCTTGGGGATTTTCTATGTTTTTCCATATAATATTCCATCTAGATTGTTTCATGTGATGTGCTTATCATGTGAAATTTATCATTTTCCAAAAATATTTCATTATGTAGTTGGGAGAGTGAAAAGATTAAATGTCATGAAACTAGTTCCCATCGTGAAATAGCTGATCAGTGATATTTTTATATGAGGTGATGAAGTTTTTGGAATATCATGTAAATAATGAAATTCAAATCTTGATATCATTTTATGTAGATAATGGAATTGGACTAGTGGTTTTAACTACGTTATACATATGATTTTTGTGTCATTTGAAATGCAATATTATCTCTTTTAACCTATGATATCTATTGGGTGTTTTTTTGTATATCCACTCCTTTTATATCATTCTATTTGGTGATTTATTATCATGGTGTTTTTGTTGTGTCTCTCTAAGTAAGTTATATTTCATTTTTTTCATTTATCTTAGTCACAACAACACCATTGCACTATATTTTAACATCTTTTCATATTGTGGTGATTTTATTCTTGATCCTTTCAGTATTTATATGTGATAATATTCATGGAAATGGTCCTATATTATATTTTGTTTATAGAGTGCATTTTCTTTATGGTATGTGTGAACTAACCTCTCTATTAGACTTAGATTGTAATAGTATGTAGTGATTTTTTTGTATTTCTTTAGGTGGTTGTGGATCTATTTTCGAGCTTGTGCAACCCGAGTATGATGTTGGTGGTTCCATTATCATACTCTTCTTGATGAAACTTGATTTCCCCAGTATTATAAATTATTTTACAAATAGAATGATATTATTTATTTATTTATTTGGGTGTGTGTGGAAATGGGTTTTTGTAAAAATACGATTTTCCTTTTTTTAAGAGGAAAAATGGTGTTTTGAATGAATTGAAAAATGGGTTTGGGAAATGGGTTTTAAGAATTTTTTCAATTAAATGGTTTGAAAATGTAGCACATTGTAATCCTTAGGTGAATTGGTGGATGGTTTAGTAATACTCCTCTTCCAATGATACCATCAGGAGGTTAACTCATAAGGTGTTCCTCTCCTCCTTAGGCCTATTATTTTATGGACTTTTTTGTCCTTTTGGATGGTTGAAATTTTAGTTTGTTCCTCTTCTAGGAATATTCAATTCAAATGTCTAGATACATGATGAATTTTATTTTCTAGGATTTTTTTTATTGTCATTTCTTGTATGGACAATTGTGATACTCAGTGTGATGTTAATTTTAATTTCTTTAATGTTATACTTCTTGCCTTGGATTATCTACTATTATATATGTGATATTCATAGAAAATGTATTACTTAAATTTTTTGAAATTATTTTTCAAAGATTATCAGAAACTATTTTTCCAAGATTATTTGATAAATTAAAATGTAGACTACTTGAAATAGATTTAAACGGATTATTTTATATTGTGGAAAAATGGAATTTTATTACCATGATTTTTTACATTATCTTGGTTTTCGATGTAGGTAACTGAATGGATCCATATATAGATGGAATGGTTTTTTCTATATAATTTGGGAAATTCGTGGAGAGATAGTCAGGATTTTTCAAGTTATCACATGGAGTTTCTATTTAAAATCTTTGGATTTTTTTATGAACTCATGCCTTGGTGTTTATTTATATATGCTTGGGTGGTATCACTTCAATTATTTAAATTTTTCGATGAAAGTTATTTACTATTTTTCTCTTCAAATATTTCTTCCTATTGTGTATATATAAATTCCATGTTGTGTTCATTATATTGGTTGAAATCATTCCCTATTGTTTTTGTTGATTCATTTGTGTTAGCCTCCATCCCATGGGGATGACAGACACCCTTTGGGAATGTGATGGGTTGGGTTTGGTGCCTACTTGGGTGGGTATCTTGGTTTGTTTTTTAAAATGATATATTTTATAGAGTGAAATTCAATTTAAGGGGGGTATAATTTAACACCACATGATTTTCTTTGTATTTAATATGAAATAATATTTATGTATTTTATTTATTTATTTACATGATACAGTAAGTTTAGAAGAATCGAAAAATATTGTTGAACTATTTTTATTCAATTTCATATTTATCACTTACCCATTATATTTTAAGGTAGATCTATAAATAAATAAATTAAAAACAATATTTATTACATATTTATAGAATGCCTCCATTTTTTAACAACTAATAAAAAAATTTTACTATAAAAACTATGTTTTTTTAAACATAATTTATACACACAATGTGTCTTTCTCATAAGAGTCAAATTAATCAAGGTTTATGATTTATTTTAATGATATTTTTATATTTTATATTTTATAAATTTTTTTAATATTAATAAAATGGTTATTACTGAGCATGAGGTAAGAATAAATCTATATTTTTTTTAAAGAAACATTTTTTAGAAAATGTTTTTCGTTGTGTTTTGCAAGAATATTTTAAAGTAGGTTTTGACACATATATAATTAGACATGAAAAATTGTTCCTATATTTGGAATCATCTTGTAAAAATTTTATTAGTAGGACAACATTTTTCGGGTTATTATTAATAGTAACCATGGTAAATATTTCCCTCATAGGTAAGGGTGAATCATGTAAATATGTTTAAAAACAATATGAAAATTCTCTAAAAATATATATAACACTTACATTTTTTATAATTGATGAGTTTATTTCAACTATCCCCACCTAAATTTTTTTAATATAGATACTCTGTTCCCTTTCCTTTGATATAGACCTAAATATTTTTTTTATTAAATAATACATCCAAAATGTCACTCTCTTTGGTTTAATTATTCTAATATCATATTATTTGAAAAAAATAGATTTTACTACTGTTTAGAAAGCTTTATGGGTCTAAAAAACTATATTGGCCCTCATAATACTTCACGTGAGACCACCAGGTCTAGCCTTCAGAAAACTGGACTTCTAATGGTGGAGTTATTCACAAATTGTTTGATAACATTTTTTAAAAATATGTTAATGTTTTTTCGATGAAGAAGAGAAGGATTACATATAATTTCATGATATCATTATATTTTTTTAGGTTTCTATAATTGATTCGGATATTATTGAGTAGTTTTTAATTTTGAGTGATGAATTCATGTATCTAAGTAAATTTAATTCATACATTTCATGTGTTTTGTAATTTTAATACAAACATGCTACTGGTTACATATTAGTTGTGAGGAATGTTGTGAATCTAGGTAATGGTAATATGTGAAGAAAATTAACTACATATTGGTTATATAAATCTATAAAAAATCATTTTAGTTTATTGAAGCTATATAATTATAACCTATGAATTGGACTAGTTACATTATTTTATTTTTAGAGGAACATTACACATTGAATAGTAAGTAGGGATAGAAATTTTCTATAGAATGGTTAGTTATGACCTATATTGAGCTCATAGAGAATTATTTTGGGCTTTAAAAAGGTATGAAGAGACACAGTTGATTTCTTTACAAGAGATAAACATACTATTGGATTGATCCCTATGATTAATGCCTTATGGTAAGTTTGTATATTTGATTATCACATAAAGATGACCAATTTAAATGAGATGTGTATTGTTATAAATAATTATTTGGATCTATGTAAAAGTGATGAATTAATTTCATACCTACGTAAGGTAATCTAATACCAAATTAAATTTTAAAATATATTTCTGATTCTTTATAATTGTAACACACTTCCAGTGGAACGGTAGTATGAAATTTTGGAAGATTGCATAAGTGATATTGGGACATCATGTAATGGTAACCAAAAAGATAATATAGTGTATCGTATTATTTATATATCAAAATTTGGAATATTATGAATAAATATATATTGTAACTCAGAAATATATGTGATATAATCATAATAGAAATATAAATTGAAGTAATTTTCATACACTCAGATTCAAGAAGAAATGAGTTTGAAGATCATAAGGGGAATGGAAATATTGAGGACCTATGTATTCATATATGAAAACTTTTGTGGATAAAGATATTACTAATATGGTATGAAATATATAGGGGAATGTAAGGACGAATATTACATGGTTCTGAAAGGAATTTAATTGATGATTTGAATAAGAATTTGTAAAAGTGTAATTGAGGAATAAATCAAGAATTTGTTGACTGGTCAAAATTTGGTGATCACACCTATATTTAATGATCATAGATTTTCAATTTCCGAATTAAAAAAATATATTCAAAAGATATTATATCAATTTATGTATATAGGTGTTGACAAAAAATATGAATAGAACCCATAAAGATCATGTGTGAGAATATTTAATAATTTAGAGACCCAATACTATCAAGTATTGAAGATAGGGAAGGATCTAAAATAAAAATCCATTAAATAAGGAGATAATCTACTACGGACAAAAGTATTGGTGAAGAAAAGTAAGATCTAGATTACCTAATATCTAGAAAGAGTTTTGAGACTATCAATATTTTTGTGGTTCTTGATGGTTAATACATGAAGACATACTGATCTGTTTGATCATATATGAGGTAAAACATCCAGATGTGTAATTGAAATTTAAGATCCCAAGGGATATCATTTGAGGGTCTTATATTGATGACATGTTGTATCGTCAAGTCAAATCATGAATCCATCAAGATAATACTAGTATCAGTGTTACAGAAACTTCTTTAAGTTATTTTATAACACTCGTTGTGGGTATAAAAAACCTAGAAATGAGTATAATTTCTTGGTTAACAATGAAATAAAATTTTATTTAAACATTATTATTATTATTGGATATAAAGGTTATGATATGAGAAAATAATTTCAGTATTTATAACCCTAATAATATTTAATTAAGGGAATTAATAAAAAAAGAATGCCACATATTCCATAAACTCCCTTATAAGGGTATGAAACTGACCATTAGAATCAAAAAAAATTATTAAATAATCCATTGTGATGTCCCTAAACCCACACTCTCATATTCAGTGCTAACAATATAATCATTACTTTTCTAACATTGAAACACATAAACAAGACCCAATTTTAAAAATCCAAAAAATAAATCCTCATAGAAAATATACGATCATTAACCTAAAACTATACATTTTACATTTAACGATTTATAAAATTTAAAAAAACACTTTAAATGAAAACATTTTCATATAAGATCTATTTTATCAACATAAAATGATTTTTTTAAAACATGAATATTTTTTTAAAGGTAACTTCCATATCTATAACCCACATATTATTATATTTTATTCTAAAAAATAATGACTGTTAAAATTCATTTGAAAACATGGAATGAGAAAAAAAATATCATTAAGGGAAATATAAAAAAAATTGAAACTCGTTAGTACTTTTTAAAACCATGAGGTGATATTAGAGAGTTTTACCTTTAACATTATAATATTTGAAATCAAATAATAATTTATATAAACATGAAATCATATTTTCACCCAATTGTTTTTCTAAAATACATTATATGAAAACATATAGGAAACATTATAATCGTGAGGGTTTTCTCAAAAACATGAGAACCCTTAAAAAATCAATTTCATAAAAATATTCCTTTTCACCAAAAAAGGAATAATAATTCCTGTAAATAATAAAATCTTTACCTTACCCATTGAAATCAAAATATTTCTATGAAAACTAATTATAAAGCATAAAAAATCATTTAGGTAACTTAGTACATTTTTATATCACACATATAATCATTCTTATAAATGGAATAAACAACACAATAAATTTAAGTAATATATTTTGAGAAATATATAACTACTTAACTTGAACCCATTACCCAATGCATTGGAGAGCTAGATTTGGCTCACCCATCAGAATAAGTTATATTATTACCACCCATAATCATAAATAATTTCTAAGAAAAATAAAATAATCATAAAACCTAAAATATTTCATTTCAACAATCATACTCATTAAAATATACTTTCAAAACAACAAGAAAGGTTTTTTTGGATTTTGATATATCCCATTTCTCTTATAATACAACATTAAAAATTAATATTCACAAAACAATGTGATTGTGGATTAAAAATTTAATAAAACAAGTAATTTTATAATTGAATCCTATCATCAAATAACTATTATAGGATTAAAAAAATGAATCAATGTTGTATATGTTAAATTGGAAGATTCATTTTACCAATTTTATAGAAATTCATATCATTCAATATAAAATTTATAAAAATATTCCTTTTGATAACCATTTAATGAATATTAAAAGAAGAATAAAATCCAATTTAAAATTCATTTATTTCAATATCCATACATTCTAAAAAAATTATTAATATAGACAAAGATGAAAATAATTTGAAAATTAATCATTAAAATATTTAAAATTGCGTTTAAAGGTTATGTGTTTATTACATAAAGTATGACTTCTCATGTATATTATTTAAATACTATATAAAAAAATTAAAATATTTCAATTCCTAAAAAACTTATATTGTTTTAATCATTTATCCATAAACTATATATTTCATTTAGTTCAAATAAAAAATTAATTACTTTGTCAGTTAAGCCCACACCACGTGTTTTATGGATATTTAGATCGTGACAGCATTAGTACTTTGGTAAGTTTACCATGTTCAAATAGGCCATAATAAAATATTATCTAGAAAATATTATTGAAAAAATTACCATTTTGAGGAATTATTTTTTCATTGAAAACTATGTATGTTTGGTGATTATGACAAATCAATTACATTAAAACTATGGAGACGATAAGTCATACTTATAAATGAGTGTCATTTCCATTTTTCAAAGAGAAAATTGGAAAATTGTAATTTACAATTTATCTTAAGTGGATTATAATTATATAATAAATATATCATTACCGCATTAAATAAACTTATATATACTATACATGTGCGGCAGTGATGATAAATGAATCACATCACTTTGTAGAGGTAACCCAAACATACAACCAAAAAAGGATAACATTTTTCATTAATGGAATGGAAAAAATAGAATAGTTATATTATTTTTCAAATGATAATTATTTTAATAATATATTATATATACTTTAAATCTATTGTAATAACCATACAAGAGTGTTAGTGATGAAAAAAAGCATTACATCAGTTCTTGAGGATGTGTTTTTATGTACACATGAATGATTGTTTTGTTTCCCATTAGATGAAGAAGTAGTTGAACTAAAGTTGATATGTAAACATATGAAAGTCTCAATATGTGGGAGATACTGATTTTAATATATCAAAATGGTTATGATATTTTTGTATGATGTTTAATAAAAAAACATTCATTATAATGTTATACCTCTTCTTCGTACAACCTCCTTTGGCTTTCACCTTAATAAATCTAAGGTTGGTATTATTCCAATATTAATACAGGTGGACAATTTTTAGGGAGGAATTTGGGATGGAAATTTATGATCCAAATTGGTTATAATGTGCCAAGATGATAATATATTTGGTGTCTTTTTATATGTGAGGGGGGATAGGATGTTTTGAATTGATGAAAATATTTTTAAGTAATATTCATAGAAAAGTGTCGAAAAATTAAAAAAATTATAATAAAGTGATAAGGGTATAAATAAATCCATTAAATATTTGTAGAAATTATTTTAGGTTATTTTACACCTCATAAATTTAGTTTAACCATATTTTAACATATTTTAAACATAACATTTGTAAAATCATTTTCAATACTAATGGGTTATAAATTTACCTCTTTGGTAATAATTTTGTCACTAAATTTCAACGGATGAAATTTTAGATGATATAAAATTAAAATTTCCAAATATATTAGATTTATGAATTTTAAATCATTCAATAAAATATTGTTTATTATAAAAATCACTAATATCATTTTTGGAATTATTCATTTAATTTAAAATTAATGAAAACAATATAACAATTTAATTAAAATATAATCATTTATACCATAACTAATACATTAATAAAATCTATAAAAATCATTTTTCACCATAATTCATCCAAAATACATTACATTAAATATGTTAGAAATTGATTACTTTGATTTTCCCACTCTATTCACATTCACGGGGTAAGATTGATATAAACATTCAATGGAAAATATATAATATCTAAAAATCATAAATAAATTACCATAATAAAAATAATTACATTATTATCAAGATAACATTTAATATTACTCCATAACTTATTTTTATCCATATGTGAACATATAAGATTAATTTAAAATCAAGAGAGTGTAATTTTACTTTTTTCCATACTTAAACTTTTATAAAGGTCATTATTAATTAAAAGGGTAAAAATTGTCCATATATTAAATTTTTTTTTGAGTATTGATTAACTAAAATAATTAAATATTCTAAATGTAGGTGTTTGGTAGATTATAAAGCTTTTTTACATTAGATATAGCATAAATTTGGCATATTTACCCATTAACAATGGGTATAACTATATTTCAAATCTACAACACATAATGAAAAAAATGAAAGGAAATTATTTACAAAATATTAATTATTTTATTTTTAAAAATATAACCCATTTTATCTAATTCAATATATAGAGTTCATGAACATTTTATTTATAATTATACCCATAATATGTGGTTAAAACTTGATTTCTAGAAAAAATTTCTTCTTAAATATAAAAGATTTTATACCAAAATTGAAAAAATATATTGATTCAAATGAAAAAAATTTGATTGTGAAAATTATAAATAATGTAATTATACCTTGAAACCATTTAGAAAATTAGTTGAACTTTTATGATTTTGAAATTTAAATAAGGTTTTTAATAAATATAATTATTTTTCACTATTTACTAAAATCCCAATCTATTTAGAAAAACACCTAAATAACATCCTATGATAATTTTTATATTTTTATATCAATAATGATATCATTTTTATTAGATATTCTTTCAAAGGGTGATGTAAATTTATTATAATATTCCCTCATAAAAAATTCATATTTGAAGAATATTTATTTTTGAAGAAAATGAATATTTCAAGAATAAAATCACACTACTAAAAACATAATGATTATTACTTATGATTAAATCAATAAATTTGAATTTAATAGGAACATTAGATAAATTCATTTCATAATTTAGTTACTCTTTTTCATACCCTTCAATTCAATGTCTAAGTGAAAATTTTCATATGTAAAACAATATTATTTCACAGTTGTTAATGTAGGTGTTCCTTGTCATGTATAGTATTTAATAACCTTTTACTTTAAAATAGAATGGTATTAAATAATAACTCATTTTACCAATTGAATATCCAAATTTATATGTTAATCAGAATAATCATGGGTTTAACATTAAAAATTACCATTGTTGAAAGAAGACATCATAAAAAAGGGTTAATAAAACCTCTTATTGAAAATAATTTAATGTAAATAAGATTTGTAATTTAAATCCATTAGTATAACCACTCTAGTGATGTAGTGTTGGAAATTGAATTATATTTTTTTGTGAGGTGGTAGTACACTGTAGACAAGGATGATAATTTTGTTTTCATTTAGTTGGAGAAGAATATTAATTAAACAAAATAAATAAACAAAATTACATCTTATCACATGGTATATACTTATTTTATTATATTAAAATAATTTTAATATTATTATATAAGGTATAAGAAGAAATAAAATGAAAATATTCAGATAATAACTTTTGCAGTTCATCAGAAAGACTCCTTTGATTTACATATTAATGCTTTTATGTTTGGAATTATTCCAAAAATATCACCTATATGAAATTTTTATGGATTATTGGAATTTATTTGGGTAGGTATTTCACAAATATAAATTCTATTTATGTATTGAGATTATATGGTAGTGGGTATCCTTTTATAGGTGATAGAGATGACATCATTGTTTTTTTAATATTTAAATATTATTATTTAATTTTCCTGTAAAATTGTCCCATAAATAATTTAATTTTTTCCATAATTTTATAATGTTAAAAATAAATTAATCTAATTGTATTTATCAATGTTATAATGTCATTTGATCCCTTCTTAAATTAGTACGACCCTAGATAAGTCTGTTTAATCATAAATGTGGTAACAACGTTTTCAACACTAATGGGCTATAAATTTATATATAATCTGAAATATTTCTCCCAGATGGTCAGGGGATAAAATTTTAGACCAAATCCATTGAATTTTCAATATATATATTATTTTTACAAAAATTAAAAATTTTAATAAATTATTGCTTACTATAAAATATTGGAAATTTACTTTTATGAACTATTATTTTTAAATTTAATATAAATCCATAAAAATAATAATTAAATTATAATAGATTAATTTTTACCAACACTAATATTTTATTAATAATTATAAAACTAATGTGTAATAATAATTAATCACAAATAAAATACTATTAATATTTATAAAAAACATTTACTCATATGTTTACACTTATTGCAGAATCATTGTATCTACAATGTATATGAGTTTAAGATAATTATATAATAAATAAAAATTATAATTAAATAAAAACCATAAAAATAATTTAATAATGATAAAAATAAACTTTAATATTAATTCACAACTACCTTTTCACCATATGTGAGAATATAAGTAGAATTTAAATGCCAGAGAGTGTCATTTTGTATTCGTCTTCACATAAATATATTATATAGGTCATTACCAAATACAAAATGATACATGTAACAATAAATTATAATATTATATGATAATAGTTGAAATATATTCATATAATAAGGTAAAGGAATGTTTTTGATAGATTTATAATCCCTTTCACAATTTTTTGAACCACGCATAACCTAATTTACCCTTTTACTGTGCTTATAACTATTTTCCAAAATTCAATTCATAAAGATCCAAAATAAGAGGAACCAATTCCCTAAATATTGATTATAAATTTTCAAAATATAAAATCCATTTTATTAGATTCAATTAAAAATATTATAGGAATTTTAATTTTATATAACCCTCAAAACACAATGACATGCAGTACTACAGAAAAAGAAATACTAGGTTAGTAAAATAAATTCACAACTAAATCAATCATAAAATTGATTTAAATTAACATTAATATATTGTTTTTAATATAAATGATATAATTTTACATTTATACCATTTAATACAAAATAGATCTTTTAAATTCATGAAATAAAAATGAAAATTGTTAATAAAAATTGTGTCATTTTATGGTATTAATTAAATAATAAATGTTCTCAAAAAAAAATCCTAGTATATAATTTTAAGATAATTTATATGTAATGATTTAAATAATGGTAACATTTTTTAAAATACTATTTCTAATGATACAAAATTAAATATAATATTCAATCACAAAAATAAGTAAAAACCATTTTTGAAGAAAATGTATTTCTGAAGAATCAAATCACTTTACTAAAAAATTGTCTATTTATTTATTTAGAATTAATAAAAAAATTATTTAGGGGTTCCATTTTTTATATATTGTGTAAAATAGTAACTCCTATTTTTACCCACCAATTTAATAACTATGTTATTAGAATAATGTTTAAAATAACATTATTTTATAGTGGTTAAAGATCGATATTGTGTGTCGTGCAAGCTACCAGATGTAGTATTATTTAAAATTTTATTGTGTTAAATCAAATATCCCTCTAAAAATCTATGAATTTTATTTTTTATTATATTTAAAATAATAAAGTGTATATTTTAGGATTAATCTCTTGAAGATACAAATATATAGATTTATAAAAAGGATCTTAAAAACAATAAGAAAGGATAATATAAGAAGATAAAGATGAATATAGAAGTAAATGTAGAACTAAGTGATGGTAACTAAAGTTGTAAAAGTTGAAAAAATTATTTAGATTATTATTCATATAATAATCCAATTTCATGTTGTAAATATTATGTATCACTAAGTGATCTTCATTATATGAAATATGATTATATGTTTAAAGTTCCCAAAAAATGGCCACATATATTTTTTATGTAATCAAGGGGAATTGAAATGAAAAATCACAACTCAAAGAATAAAATCGTTTAATGGAGTATTCATTATTAAAGAAAGTAAGTTTTTATATAGCTCTCATAGTAATGGTGAAATAAAATGACATAAATATTACTCATTGTATAGAAATATATTAACAGGGTGATAAATACTTCAAAAGTGATTTATATGATGAATATTTCATTGAAACAATATGTATATAGGGGTTATGTACTTTTTGGAAATATCCAAAATTATCCTTGTATGTTTCATATTCCTAGGTTGATGTGAAATAAAAATGATATAATTAAATAGATAACTCTTTACTCAAGGAAATTCATTAGTATAAGGATCATGTGATGAAGGGAAAAATGGCAGGGAATAAATAATTAGTTAAATTAAATCTTAGAGGAATATACTTGACACGAAATTTTTTAAGGGTGAAATAAATTTGAATAATATGAAATATTCTCAATATATAACTTCCCAATAAATGGAGAGGAATGATTATACCACATATATTACCATTTAGATCCTTATCACATAAAGGTCAGAATTTAGTAAGAAGAGAATTAGTTTATTATATAATAAAGTGGAAATATTCTTGAAGGAAATGTTTTCTAATAAACCACAACTTAACATATGTACTGATGTTATTTCAATTTATATTAGATATTTGAAAGTAAATTCATGGAACATATGGTGGTGAAAAATAATAAAAAACCAACCTCATTATCATGGGTGGATGACATAATATTTATAAAGATATATTCCTCAATAAGATTCCAAAACGATTGGGGTTCCATTAAAACATCAAGGAAAAATACAAGAGAAATATAAACATTGTATATCATAAATAAATATAATTGTTTCCAATGGATATTTGTATCTTCTCTTATCTGGAACCCACTAACTGGTTCCCTATATTGGATCACCATATGACCTCATGCACTCCTCCCAATATTCCAGATATTTTGGACTAGTAGAGAGGGTTTTATAAATCACATGGGGATAATATACCCTTTTTACATAAGTAATCCATAATAATCAACATATGAAACAAATGAATCAATATGCATTAAAAAAAACATGAATTACCAACCATTTCCCAAACGGTGTAAAAAACACAAAAAATAGTAAATTCTACATGACATGCTAGTAGTTCCAAAAGTGAGTAAAAACCAAAAATAAATAAAAAATTTGAATCAAAAAAATGGTTGGGTTTACAAGTCTATATCCTCAACCATTAACTTCTCAACCCCATGTTTACTCCCCATCATTGATCTTTTTACCTTGTCCAAACAAGAATCCATGAAATTTTATTGGGTACCAAATGGTGGCCCAAGATGGGTGTGATTACAACTTAGTATGCCACTACAAATGGTATCTAAAAAATATACTGTCAAAATAGATAGTTTATGAAATTAAAAAAATTAAATCATAAGATAAGGATCATGGGTGACATTATTTAGAAAAATTATCATTTTAACTTCATCATTTATTTAATGGATTGGGCATTTCCATTATTTAAACAATGTTCTAAGTCAGAAAATTATTATTTATAGGGTTTTAAATCAAGTTCTCTAACTAATTATATATAAAAATTTAATAAATAATCATATCACACTATCCATGGAGCCTCATCCAAGGTTGTCTCATCCATTGGAACTATTAAGGGCCTAGAGCATTAGTCTGACTCCCTAACTTCTGCATTTTAGGGTGGGTTTTAGAGCCTTAGTCAAATCCAAACCATCGGAGGAGCCCGAGTACATTATCCCACACCACCAATCCATATAAACATGTTTCTTTATTACTTTACCATGTATATCATATGACCAACTATGCACAATATAACATGAAACCATTTTCATCCCATAATTATTCAGCATGAGAATTAACATCAAGCATTATCCCATTATCATATTTACCAATTACATTACATAACTCATTTAACCCATTCTCTTTTCTCATTCTGTAACCAATTAAGTACATCCAACATTTTCCATAAATTATCCCATATCCATAAACTACAACAAGTTATCCCACTTATCCCATTTATCAATTCAAAATCATTTATCCATTTAACATTATCATAACTTCACATGGATTAACTCACATATATGTTACAACTATAGTTCATATGTAACCTAGCACAATCACTTTATTATATCCAACCCATTGCAAATTATGCCATATAATCCCTTACGTCATTTCCATTAACTAGACAAATCTACCATTATTTCCTCCTTATAAATCAAACCAATCATTAAATCTTCTTTATCATAGGTTCTATTTCAACTTAAGTAACCCCCCTCTTAGCATTACAATTTTTCATGTTTAGGCATGACAGAGAACCCCATTAGTGGCCTTAAACTTATAGAATTAATCTAAAAACATCCCACAGAGAGCATGAGGGGTCTAATTCACCATTTAGCCAACCATTTTACCAAGTATTATTAATGAAATCAAACACACATCAAGGTGAAAAACAAAATTAAATCACACATGCATAATAGAACATCAAATTGTGGGATATAATTTATAGACCAGCTACCTTGATAATAAATACAACAACACACTTATCCAAATTGTTAGAACTAGATTCAATGGCCCTTTAAGCCCCAATATATTATCCACTACAAAAAGATGGTTTTATGGATTTAGAAGAATAAGAAGAATAAAACCAAAATCCACAATCTGGAAAAGAGAAGCAATATGAGCATTAAATATATCTAGATAATTGATAAGTAACAAACAGGTTAGTAAATATCTGATAGTTTAAGGATATTGGAACTTGGGAGGTATTGAGGGTTTATTTTTGTCCATAAAGTAAGATATGAAAGAAAATGGGAGAAAATCATCTGAGAATCTTAAAACCATGAGGGGTGAAAAGGTAATTTCTCACTTTTTAATGGGTTTAATGCATTGGATGCACGATTTTCAAAACAGTGCACCAACCATGTGCCATCCTCTATCCAATATGGGGATAAGTCATCAAGTTTTCTGGGGAACCTTCATAGTTTGACAAACCATGCACCAACCATGTGGAATATATCTTTCCATGTTTACATGGTTTCCCCCCCCCCTTTCATAGTTTACATTACCTTGAATCTCAACTTATGAATATCATAGTTTTGGATCATGGTTACCTATAACCATGCATTAACAATGAAACTTGCACTGGATGGGAAAATTCCCATATCATTCATATCTCAAACCCCCAACACAGAACCATGCCTCATCGTACATTTATTAAACATTAAATTAAGAAAATTTAAGAGGATTAAACTATAAAAAAATTGGTAAATACCTACATGATGTCCTAGATATTTCAACCTCCACACCTTATAACCTCCCTCCCTAGAGCTTCACTTCCAATAATCATTGAGTTTCTGAAGAAAAAAAAGACTGGGCCACTATTCTTTTCTATCAATCTCCCTCTACTAAGCCTCTTCCTCAGAATTACCAAGCATCCATATCACTCAACCCAAAGGTATAACCTTACATCACCAAACATTCTCATTTAGATCCACAAAAAACTAGATTATCCTTAAAGGATGTATCACCCTTAAATCTTACATCTACCAATTAAACTCTGTAGGTAATCCTATGCAAGAATACCTTAATTGCAACAGAAGTAAATGTTGATAACTTTATCATGCCATGAAGTAAGAGACAATAAACACCACTTTGACCCATCCTTTCTATAGATCATGGCCCAAATCACATGGCGCCAACATTCCATACTTTTATAACTCTAACGATGACCCAATCATGACACCACCCAAAAAAAATACCCAGTTTTTTGGACCGAATATCATGACCTACATTGATCCAAAACTCAAGGTTTGACTGTCCCAATAAATAAACAAACATCCAATATGTAACCCAAATACTCAAGTAACTCTACCGATAAATCTTGTGTCCATTCTCAATATCAAGGTCGAATCACCAAATGGTGCTTACCATAGTCCTTTCAACCCAAAACAATGGTCACACCATCAACCTACCACTTCGCGTTAGGGTTCTCCCCACCTGAAACATTAGTTAACCCCAACCATCTTCCAACGGTTGGCACCTCCCCTCCATAAAAATGACAACAAAACCTAATCTCATATTTCACAATGTACCTGACATGTTTCCCAACTCACTATGCCTAAACATCCATAAGGACCTCCTCCATTTTGTATCAATCATTGTCATCAAAACCACTAGTAAAAAAATCACCACACTACTCGTTTCAATGCTAAGAAAAAAAGGACCACTATTATGTACAACATTATTTCCCAAAATCACTTCATGATCCAAACATCAAATTGGTGGTGGGTGGAAACATACCACATATGTTCCTTTTTTACCATATCATGTTGGACCACCACAAACACGCTTGTCCAAAACATTCATCTTCAACCATTTTTATTATACCCATTTTCACCTTCCCAAGGTGATTACTAATCTAAGTCCTATAATTATCACCAAATGCACCTAAGGGGCCATTCCTAGACTTCTAGTAGAGCTCCACCACCATAGAATCCACTATCATACAAACAATCATCATCATTCACCAAACAAATATAAAATCCCAACACAAGCACTCCTATTTTCTATATCAGGACTAAATATGGATAACATAATAGGAAAGATGATTCCAAAATTTCACACATACTTTTTTCCCTAATGCACCCACTAAACACATTCTTTGACCCAACAAATTCATCCCTTGCTCCTAGACAAGTCGACTTTCCCCCAGCGGACTGACCCTAGAAACAGTTTACTTCACTATTGGCATGAAATAACCTCACATAGCAATGATTCCATCGCACCTTAATACAATCAAATGTCACCCAAAGAAACCTACCCAATTCAATGCTTGATTTTTGATGGATCCTTAGATCCTATACTCGCTTTCCACTAATCGTTTTCATGTCTTACCACACTCTTTGATGACGTTTAAGTAGTCCTACTAAATTAATTTTGAATAACCCTAAACCAAAATCCAATGCATGGCTCAATAACCCCCACAAAAAAAGGCCCATATGGCCTCTCTGATAGACTCAACATACACCTCGAAGGTTTCTCACTAACATCTTGATGCCACTACATAAATCACATGCTCTACTCCCTGCATCAAGGGATGACATATCAGTCCCCACATTAACAGTTTCATTACCAACACCTTCATCAAGGAATTAAAATCACAATGGTTAATACTTGAATCATAAGATCAACACCAAAAATAGGATGTCACCTTCTAGATTTTCTAGATACCAAAAAAATAAACATTACATGATACTCATTCCTGACATCTATGAATAGCACCCATGGCATTGGTAGATACTCAGTTTATCCAGAAGAACTCAACTTTAAATGGTTGATGGGGTACATCCGACCTACCACTCCACATATACTACCATATGAGGGAAAACTTCTTGATTACCCATATCTAAAAAAAATTATACATGTCACGAGGCATAAAAAAATTTGTTCCTCAGCATTCCTAGGACGATGTCAATTCGTTTGGCATGATCGTCACTGGATAAAATTACACTAATAAGTCATCAAATAACGCCATTAAAAGATATAAATCAATGATAGAACCTCCCACTATGGGACACCATGAATAGAAAAATGTCTCCGGCTTCCCTACCCATACACATATCATCAGCACTTAACCACCACTACTCATGCATTTTTTTCAACTAAGACTCACCATCTCTCCATGACCCACCTCCAAGAAACCATGAAAAAATGATTAATTTTTCACTACTGCCTCCAAACCAATCAAAAAAACGACCCATTTTATAAACAAGCTTCCCACATTAGTTTCATAGGGAATGATAGACACTTCTCTGGAGTTATTGGTTCTCCCATCTCAAACGGACTCGTGCCCTAATAGGACATGCCCACATCTGGACCTCATCAGATCCATTATGGTCTAATACATTCCTACAACCATAGACATAAACTGTATTTAGATAACACAATCCAAAAATCACCATAGCCTATCCCAAATCCCTCTATCTCACCTGACATTGCCTCCAGGTATGTCAGCTCTATCGACCTCAAGGAATTATCCATATTTCTCCCAAAACTAGACATTTGTACAAATAAGAAAAATCAAATGACCACTCTCACCCCATGCATCCCCTTAATAACAAAATAATCTAACCATGATTTATCCATCCTTACCCCTTCTGGCCGAACTCAACATTGATTCCACCATTAATTGAAATCCAAACCAACGGGTCAGACATCCATATGAAGAAACCCTTCAAAACTATCCTATAAACCAATAATAAGAAATCACGTGACCTTCTAAATAAACTAAGACACAGTCATATTATTTAATGAAACATTATAGTAATCATTATGCATCGATTCCACCACTGATGCATATCCCTTTTTTCATATTCTAAGGAACCTACAACACTAGGGTAACCTCCCATGAGGTGATGATAAATTTTCCCAAGACATTAAAATCATCTTCATAAGTCCAGTTCTGTCTCCTAAAACCATTAACCGTTTTAATTAGCCATCTAGGACAATTTACACATATCTAAATCCAAAACATCCACCTAGGCCATACACACCTATGATCACTCAAAAAAAATTTTACCACTCTCATAAGTCTCTCTCGAGGGTCGAATGATTCCAACATCAAAAATTAGGGACTACTCTCTTGGACATATATATCAAACATCAAGTAAGTCACCACTCATAGTCAGAACTCCCACCTCTGTTTTTGAACACTATATCCAATGCATCCAAATAAACAATCACTATATGTTTTACTCTAAGCATACTCACACACATATGTTGGAACTCTGATCCAAAACCCCCACTCTAGAATCCAAAAAAATCACATAGTGTGAACCCACATGGTTTACCACCTTAAAATTATAAATAAACCTATTAAAACCTCAGGTTCATAGCCCTATAGTAATAATATTAAAGAATACCCCTTTATTCACACATTGAGACTCAACAAGGTCTCCCAACATAAAATCATGATCTCATTCTAGGTCGCTATCACTGCCCAAACCACCCATACAAATGGCCAAATAACCCAAATAAATAATTCTCAATGTCATTCTTCACTAAATGTTCAATCATTACACATAATATTTTAATTTACTCCACCATTTTAAAAACCCAAATGTTCCCACATTAGAATCATCTATTTACCCCACATGTAAAAACTTCCTACATATTCAGATTCATATTTCAAAACATTTTATTAAACAAAAATTTCTATGAAAGTTCAATCAGTGTAGACTACACAAAAAAAATACACTACCTATCATAATCAATGCACTCCAAATAACCTCTCCCAATGGATGTGATCGCATCTCTAATACTACCCTCAGTCATTCCAATATTTGGCCATGGTCAACATTAGGAAATACAACCATTGTCGATACAAATTATTAATTTGAAACCCTTTTTCTAAAAAATGTTCCACTTTTACCATGAAGGCCATTCCACTCTAGAAACCAAACCCATTTTGCAACATGTTATAAAAAATATTTTAACTCATTCAAAATCTTCATTAGGCACAATTATTTAACCATTTACCATCACAATGTAAATATTTATCTTTTAGTGAATATCCTATTTAAAATTTTATGAGGACCAAATAATTTAACCTGATTATGCCATTTCATTAAGAAAAATATTATTTGACCATTCATTTAAATAGTTTCTATTAATAGATTTTCATAATAATTATTATACATCATTTTATAAAAATTTTCAATAAGGTAAAATGCATTATACACATAATGTCCCACACATCCATCTCGTCTGTTCCTATCATGATGCATGCAGCCTATATCCCTAAGTGTGTATAATGATTCATGAATACACACTCTCATGTCATTTCAAACACAAGAAAATTACCCTAAAATAGTTTTATCTCTCCAAACATTCGTCACAAAACATTTTAATATCATTCAACATTAATAACACATATGATGAATAATAATTCCCACATTGGGTACTTCGGTCTTCCCTCATACATGGTTTAGATACTCCCAAGAACAAGATCATTGCCAAGACCTGACGTATCCCAATATCCTATCTTTGAACCCAAAAAGTAATATATATAAAAGAACCTCTTTTATACCACTTTCTACCGTCCCCAACCTAGAATCCACTAACTAGAGCCCTAATCTAGGTCACCACATTTCCTAAGGCACACCGCCCAATACTCTAGAGTTTGTCGGCTAGTAGCGAGGGTGTAATAAATCAAGTGGGGATACTATACACTCCTTACTAGAGTAATCCACATCAATAAACATATGAAATATAGGTAAAAAATGAAATAAACCAAAAACATATACAAACAACAATTCCCAAATCATGGTACAAACCAAAAACAAACAATAAATAAGCCATGTCATTAAAATATTTCCAAAAGTGAATAAAACCACAAAATAAATAAAAAATTACAAATTCAAAAAATAGACCTATCTCCATGTATGGATTGTCATTCATGCACATCATAATCCAAAATAAACTCCCTAGCATTGGGCCTTTTCCCTTTTCTTGAACGACATACAAGAAATCTGATCGGGTTCACAATGGTGGCCTGATCTCAGCATGAGTAATACTCAGTATTCTACCTCCAACAAAATCTACAAAATATCCAATATAAATAGATAGTGCATGCAATTAAAAATTAAATAACATGATAAAAAACATAACACTAGGAACAATAGTTTGAAATATTCACTTTTTCACTTCATCATTTGTATCAAGGGTTAAGAATTTCCATCATTTACACAATGGCCAGAGCCATTCAATTGTTATTAATAGGGGTGTATATCATGTTTTATATCTCACTAGGGATGAACATTTCAACAATTATAATTACACAAATTCCTTGGATCCTCAGTCTAGGTAATCTTATCCAATGAAACCGGTAAGGGGCTATAGCATCTTTCCAACTCCCTAAAATGTGTATTCTAGGGTGGGGTTTAGAGCCTCGTTCTAAACTGACCCGTAAGAGGAACCACATTCCTTTATCCAACACCACCAGTACATGTTCACATTATTCTTTATCCATTTACCACTTATACCATATCACCAAGCATACATAAAACAATACACATACAATTTTATCCTATAATTTTTCAAAATGATAAATAACAAAATTCTTAACCCATTATCCCATTTAACAATTATATAGCACAAAATAGTTAACCCATTTACCTTTCTCAGGACTTTACCTATTATGTATATTCAATAACATCCATGCATTATCCCATAATCATTAATTACCCTACATTATCACACATAGCCATTTTATCAGTTTAAAATAATTTAACCACTTAACAAGATCATCATTTCCTATGCATAAAATCACTTATGGGTTACACGTACATTTCATATGTATCATAGAACAATCACATTATTACAACCAAACAATTACACATTAAGAAAAAAAATCCCTTATGTCATTGTCAATCACTTGACACAATCACCATTAGTGACTACTTATAAATAAAAATAACAAAGGAAATATATTTATGATGGGTTCTATTTTAACACAAGGAAACCCCATGTTTAACGTCACAATATTCCATGTTTTAGAATGTTGGAGTATCCCATGGGAGGACCTAAAATGATATAATAAATCCCAATATATCCCATGGGGAGAATGAGGGGTCAAAATAACTATTTATCCTACAATTTTTCTAAAAATAATTAAATACATCAAATGTCCATCATGGTTAAAAATATCACCACCAAACTATCACAATCGATAATAAAACTATATGATAAAACTTATACACCAACTACCCCAAATCTAATGTCAACCGCATACTTATCCATATACTTATATCACAATTCAAGAAACCTATGAATCCCCAACATATAATCCATTGTAAAAGGTGGGTTTTGTGGATTTGGATGAATATGATCAATACCACGAACCCTAATCCAAAAAAAGGAATTAATAGGAGAGTTAGACTTACCTAGAGATTCGATATGCAAACTGTGGGGCTCCAAACTACATAGAGATTAAGGGCATTGATCTTTGGGAGGTCATGAGGTTTTAGGTTCATCATTAGGGATTGAGGAGGAAGAAATGGGGTGAGAATCAGGTGATATTTTTAAATCTCCAGGGGAAAAAGGTAATTTATCACTTTTTAATTTGTCAAATGGATATTCCACACTATTTTCAAAATCGTGAAACAATTATGTGCCAACCTCTATCCAAGAGGGAGAAAACTCGAATGGTTACTTGGGGATCCTATAGGGTTTGATAAACTATGCTTCAACCGATCAGATTATCTCTATCCATGTTACCATATTCCCCCCCGGTTCATGGTTTAATTAATTGTTCACCCCACCTCCTTTAAATTATTGTTTTGGCGCGTGGTTATACCTTACCATTCACCAACCATGAAACATACACCAGATTAAAAAATTCCCATTTCCTTCATGTCATGAACCCTAAGTACACCCCAAGCCTCCCATTAAGATATATTAAACATTCCATTAACCAAATTTTATTAGATTAAAAATAAATATAAACATGGACATACCTCCATGATGTTCGGGATCTTACAACATTTTTGGCGTTTTTCGGATTTTTTCCAAAAATTAACTAGAATATTGGAATAAAATGTAAATTTAAGATGTTCGTAGAAGGCCATAGTAAAGTGGGATCCAATTTAAAGTAAATAAAAAACATCCTAACTGAATATAGATGTTAAAATAAGTGATTAATTATTATTACTATAAGAGAAACCCAGAGATAATTATTTCAAAAAATTATCAAAATAAGAGAAATAAAAATGGAATAAGGGGATATCACCATCCTAAATGAAAATATATATAATCATCTAATTAGTGGGGATTAGAATAATACATGGTATATTTATTATGGTGTTATATTATTTTAAATTTAACTTATAAATTCTTAAAATTGTTTCCTTCATAGTTGGATATGTAATAAAATAAAATTAATGAAATTGTAGCTTCATTCAGTTTAATGTAAAAAAATTATTAGGGATTTTAGGTAATGTATATGGTGATATGTGAAGGGAAAAGGTGTATTGGTGTAAGAACCTGAATATTAATTTCAATTATGTTTTCATTTTTCTATTGTTTTGAGGAAAAATATGAGTTTTTGGAAATTTCATAGGTACACACCGTGTACTTTATGAGTACACGCCATGTACACAGTTACTGCGTGTAGATATGTGTTGGTCGTGTAGTGTCTTGCACATGGCCATGTGTGGTGACCTGGAGGCCGCCTAATGTGGGGATCAGTAAGGGAAAGTACACGTTGTGTACTTCAATAGTACGCATTGTGTACTTTCTTTTTTTATTAAATGCATCGGGGTCACGTCTAATCGATATAAACCCCACCTTCTTCATTTGTCTCATCCAAGAGTGTCGTACGACCACATATATTCAATGAGTCAAGGAGTAAGCATCTTTCCTCCGAATCTAACACAGTTAGTTGTGTTGGAATCGCATCGGTGAGTTCTCTATTCTCCTAGAGCACCATCCCTTGATTTCTCCCATCTCAAGAGATTTCTTCGTTTTAACGTTTTAGAAATTTTTGTCGATATATGGTGTTCCAGTGTGATTCAAGGAATAAGGTTCATGTATAATGTTCTCCCAACACCGAGGTAGGTGGTTTTTTCATTTCCGTTTAATTTCATTTAGTTATATGTGAAACTTTTCCCAATACCATTGAACAAGATATTTCATGTTTACCGTTTTTCCCTTGTTGTTTTCCTATTATTCTTGTATGCTTCAGTAGAGGAAAATTGAATGTTAATTGGGTAAATTTCTATTCATGGGAGTGTTTGACCATGCATGTTCTGTTTATGGGCGTTTGGTCTGCTTTGCCTATTAGGCTACCCTGCCTGTTTCCCATTCCTAGTACTGATAGGATGGAGTGATTGTGTTTCTAACATGTTGTTATGTTGTAGACTATTTATCCATGTAGTTCATGAGGTTTACTTCGGTCGTATTGAATTTCAATGTGTGATTGACTTACACAGGGCCGTGAGAACTTGGTGTAGTGGACTATAATGGGAATTGACCATGTGAGCTTCCACATAGAGTCTTTAATCAATTTTGACTATAAGTGGAAATGACTGTGTGAGCTTCCCCAGAGACTCTTCAAATCGTATTAAACTAGTAGGGGAATTGACTGTGTGATCTTCTTTATAGAGTCATTATCACTTTTGACTATAATGGTAATTGACAGAGAGTTCTTCCTCAGAGTGTATTTGTTATATCCTTATTACTGAACCAAAGGGGATAGGTTATGAGTACTTCCCATAGGGTTATTGTTGTGTTTAACGACATGCTTGTCTTGTTTAGGCTGACCCATAGGGGTTAGGCAATGAGTACTTCCTAGAGGGTTACCTTCTTTGATTAGCTGTTTACTTGCTATGTGATGTTATTTATTTGAACTATAGGAATGGTTTCTCCTGAGTACTTCCTTTTTACTGCTTCTCTTAATTATTACATACCATATATATTTACTGACAGTTTGGTATAAATTTTTGGGTGGTCGCTGACAAGGATTTAGTCTCAGACCTTATTTGGGTCATGCTTTTGGTACCAAAAAGATTATATTTCTGCAGGTATAGATGAGGGAAAGTGCCCTTCTACTTGAGGTACTTGATTCTTTGGAGCTAGAGAGCATGGGACCAAGCTAAGGCTTGTGATTCTATGGTGTTTATCTATTTTCATTTGTATTTTTGTTATTTATACATTAATGAAATATGAATTTTTTGGATTCCTTCCTAGACACATGTTTCATAAATCATATATATATATATATTCCAGTTGTTTCTTTATCAGCCTTCCTTTGTTTATGGTTGTTTGGAATTTTACTACTTTCAATATTTTTTATCTGCTTTACATCCCATGTGTACTTTTCCAAAGAGGTGATAGTTTCCCCACTGTCACACCCAAGCCCCTCACTACTAGTCAGTAGCCTCTGGGATTTGGAGAAATGCGCTTGAGGCCATGTGACTAACCGGGTACGGGGCGCCTCAGGGTGGATTCTGGAACCGGGACATTACAATGTTCTATCATAGGGATTTATTTTCTATTGACATACTATTTGGAGCCTGTAGCCAGGGATAAGATGGAATAGGTACTTGGTAATAATTTCTGCCTGGGAGTAGCTAACTCAAGTACAGGGAAAACCAATCAACCACGTTTATATCAATATAATGGCTTTGAAATTTTATAGTTTATTTGAATTCATCATTGAGTGACTCACATGTTTTGTGCTGTTATTGTTGATGTTATTGAGGTTCTATTTTTGTCGCCACCCTATGAGATGAGGGAATTCCATCACATGAATCATATAAGAATTTGCAAGAAAACACATTTCATGCATTTTTTCATGCCATTTAAGGTTTATTAGCAATTGCAGGTTTTTGTGGTAGATGATGTGCTAGATATGCATGTTGTTATTATAAATTAATTGATAGAATACATGTTGTTTGATAGGGTATTTATTCTTGAAGGGTCTTGTTTGAATGAACACTAAACATTGATTCTTGAGTTGTTATGGGCCCTCATGAATATGAATTTAGTGGATCATTGACTTTTTTTCCTTTTTTATGACATGTATAAGTTGCAAAGATTTGATTAGTGGGGAGTATGGGCCATAACAGATTAGAATATGGCACATAAAATTTTCGTTTTATTGTTTTTCTGGGTTCTGGAGTAGTTTCAGAGGCTTACTGTCCGGAATAACCCAGAATACACTGCTTGTAATTTTAAGTACATGCCATGTGTACTTATATTCGGGAAGAAACTGTTTTCCAAAAGTACACACTAGGTAATGAATGTACACGTGGTGAAGTCTCTAACCGTGTCTCAGACTGTGTGGGCAGGGACATGGGGTTTCAGAATCCTTGGAAGGACACACAATGTACCAAATGTACATGTCGTGTTGTTGAACCATGTAACCAGCCGTGTCATTAACCACATGGGTCGGTTGAGTCTCTTCTAATACACGCCATGTCTGATTGGAACATGTCGTGGAGCGTAACCTTACTATCCGGCCATGTCATGAACAAAATGGGTCAAAATAATCTTCCTAGTACATGTCGTGTCCAACTGTAACACACCGTGTAGTATGAGCCATGTATCTGGCCGTGTCACAAAAAACACTAATCGAAGAAGCTCATATAGTACACGCCATGTCTGGAATGAACATGTCATGTAGTCTTCTTCTAGGAGAACTGTGTGGCTTAGTCATGTAGAAGGACTCAGGAAGAGGAAGTGAATTCAGGTATACGTCATGTGTTAGGACAACACGCCATGTGTTTAGGGTGTTATAGGACCTGGGTTGGTAGGAGTAAATGCCCATGTAATAGGTTTAAAGGAACATGTCGTGTAGGTTTTATACATGCCATGTAGTCATGATTTTTCTAACATAAAATCTTTAATTATATTGTCCCCTTCTTACACTTATATGTTTCAGTCCCTTTTAATCTTGATCTAAGGTGTGTGCTTGACCTTGCAGAGCCTTGCCACCAAGACTTCCTCCGGTTGTTCACCAATTACAGGGCGAGGAGCAGACACTGATTATGTCTGAACAGTGACTGCTGGCAGATCCTCCAGGTGTGCCAGTCTTGGCACCAGTAGTTATACCCAACATAGGTGTCGATGCACAGTCTAGGGAGGGACTTTTGAAAGTGATGCAGACCTTTCAGAGAGTGCGGCCTCCTGCCCTATCGATGGCAGAATTGACACGGGTCTTCCAGCAGCAGAACCCTCCAACTTTCTTAGGGGAAGGAGGACCCCAAGATGCAGAGTCATAAATAGAAGCAAAGTTGATGATATTCAAGCATCTGGAGACGCCCCCGGAGAGTTGGGTCAAACTCGCTACCTACAAGCTTTGAGACTCTGCCAAGAAAGGGTGGGATGTAATCTCACAGGCAGGATGACAACAGAATATAGCTTTGGATGAGTTCCATCGAACCATCAACAATAACTTCTATCTGGAGACATTGATGGTCGATCGAGCCCGATAGCTCGCGAGACTGGAGTAGGGAACTCTTTCTGTAATGGAGTATTCTTCTCGCTTCACTGAGCTGCAGTGCATTACACCCTTTTTAAGGAGAAGTGAGTTGTTACTTGAAAGGATGTTTTGTTGATGGTCTCAGGTAGGACCATTGGGCTAAGGTGAACATCTTCATGTTGACATCGATTTTTTTTATAGGCAACCAGGATCTGATCACAACGCGTAATCTGAGAGATTCTGGAGCTATGGGCCA
The DNA here is from genome assembly GCA_963277665.1 of Viscum album. Classification (NCBI taxonomy): domain Eukaryota; kingdom Viridiplantae; phylum Streptophyta; class Magnoliopsida; order Santalales; family Viscaceae; genus Viscum; species Viscum album. The sequence goes on from OY728157.1 coordinate 1,728,815,683, forward strand.
TGGCAGTCCAGCATCAAGTGTTAGTGCTTCTCCATCTGATGGGAGGAAGCACCACATGAAGTCTTCATAAGAGATCACAGTAGGCAGGATGCATCTTCTAGTAGCCAGGTGGTGTGCTTCTAGTGTGGAAAGAGCGGGCATACAAGACAACATTTCCTAAGAGACCCAGTGGAGTGTTGATATTGCAACAAGATGGGTTATCTTCTGTGTTTTCGTCAGATCATCTCACCAACAGTAAGTGGCATAGGTTCTTCTATGACTCCGCATTTTGGAGAATCACCACTAGTTACTCCCCAGTGAGGGAACTGGATTTCTTCTGTCTGTTCAGTCATAGGTGGAGGTCATGGCCACGGTAGTCAGTCATCAGGAATTCATTGACAATAGGGTGGATCAGCTCAGAGTGGTTAGGCAGGGTCACAGGGTCGTGGTGTAGGACAAACTTTTATAGTGAAGAAGGCACAACAGGAGCAGGATCCCAAACCCTCTACGGTTCGAGGTACCATCATATTTGCCTCAGTTTTACCTTCATATCTTTTCGAAATAGGGGCTTCCCATAGCTTTAAATTTGTTGGTGTTGTGGAGAGCCTTTGTCTCTATATCATTTCTTCTATTGATATATTGACTCTAGACACTCAATTGGGGACTAGAACCATTAGTGTACGTCAGTTCAATGAGTTCCATCTAGAGGATGGTGGGTGTCACTTCTTCTAGGACCTTTATGTCATAGAGATGACAGGATATGATCTCATTCTCAGAATAAACTGCTTAGTTCCCTTCCAAGTTGTTGTCGATTTCTATCACCATAGGGTGAGTTTCATGTCACCAGAGGGCGAAACGTTTCTTTATAAGGGCGAAATATATGTCTAGGCTAGCACAGCAGGACCCAAGCATCATTGGTTGGGAGGAGTTACAGCCCAGATTGCTAGTTAATATCTGTATGACCAGGAGTCTTCATAGATGGACTTTCCTCTAGTGGATGATCGTTTCAGGGATGTCTTTCTAGAGGTCTTTTTAGGTTCACCTCTAGAGCGTGAGGTATAAATTTCTATTGAGCTTGTGCCATGTGTGGCATATTTTTCCATTCCACCTTATAGGATGGATACACCATAGAAACAAGAGCCCCAAAATTAGTTGGAGGAGTTACAAGAAAAGGGTTTCATCTGACTTGGTACATCTCTTAGGGGTTTGCCTATCCTTTTAGCTAATAAGGTGGATGATAACCTCAGACATTGTGTGGATTATTATAAGTTGAACTAGTTGATGGTCAAGAACCAATATCCCTTATCAAGGATTGGCGATCTCTTTGATCAGCATCATGGAGCCCAGGTGTTTTCGAAGATTTACATGAGATCTGTTTACCATAAGATGTGCTTTAGAGCATTAGATATACCTCATACAGCCTTTCGGAGAAGTTATGGTCTATATGAGTACGTGGTTATGTTGTTAGATCTCACGAACTTGCATACAGATTTCATATCACTGATTAACCGAGTGTTCCATTCAAAATTGGATTCTATTGTGGTAATCTTCGTGGAAAATATCTTGGTGTACACTCACACTCGACACAACCATGGAACACATCTTCATATCATTTCGAGTACACTGAAGGAGCATCAGTTATATGCCAAGATCTCAAAATTACACTTTTGGATAGACCGGATTCACTTCCTGGGTTATGTTATCTCAGGGACATAAGTATGAGTAGACCCAGATAAATTGAGAGTAGTAGTTTCCTGGGAGCATCTGAAATATTTCTTTGAGGTTCAGAGTTTTCTACGGCTGGATGGATACTATATACGTTTCATACAGGAACTTTCATGCTTAGTAACAACACCGACGGGTCTGACTAAGAATGGTGAAAAGACTTTAGGGTCAGGAACTTGTGAGACAACCTTTTAAGAAGTAAAAAAGAGGATGACTTCTGCACCAATACTAGTATTTCTTGACCAGGGAAAGAGCTATACTATTTACTATGATGCTTAACGTATCGGTCAGGGAGCATTGCTTTTGTAGGGAGAAGGAGTTGTAGCATATGGGTCTCTATAGTTAAGGCCACATGAGAGGAATTACCCAATTCACAGTCTTGAGTTTGCAGCTTTCGTTCATGCATTACGATATGTGAGACATTTTCTTTTGGGAGATCATTTTTAGGTTTTCCCAGACCACCAAAGTCTCAAATACATCTTCACATAGCGTGATCTGAATTTGAGACAATGAAGGTGATTTGAGTATCTTTAGTCGTTTAACTTTGAGCTTGACTATATGTCAGGGATTGGAAACTCGATGGCTGACACGTTGAGTTGAAGGACACAGATACAGGCAGTTCAAGAGTCCAGCATCAAGTGGCAGCTTATGGTTGGGTTCTCTAAGATGCATTTGGAGGTGCATGACATATAATGGATGAATTTTATTTCTTCTATAATCTTTACCTCTACTCTTCTTGATCGAGAGAAAATGAGACAACTATTAGATTTGGATGGCCTAATCATATGGGAAAGCGTGTCAGGATAAGACACCATTTTTGGAGGGACCATAAGCAAGGAAGAGATCTTGTGATTCCAGGGGCGCATATGGGTGTTAGCAAACATAATTGAGGATATGATGTGGGACTTTCATTCCTTATTTTGGGAAGTTCATCCTAGTGTCACCAATATGTATCATGATCTACAACGTCCATATTGGTGGACGGGTATGAAGAGAGATGTTGTTGGTTTCGTTATGAGTTGTTCAACTTGTCAGTAGGTGAAGGAAGAACATTAGCAACCAAAAACTGTAGTAACACATTCCCTAGTGAAAGTGGAATCACGTCATGATACATTTCATGAACGGATTGATGATGTCGACTCGAGGGAATGATACAGTTTGGGATGTTATCAACAGACTCACAAAGGTTACTCACTTCTTGCTAATCAAGGAGACCTTCAGTGTGGATGAATAGGGAATTTTGTACATCCAAGAGATTTTACTTCTACATGGGGTTCCACACTCCATTGTTTTAGACAAGGATGCACATTTTACTTCTCGGGTCGGGAAGGGGATTTGGAAGGCTTTGGGTATACAAGTGCTTTTGAGTACAACTTACCATCCCTAGACAGATGGGCAGTCCGAGCGTTCGATTCAAGTGCTTGAGTATATGCTCTGAGCAAGCATGCTGTATTTTGGAGGTTCTTGGGAGAACCGCATTCCACTTGTGGATTTTTCCTAAAATAATAATTTTGAAGAAACTATTTAGATGTCACCTAATTAGGCTTTGTATGGTAGGCCATACCAATCAAACTTATGTTGTCTGGAGGCAAGAGGGGGGGCTATGCTGGGACCTCGTCTTCTCCTGGAGACCACAGAGCACATAGAGTTGATTCAGAAGAGGATGGCTTCTATATAGTCTCGATAGAGGTCTTATTCTGATCGATAGAGAAGACCTCCGATGTTCGAGGTTGGAGATTAGGTTTTCCTATGTGTCACACCGAGGTTGCGACCTAAGAAGAGTAGGATAAATTGTATGCTTTCCTGGCAGTACGTCAGGCATTTTGATGTTTTTTAGAGATTTGGGATGGTTGCCTATCGGTTGAAGTTACCTTAGAGGTACATGGATATGCTTGATGTTTTCCTTGTTTCTAATCTTTGACATTACTTCTCAGACATGTCCCATGTTTTTCAAGCAGTGGAAGTTGAGCTAAAGTTGTATTCATCTTCCGAAGAGCATCCTATCTAGATTGTGGATCGATGTATGAAGTTTCATTATGGCTAGTATGTTCCTCTATTATAAGTGCTATGACAGCATGGGCGAGTACATGATGAGACTTGTGAGAGAGAGGCCGATGTATGATCACAGTGGCCGAAGCTATTCAGGGGTTCTTCTTCTATATAGCCTTGCAAGGGAAATTCAAGGATGGCTTTCTTTAATGGGGACGTTTTTAAAAACTCAGATCTTATTTTTAGGTTTGTTTTCCTTTTTCTAGTGTTTTGAGGAAAATGAGGATCTTCTGTAGGTTTTCTTAAGTACACGCCGTGTACTTAATGAGTACACATCGTGTACTTGGTTACGGCAGGTAGCCGTCTACTGGACATGTAGCGGCCTTGAACACGACCATGAGTGGTGACATGGAAGCTGCTTAAAGAGGGTCTCGGTAAGGGCATGTACATGCCATGTACATCAATGTTATATGTTGTGTACTTTCTATTTTTATTATATTCACCTGGGTCACTTCTAATCGACAGAAACACCCCCTATTCATGCATCTCATCCAAGAGTTCCACATAACCGCAGATCTTCAACGATATCTAGAGAGAGCATCCGTCCTCTGAATCTAACATCGTTGGTTTCGTTGGGATCTCATCGGTGAGTTCTCTCTTATCCTAGATCACCATCCCTCATTTTCTCATCACTCAAGATATTTATTTTGTCAAATGTTTTAGGAATTTTTGTATATCTACGATGTTCTTGGGAGTTTTAAGATTTGAGGTTCACGTAAAATGATATCCTAACACCGAGGTAGGTGGTTTGTGCCATTTTGTTGAATGTCATTGATTTATATGTGAAAATTTTCCAAATACCCTTGAACGGAGTATTGTGTGTTTATCGTTTTACCCTTTTTGTTTTACTGTTATGCTTGTATGCTTGAGTAAGGGTAAATTGAATGTGAATAGGGTAAATTTCTATGCTTTGGAAGTGTTTTCCCATGCATGTTCTATTTATTATTGTTTGTTCTACTTAGCCTGTTAGGCTACCATGCATGTTTCCCATCCCTAGTGCTAATAGGATGGGTTGATTGTGTTTTTGACATGCTGTTATTTTTTGGACTATTTAGCCAAGTTTACTATATGGGAAATTGACCATGTGAGCTACCTCAGAGAGTCTTTATTAACATTTGACTATAAGGGTAATTGACCATGTGAGCTTCCTCAGAGAATATTTAAATCGCTTTAGACTATATGGGCAATTGACTGGGTCGGCTTCCTCAGAGCGTCTACATCACTTTTGACTATAAGGGGAATTGACTGAGAGTTCTTCCTCAAAGATTATTTGTTATATCCTTATAAATGAACCAGAGGGGATAAGTTGTGTGTACTTCCGAGAGGGATACCGTTGTGTTTAACTGCATGCTTGTCTTGTTTAGGCTAAACTAGAGGGGTTAGGCTATAAGTACTACCCAGATGGTTAGATGCATTGATTGGATATTTACATGCTATGTGATTTTGATTACATTGAACTATAGGAATGGTTTCTGGTGATTACTTGTTTACTGCTTCTCTCACTTATTGTCTGCCATATATATTCACTGATTGTTAGGCACAGATCATTGAGTGGTCACCAATTGAGATTTTGTCTCACAACCTATTTTGGTCATGATTTTGAGCCAAGAAAGATTATATTGATTCAGGTATAGATATGGGAAGGCATTCTTCTACTTCAGGCACGTGATATAGTGAAGATGGAGAGCATGGGACCAAGATGAGGCTTGCGATGCTGTTGAGTTTATCTGTTTTCATTTTTTTTGGTTATTTCTGTATTCCATCATTGTTATATGTTTGGATGATTTCCTAGACCTATGTATCATGAATCATATATATATATATATATATATATATATATATATATGCTCCACTTGTTTAGTTATCAAAATTCTACTGTTTAATTTTGTTTGGAATTTTATTGCTTCCGCCATTGCTTATCTACATTACTTCTATTGTGTACTCTGCCAATGAGGGCATAGTTTCCCCACTATCACACCCAAGGCCCTCTCTGCTAGTCGGAAGCCTCTGGCATTTGGGGAAATGCGCTTGAGGCCATGTGACCAACCGTATACGGGGCGCCTCAGTGTGTCATCCAGAACCCTGACGTTACAAATGTGTTAGAAGGAAACACTAAATATTAGTGTTACGTATGAATAAAAAACGTCCACCATAAATCACTAAATTATTTGCTTATTTTTTATAACTTGTAAGAAATTGAATGGTTTTAACGGATGTTTGACACTATATACAAAAAGATAGGAATTATATTTTTTTATTACATCTTCTATGGTGAAAAATATTGAGTGCATCCCTCGCGGAGGATATAAATAAAAATGCATTATTATCCAATGATTCGAAAAAATGGAGACACCATGACATTAGGACTGTAGAGTTTGTAAATAACACATAAAACAATTGGTTATGTTTTTATTAAAACAATTAATACTTTGAACAAAAAATTTAGAAAAAAATTATAAAATGGGGAGTTTTTCCTTTAAACAGGAACTTATTTGTTTGTTTTTAGATATACGTACATTTTACAATGTATTTATTCATAATTCTTTTGTAGCTCCAAAATTATATTATGATAATGATATCACATGGATAGATATTTTTGGGCCATATTTAAATCCCCGGTAAAATCCCTCTTATTTTTAAAATTCAGTTAGCTCAGATAGACTTATAGTTGAATACCTATATGATCTTCACTATAGAATATCATGATGTTTCATCCATATCCAAGAAGTGGATTATAATGTTCATCAAAGTTGGATTAGTAGATTTCCAAATGATATTAGTAGAACCATACTATCAATTTTTACTTCATTTTCAATTAGTGGGAGAGTGTTCTAAGCACAAATATTGACATTGGAAATCAATTGGGGATATTTTCAACTATTAGTAAGGGAGTATTTTTGTTCCCAATGTGATTTATTGAATTTTTTATAATATAACAATATGTGGTTGGTGATGTTGAGATGTAATGGAGATAAATTAAAGAAGTCTTGATATGTTTTGAGGTTGATTGAATGGATTTGTATGAGTTTTATTTTCTGTGTAATGTTTAGTCTAAAATTATTGTACCTAAAAAATTAAAAGGAATACATTTTATGAATTCAATAAATGTAATAAAAACGCTACACTAGCAACATAAATGTAATGAGGAATATTTTTAACCTAAATAAAGGTAATCTAATTAGATTACTACCTGCATCAAGGTGAACTAAAAACATTGAAGAAATAAATCATTATTCATTGAATCTATAGAATGATAACCAATGAATATTACTATATATGGAAAGTTATGTTGAGAGTTACATTACATAACGAAAGGTAATCAGGTCTGGAACATTGATATGAAAAGGTTATTTGTTACTTGGTTCATGGTAGTGATATAAATTGTGATGTTATGTGGATGTAGGAAAAGACATAACAGATTACCATGTGGGTGATTTGCATAAAATGTGACTGATCCATATGGTTCATTCCCCATGGTCACTTGGTATTGTAGATTTTCATATATATTAAATGTATTTAAATTAAATGTGTAAGGATATAATTAATTTTATAGATCATTGTTAAGGTGATGCAAGTATTTTAGACTTATGAAATAGTTATCTTCTACCTATGTAAAGTTAATACACAGTTTTGACATTTTATATAGGTTACACGATACTTACATAATGGATTTTGGGATTTGTTTTAAGGTTATATATGGGTTATTTGGACCACACACATGGGTGACCAAAACCATTTGTCAAGGTCATGAATTCTAGATATTTAAGAATATAGAATATTATGAATTAATATAAAATAGGACAAAGAAATGATCCTAAGATGATCTTCATGGACATAAATATCATAGTAATTTTAATGAAATATGATTAAGGATTAAATGAGTTTTATAAACACATGAGGATGTTTCAAATTAGAGACTTGTTAATTCGGGTATGCAAGCATCCATGGATAAGGTATTTTTAATATACGATGAGATTTGAGGATGAATTCAATGAATGAAATTACCCTGTTATCTGTTTCATTAAAAATAAGATTCTAATGGTAATTTAAAAGATTTTAAACAAGGAAAAAATGGGAATATATTGAATAATTTAAATTAGATGATTGCACATATATATAAAGATCGTCGTTTTTATGAGTTTAAATGTAAGATAACAATTCACATATAATTCCATGAATATAAATTTATTGGTATTGAATAAAAATATTGATAGAACCCAAAATAATATAATACAGGAATTATTAGGAACTGATATAACCAATACTTTCTTTTATCATAGAGTGATAAGGATCCAAATATGATATCCATTGAAGAATGAGATGATCTGCTTTGAAAATTGTTTTTCAAGATGCTGAAGAAGATCCAAATAACTATTTATCTAAAAGGATTCTCAATAATAATACTACTAATGAAGTTATTGAGGTTATTCACATATAGACTAGATAATCCAACTTATCGTGGAGAAACACCAACATCTATAGGTGTAAAAGAACACTATAATTTAGAAGTATTTTTTTAATATGTTATTGGGGATATTTTGTATCTTTTAATCTACTTTGGAATCCGTGGAGAATATATTTGTCTCTTCATTTTATATGTTTATTGATGTTAGTGAATAATCCATGTTAAAAAATATAACCAAGATAGAAAGGAGTATCCATTACATAAAGATCTTGTAGATAATATTTTTTCTCTATTTTCATTATTACTACATGTGAAGTTGTGGCTATGATAAATCATTAAGTTGAAAGTTAATCTAAACATGTTCAAGTGGTTGAATTAATTAAATTCATAAAAAATTGTGTGCCATGGATCCGCCCCGATGTTTTCATTCCTATCTAGTACATGGGATCAAACAATATCTAATTAAAGCCTTCTGGCATCCTACTAGGTTTTTCATGGGAGTCCACTACCACCCATTCCATCATTTTCCCCTCGAGCATCACCACATCAAAAACATTAGTTTTGACTCCAACATTATATCTAAACAACATCCAAATTCGACCAAATATAAAATTTTGAAAAAATGATGATTCTAAATCAATTGCATTATAATAATTCTCTCATTTAGTTAAAAAATTAAATTTTTGTTCATTTCTTATATTTTTATTACATCGGTAAATATTAATAGGAAAATCATAATAACTATTATTGATCATTTCTATGTGAAATAAAATTGAATGAAATAATTATTTTTTAGTTTATAAACCCATTAAAAGTTTATATTTTCATTTTTTTCATTTATATTAATATAGATATTATAAAAATAGTTGTTAGTTATTTATAGGTGGATCAATATTTTATTAGCACTGATTTTATTATTTTTAGGGGATATTTTATTATAAACAAAGTAATTCTAAATAATCAGTATTGTAATGAACTTTCCCTAATGAGATAGATTGATTCCCATAATTGATTTTATTCTTCTAAGAGATGTGAGTTCCCTCTTGAATATTACTAAGAGACATAGGTAAAATTTAATGAGATCACACACTTGATGAAATTATATACTGACATTGATTAGTTTATTTTAATATCATTTTGTATATTATAATTTTTTAATAAGATAGATACCTATTAGAAAATAAAATAGTCTTATTTCAAATGGTAAAGCAAGATAACATACATATAATAAATTTGATTAACAATACTAATGAGTTATTTTGAATTATAAAATAAAAATCACTCAAATGATATATCCACCATACATGGTGATGTTTTTAAGAATATTATTGAGTTTATGCCCTATTATTTTCTTTATACATAATGTAATAAATTATATAATATTAATGGATCTATTACATAGACACAGGATAAATATAAATTAAAATAATTATACAGTTGTTAATTAATTATTAAGATCCCCTTTATGTGATTCACATTCATTGCCTGGGAAGAAAAGAGTCTTATTAGAGCACTAGATACCTATGGAAATCCTTGTTCTATTATAACTTTATGAGTTTATTCTTATGATTATTCACTTTAGTATGTATTTTATGATATTATTGTTGTAATGAAATTAATCAAAACTCTATACATACAATGTGTATTCATAACTTAAATGGAATTAGTTATCATATTTTTACGAAAATGGTGCTTTATTATTTTCCATAATTGTGATCATAAGTGTAATATTCATTCACAATAAGGTTTTTACCTTTAAAAATTTGAATCAATTACTTATGTTAACCTAAATAACATTAAGAATGATGGAAAATAATATTATTAGATGATGATTTACATGATCTCTTTTATTCATTTCAATTTTCCCAAGTTGGAGAATTCATCATTGTTCATACTATAATCACATTTATTAAGATTTACTATGAGCGAATTAGTATTGTTTTTTAATTAGAATTACCAAATAGTGATCACATTATTTGGATGTTTCCCTCTTCCAAATATTATTACCATTAAATAATTGGAATGGTATTTTCATTTAATGGTTTACCAATGAAATAAATTATGTTGTTTAGAAAATTTCATTCTATTTTTTAGTCTCCAATAATTATTTTTTCTGTGTTAAGGTATATTGTAATTTATTTATTTTGTGAACTATGAATGATAGTTATCGAAAATATTCTTGGAACACCAAAACAAATTGTTACAAACACATACAATGTATCCCACTATTTTAAGGATAGGATCCACATTGAGATTATTGTTTCTAGGGATATTATTTTTTATATTTAAATTTAAAATGAATATTACGGTCTTATTCAATTAGTTTATTATAAAAATATACCTTCTTAATTGAATTTTCATTCTAGGAATGTAAATTATTCCACTTCCTTCATTCTTATTGATATGTAAAATGATATATTTATTCCTAATGATACATAAAATACTATAACATTTAAAGCATGTATACATTTTTTTCAAATAAAATTATTCTTTCACAATTCTCATATAAAATACTTACACTATTTTACATTAGTTTCATTCATTCTCACATGTTATGCTTCATCATATTTTTAATTATTTTAGGAAAGATATTTTAATAATATCATGGAAAATCATTATTCCTATGACACCCAAAATTCAACAAATTTTCATGTTCAAATATTCTTAGAGTAAAATTATCTTTTATCAAAATGATATCACTCGATTTGATAAACAATATAAATTTTATTTTAATCTTATTATCCATAACACCAAAAAATATGGTGGAAGTCATGAAAAAAAATTATACCCTTACCTCTAATGTTCTATAAAATATAGATTATATAATTTTTAGAACCTTCTCTTCTCCAATGAAAATTCTCAGATAATATAGATGAAGACAATTTTAATCATTTTGATTCCAAAAAATAATATAAAGAATAATGGTATTTCTAATCTATAGAGAACTATACTAAACAAAATGTTTACTAAATTATCATAAAATTCATATTCTCTATCTATAAAATAAAAATATATTAAAATTATAAAATCGATGGAAAATACTTCCAATGATCTTTTTTTCACTTAATCAACACCCAAAAAGTATAATTGTATATTATATCTTCAATGAAGAAAATAAATGATAACAATAACATCAAAAATGACATGAAATAGAGAATTAACATAAAATTTATCAATAATGAAATATATAATGATAATTAATATGTTTATGTGGTAGAAAAATGGTTTATTTTTAAAGTTAATTTAAAAATATTTACATCTAAGGGTCTATGATATTTATTTTTAGTTTTTATCTGGTTATTTCTTGAAATTTATTTACTTTTATGGTAACCCAAAATAAATTTTTGAATTTTGTCTTGTTTTGGGTCTCTGTTCATTTGTGATTATTTTATGTATACCAATTTTGGTATGAAAATCAATTAATATAATAAAAATACTCTTTATTTTATAGTTAATTATGGGGAATACCATCACGCATATGTATCTTAAGAATTATTTCTAAGATTTTTGGTTCAACTTATTCTATATTGTAGCATAGGAGACAATTCAACATATTATCATATATTATTAAATTAAATATTCATCTAATATCTAGTTTCTATAAGGTGGTAGTCTATAGGAATATGGATAATATATTATATAGAAGAAGATTATTTGTCAAATTACCCAAATATTCTAACCTATTAAAACATTTCTCAAAGAAATGGTTGTATCCAAGTGTTTGTGGCTCAGAATACTACCCTCTAGGTATTTATATGTTGATTTTCATAATGATTTTTTATATATGCTCATTTTTTACATGACTGTGTAAGACTATTTAAAATTAATTTGATTTTCTCTTTTAAATTGGAATGAATAAACATATAGATAATTATTTTCTTATCTATTTATTAATGTATAATGGATATCATAAACCATGAAAATCAAAGATAGTGTGAAATTATTTTGGCTGCCTGCCCAATAATCAACCTGGATATAGGTTTGTTACATTAATAAAGGTAAATATATGAATAAAAATTCATTTATATTTTCCAAATAATATTTATCAAATTAAATAATGGAAATAATGATTAATTGAGGAAATAAAAATTAACAAATAAAAAAGAATAAATTTCTTAATAAATGAAAATAGAAATCATAATAGTATGTATAATAGTGACGAAATTAAAAACATAAGAAGAAATATAATTTCATTCCAAATAAATAGAACAATAAATAGTAACTAATAAATTAGAAATACTATATTAAATATTAAGATTAATATAAATAATATTTTTAATGATAAATTATAAGCATATAATAATTAAATAATTCTTCTTAATAATGAAATAAAAATAATTATTAAGGTGTATTAATAAAATTAAATGACCATATATTTATATATATCAGATATATAATTTAAAAAAATATTGACTAGATCAATATTTTTCTTTTGGAGCTTGTAATAATCATGTATGGTAGGGATATTTATTCTTTAGAAAGTAAACAATAACTCATGAAGTTGAAACCAAATTACTCTGAGGTTCAAAAAAAGAAAAATATCAAATGATGGTTTTTAATAGTATAGTTATCCAATCATAATCATCAAAAAAATTATAATACAGAGATAATTATTATATGATACATAATCAGTGTTTCTGACATTAGTGACATAACCCTATGTGAATAGAACGATAAGAATTTAATAAATAATTATCATGTTCCAATTTTATTCAAATGGTTATTCCAATATTATTATATAATTTTATATTTGTAAAATATATGTAAATATTTCCTAAAAATATCAATTTAGATTCCTAAATAAAATAGATAGAATATGAAACATGGAAGAAAATATTGATTTAATATGAATTTATGGTGTTGTGGGGTTTATGGGATAACATTAATGGTTTTATAGAAATATAATTATATAAGAATAATAAAAATTATTTGTCAATGGGAATTAGAGGAATTGAGGTCCTAGATGTGATCGAATTACACTATAAGGGGAGAAAGTCAATGATTTTTATGATATTCTATTTACTTTGATGTGAAATCATATCCTAACAATTATTCCCATATTAAGAAAAGAAATATATTCTACAAAATATTAACAAACAATATAGTAAAATGAAATAATGAATATAGACCATATACACACATGTAATTTTACATAGTTCTCCCTCTAATGTGTAAGGGATAATCCAAGGAATATTCACGACATGTGGCCACTATATTTGAATCACTAATTCAAAATATTTTGATTACAATGAATTAATACCAATCCACTACCCAATTTTCCCATTAAATCCTCCTCCAAACACACTACTAATTTTTTATACTTGATTTTATAAATGATACTCCTATAGTTCAATATAATGAATAATTGATGTTTTAATATTATCAAACCCAAATAGGTGATATTATTTAACACTAAATCATAGTGAATAGTGTTTTCATAACATAAAATAGTATAAAATAAGTAATATCTCATGTAGATACAATTATACTTCATTCTTATATCTAAAGTTATCAATAATATTAATTTTGTTCTATATATTCAATATCATATATATTAATATATATTATTTTCCTCAAATAACTAATCGTTGACATGTATGGGTAGGATATAATGGAAATGATAATGTGTTCCATGATATATAAATGTGTAATATTTATTAAATGGTTGTAAAATAAATATCAATAAATTTTTAAACCCCACCACATAATCCATGAAAAAATTAATAGAAATCATAGATATAGAACAATATTTGAATTCTATATTTATTAAATGATAATTTATTAGTCTCCAGTAATATATAATTTTTATGGAAATAAAAATAATCAAAAATAAGACAGAAAAATTATGTCCTCTTCCTAAAATCATAATAATTTAAATAAATTTAGATTAAATCCAATATTAAAGAAACTATAATGGTAAATTTAAAGATGATGTATTTTAAATATTAAATTACTCAGTTTCAAAACAAAGTAAATAAAATTTTGAAAAGGAATTATTCTTATAAATTATTTAATTTTATATAGTAATTCATTGTATACAATGATGTGTTTCCTATTTTATCACTAATTAATGTTTTTATAGTTATCATTTCTTATATTAAATTGTATTCAACAAAATCACAAACCATATTTACATCTAATTTCATAATAGTTTTTCTTCTTCAACCATTGTAAAAAAAGTCCAAATAAATTATCTTCTGTAACTATCTATTTCATAGAAATAAAACATCATCCAATTGAACTCAAAAATCTCTATATAATGTAATTATTTATAAAAAAATAAACTAATAATATTTTGAAGTACTTTGTACAAATCACTATGGCGTTTCAAAAAATAAACATGACATTATTTCACTTATGATCAATGTTATTTCTACATGTATGATAATTTATAAAAGTGTTTTTAATTCTCAAACAATTATACACTAAATGTATAATTCTATTCATGGTTATGATTCTAGTGACAGATCTTTTTAATTATTTATATTCTCAACTATTTTCGTATATTTAATAAACTTTATATAGATACAAATATATATATATGAATATAATTATAAAATAATTTATAAGAACGAAATCATTAATACTTTTTACCAATGGTTCTTCATCATATTTATCGCCATATATAGCAAAACACAATTCATGGAATCACCAACAAGCATAATCATCAAACAATAAAAAAATATATATAGGGAGACTGTTTCATTATGATTCCTTATTAAAAATAGTAAAAACTTATTTGTTTATTTTACATACCTCATTAATATTTTCACTACCATGACACAATACTTTTTTAGATAAATAAGTTAATATATAGTCAAATGTATTTCATGAAAAATATATATAAATTATACAATAAGGAGAAACTATTTTCTCAATATATAATAAAATTAAATATCATTAAATTTTGATAATGATATCATTACTGATATTATTTTAACAAAAATGGATTTTGAAATGGTTTTGCTCCCTCAAAAGATGAATTTATGAAAAAAATAATTATATTATTTAACTTGGTAAGAAAACAAAAATTTAACTTATTGAATTTATGTAATAATATGAAAATAATGAATCGTAGAAGTCACTGAAAATTTAAACTAAAATTTGATTAATTCATAAAAATAATCACATATCATATATTTTAATACACCAATGTTGATATTTTCAACATAAAATGCATTATCAATTGATATTATATCATAATCATTACGTATAGGTTATCGTGCATTTTTAACTACAAATTATTCTTGCATGAGTCAATTTTAACATCCCATGTATGTGAATCATATTTGGCTTGTTGTGTGACATCCATAAATGAAACATTTTAGTGTATTCATAAAAAATCTAAATATAATTCAACTATTCAATATATACCCCCAATTTAATTATTTAATTTAGTGAAAAATACCCTAAATAAATGTTTTCAATTTTAAATCTCAATTTAATTATGCATTAATGAATTATATAATAGATATATCTATTTTTACTAGTGAAAAGTTACCTTCTATATATGTTCCCTATATATGGGAACACCCTTTAAATATATGTATTTTATTGTTTCCAACAACTTTTAAATGTTGATATATATTGTTTTCAACCACATAATTTGTTATCATTTAATCATGTTCACATATCCTTTCCAAAAATCCAATTTTTTTTTTTTGAATTTTATCTTGTCCCCCATTCATATTCATGAAACATGGTTCATGTTTCTATTTTTATTTAAATTTTTCTAACTCCAATTTTCATAGAAGTGTCTCCCTATTTATGTTGTTATTTATTTGTGATTAAATTATAATATATTCTCCCAAAATGATAATTAATATATCAAATTTATCCTCTAAGTTATTAATTATCTCGACAATAAAATCTTCCTTGTGTATATTTCAATTAGAATTTAAAAATTATTCCTCAGAATTATCATAATTAACATATAAATAATTTTATTGTAAAATCATTACATTAGAATATCATTACATTAATTTTTCATTTTAAATCTCAATATTATTATTTATCCTTTTTCGAATCATTTATAGTCATTAATATTGGTAAAGTATCTATGAGAAATGGATTCATTCCCTTCAACTCAATACATTTTGTTATAATCTACTTAATTCATGAGGATAACATTACTTTTTAAATATCTAGAATATTTTAGAGTTGGTTTCCATAAATTCCATTTTTCCAAAGGTCTCACGTTCATAAAAAACCATTCATGTACTTTTTTTATTAAAATAAAAAATATTTTATAACTCAACGTTTAAATAGTTTATAGATGTTGGACATTAAATAAAATATTATTTTTCCATGTTTTTTCATTGAAAATTTTATTCTTCCCATGAATATATTTCGTTGAATTCCATACTAAGAAAAAATAATTTTTTATTCCCTACATCTCAAAATATTTTTCGACCATAATAGAATTGGTCTTCATGGAATTATCTAACCAAATAGTCTTAATTTCTCTTCAATACTTGAAGCACCCTCGACCCAAACACCCAAATTCATTGCTAAAACACACACATTAAACAAATTTTTTGATTCAATGTGGGAAAAAATGATTATAACATAATTGTGTATTACAACATTTTATATGAAAAATTATTATATATCAAAAAACAAACCCCATTACATGTAGATTTATTCTATTTGGAGAATAAATAAGTAAATAAATTATTTACAAAACGATGATCATTTCACTATAGTTCGACAAAAAAATAGTCCCTTCGAAATATATTTTTATTTATACTATAATTTATAACCTCTCTAATGGAAACATAATAAAGGGTTTAGACCAGAATATCATTATTGGTAATCATTATTGGTACAAATCAAACATCATAAGTGATCATATAATGAAGATGTGAGTATGAGATTAAAATTAGGGTGAAGGATAAAAACATAAAAAATACCCTATAAAACGAAGATCATATATCATGAGTCATTAAATTAGGATATTTTCATAAAACATTATTCAATGTAGTTAGGAAACTTGAGTTAACTATAATAATTTATATAAAAATAACATAGAAATGTTTTATAACATATAGTTATTGAATCAAAATTTAGAATATAGGTAATCGTAAATATTCATTTCATATGTCAATGAATGCCACTAATATCATCATCACATAGTGGAAAGATTCAATGAGTGTATTTAGTTTCCATCCCAATCAATAACATATAAGATCATGAGATATTAGTATTTACCCAATTTTTTAGAGTGGTTTAATGGATTCACCCATAACATAGTAGATATTATCCAATCCCATTACAAATTATCTCATGATATTATCCTTATTCTAATTGAATATATGGAAATAATGTACCTACACATAATATGCTAAAAAACATGCATGGTCTTTCCACATAAATAGGGAAGAATTCATAATTTCATAATATCTTGATTAAACCATGGTATCGAAATTGGTTTCATAAAAAATCATAAGACATTCTAATAAGACATTTAATGAAATAATAAAGATAGTATCATTAGATAATATCCCCAAAAATTCAAAACAAACATTAAAAGTTGTATACATATATAGAAAAACATTGATTATATAATGAGAAAACCACTTATAAAAATATGAATAAATATCATTTTATTTTGATAAATTTTACTTTAAAAGGAAATATTTTTTAAAAATTGGGAATAAAATAATATTTGTAAACCATTTAACTGGAATTGAAAATTTATTTAGGAAAAATAATTAACATGAAGGGAAAATAAATTCTTGAATTTTTTTGAAATAAATTATTTCTTTTCAAAAATTTCTATAAATGGAAAAATATGGTAGGAAGTGGACATATCAATAATGTTTAATAAATATTCATTTGGTAAAAAAGTATTCTATATTTAAAAATTCCTTATGAAATCATATAAGTAGAGATATGTGAATACATAAAATAATATACTTAATTTGTAGAAGGGGAAGAATTATTATCGGCCCAAAATAACAGATATGGTCATTCCCAGTAATGAGCAATATGTTTTTTTCAATTTTGAACCAAAAAAAACTTCCAATGGGAAATTTAGTCAAAAAAGTCTCAATTTCAATGTGATATTGGTTAGGAAGACCTTATGGAGGTAGTAATTTTAGAATAAATATCCCTTGAAATAGAATACATAATATATTATTGAAAATCCATTGAATTTAATGAAATTTAAAATGAATCCTATCAATGTGGTTTTATATTTAGAGGAAAATAATAATATAGGTTGTAAATATAGAAAATATATCAATGAAAACAATATTGGAATTATAAACCCTTTTGTGATCAAATAAATTCTAATAAATCACATAAACATTAAGTATAATCAACTAAGACTCGTTTATAATATATTTAAGAAACTTACAAAGTTATATTACGAATAATTTTAATCTTTTATATTCATTTATCATATGTTTATCAAATTATTGTTTTGTTTATAATATAATTACCATATTAGTTATGAAATTCACTGTTCATTATGTGAGTTTCTCAAGTATGGTTCTCCTAACTTAAATCCTTAAAATACTTGATTGTGTAATTTATTGATAACAAAATGATACATTATAGTGTCCCTCAAAAATTTATTTCATAAATAAAAACCAATATTCATTAAATAAATTACTAATTAATAACATATGTTACTAATAATAATGTTTTCATACTTATTCATGATTAAAATAGTGATACTATTATAGTGTTACTCATGTCTGTGGTTGAATCAACCCAAATAAGAACATGTTATTCTAATAAAATGAGTAGCATTTTAGATATATATAATAGTATTTTAATTTTATGAGAATAATAATTGTTTTAATCTAACAAAAATGGATTGGTTAATTACATTTATATTTATTGGACATGTAATGGTAATTGAATATTTTGTTAATTAACTACATACTAACATTGATGAATTACCTGCTTCTCAACATCGGTTCTTTCCGAATAAACAAATTAGGATTTGTTTTCTGGAATAGGGTTTGATAAAAATACAAGAAGGATTTGTTAGATTTTAAATACGTATTAATTTAATAGAGAACCAAATGACATGAGTGGATTGAGAGGTTTTGAGGAGGGGTCTTTTTATAGGGTTTTGTTGAGTGGCATTTCTATAAATATTCACTGAATATTGTGTAAGGTATATTATTTTCATGGAATGTGGATAGCAACTCAAATTTTCTGAATATGGGTCATCAATAACATCATAAAATCAAAATAGATATAATTTTATAAATATTTATATTATTTTTTACTAACTATACCCTATTTCTCTCATGTTTAATTGTACTATGGTAACTCAATTTTTACATTAATAACTTATTTTTTGAGTATAAATGAAATAGACCTTGTTAAATAATATATATGTTTTGATTAAAAATTTATAATATATTTAATAAAATTCAATATCTAAATATGTAAAATTTAAATTTTTAATAAATAATTAATATAAATAAAAAATTATTTTTATAAAAAAATTAGGTATATAAAATTTAGTGTTATTGAAAATATATCATATAAATTAGTAATTATATATTTATTAATATATTTTATAATAAATTAATACTCTATTTTATACCAATTATTTAAAATTGGTAAATTTAATTTATTAAGACAATATACATTAATCACATAAGAAAAATTCGTGGAAATCTATTTTTCATCATTCAATGATTATATTATTATTTATAAATTATTTATTTTAATTCATTGAATTTTAATTCATATATATATATATATATAATTCCATTAAATTTAAAACTCCAAATAAGATAAATGTATCTTTTAAATAATATTATATAATATATAATGTTATAATGTATTTTTAAACAAATCATATTTCATTAGACGTGAATAATTAAATTATTATTATTTATAGTTACATGAATTTTTGTAGTATTTTTTTAATTTATTTGTATAATAATATCATGAATTATGTCATTTTATTTTACTAATATCATTCTTTAAAAGAACCAAATTAAAAAAAATAGATTTGTAAAAACTGTTTCTTTAATATCATTGGTATTTTTATAAGATAATTAGATTCTTTAAATTATATTCAAAATCTAATTATTTTATTCAAAATAAATTATTCATTTTGAAAAATAATATTTTTTAACATATTAATATACATAATGTTTATAAAATATATGAAAATAATTCTTAACTAGTAAGATATTTTCTGATATTATACTCAATGACTATATAGAATTATATTAGTGTAATGTAATGGCTAAATTATCCTCATTACCATTATAAAATTATTCTATTATAATTTCAAAAGGAGTACTTATCATTCCCATTAATTTTTCTTTAGAATGTTTTAAAAGTATTTATCTATTATTGAAAAAAAAATCATTAAAGATTTTTTTCAACTATGTGTGATTCCCAATGGGTGAAGATGGTTTAGAATATTTCATTATTTTAAATGTTTTAGACATTTCTATTTATTATCCCCATTTAATATTTTTTATTTTAAGTGATGTAATCATCCCTAGAATATAAAATTCAATTTGATACAATACATGGTATCATTCACGTTCTTTTTGCAGTGTTCAATTATAATGGAATAATGTTTGAATAGATTATTTCACATATTGAATGAATTATTTTTTAATCTAGTTAAATAATATAAAAAATATTTAATGATGATAAAATATATTTTAATAAAATTAAATGTGTCATAAATCCTAGGGTGTTACATTATTCCCTACAACCATTAAATATATTTCCCCATCACATTATCTATTATCTCTCACAAATGAAAATAGTTGATGGTATCTATAAGGTAAAAAAGACTCTATACATTATTTAAATTTATATATAAATGTCACTATAATATGTAATATTATAAAACTCATATTTTCCCTTTTAATAGGAATATCCCAAATATTTATTTTATCCCTAAGCATTTCAGCTAAGTACATATTATGATAGGGTATTAAGACACGTATAATAGAGGTAATTCTCGAAGGGAGTTCATAGTAAACCTTGAATCGATAGTTGTTCATGGTTTTATTTTGGGTAATAAATGTGACCTCTATATCCTAGAAATTGCTATGGTGTCTATATAGAGATAGTGAATTCACTATAAAAATCACATCAAATTCTACTAAATAAAGAATATTCCAATTTATATGAAGATATATATCCTAAAATTCTATTGAGGAGTAATTATAAACATGGTATAAAATAAACTTACTTCTCATATAATATATGGATATATAAATATCTACTAATTGTAGTGGTGATTTGATTACCTTAATAATACTTTTAGATATAAAGGATATATTTGAACAAAAATCAGAGTAATCATTTAGATTTATTATGTGGTTGATGAGTATAACATCCACCATTTTTGATGACCCACATCAGTAGTTGGGATTTCATATGATTTACCATATTCCCTTATAATAAGAGGTTGAGAATTTGTACATTAATCATTAATCGTTTCTTTTTTAACTTGTTGGTGAAATGTTAATACTCTTTAAAATTTATGAATTACAGTATGGGGGTTGAATTATGTTAATCATTCATTTCATTTTTATATCCCTTATTCTTTCATGTGATTCATGTCTATCTCTCCCTCACAAGAAGCATTTACCTCTTCCTTTGAGGAATTTCCCTAAGATATGATTCCCGTATTTTTGAAATTTATTTAATTGAATTTTTTTTCCTCCATGGTCTTCCTTCATAAAAACTTCCATGAAACTCAATTTTAACATATTTGATTTGTTTGGTAGATCAATATGGTTTTGGTTGATAATCATAACATGAGATAGTTTAGTGAGTATAACCATAATACTTTCACCACCATCACCCCCATCATGTTTGTTTAACAATTAGTACAGTCATTGTACTATCCATCGTACCCCTTATTAACAAGATTCCTATTAGTTTTATACATTTTCTAAAACCACAAAAAATATTTTTTAGTCATTTTAAATAAAAACAACTCTATGTGAACATATAATAATAATATATATATATATATATCCTATTCCATTCAAAATTATAACACAATATTAATAACTTATGATATTTATGGCTCTCTCTACATCACTTTTGGTTCAATATAGGTTTTCTTCACTTTTATCCTCTTATTATTCATAACTAAATCCCTAAAAATGAAAGTACCCCACTCTAATACCAACTGAACCATTTTAGATCCACACTCCCACATTTGATGAAAAAACAAAAACATTAACTATATGTTTTTATACACAGTGATATTACATAAGCATTTCATATGTGAATATCATATAATTTTCGATTAATATTAACTGCATTTCACAAAATATGCCACCTATGAACGTATTTGATTTGGGTATTTTGTGATTATATAAATTAATATGTTATTTATAACAATGTAAACAGTTATCCATAATAAAACCATACTACACACCTTTTAAAACATTTCACATGTTATACTCTTATTCAAAATCTAGTTGATGGAATCATAATAAAGTGGTGGTCTCAAAATATCAGTAATAGTAAACCTGAAAGATAACAATGAAAGATCATGAGTTAGTATAATATAAACATGTGGGTATAAAAACATAATAAGGGCGCTTGATCATAACATAAAAAATCATACTCAATAAAACATAGATAATAAATCATAAGTCATAGGATATGGATTTTATCATAAAACATGAGTCATAAGATTGTAGAAACAAGATAAAAGTATCATAATCTATATGAAAAAAATAGGAATATTTTATAATGTATAGTTATGGAATAAATCTGTGTCATATATGTTGGATAAAAAAAATAATACTTCAAGGTGGAGAGACAAGACCATCATAACATAGGTGATAGAGTCCCAGAGTGAACTAGTTTTTCCCCAAATTCTCTAACTTCTCATCTCATGTGATATATGTATTTACTCAATACAATATAACGATATAATGGATCCACCCATCACATACTAAAATAAGACCCTTAGGGGTTTGGGTCCATGTTCCTAGTCATCTCACAATATAATGATTTACCCAATACATTTAAGAGATATAACCTACCCATCAAAGACCTGATGATAAATCATACATTGATGTGCCTCTTTAACATGCAAACATTCATTATTCCATAATATCTAAATAAATTATGTGAAATAAATGAGTTTATTGGAAACATTGAAATGAAATAATCATAATCCATCTAAAGAAATAATGTGGATGGTATCATTATAGAATATTAATACTTATGCAAAAAAAGAGTAAAATATGTTGACATAGACGTAAACAAATTTTTATAATACCATCTGAAAATTTCGTTGATAATTTTGAAAAAATATTATATAGTTTAGATACCATATAATATATGTAAATATAATACCTAAAATAATTCGTATAGATATTAATATGGAAAACCATGAAAATTTAGATATGAATTTTTTTAATGAAAACTGATGAATATGACGTGAAGATGCATTTATATTGAAAATAACTAAAAACACCCTCCTTTCACACTTTTGTAAAGATGGTCAAATTTCGAAAAAAAATAAACCATATCAAAAATGATAAAATAATATTATATTCTCAAGTAAATTAAAAACCATTAAAATATAACATAATAATTTATATAATTATCAATTATTATATCAACAAAACAATATAAGAAATATAGAAATGGTGAAAAAATATTTCCAACCAAAAATGAAGAGATAATTATAAACACATTTGTGAGAATTAATTTCAATTTATTATGAAAAGAATTAAAGATAAATGTTAATAAAAAATTTAAAACCAAATAATATACAAAGAATAATAAAATGGGTGTTTTTGGATAAATTACATATATCCCCTCAATGTAAAATTAGTAATAACCAATCCCAATTTCAATGTAATATTTTTTAAGAAACCCTTATGGATTTGGTAACATTTGAATCAAAAGACTATCAATGCAAAAACATAACATGTATTTTTAAGATAAATTACTATCCTGAAATTTACGATGAAACATATCCATAGTTTATTATGTACACCACACAATAAATGATCGGTGGTGAATATTGAATATATCTCAATGAAAAGAAAATTGAGATGATAAACCCTTACCTATACATATAACTTCCTTGAATGCAGATTAAAATTTTGTATATTAAAATAATACTCATTAATAAAATATTTCAAAAACTTATTTATTTATATGAAATGTTATATTAACAATTTGAATTCTTTTACTATAATATTATTTCCACTTTTTATCTTTATATTGATCATCTCCTATGACATTTTTTAACTATTCTTTATCTGTTTTGATATATAAATATATGTCATTATTACATTACCCAAATTTCATTTCGCAAAAAATATTGAATGTACTATAATATAGTTTATATAATAAGTTATGATATTCTAGGATCATTCCATGGGGAATTCAGGTATGGTTCCCTAAGATGAAATCAAATATACTCTTGTATTAGAAATATATTTATAATAATTAGTTTCTCTATAATGTTTATTTATTTATTTATTTCTAAATTATAAACCCATATTCATGATATAAATTTATCCTTTATAACGTATGTAACAATTGATAATGGATTTATACATCTTAATGTCGAAAATAATTATGTTTATATTGTATCATTCATGTAGGTGGTTGAACAAACCCACATAATTATATATTGTAGTAGTGGAATGAGTTTGAGTTCAGAGTTATATAATAGTTATAAAACATTTAATAAAAATAATTATGTTGATGAAACATCATTATAGTTAATGTTTTTAATTATAAATAGTGGATTTGATAAGGAAATTGAAAAATATGGTAAATATGTAGGCACATATATTGATTTATTTGATCCTTATTGATACGAATTCCTTCCCAAAAAAATATTTAGTATTACATATTAGTAAAATTGGATACTATATATCATAGAAGGACTTAATTGAGGTAAAACAGGATTGTATTTATGATATAACCATTGGAAAATAGGGTTTTGGGATATGAAGATGTTGGATACATTTATATGAGTTTTGAGTGGCATTTATAAAAATATTCATTTTTTAAATGTGTATGAAAGTCATTTTATAATAGAAGGTTTATATAGATCAAAAATATAATGGTAATCAGTCATAAATACCGTCATGTAAACAATTTATATACCAAATTATATTTTTTAATATCTTTATCACTTAGTTTAAGGCTTTTCACCACCTTTTACATTTATTATGGTAACTCAATATTTACATCGATAAATTATTTTTATGATCAGAAATGAAATTAACATTTCTAAAGAATTTTTATGCCATTTCTATAGAATATTACTCATTTTAATCTGATTAAAATTTGATATATTATAAATTTATTTTTTAAATGAATATATAATAAATATACATATAGAAGAAAACTATTTCTAATGAAAAATAACTTATAAAATTTTAACTATTATAAATCATATTTCATATGAAAAACTAATTAAATACATATTAATAGTATTTTTTATAAATTGATGCATAAAAATTTACCCATATTTTAATGGAATTCATTTAAATTTATTAAGATAAAAATTAATTACACATCAAAATAGTTCTCTGGAAAATATCTCTTTTTAACGTTAAATGGTTTTATTATTATTTATAACCAATTGATAATCATTACATAAATGTTAATTATTTATTATATATATGAATAAAAAATCATTAAAATACTTACTCTTACTATGATATATTTAACATTTAAAGGAAACATTTAATATATAATAAAATATTTTTTATAAAATAAATCATTGTTCATTGGTTATTAATATTTAAATTAGAATTCATTATGATTATTTATTTATGTATTTAATATTACTACTTTATTTTAATAATATTTACACTAATATAATATATAAATCTTATAGTTATTATTTTTTAAAAGTAATAAATGTACTAAAAATACGAAATTTATAAAAACAGCTTCTTTAAAATCAATGGTAATTTCCAAAGTTAAATAATATCTTTTAATTATATTGGAAAATAATTTCTTTTAATTTAAATAAATTATTTGTTATGAAAATGTATATTTTTTAACATATAAATATAATATATATATATATATCAACTATATACTGATAACTCTAAAATTTTAAAATTAATACTTGTATTATACCGAATATCTATATACCATAGTGTTACGTATTTTGAACTGATGAGCCTGTAAGGGGCATCACATCACTAGGGTTCCCTCTCGCTGCCGCCTCCTTGCTTCATCTCGGACCGGCTCAGCTTCCATCATACCCGACTATTCGTGGTGGAGTCTCTTCTTCCGCCGTGGTGTCATGCGACTTTAGGGCCCGACATCTTGGCTTAGCACACCATTGTCATCTTCTCTCGCCCAACTCCCCTTTGATGGATATGGTTTCATGGTGGTGTGGCGTAGAAGTAGATGCTGAGGTATGGCTGTCGCGGTTGGGGTCGTCTCTTCGTTTATGCGTATCTAGTTGTTGATCGTGGTTGTGAGGGAGTTTTGGATGGATGTGATGAGACATCAATCTGGTTTGCGGGTGTGATTCCTCCCGAATTTATGGTGATGGTTTTATTATATTTTTCATCTTTGCATCTGTTTCAGTTTTGGATGGTTTTGTTCTGTTTGTGCTCCTGAGTTCGCACCTCATGCGTTGACTCGGGAGTGGTGATTCGTCGGAAGCTGGTTGAGTTGGGGATCATTTATCTCATCATGGCTCTAGTGATTGCTTATGCGGGGTTTGTTTTTGCGGTGATAGTTGAATGACGGTGATTGATTGAGTTCAGTGGAAGGGCTACGACTTTGTTTGATGTTTTTGGAGGTCGGATGTTCTTCCCCGGTATGATTTTTCTGATCACCAGCTCCGATGATGGGTGGTGAGAATAACATTGATTTGTTCTCTGGTTTCGTTTGCTCTGGTCACGGGCTCTGGTGGTGTTGGATGGCGTTGAAGACCACAGTAGTTTGATGATGGAGATTTGCAGACGATGATTGCAGTTACAGGTGATAAGACTTAGGCTGGTGCGGGTGGCCCTTATATCGAGGCCTCCTCGGGTTGTGTGTTTTGAATTTCAAATTTGGCCTGATCTTATATTTCGTTATCCTGCGTGATCTCTCTGGTTACCTTTTATCCTCAACGTGGCCTTTTGAAAATAAAAAAATATAATTTTCAGTCTATATACCCTAGTGTAATAGTCATATAATAGCTGCATTCCCCTATTACGTCATATAAATTTATACCATTATAAATTACAAAATAACACTTCTTATTACTTTAATTTAAGTTAATCATTTAATAGAAATCATTCTCTATTCATTATAGGTTTTTTCCTACTAACATTGATTCTCATGGATAAATATTATATTGGTAATTTCCCTATTGTAAAAAAATTATATCTTCTTCCATTTTAATTTTTGTTACTTTTAAGGGATATCATCAATAATGGTATGTGATAACCCATGGTATGCAATCCCTAGTTTGATGTAATTTTATTGTAATGTTCCATTATGATTGAATTAAGTCTCGTTATTTTGATTCTTATCTTATATGAATTATTTTTTTAATCATGTCAAATAATATAAAAACATATTTAAGAATGATACAAATGCATTTTATGAAAATAAAATGATTCAAACAACTTTGGTTGTTTCATTAGTCATTGTGTAGAAGTCCATCATTATATTTTTATGAATCCCAAAACCTCATTTATTCAAAACATATAAATGATTCATTAAATTGTACTATAATCATCAATATAACATATGAAATATCATTTAAATTATAATAATTTTTTATTTATGGTTATGTAGATGTATATAGATACCAAGTCAATATAATTTGATGCTATATTATTCTAATTCTTTTTTTAATTTCTTATAACTATTTCCCTTATAAATTCTCAAAATTATTTCTACTAGTTTTTTCTAAAGGTTGGGTTGTAATTGATAACACTATAATATTAATTGTTTTTAAATATTACCATTGTATATAAAAAAATACAAAATGAATGTTTTCTCTTATTTTTTTATCCACTTACATGAATTATAGAACTTTTATTCTTTAAATTGATAGTGACACAATTATTATTTTGTAAAATATTTATCCTTTAGTGAAATAATTCACTTAGACATAAAAAATGAACATACAGTTGTCCACAAATAGATCTTTAATCTCTTTCATCTATTTTCATATTATATATTACCTTCCATTAATGTTAAATTAAATATTATTTTTAATCATATGATACTCTCCAAACTATTTAGCTTCTTCAGAAAGATATCGTTTCTCATCATGAGTGATAAAAAATAGTTATTTATGATCCATGATTTATAGTAAATTTTTTCTAAAGTGTAATATAAAACATATTCCCCCATTAATAACTCATATTATGAATATATGAAGGATATTAATTATTTGGGATACCAAATGGTCTAATTTTAAATTTAGAATAACATCAAAACTATTGGTTCGAAATGTAAAAGTAGATGGCTAAATAAAAGAGGGGTGAATTGTAAGCCTTAAAAAAGTTGATTTTAATCATAAAATAATTTTAGTTTAAAATTGTTTAATCTAATGGAATTCACAAAACCTATTATTTATTTAAACCGTAATCGGATAGGCCCTTGGATCTGATAATAAATATATCATAATCATGTTGATTTTGATATGATTATTAATAAATAGGTTCGAAAACAGATTATTTTATCTTAAAGGGTATAGAACTATAATCATATAAAGTGGTGTAATCATAATCACAAAAATCATATTTACAAATTAATACAAAAGTATCATAATTTAATAAATTGTGATAAAAAGAACATAAAAATAAATATGAATATAAAATTTTACTTTCTATTTTAAATTAAGCGGAATTATAAAATAAGTTGTAACAAAACAACTAAATTAATATTGCATTATTTTAACCCAAAGAGTAGGGTATCCAAAGTAATTTGTCAGATATTTGGAATGGGTTATAATTTACTCCCAATTTCAGCTTAACAAATAGTGGCTATACCATTTTTTAATTCATTGATCGGAATCATGTTTCGAGAATTATGATAGCATTGTGTCATTTTTTAAAATGAGTTTCAACCATTGGCCAAAGACTTGAGTGATTGGAGGAGGTTTCATAAGCTTCAGAGGCTGAATGGCCAATTTTGGAAAATACTGACTCGGGCTCATAGTTTTGGGTAAACGGTGTGGCCCCATGTAGGTAATCATGCAGCCCGTTTTGAACTATTTCTAGATTTGATTGAACTGTACTAGTGAGGCACACAGTCATGTGGCGACCTCGTAATTTTTGTTAGAGGGATACCACACAGTTTTTGCACTGTTTGTATACGGTGTGGGATATCCATTCGAGCCTGGGGTGTTGGGTAGTGGTAGTCGCATGGTTTGTGTAGGGTTTGGTAAACCGTGTGGCATGTATATGCTGTTTTATTGGTTTTTATTTGTTTTTGTTTTTCATTTTCTTTCCTCCCTCTCCTTTCTTTGTCCTTAGGTTCACAATAAACAGAGGTCTCTCCCTCTTTTTCTTCCTTCCACTAGATTTTATCTATCTCCCACGTTGGTGATCCGTTATTCGATCCATTGAAGGTTATAGATCCACCTATGTAAGGATTACCCCATGAATGATACATTTTTATCATTCAACTCATGGACCGTTATTTCCATCAAATCTAGTTTGAGCGTTTCTTATGAAAACATTGATCTACATCGAACATGTTTGAATTCTAGATCAATATTCGATTTGTCTATGTCTATGAGTATAAGGTGGGTGGTGCATATTTGGATTTGTGATTTTTCAAATATTTGTGTGTTGTAGATTTTTAGGGCACCGGTTGGATTTGAGTGATACCATTTTATGTAATGTTAAATTTATTGTTAGACCATGTGGGATGCACTTATTCATACCTTTACAATTCTATCTAGGGATAGGTCGGTTTAGAGGTCATTGGTCCATGGGATGCTTTGGATGCGGGATCCAAATCCTTAAAGTTTGATTTTATTTTTGGTTTAAATGGATTATTTAATCATACATGAGGTATTCAATACCTCCATGATGAATTTTTATGTTTGTTTAGTTATAAAATTCCATATTATTAAATTGAATTTCATCTTTACAATAAATTTTTAATATATTCTTTTATTGAGAAGAACTACATAGACCCAAGGGGTTATGATGGGCTTAGCCCGGGATGATTAGAGGTGGATAACCCATTAGATTATGGTGATGTTGATCATATAGTTGGGCCTGGACCAGATTTCATGAGTGTTTTGATGACAATATTTGGTGTTGGGGCATCTTTTGAGACGACAAGTCTATCGGGTTTTTCATATCAAGTTATATTGGGATTGCAAGGCCATCATATTTGAGTAACATGGTCAAAGGGGCCTGAGGTGTTGATAATGGTGTGTCTTTGGTTCTTTATTATATTATTGCTGCATGCCTGTGATGGCCAAAGAACCGATTGAGCTATGTGCACACAGGATGACTCCGTGATGAGGTGGTTTTGACCACTTATGTGGGTAGAGTCCCCCGATAGTTTTGGAATATGTATTTTATTTTTTCGGGGTAAATTCCATAGAAATCCACTTGGAATGCGGTGAGGCTTTAGATTTCTGTGATGAGGTTGATAGTTTGGGGTTGATCCATGATGTTCATGAAGTCGTGGGCCTGAAAATTAATTGGGGGAATATATCATTGTTTTCCCAGTTTTTGGGCCTTAGGATGACATGAGATTTTGATCATGGGGTCGGTTAGACCATGTTACGGTATTCTAGGGTGTTCCCTTGGGACATCGGTACTATTTGTGTCACGAGTTGTCAAGAGGCTCATGGAGTCAGGTTACATGGTTTGAGGTTGAAACCGATGGTTCACCTAGGTCATATGTCATCATAGGTACCTTTGGACATTGTACAAGGACCTTATTTGATTTTGGGATTCTATCATTGGTCGAGGAAAGTGATGGTTTCCTTGTGGTTATTGATCACCAAGGAATCCTTATTCATGATTTCATGGTACAACATTATTATATTTATTGTGAATGCCTACTTAAACAATTATGCTAAGTATGCTTCATCGGTTGGTATCCTACTGAGATTCATCTCACACCCTCCACACATCCTTCAAGGCATGTGTAGAAATTATGAGTTTAAATTTAGAAAAAGGATCAACCTAAGAAGGTAGATTTTAGTAGCTTTTTTCATGGGGATTGGTACGGGACCATGAGGTCGTGCCTAGTAGGAGTTTCTCTTTCGTTTATCATTCATTCAATTTCACCATGTTGTTTTGTATATTGTATGTAGTTACAGTGGTTATACGTGGGTTCACCTTTGTATATCAACATGTAAGACCCGTTATGTAATGCATACATATTTTGGAGGTTACAGCGAGTTGTATTTTTCATTCTCATCTATTTACATTCCACTACGTTTTATGATTTATTTTTTCCTCTATTTATCTGAATTTGTTTGTTATTCCACCAATGGTAGTTCAATTTTGACTCTTTCCAGTATTATTATTCCCACTCCATAATATAAATATTTACTAGGGCCATTATTATATCTTCTACTGGCGGTATAGTCTACCAAATATTGTCATTTACACCTTCACAGCTAGTTGGTAGCCTTTAGCGTATGGGGAGGCGCGCCAAAGGCTAGTGGCACCCAGTTTGATAGCAGTGTTCAAATGGATAATCAGGTTGCAGACATTATAAGTGGTACCAATGGTGTTTCTTTTACCTATTTTCTTAGTATTAATATTTGGGTTATGTTAGACTAGAATATTATGATGTGGTTGGAACTGGATTTCAAGCTCATGCTTGGGTTCCATCAACCCCATGTATGGGGGACAAAATGATATACTTTGGGAGGGAAATGTTGTTGTATTGTTCTCATATTAAAGTTTATATGATTACCACCTTAGTGTCTCACTTACAATGTGATGTTATTTGTTGTGATATGTGTCCCTTTACCTAGTGAGGTATGGGATGAGATTATAGACCCCTAACCCTGTATGGAAATAGGATTGTATACTTGTGTTGTTTGGATTTTAATAGGCC
Source organism: Viscum album (assembly GCA_963277665.1). NCBI lineage: Eukaryota > Viridiplantae > Streptophyta > Magnoliopsida > Santalales > Viscaceae > Viscum > Viscum album. The sequence continues at coordinate 1,728,847,850 of OY728157.1, forward strand.
CATTTTAGGGTATATCAGTTTTATAAATGCATTTATGATTTGTATAGTGATCATATCATGTGATTTATATCAAATTCCATGATATGGGAGAATTTATTTTTTTATATGCAATGTGATATTTCATTCTCTATATATATGTATTACTTCATGTGGCATGTGAAATGGGTTTGGCTCTTAAATGAGTATGTGGGTACTATGTATGGGGTGATTTTGATCACCCTGATTGGGTGATTAGGTCATCGGTTTGATTCAACGTTGGTTTCTAGGATGTGTGTGGCCCTAGATTATATTAATACATAGCTCTGTTGAGGGTAGGTAAGGAGTTTGTGTGGCCGGGATGTCATGGGGTATTGTTATAGTGGGAAGAGTAAGGGTAGAGAGGATGTGATTCATTTTACTTCATTCCATATCAGCATTATATATATTTTTATATATGTGGGATTTCTGACCATTTATGGTATTCGACAAGATCCTCCTAGATGTATCAGATGGACCATCAAGTGGGTGATGATACGGTGTCATAGGAGCATGAACATGTTAATACACATGTATGTTGGGAAGAACAAGAGCCGTTGGTACATGATATTTTTTAGGATCTAGTGCATGGAGGGAAGATGCAATACATTATAGTGTGTGGGTCATGGATTGGTGAGAGGCTCTGATCGATCCCAGTATGTGTCTTAATGGGTATCGTAATAGGTTATTAGGGATCAGAGCGATCAATGGCGTACATGACGTTGGAGCTTCAGTCATAGCACCTGCCACTTCCTAAGGTTGGGGTGTTCCAAAGGAGGATGAAAACGTGATCAATACCATGCATATGTTCTTCATGTATGGTGAGATACATCTAGGGTGGAGTGTCAAGCTAGCGATATACATGCTTAGGGGACCAGCTAAGTGATTCTAGAATGTGAAGGTTCATGTTGGAAGACACGAGGGACGGTCCTTGAAAGATTTTGAGGCCTAGTTCTATGGGAAATTTTTTCCAGAGACACTTAGGGTGGAGATAGATCTAGATTTCTAGATCCTTAAGTACAGTTACATGACTGTCATAGAACTATGTTGCTACCTTCCACAAATTTTCTCTCTTCACACCTGGTATGGTAATCGATGACACCAAAAGGGTGAGGGGCATAAAAATGGTTTACATCATTCCATTTGGGTTTAGGTAAACATCTTTAGTCTCACCTCATTCTTAGAGGTGGTTAATTAGATGCCCATAGATAACAAAAAACTAATGGATAGGTCTTACTCAAGCTAGGAAGAAGCTTAATGTGATGTTTTAGCTGGTAGGAATCACGTTCATGAAGATTTATAGTAGGGCAGTCAGGACAGAGACTCGAGAAGGCCACCTCAGAGTGGCTCTTCAATAGTTTTGTTCCATTTTGTACATCCAGTAAATGTCCAGAATCAATATGAGTGGCCTTCATAGGAGATTTAGGCATGGTTATAGGTCTTTAATATTGAGAGGTTATTCAGGAATCCTTCTCAGATAGCCATAAATGAGGGACTTGGGTAGACTCGGGCATATAGAGTTGGTTCAAAATTTGTACCAGGTGATGGCAGTCGACGTTTAGCTACACGTGGATGATGTGTTAGACAAATTGAGACCCAACATTGGGGAAGTGGTTGTTGTGTGGAATAGCACCATGGTCAGTTCATGATTCTGGGAGTGGTTCTGTAGGCTAGGTGCACATTGTGGATCATATAGGGTCTAAGTCGGCTAGTGAGCTGACGACATTTAGAGGTATTCCATGGTCATATCCTGGTTTTGTTTTCTCTTTCCTTTGGAATGGCCTATTGAGTCATGTCCTTTTGGGCGTGGTCTAATGAGGTAAGTTCATTTTGAGTGCACATGGTGCAAATACTGTATACAGACAGGACCAATGATGGTTAGTAGGTTGTAACCATCTTTAGAGAAGGATTATATATATATGTAATGTTAGTCATTAGGAGCATCATTGGATGCGAGTATTCAGGTGCTTATGAATCGAGGCATCTGATTTATGTGGGTTACTTGAGGTGCGAGGCATATGAGAATCAAAACGATGTAGTATCGAATTGAGTTGTGAGGCATTGGGGATTGTTTGAGTGTCTGAGGTGATTCAAGACCTCATTGGTCCTTGTGAGACATCGGCTTGAGGTGGCCACCAATGTGGTGTTGGATGTGTTTGGGTGTTTGGAGTGACATAGGAGCACCTGATAAGCTGTGGGAGTGACAATGCACCATGGAAGGACTATGTTTTCGAGATTTAGTCATTAGACCTATGTAATCTTTGATTGTTGGTCAAGTTGATACCTGTTAGGTAATTCCAAATGTGTAGATCCCCCTTGAGGGAAATGGCCTATCCCTTTGAGACTGGGGTAGTATGGGTCATCTTTCCCAAATATGGGTATTTTTGGTAGCATATCTAGGTTTTATTAGATAGCTCTTGTACGATCTATGTTAATGTTGGGAGATTGTAACATCCAGGGTTCTTAGAAGGGGTCAACATTCACTCTTGGTTTCAACTATTAAAATAGTAGGTATGCCATTTTCTAATCCGATGATCAATATCACGTTCATAGAGTTCCTTTAGATTTATGTAATTTTTTACATTATTTTCAATCAATGGCCAATGACTTGGGTGTTTATAAGAGGATTCAGGTGCATTAGAGGCCGTATGACCTATTTTGAAAAATACAAACTAGTCACATAGTTTAGGGAAAACATTGTGGTCCCATGAAGGTAACAATGCATCCCATTTTGACCTGATGCATGGTTTGGATAAATCTTTTGAGTGACGCACACAAATGTGTGACCACCTATTCATTTTTTCAGAGGGATGCCACATAGTTTGTGCAAGGTGTGGAAACCTGTGGGGGGTAATTGTGTAGGCCTGGGGTGTCGGGAACTGTCTACCACACAATTTTCACACAGTTTGGTAAACCATGAGAGTAAACCATATATCATGTACATTGTGTTTTTTTAGTTTTTAATTTTATTTTTCATTCCCCACACTCCCTTCATTAATCATGGTCATGCGCTATATAAAGAGATCTCCTTATTTCTCATCCTTTCACTGTATTTGATCTATCCCCCTCATTGGTGATCCATTCATTGATGTATCAGAGGCTCTAAGTATTCCTCAGAATGGATAACCCCATACATGCTTCTGCCTTCTTTATATTTCTCTTCATGGACTGTTGTTTCCATCCAATCCAATTTCTTGTTTTTTGATGGAAACTCAGATCTTTGTTGATCAGCTATGAATTAGAGATCGATATCAAATGTGACAACATCTATAAGTGTACTTTAGTAGGTTCATACCTTGATTTTTGATTTTTTTGACATTTTTCTGGTTCGTCTTTTTAGTGCACTATGTTATTTGAGGGAGACCCTCTTATTGCATGTGAAACTGATTTTTTGACCATATGAGATTCCTTTTGGATTTCTCTAACCATTATTCCTTGGTTGAAATCGGGTTAGAGTTAATTGCTCCTTTGGATGGATTGGATAGGTTCCGAATCCTTTAATTTTAATTTTTTATGGTTTAAATGGATTAATTAATTGTATCTAATGCATTCAAGACCTCCATGGTTAATTATTAGTTTTGTTTTGTAATGAAATTAAATATTATTATGTTTAATTACCAATTTAAAGTGGATTATTTATATATAATTTTCTTGAGATGAACTACATAGACCTAAGGGGTCATGATGGGCATGGCCCAGGATGATTTGTGGTGGCTATGACATGGGATTGTTGAGATGTTTGATCGTCTGGTTTGGATTGGCCAGAATTTCATGGGTAGTTTGACCACAGGATTGGGAACTAGGGATGTCGTTTGATGTATAAAATACACTAGGTAGGGAATGTCCCATTATATTGGCATGTAAATGCAACAATATTTGAGATACATGGTCATAGGGGCATGAGGTGTTGGTGATAGTGTGGCTTAGGTACTTTATTTGGTGATTGTTGGTCAACCGTGGTGGCCAAAGCACCAATTAAGTCATGTGTACATAGGATAATTATGTTATTATGAGGTTTGGACCACCCATGTTGGTTGATTCCCCTAATCATCGTGGATTTTCTATTTATCATTTGGGGTTCTTTCCATAGAAATCCACTGGGAAGGTGAGGAGCCTTCGGATTTCAGCTTTAAGGATGGAAGTGTGGGGATGAGGCCTTTCAGGCATGAGGTTGTGGTCCTAGAAATTTATTTGAAGGAATATATTAGTTTTACTCTACTTATTATTCCTTTGGTTAATGTATGCTTTCGAGTAGGAAGTATGTGGGACCAAGTTACTGTATATTTGGGCGTGCATTCGGGACATTAATACTATTTGAGTCACAATTTGTTAGGAGTCACATGGTGCTGGATTACATGAATAGAGGTAGAACCTGAGGGTTTACCTGGGTCATATGGCATTAGAGGTTCCTTGGGACATTGGAAAAGGACCTTCTTTGATTTTGGGATTTTAGTGTTAGCTGAGGCAGATGATAGTTTCCTGGTGTCTTTTGAGAACTAGGGAATAATTTTTCATTATTGTATCATATTGGTTACTTTCATTTAGTATATATGCTAACAAAAAAACATATGCTACGTATGAGCCATTGGGTGGTATCCTACTAGGATTCATCTCACAAAAAACACTGGTCCTTTGATACCCATGTTGAATTTATGAATTTATGTTTAGGAAAATGTTCAACCTTAGAAGATGGATCTTAGTAGCTGCTTGTATGGAGATTGCAATGAGGTCTTGAGTTCGTTCCTTATTATAGTTTATCTTTCTTTTAGCATTATTTAAATTTCACAACGTTGTTTTGTATATTGTTTAATGATACAATGGTTATCTAGGGGATACCCTTTGAATATTATCATGTAGGACCTATTACTCAATGAATTATTTTTTTGGTAGTTTATGTAAGTGGTATTTGTCATTCTAATATATTTACTTTCATCTATAGTTGTTTATTTATTGCATCCTCCATTTGTCTGATATGGTTTGTGATTTTGTCAATGGTAGTTCTGGTTTGAGTCTATTGAGTCTTATTAACCCTGGTGCATACGATATAATATTACTAGGACCATTATTATAACTTTCTATGAGGGTATAGTCTCCCCAAGATTTTAATTTACACCCTAACAGTTAGTCGGCTGCCTTTGGCATACAGGGTGGCACACTAATGAATAGTGTCACCTAGTCTGATAGCATTGTTTAGGTTTCTAATCAGATAGGGGATGCTATATCCAATATCTTATGATAATGTTCCCTTGATTTATAATTTCATGAAATATGTTCTTACACACATTAGGGTATGACCTCAATATGAGGATCGATCTATCTCATTATCCTCACAAGCCCTTGATACAAAGATTAGATTCAATCTATCTTGTTATCCTCACAATACCTCAATCATTATAAGACCAGACAAACAAATTAATTTCTTAAAGAGATATCTTGACAAGGTTTCCTTAATAAATACACTCTATAAAACAATAGAAAAGTCTAGGAACCACATTTTCATGATTTTTACTCTTTATAAATATAGAAAATCAACAAATTCAATGAGAGATATTAAAGAATCAATATTCGGTTCTGTAACAAATGTATTGAGCTCATCAAGTGATATTGTATTTATAAAAATGTATTCCAATGGATATCTTAATCTCCAATGGTCATATATTTTTAGAAATTTTTTCAATGACCTAAACACCTCGAACTTCAATGATCAAATAATAACCGAATATAGGAAATCATTTTCTTCTTAATTGTTTCCTTACATTGTGATCATGTCTTTTGGATAAAAAAATAAATTGAAATTAATCTTATGATATTCATTATGACATTAAGTACGATTTATATTGATATCATTTTTAATCTAACTAAAAAACAGCGTCATTACGAATGACTAGACATAATGATTTAGTATCGATTTTCAAATGATGTGTACGATATAAATAGTATCCATGATCGGTACAATAATAAAGGAATTTTTCATTACTATAATTTCATTGAGTATGATGTTTTTCATATTCATACTCATTACTAATATCATAATTATAAAATTTAAATTTATTTTGATAAGTCAAAAAGAATTAATTTTCTATGGTAAAATATTATATTTTTTATTCTAAAAACATTATTAAAATACTATGAACATGAACGATTTAGTGATTATGTATTTAAGAAAAATAATTTGATTTCCAAAACAATAGGAATGAAAAATTCAAAAATAGACTTTTGACTCAACAATCTCCCCCTTTTTGGGAAGCACATACCAAAAGACTTTTATTGAAAATAACATTGAAAAAAATAAGTCTGTAATTATTTTGAAGAACTTTTGTATCTATAAATAACCATTTATACTTATCTCCCCCTAACTTTATAACTCATCTAAATAAAATATTTAATATGACTAACTCCCCATTAGGCTAATAACTTCCCTATGGATTGTATTCTATTTTTATAAGTTTTTTATCACCATTTCATTATGAATCTCCTTCTTACTTTAGAATTATTCAACTTTTAAATATATCCCCCCTTGTGGGTTTAAAAATGGAAATTAAAGGTATTGAAATACATGCAAAAAGGTTAGATAAAAACTATAAAAACATAATAATAGAGTACTTGATCATCTAAATCAAATGAATGAGCATTATACCAAAATAATTTTAAGGCATTCAGAATAATGTCTGTAGATGAAATATTTTTTTATTGAAAGTTTAATTTTACTACAAGAGTACAAAAAAATAAATTCTTTTCAATGAGATTTAACATGATTGTCAACATGTTCTTTGAATTATTTTTTGTATTCCTTTATCTTTTCAAGAAGCTCTTCTTGGGTTCGAATCTTTTCTTATTGGTCTGAAAATAGCTGTTATCGAGTGTGATTCAATTTTTCATTGGAGTGAAACTTTCCTTCAAGATTATGAATTTTTTTCCGGAGATTGGATTTTTGATCCCTGGGCATGATGATCCAATTTATGAATTTGAGACCTTTCTTTCTAATCCATGATGATCATTTGTAAAACTATGTTACTATTATTCAAAAAAATTGGTTTTTGAATTTAACTATTTCATCTTTGTAATTATTGATCCTTGAAACATCTAATTTAATGTATTTCAATGTTCCATTTCTCTCCTTTTCTTCACCAGACTGATATCTTCAAATATTTTGAAATTTTGTAAAAGAATTACTCTTCTATTAGTATTAGTGGCTAACATTTTAAAAGTAACAAGGATTTCATTTATATGATTATTTATATCTTAAATTGTGTCCCCATAAAATTTGATATTCTCATAAAAATTATGAAACAAATTTACAATTTTGTTTCATTCCTTCTTGTGTTCTTGGGATCACTATTCCAAAACATCAAAAGTGGCGTCAAGATTGATCAAACTATCAATTATAATTCTAACTCAATCCAATTTTTTTGGTTTTCAAAAACCAAATATATTCTTTTTCATTCCTTCAAAAATATGGGAGAATATTTTACATTTTTTCTAAATCCTGATAAATATACTAAAATTATTGTGTGAGATTTTCTTTTCATAGTCAGTATCATCCTTGAAATCAGAAATGTCACCCTAATTGGTTCTAATAGCCACATATCCTAATGCATGTTTTTGGTTTTCATCGAAATTTTCCTCTACAAAATTAATGTTTTTATAAATAAATTTATAATATTTGGTTCAATAAGAAACTTTTATTATGACTAAACTCCTTGATATTTTAATTTGTAATTGGTTGCTTCAAAATATCATAGCGGTAATTTACCGGAAAGTGATTTTTGACATCCAGCAACATCCATATCATTCTCATCCACCTAAAATTCCACTTCTATTTATTATTCATAACTTTATCATTTTTATTTTCGATCAATTTTTACTTATATTTTTCTCATCTCACCTTATGATTTTTCATCTCGAGATTTTTTTTGACTAAATTTCAGCAGAACTGATTTCTCACCAACTATTTACTTTACCTTTTCCTTATATTAGATAGAGGGGATAATCTTACCAACCTCATTTTATTTCTTTAGTACAATTATAACACATTATTTTTCAAAATATTTCATCAATATATCAATTTCAATAACATGTAAGCTTTCATTCTTCATTTTTCATTTCTTCTCTTCTTCCTTGAAATCTTCATTACCATAAATCATTTTATCTGAGTCCATAATAGTAGAAAGCAAATTTGAGGCTCACCATATATTTATTTTTATTATTCTATATATAGATCTCGAAAAAGCATCATTATATACTTTTTTTCATAGAAATTTTTGGAGAAAAGAGCATATATTTCTTTTTTTTTCTAAAACATTCTGCACCTTTTCATATTAGACATTTTAGATACATTCAAAAACTTCCATTAAAGTTTTTTCTTTAGCAACATTCCTAAAAATATTTTCTTTTTTATGAAAAAAAAATCAACCTCATTATTTTATCATCGTTAATAAGGGAAATTATCACGTTCTTTGAAACAGAATTAATTGAATCATTTACAAAATTTCAAACTCTTAGTTAGAAACATACTTTTGATTATTGGATACATTATAAGCTAAGATTTGATGGCTCTAGTCATTTTGTTATTTATGGTAAGAAATATATAACCCATCAATTTTAACTTTATCATATTTATCTAATAATAAAAAATAAAGATATCGAAAACCATTAGAATTTCCGTATTACCCTTTTTAGAATCAAACCCACTTTTATTCATAGGGAAGAAAGAAGATAATTATAAGATAGATGAGTGAATTTAATTTTACCCTGATGAACTTCAAAAAAGTGATTCCCCATATCTTTTCCTATTGAAAGTACCTTGGACTATGTGTAACTTATAAGAGGGAAATATCATCTCCTCCTGGGGTTATTCTAAGGGAATTAGCATCTTGATTAATAGAGAAACAATAATATTTCCCATATATAGAAAAATATATCTTTAAATCCTTATAAAATTTAACATAAGAATAAGAATATTTGAATTCATCAAAAGGCATAAGATCATGATCAGCTTTAGGTTTTTTCTAGAAAGACTAATTCCCATCCTTGAAATATGATAACCATTTTCAACAAAGATTATTAAATATCATATAAAACATTCTTAACTAACCATTCCATAAACACAATCATAGTTAAGAAATCATTAAGATGAATTTCATTTTAATAAGATATGGTGGATTCTAACATGACTGTGAAAAAAACAAATTTGAACAGGAAAACATCTGGATTGAGCTACTTGAAGGGAGGCAGAGCTTTGGGGTATTTTTTTTAAGATAGTTGTAGTAAATTGTGTGAGGAATTCTTTTATATAGATGTAGAATAGTGAAATTTAACATACCATTGTTTAGATTAGATCATAATTATTCAACATTTAATATAAAATGAAAAAAAATAAAAATTAAACACTTGAGTTTTTATAACAAAGAAATCACTAATAGTATTCAACAGAAATCCGATAATGTGCTTTTTTAAATAAAAATACTAAAAATGAGAATATAGTTGAAATATTATAAGGTATAATAAATTATACCTTTTTGAGTTTCAAGATGGATATCTTTATGTCAATAGTTTGTAATTCTTCTAAAAAATGAGTATGTAAATTTAATTTATTTAAATATTGATAACATAAATTTTGAGGGAGAAATTTTTTAGAATGAAAATTTTAAGTACGAAAATTTTTAGCATGAAAATTTTGAGTATGTAAATACTCTAAGAATTAAATATTCTTTTACAATATAAAACATATGTACTCCCCCATTTTAATGTAGTACCATATTATAAGTATATGGTTTAAATAAGAATCATTTATGAATGATTACTTGATGTTGATAATTTATAGCTTCTTTTTAATATATTAAAATATATTAGAATTTCATGGTTTTGTAAAAATATCAACAAGTTATTATTTCATTATGATGAATTATAAAATGATATCTCTTTTTTTTGTGATCCCAAATAATATGACGCCTAATATCTATTTTTTTTATTACGAGAGGGGTGTGGAGGGATTTTACTAAGGGAAATGGAACTTTTTTTATCACAAACTATTTGAGTTTTTTGTAAAACCCATGCCATAGTAAGTGAATGAATGTTCCATCCATAACACCTAAACCCAACAACATCCAGCTAACAGATATTTGACTTCAGCTGTGGAAAGTTCTATAAATTATTATTTATTATAGAACCAAGATATTTATGAATATCCTAAGAAAGTAAAGTTCTGTAATTACTTTTTCAATCCATTCTACAACCCCCAAAGTCAACATCTACAAACATTTTTATTCAAAATCATTTTCAGATGCATAGAAAAGTCCTAAATCCATAGTTCCGATTAAATATTGAAAATTCATTTGACATAATTTAAACATGATTCCTTTAGATTAGATTGATATATTACATATATAAAATTGAAAACATTATTTCAGCACAACTATCTATTATGTATATTAGGATTTCTATCATACCTCTAAAATATTTTTGATCAATTAGTTGTCCAGCTTCATCAATATCATTTTATATGAGGTACCGATTGGAATTCAAATACTTTTAGTATTTTCATATCCAAAATTTTTGAACAGATAATTCGTATACTTATGCTGATATATATAAGTACTTAGAGTTTCTGAGAAATTTTAAAACCAAGAAAAAATATAAACTCACCCATCATGCTTATTTACACTCAGATTTCATAAGATCTATAAATGAATATATAAATTATTTTTGAGTTCATCCAAATATGATTCCATCAACATGGATTTGAAAAATCCAAATGATTTTTTATAACTCTTTTTATACAAAGGGTTGGAATAGAAGTTCCCTTAACACATTTTTTTTACAATAAAAAATCTTATAAATAATTCATATCAGGATCCAATATCTTATTTAAGTCTTTACAAAGCATTGTTATTATATAGATTTATTCAGAATTTTTTTTGTCTTCAAAACCAGGAGTATTTTCAACAAAAAAATCCACATGAAAAATCCATTAAGGAAAGCACACATCACATCCATTTGAAATTTTTTGCAATTAAATAATTCTATAAAGGCTAATAGAATATTAATAGGTTCATGTCTAGCTACCAGAGCATTGGATTAATCATAATATGATATATATTTATGATTATGACCATTAGAATAATGTATTGATTTATTTCTAACGATTATTCCATTTTCGTCACATTTATTTTAGGAAACCCATTTGACTACAGTGATTGACGTTTATTTAGGTCTTTCAACCAAGGTAATGAAATTATTCCTTTTGAATTAATTTAGATTATCTAGAATAGAATTAATCTAATAGTCATCACATAAATCCTCATCAAAAAAATTTAGGTTATAATTTAGAAAGTGAAAAAAATGTTATACTTCATTTCTCAATGAACATATAGTCTGTACATGTTGATTTATATCACTAATGATATTATCCCAAGGATGATTCATAAGAAACAACTGTCTTGGGTTTTGAAAAACTTCTTAGTCAACATAAGATTTAAATTCATCTAGATTGAATACTTCAGAAATAGTTTCTTGAGTATTTTCCTTATTAGAATAATCTTATATCAAATTGTTGAAAATGTATTTTTGAAAAAACATCAGGGGATGTATGTTGGGATTGTTTAAAAGCCAAACAATCAGTTTTATTATATTTAACATATATAATTTCCTCAATAATACAAGAAGTTTTGTTACAAACGATCTATAACTCATAATGTGTTTAATTAATAAAATTTTGAATTAAAACTCGATTTATTGTATAGAAAGAATGAAAAACACATTAGTCTAAATGGTTATCAATTAACTATTCACTCGACATGGTTCTTGTTATTTCTTGAACAATATGAATTATTCTTTCAATAAAACCATTTTAATGAGGAGTTCTTGGAATTGAAATGATATAGGTAATGCCATTCTTCTTAAAACAATGTTTCAAAATAATAATTTTCAAATTATTACTATGATCACTATGGATATTTATCAAGTTAAGGGTTTTCTCATTTTTATCTTTGGATACATTAGTTATATAATAACAAAATGCTTAAGATTTATTTTCTAGAAAAATTACTCTTGTATATCTAATGTAATCATCAACTAAAAAAATACATATCACATGCCTCCAATACATCCATTTTTTGTGGGGACAAATAAATCCTTATGAAATTACTATAAAGAAAACGTATTTGAGTCTTCAATAATAGATTTTAAGCTGGACTTCTGTTTCGGTCCATGTTGAAAAGAGTTAAAGTCTTTTAATGAATCGAATCTAAGTTATGGTAGATCCTTAACAAACATTTTCATAGTCAATTTTTATAATTTCTTATGTTTAAAGTGTCTGAAACTTATATTCCATAACCAGGATTGATCTTCCATTTCACTAAGGTAAGATAATTCTTGGTTCCTAAGTTCTTGTATGTTATGTTTATAAACATTCCCAAATTGATTGGTAGTATGAATAAATTCATACTTGGAAATGTGTAATGCACATTTTTCTTTTGTTAAATTCACAAGGTAAGATTCATCACAAAATTAAATTATTCTTATAAGGTTTTGATTAATAACATTAAAAAATAAAACATATGAAATTAAAGCATTTCCAAGAATAATAAAACTATATATTCCACCAACTATTCCTTGATAATTATCTCTGAAAGATACTTTTCCAGCATTTATTTCGATAATATTTTCAAATAATTATTTTTTACTAATCATTTTCTGGGAAAAACCACTATCCATGTACCGTGTATTTTTATTTTGGTACTTCTTTTGTTTCCCTAGAAGTAAAACAATTAGAATTTTGGAAGAAAAACTTTCCTTGGTCTAGAAATTTCACTAAATATAATATTAGTTACTAAATTTTTTTTTTGAAAAATGTTCCTTAAGAAATCATAATGATTTAATATTATTTAAAGAACATTTTGTAATCAAGTGACCACCTATTTGACATTTTTTCCAAAAGGGTGAACTCCTAGAAAAAAAATATTTTTTACTAAAAAAGATTTTATGTGTGATTATCCCATTCCGATACTAATTACATGATGATGAAGTTGTTTATATATTTTTTCACAATATTCTTTAACCAAAGTAATCATTGATAAAATTTTATTAAAATTAAAAAAATGGACTTTATTTTTACAATTATATCCTTATCCTCTTTAATGATAGTTTTGGAATTGGGTTTCTCTTCTAAACCATTTTTTCTAGGAAATCACTTTTCAATATCTTTTTAAACTTATCCTTCTCAGAAATAAATTTTTCTTGTTTTTTAGAAATTGAATCAATTTCAAAATATTTCTTATCATGATCTTTTGAAATATACGATAGTCTTTTTAAAAACATTTATTCTACCATTTTCATTCCAAAGTTTCTAATTAAGATTTCATTTTTCATTTACAATTAATTTAGAAAATCTACATACTTATACATAATAAGGTAAATTAATATCTTCTTCTAAGGAAGCTTATTCATTAGCGGAAATATAATTTTTATAATCCAGATAATTTAAATTTAATGATATATTTGTTAAAGAATCACAATTGCATGCATTATCCACAAGATATTGATTTCCAAAAAAGTAGTATGGCATAAATAACAATATTTAACAATATAAGATTTCCTTTTTCTGAAGAATCATCCGAAGAGTATCCTCCACTAGCACTCTATTAGTTGATTTCTTTCAAGACTTTCATACATTTTTTCTTTTAATACTTTTTATGACTTCTGTCAGAACATATTTTTTTCAATATTTCATTTTGACCATTGTAAGAACTATTATTATATGTCCATGTCTCTTATATTCATGAAAAGTAACCACATAATTTTTCATATCCTTCTTATCATTTTTATTTTTCTTAAAAAGATACGGAATATCTTTTTTTCCAATATTAATGTTCACCATTCAATAAAGATTGTAACACCCCGGGTAAATAAAGAATATGAAATTTTAATATTTATCCATATTTGTGAATAAAATATTAATATTACTTTAAAGGGGATTCAATGCTCGATGGCGTACCCAACACGAAACAACGAGTTTCTTGGGAATCTTACGTTGCACTCTAATAATAAAATAATATTATTTTAAATGGTAGTTAACATGTAGTCGTTATATTGATAGGAATGGATATAAATAACTAAAATATGATTATATATGTTTTTAAATGTTTTTACATTTATCCAATAAAATATAAAGGCATAAAATACGAATGAATTCAATTTTAGGCGTATATGCCCTATTTTTCAATAAAGGTTCACTTATCGCCTTTTGATGGAGAACCGTCATTAAATACAGTTTTGTTTACTCTTATACATCCTTTTGGACCAAATAAAACTCTTCTTAAGAATTGGGACATCAAAATTTACTTTGTGTAAATTCTTGGTATCTTTCTGAAAAAGTTCATTTTTTAATGAATAGTGTAAAATGTTGTATTTTAATTCAAAACCTCTTTTTAATCTCATTTATTTATATGATTAGATTATCTTTTGAATTGGTTTTAAAGTGAAATTAGAATATATTTTTACCATTAAATCTAATAGTGGTCGTTGGAATTAATTTCACTTTGAAATCAGACTTAAACTAGTGTCAATCTTTTGATACTTATTGTTTCAAAAAAACACGCTATTTGCTCTGACAGTGGGAATTAATTATTAAATTAATTAATGTGATTTATATGTTTAGAATTTTGTAAAATAGACTTAATTTTTGAATTCTGAATATCAAATACAGCTTAGGGTGAATTTTTGGGATTTTTCTGAAAAGCTTCAATTTTTGATGAATAGTGAAACCACTAAGTGGTACTTATAAAAACTGATTTTTCCGTTTAAATGAAAATTTTCCATCTTTGTGTTTTGAATTTCAAAAATCCGACATACATGGTTGTCATTAAGAAGTAAAATGTGGTTCAATGGGATAAAAATAATTTTTTGGTGAATAGTAACTTATTAAGTTTTTAATCGCGATTAGAGGTAATTAGTGTAGTTTAAGGTAAAAATAATGTTTTAATAATATGAAATGAACTTGACACATGTCCTACCCTCATTTGTTGTGTCATGGCCGACTAAGACAAGCCATGGGGCAACTTGGGGACCCCATGGATCCACTTTGGTTGGGAAATGACATAAATAACTTTTTATTTAATGTTAAAGTAAAAATGACACAAACTTGAGTTATTTTACGAAAACAATTTTTACATGGGGTTATAAAGATCAGATTTTCGATATTAAATAGTAATTGGAAATATAAAAAGTGGTCCTACATCATATTATTATTTTTTATAATTTTTAGACTTTAAATAAATTAAATTATTTATGACATCATGATGATGCAGCGATGACCTCATTAATGAACAGTTTAAATAAAATGAAACGATAATATAAAATCTAAGACCTACACTTGTCCAAAAACTATTGGATGGAAATATTTCGAAGCCTTATCATCTTATCTTAGAAATATATCAATTTGGGACCTTAGAAATTAGAAAAACTTTTGAAAATAAAATAATAGTTTCATGATTTCCAAAAGTGCCCCTCCTCTCCTCTTATAAAAGGCCCCCACCTCTACCTCATTTCACACACTCCTCAAGCCTTTGGCTCGGCCATCCCCTGCCCATTTACTCTCTCCACATCCCTCTCCTCATCTTATAAGATTCCCTTTGGGCAGAATCCTTTCAAAGGAATCCTTTAGGCTCAAATCAAAAAGAGTTACACTTTTAAAGGTAATTCATTCTCTCATGTTCATTTGTTTTTTTTTTGCTTCTCCAACCCCCTAAACTCTTTTTATTTACATATTTTGTAACAACACCAGTATCTTCAATATACTAGGATGTTGTTATAATATTTATTCGAGCTACACTCTCACACAATAAGATCAAATGGTTAAAGAACATATGGTTTCCGTGGATGGCGAAATTCTACCTCCCGAAACGATGATTGTTCAATACTCATTTAACACCTTAAAAGGTGGCCATTATGATGTCACTATTTTTATATATGATATATAATATGTTTATGTTTTACTTAATCTTCTGTATTTTTCATTTGTGGCTTACGTTTATGGTTTCCATTATGGGTATAAGCGATATCTTCATTTTAGGAAGTGCGGACTACCGCCCCCTCAAAGTGATGTGATTCGTTAATGCCATACGTGGGATGTATAAAGAATGGATTTAATGTTATTATATATGATGTTATACTGGAATTATTATATACCTCTATATCATTATTATTTCTTTCCATTAAAGTATGAGATACAAATGAAAGTAGCGTTCATGCGTACGTACGGCTTACTGTCTCCATGAACGGTGCATTTCATTTCTTATCCCCAAATGTAATGTACTATTATAAGTACATGTATATAATGGATATATATGATGAATGATACATCTAAATGATGAATATAATTCTGGAATTAAAATATACATACCTCTCATTTAGTTTTAATTCCATTAATATGACAAAGAAATGAAAGTAGTGTTCATGCGTACGTACGTCTTACCGTCTCCATGAACGGTGCATTTCATTTCTTATCTCTAAATGATTATGTGATATTATAAATTCATGTATATTATATATATATATATGATATCCAAATCAGGAATGTCATTCTGGATATAAAGAACCTTTGACCACATGAACAACATGTAATTGTAAGAAGTCCACTTTCGACTTAAGAACCAAATATCGACAAAACAGACATTATTAACTTAAATGATTAGATAATGTTTATAACATGTCAATAATTAATATAAAAGAAATAATGAACTTGGAAAAGGTTCTTAATCTAGTAGAAATTAACTCAAATTTATTATTCAGGACATTAAAGAACGATCGAGTCAAGTCGGACCCGAGGTAAGGGATCCTACTCCTCTCTTTCTTTTTAAGAACACTCTTTTATGTCATTCCTTTTAAAGCTCATCTTTATTTTTATTGGTATGTTATTTTATATTAATCTTACTGTAATTTTTATGTTCATATGATGAGAGACCCTATTCTTTCTCATCAATCCATTTTTGGAAGTTTTGAGTGGCACCGTTAGGCTGCCGAATTTTTCGTAAGAGATCCAACCTCTCTCTTTCTTTATTAAGTACTCTCCTTTAGGTCACTTCTTTTAAGCTCCTCTCTGTTATGATGGGGGATGTTATTTTATATTACTCTTGCTTTAAATTTTATTTTAATGTGATGAGATACCCTATTTTATCTCATCAATCCAATTTTAGAAGTTTTAAGTGGCGCCGTTAGGCTGCTGAGTTTTCGTAAGGGATTTTTCATCTCACTTTTATACCCGTGAGATTTATGCTACATTTTCCACAATTTCCTTTGAGTGGTTTATGTAATTCCCTATTATGACACTCCCTTTTTAATATAATTCCATTTATGGGCATTTACATATTCATTGTATGACACTTCTTCAATGGGGTGTACTTTTCGAAAGTTACCCAAGTCGGTAAGGGAACTTTTCACCCTCCTCATTTTAAAAGACTTCGTTTGTTATGTCTTTTAATTCACATACTATTATGTTGGGATATGTTCTTCTATATCATGATTGATGTAAATTTTATTTCCTAGTGATGAGATTCCCTTTTTATCTCTCATCAACTCATTTTCTGAATTTTTGAAGTGACGCCGTTAGGCTGTCAAATTTTACCAAGGGAACTTTTTAACCCAATTTCGATTTCATTGGGTTCAACATGTAGTTATTGAATATTTCATCCTTTGAATATGTGTGACTGGCCTTTTATTGTTTAAAACTTAATATCCAATTATATTGGGTGTATTTATATTTGTCACACATAATTTTGAGATTGATTTATCCTTAATTTAAAGATACCTTCTTTATAAGGGATTTCATCACATTTTACATCTCTATTGAGACTTCATTGTTGTTATGCACCAATTCACTCTTATATGGTGTATATACTGTCCTTTGGAATATTATATCATGAATCCATTTATTCTCATGATATTATAAGGTTCTGATTAAATGTTATGCCTCAATTATTGTATTCAAGTGTCTCTAATTTTGGTAAAAACCCTTTAACCAAAATATCGCTTTAAATGTTTTAATGATTTGTTCTTATTAATATCCATGTTTTCAAAATGGTTTTAAGGATTTATTTATATGGATATTAATGGTTTAAAATGTTAAAATCTTCAAGGTGGTATGGGACTTCGTCTCAATCTCATTTCATTGAGGCATATTTTGTTTTATACACAACCTTCTTTTTACGGTGTATAAACCCCTTTGACTTTTACATTTATTCAAAAGGAATCTATTTTATAAGAAGCATTTACTAAACGACAAAAGGGAATGTTTTTGTCATACGTATGTGGCGACAACGACTTCTTCGCCGCCATGACCATTATTTGAGTTTCGACTTCCTCTACAAGCCATACCTTTTTTTAAAAGAAAAATAAATACCATGTTTTAATTTTCTTTTATTTTGGTATTGGAAAGGGTTTTCATAATGTTTTTATATCAATGTGTTGTATTGATATCTTGTGATTGAAAGGTGGAAATTTTATGTTTCCTTAATGCATTTTTTATGTGATACGATTATGTTGAGGTTCTTGGGCATTATTATGAAGACGAGTGGTTTCGTGATAGACTAAGGGCGGGTGAGCCCGATATAGCTCTCCAATGCATTGGGTAACTTGAAGGAGTGAAACATTGAGGTTTCTCCGAAGAGATTTAGGGAATATACTATGATGGGTATTCCAAAACGTAACCAAGAGGGTTACTCCCTACGTAAGAATGTTATGAATGCCTCAAGTTACCTTTTATGTCTTATGATTTCTATGATTTATTCATGATTTTATATGCCTATGTTTTATGGGTAAAGTATGATTTCATTATTATGTATACATGTACTCATGTTTCCTTTCCATATTTTTATATCCCTTACTGAGCTTTTTATTCTCATCCAGTGTTTTTGAAATGTTTTTCACAGGTCAAGGGAAGGGTACATGATGTGATGATAGTGTCAAGGATGTGTCAAGAAAGAATCCATGTTTTGTTTTAAATATGTTTTTATTGATGGGAATAATGAATACTATCTTTTATGTAAACCACTTTGTTTAAATGTGGAATGTAATGCAATTTTCATGATCTTATTCTCTAAAACTCTAAACCTGAAAAGATCCTCAATGTGTAATCTTGTAATAACTCAAGATTAAGTAAGGTTTAAGGTTGGGGCCTTATAGTTGGTATCAAAGGTCGGTTTAGATAACTTTAGAGGTTAGGGTATTCTTTAAGCATATGTGACATTACCATAATGGTTATGATTTTATAAAGAGTCCTAGTTGTAGATTAAGTGAATGAGTAAGTATATGTTAGTGTTTACCTTCCTCATTAGTACATGATGGTTTTTTTGATATACTCACACTGACCTTTTTGGTTTTAGTAAATGGTTAGATCTAGAAGGCACCAAAGTAACAGTGTATGTGAAGGAAACTGTGACATTTTTTTTGAGCAAGCAACTGAATGATATGGGAGCTGCAATGAGAACTCTTGTGATTATCCTCAACCAACTATCTGGAGTCATGATTGACCACCTAAACCATGGAGATTTCTCTAAGGCATCATATATGCGAGAAACAAATCCCTATGGAAGTACATGTAATAATCATAAAGGTAAGTGTGTTCAAAAACCAATGGGTCAAAGATGTGGAAAGAAACACCTAGGAAAATGTTTCAAAGGGACATGAATATGCTATAGATGTGGAAATGAAGGTCATAAAGCAAGAACCTGCAATGGAAAAAGGAACCATCCAGTTGACTCGAGGAAAGGGAAAGAAGTTCTTTCTGAGGGATCAATTGAAGGTTTTAAATGTGGTGTGCATGGTCATTCTGCAAACACATGTCCTATGAAGAAGTTTCGTGAATGGGATCAGCAAGAGCATACAAATGTTCCTTTACCAATACCTAATGCCATTCTGATTGAGGATGAAGAAACTGACAATGACCAATCAAAGGTATGTATTATTTCATGACTATTGTTTTCCTATTTTGGAATCTTAGGATATGATACATGATTTTGTTTGTAGGAAAGAGGTATTTCGGAATAAGTTTTAAAGGAATGGTTAATGGATCATGAACAATGTTGAATGAGTAAGATGTCAACATATAAGGGCTTCAAGAGTTATGGTGAAATTCTTAAGAGTATTAAGTCTCTTTTGATGATGGGTTTACATTAGAAGACTTTTTATATTATGTGTAACCCTGATGTTTAATATAGGCAAATTTTATTCAAGGAATAGTTGTCTTTTCTTTTGTGGACATAGTTATAAAAAACCATTTGGGTTTATATGATCCTTACTTTTGAGGTAATTATGGGTTATTATATGTTATGATGGAAAATGAAAGGCATGAGATAAACTTGAGGTTAAAATATGTTATGATCATATTTGAAGATTTTATCTCATTTTGGAGAATGTTTTAAGAATTATATAGTTTTGGAAAAAGGACAACACGCAGACCGTGTGACTACCCATCGCATCGGACAAAGCTGCGGGAATCGAACCCACAACCAAAGTGCGACTGGTATTTATCGCCTACCACTGGACTACGTGAAGTCCCTGGTTAGTTTGACTAATTCTTTCTAGTTATATGATTTTATCAATCAAGAGTAAGTTGATTTTGGGTTATTTATGAAAATGTTTAACCTATCATGGAGGATATGTGATTAGGTTAATTACTTTTCAATACGAGACTTTAGGAGCAACTGATGTTGTTTGGAGATAAATGTTACGATTTAACTTGGAAGACTATGTGACTAAATCCTTCAAATATTTGGGTTTCAATATTAGTTTGGTTTACTTTGAATAATTTTATGGACAAATTGATTATAGAATGGTCCTCGTTGAACTTTGGGTTTTGTTGGACAAATTTTGGAGATTAAGCATATATTTTCTTTTTAATGGGTTATCCTTTTCTGGATTATCTGACCTTGTACAAACCATTTTGGTTTTGGTTTTGGTTAATGTCTAAAGACATGGGATGTATATAGTTCTCTTTTTTGGATTAGGTGACTCTCTAGAAGTTGATTATAGTACTCTTAATGCAAACACGTCTCCCTAAATACTCGTCTTTTGGAAAAAAATATGAGTTTGATTAAGGAATCTAGTAAAGGTAGAAAGTCAACATGATAAGTGATTATGTTTCCTTATGAATAAATTCCTCAATAAAAAGTAACTTAACACGAAAATGTTTTCTATTAGCTTTTCCTACTGGGGAATCGAATACCATCTAACCCATCACAAGTTTGTGATTTTCTCATTGTTAACTTTCTCCTAGACATGTTTACTATCACTCTCCCTCAAGAACATGACCCTTTACTTTTTCTTCCATGTCCATGTTTTTCTACATGTAATCCTAGTATGGGTTAACTCGGGTGACCTCTGTACTTATCTTCCTTGATTTTAAAGTGATTATTTTACCGACTCTTGTTCCGATGTGGGACGTTCAAGGATGTTTCCAAGCTCAATTTTAAAAATTCTGAGGATGCAATTCCCAAAAGGGGGGAAGGATGTAACACCCCAGATTAATAAATAATTTGACATTTTCATATTTATCCATATTTGTGAATAAAATATTAATATGACTTTAAAGGGGATGCTATGATCAATGGCGTACCCAACACGCAACAACAAGTTTCTTGGGAATCATACGTTGCACTCTAATAATAAAATAATATTATTTTAAATGATAGTTAACATGAAGCCGTTGTATTGATAGGAATGGATAGAAATAACTAAAATATGATTATATATGTTTTTAAATGTTTTTACATTTATCCAATAAAAGATAAAGGCATAAAATACGGAAAGAATTCAATTTTAGGCGTATATGCCCTAGTTTTCACTAAAGGTTCACTTATCACCTTTTGATGGAGAACCTTCATTAAATATAGTTTTGTTCACTATTATACATCCTTTTGTACCAAATAAAACTCTTCTTAAGAATTGGGACATCAAAATTTACTTTGTGTAAATTTTTGGTATCATTCTGATAAAGTTCATTTTTTTAATGAATAGTGTAAAATGTTGTATTTTAATTCAAAACCTCTTTTTAATCTAATTTATTTATATGATTAGATTATCTTTTGAATTGGTTTTAATGTGAAATTAGATTATATTTTTACCATTAAATCCAATAGTGGTCGTTGGAATTAATTTCACTTTGAAATCAGACTTAAACTAGTGTCAATCTTTTGATACTTATTGTTTCATAAAAACACGCTATTTGCTCTGAGAGCGGGAATTAATTATTAAATTAATTAGTGTGACTTATATGTTGTGAATTTTGTAAAATAGACTTCATTTTTGAATTCGGAATATCAAATATAGCTTAGGGTGAATTTTTGGGATTTTTCTGAAAAACTTCAATTTTTGATGAATAGTGAAACCACTTAGTGGTACTTATAAAAACTGATTTTTCCGTTTAAATGAAATTTTTACATCTTTGTGTTTTGAATTTCAAAAATCCGACATACATGGTTGTCATTAGGAAGTAAAATGTGGTTCAATGGGATAAAAATAATTTTTTGGTGAATAGTAACTTATTAAGTTTTTAATCGCGATTAGAGGTAATTAGTGTAGTTTAAGGTAAAAATAATGTTTTAATAATATGAAATGAACTTGACACATGTCCTACCCTCATTGGTTGTGTCATGGCCGACCAAGACAAGCCATGGGTCAACTTGGGGACCCCATGGATCCACTTTGGTTTGGAAATGACATAAATACCTTTTTATTTAATGTTAAAGTAAAAATGACACAAACTTGAGTTATTTTAAGAAAACAATTTTTACCTAGGGTTATAAAGATCGGATTTTTGATATTAAATAGTCATTGGAAAGATAAAAAGATTTCCTACATCATAGTATTTTTTTTATAATTTTTATACTTTAAATAAATTAAATTATATATGACATCCTGATGATACAGCGATGACCTCATTAATGAGCAGTTTAAATAAAATGAAACGATAATATAAAATCTAAGACCTACACTTGTCCAAAAACTATTGGATGGGAATATTTAGAAGACTTATCATCTTATCTTAGAAATATATCAATGTGGGACCTTAGAAATTCGAAACACTTTTGAAAATAAAATAATAGTTTCATGATTTCCAAAAGTGCCCCTCCTCTCATCTTATAAAAGGCCCACACCTCTACCTCATTTCACACACTCCTCGAGCCTTTGGATCGGCCATCCCCTGCCCATTTACTCTCTCCACATACCTCTACTCATCCTATAGGATTCCCTTTGGGCAAAATCCTTTCAAAGGAAGCCTTTAGGCTCAAATCAAAAGGAGTTACACTTTTAAAGGTAATTCATTCTCTCATGTTCATTTGTTTTATTTTGCTTCTCCAACCCCCTAAACTCTTTTTATTTACTTCTTTTGTAACAACAACAGTATCTTAAATATACTAGGATGTTGTTATAAGATTTATTCGAGCTACACTCTCACACAAATACATCAAATGGTTAAAGAACATATGGTTTCCGTGGATGGAAAAATTCTGCCTCCCGAAACAATGATTGTTCAATACTCATTTAACACCTTCAAAAGTGGCCATTATGATGTTACTATTTTTATATATGATATATAATATGTTTATGTTTTACTTAATCTTCTGTATTTTTCATTTTTGTCTTACTTTTATGGCTTCCATTATGGGTATAAGCGATATCTTCATTTTAGGAAGTGCGGACTACCGCCCCCTCAAAGTGATGTGATTCGTTAATGCCATACGTGGGACATATAAAGGATGGATTTAATGTTATTATATATGATTCTATACTGGAATTATTATATACCTCTATATAATTATTATTTCTTTCCATTAAAGTATGATATAGAAATGAAAGTAGCGTTCATGCATACGTACGGCTTACCGTCTCCATGAACAGTGCATTTCATTTCTTATCCCCAAATGTAATGTACTATTATAAGTACATGTATATAATGGATATATATGATGAATGATACATATAAATGATGAATATAATTCTGTAATTAAAATATACATACCTATCATTTATTTTTAATTCCATTAATATGACAAAGAAATGAAAGTAGCGTTCATGCGTACGTACGGCTTACCGTCTCCTTGAATGGTGCATTTCATTTCTTACCTCTAAATGATTATGTGATATTATAAAAAAATGTATATTCTAGATATATATGATATCCAAATCAGGAATTTCATACTGGATATAAAGAACCTTTGACCACACAAAAACATGTAATTGTAAGAAGTCCACTTTCGACTTAAGAACCAAATATCGACAAAACAACCATTATTAACTTAAATGATTACATAATGTTTATAACATGTCAATAATTGATATAAAAGGAATAATGAACTTGGAAAATGTTCTTAATCAAGTAGAAATTAACTCAAGTTTATTATTCAGGACGTTAAAGAACGATCGAGTCAAGTCGGACCCAAGGTAAGGGATCCTACTCCTCTCTTTCTTTTTAAGAACACTCTTTTATGTCATTCCTTTTAATGCTCATATTTCTTGTTATTGGGATGTTAATTTATATTACTCTTACTGTAATTTTTATGTTCATATGATGAGATACCCTATTCTCTCTCATAAATCCATTTTTGGAAGTTTTGAGTGGCACCGTTAGGCTGCCGAATTTTTCATAAGAGATCCAACCTCTCTCTTTCTTTTTTAAGTACTCTCATTTATGTCACTTCTTTTAAGATCCTCTATGTTATGATGGGGGATGTTATTTTATATTCCTCTTTCTGTACATTTTATTTTAATGTTATGAGATACCCTATTTGATCTCATCAATCCATTTTTGGAAGTTTTAAGTGGCGCCGTTAGGCTGCTGAGTTTTCGTAAGTGATTTTTCATCTCACTTTTATACCCGTGAGATTTATGCTACATTTGCCACAATTTCCTTTGAGTGGTTTATGTACTGCACATTATTACACTAATTTTTTAATATAATTCCATTTATGGGAATTTACATATTCATTGTATGACACTTCTTCAATGGGGTGTACTTTTCGAAAGTTACCCAAGTC
Organism: Viscum album; assembly: GCA_963277665.1. Classification (NCBI taxonomy): domain Eukaryota; kingdom Viridiplantae; phylum Streptophyta; class Magnoliopsida; order Santalales; family Viscaceae; genus Viscum; species Viscum album. Next base: position 1,728,872,893 of record OY728157.1, read on the forward strand.
GGTAAGGGAACCTTTCACCCTCCTCATTTTAAAATACTTCGTTTGTTATGTCTTTTAATTCACATACTATTATGTTGGGATATGTTCTTCTATATCCTGATTGATGTAAATTTTATGTCCAAGTGATGAGATTCCCTTTTTATCTCTCATCAACTCATTTTCTGAATTTTTGAAGTGACGCCGTTAGGCTGTCGAATTTTACCAAGGGAACTTTTTAACCCAATTTCGATTTCTTTGGGTTCAACATGTTGTTATTGAATATTTCATCCTTTGAATATGTTTGAATGACCTTTCATTGTTTTACACTTAATATCCAATTATATTGGGTGTATTTATATTTTTCACACATAGTTTTCAGATTGATTTATCCTTAATTTAAGGATACCTTCTTTATAAGGGATTTCATCACATTTTACATCTCTATTGAGACTTCATTGTTATTATGCACCAATTCACTCTTATATGGTGTATATTATGTCCTTTGGAATATTATATCATGAATCCATTTATTCTCATGATATTATAAGGTTCTGATTAAATGTTATTTCTCAATTATTGTATTCAAGTGTCTCTAATTTTGGAAAAAACCCTTTAACCAAAATATCCCTTTAAATGTTTTGATGATTTGTTCTTATTAATATCCATATTTTCAAAATGGTTTTAAGGATTTATTTATATGGATATTAATGGTTTAAAATGTTAAAATCTTCAAGGTGGTATGGGACTTCATCTCAATCTCCTTTCATTGAGGCATATTTTGTTTTATACACAACCTTCTTTTTATGGTGTATAAACACCTTTGACTTTTACGTTTATTCAAAAGGAATCCTTTTTATAAGAAGTGTTTACTAAATGACCAAAGGGAATGTTTTTGTCATACGTATGCGGCGACAACGACTTCTCCACCGCCGTGACCATTATTTGAGTTTCAGCTTCCTCTACAAGCCATACCTTGTTTTTAAAAGAAAAATAAATACCATGTTTTACTTTTCTTTTATTTTGGTATTGGAAAGGGTTTTCATAATGTTTTTATATCAATGTGTTGTATTGATATCTTGTGATTGAAAGTTAGAAATTTTATGTTTCCTTTATGCATGTTTTATGTGATACGATTATGTTGAGGTTCTTGGGCATTATTATGAAGACAGGTGTTTCCGTGATAGACTAAGGGCGGGTGAGCCCAATATAGCTCTCCAATGCGTTGGGTAACACGAAGGAGTGAAACATTGAGGTTTATCCGAAGAGATTTAAAGAATATACTATGATGGGTATTCCAAAACGTAACCAAGGGGGTTACTCCCTACGTAAGAATGTTATGAATGCCTCAAGTTACCTTTTATGTCTTATGATTTCTATGATTTATTCATGATTTTGTATGCCTATGTTTTATGGGTAAAGTATGATTTCATTATTATGTATACATGTACTCATGTTTCCTTTCCATATTTTTATATCCCTTACTGAGATTTTTATGCTCATCCCAAGTTTTTGAAATGTTCTTCACAGGTCAAGGGAAGGGTACATGATGTGATGATAGTGTCAAGGATGTGTCAAGAAAGAATCCATGTTTTATTTTAAATATGTTTCCGTTGATTGGAAGAATGAATACTGTCTTTTATGTAAACCACTTTGTTTAAATGTGGAATGTAATGCAAGTTTCATGATCTAATTCTCCAAAACTCTAAACCTGAAAAGATCCTCAATGTGTAATCTTGTAATAACTCAAGATTAAGTAAGGTTTAAGGCTGGGGCCTTATAAAGATTGTCCAACTCCTTTTCAGAATGTTTGGAATCACTTAAATTGGATTGAGTACCAACATTTTTTATTTATTGATTTAACAACCTTCTTAGTTGTCTATGATTTCATTAGTTTTGATGTAGTAGTAAAATCAACTCCATCATTCTTCCCATTAGATTTATTTGTATCCATCTTCAATCTATTATCATATTGTAAAGGAGATCCAAATAAATCAGCAAGAGTAACATTTTTAATCTTTCTCGATTCATAATAACATTTTTTATACCCACCCATTATGAATAATATCAACAATAATTTCAAATAGTATTTCATATTCTAATGCCTTTTCACCTATATCTTTTTAAATATTAACTATTTTCAGTATCATTTGTTGTATTATAAAAAAAATTCACCATAAGGAAATTCATAAACTTGATAATTAGCTCTCATCAAAGATCTTATAATCTCAACAATACTAGATGTTCAATCATGGGTAATCTCTAACTTCTTCAAAATGATATTAAAAAATTCACAAGAAGACGTTTCAATATATATATATATATATATAATTTTCCACAAATCATAATAAATTATTTCATACCTTATAATTGAACTCATTTTCTATCTTTTTTTAAATATTATTGTATCTGATTTCATTATCAATAATTATATCATATCCATTCAGCATAACAAAATTATCAACTCTAGTGTTTGTCACAAAATTATTCATTCTATCATTCCAATACTCATAATCATTACCGTTAAATATTAGTGGTTGAGTTGGATTGTGTTTTTCTATGGATATGAAATTAATACCTTCTATCTTAGAGTAAATAATAAATCTTTTCCACAAAACATGTTAGTATAATAAATGATAAAAATCAAACAGTTTAAAGTAGACATAATAATAACTTTCAATAGTGAATAAATAAAATAATCATCAAGTAAATGATTAATGGAATCTTCCTATGATAACAAATGTAAGTATTAGTAAAATAGATACTTGGCTCTGATACCAATTGTGTGATAGAAATATAAATGTAAATGTCTAAATACATGTCTGTAGTGAGTTTTATGTTTAAAAAATCTGTTTTAACCATATAATTATTCAGTTTAAAATTGATTACAGTAATGGGGTTCAAAAAACCTCATGCATTTAAACACTAATCAGATTTTACAATTAGTTCTGATGATAAAGATATCATAATCAGGTTGATTCTAATATGATTATTAATTCACAAGTTACCAAACAGATGATTCTATCTTAATTCATATAGAATTGTAATCAGAGTTAGTGGTGTAATGTTAATCACAAAAATTTTATTTACATATTAATGAAAAATAACCATAATCAATGCTAATATGATAAATATAATACAAATAGAAAGATGAATATAAAAGTTTCAATTCATATTTTTAATGCATTTGAATTAAAAAATAACTTGTAAAGGAATGTAAATTAATATTTAATTCTGTTAACCCCAAGATAAGGGTATCTAATAAACTAGGAAAAATGTTCCTTGATTTATACATTAAAGTAATTTTTTCTTACCCACAGCAGGCTAAGCCCTTAAAATGAATATCTGTTTTTATTTTTATCCTCATAAGCCCTCGATGAAAAGATCAACTTCCCAATATCTTTCTATCCTCACAATACATCGATCAGAAAAATTTTCGATAAAAAAAGAAATATCTTAAGGATTAAACATGATAGGGTTTCCTTAAGAAATAAACTCTCTAAATCAATATAAAAGACTAGGAACAAGATGTTCACTCTATGTATTCTTTTGAAAATTCAATAATGAATAAATTCCATGATAGATACAGCAGCATCACAAGTCTATTCTTTATCGAATATACTGACCTATTCAAATGTCCTAATATTTATAGGCATATCTTTTGATGGTCATCTTGTTTTCCAAATGTCACATTTTATTCGATATTTTTACAAGGACCAGGAATCCTTTCACTTCAATTTTCATATAATAACTTAATATAAATCAACATTTTGTTTTAAAACAATTTCCTACATTAAGATCATGTTTCCTAGATACAAAAAAAAAATTTAATTGAATATGATGATATTCATTATAAGGGTCAGTATGATTTACATTAATATCATTTTAAATTCGATTATGAAAATATTGTCAGTATAAAAGACTAGAAAGAATGATTGAGAATCAATTTTCAGATGATGTGTATGATATAAATCGTTACCAATCATGGTATGATAATCATATAAGTTTTCATTACAATAATAATGATTATTATATTCATCATATGCCTACACATTACAAATACCCTAATGATTAAATATAAATTTAAATTTTAAGTGAAAAAATACATAGTTTAAGTATAGTAAAATTATATATGTTTTCTTATAGTAACCTTATTAAAATACATTGGACATGAAATAGTTAGTAATTATGTATTTTACAAAGATTCTATTATTTCCAAAAAAAGAATGTAAAATATAAAATGGAACTTTTGACTCAACAAAAATAATGCTTTTCACATGTTCGACTATAAAAATTTTCCCAAATATTATTACAACTAAAAGTATATTTTGTAGGTTCTTTTATGTGCTATCATATTTTGTTTTAACATTTTTTAATCTTAAATCATAATAATTATGAACATAATTAATATGAGAAATAAAATAAATTTTAATTATGTTCCTTCATCACTATTTTCAACAAGTTTTTGATGGGATCCTTTACATTAATTTAATATAATTATATCATGTCTTTAATTTTTCTTCCTTGAAATATGTCATACTGCTAACTATATGAACCCACATTATGAAATTAATTATAGGAATCAAATTCAATATGTTCCAACTAATTTTTTGTCTCAAAAAACACAAAATTTTTAAAATGATTCATTTTTTATTGAGATTCGACATAGTGTTTTTACATCCATTTAAAATTGAAATATTTCAGCTTTAATTGCATTTATTATTTATTTCATATTTCAACATCATATTTAATACTATTTTTTCACACAATAATGGAAATTTTCTTACTCAAATACTACTTTTATTTAATTTTATCTCCAATTAGTCTTTATTTTTATCATTAAAGAAATCATAATGCTCTATAATCGTAGTTAATTAATTTTGTATTTATAATTTTTTTAAAGGGAACAACTTAATCACCATGATATGTGGCTATAAATTTTCTTTCAATAAAAAAATTATTTATATTCACAATGATATTTTTAATATCCTTAAATCATGAATTTTAACTATTATACATATTTTAAATTTTTTGTCTCTATGAATATTTCATTAACATATTTTCTTAGCCTGGTGATCTCATCCAGTAAATCAAAAATATATTTCCATGAATCCCATATCATTCCATTCATATTTTTTATTATATTTTATCTAAATATCAAATTATTTGATTGCATATTTATGTTCAACATTCAAATCCATAAATCCTACTTAATAACATTTAATCTGATATTTGATTTTTTACCCACCATTATAACCAACACATTTTCAAAACTATATTTGAATTAAATTTTTTAATGGTCATATATTTATTATTTATCGCTCTTAAAAATCTCAAATTAATTTTTTTTATTGAAATTTCTTCTTGATGTTTTTGAAAATACATATTTTTATTTGAATATAACTTGTTTTTATATAATTTCTTTAAATAAGTATGATCTTTTATAAAATTTTCTACATTAAAAAAATCATATATGTGTTTCTAATTATCAAAAAGTGAAAATTGGTAATGGTAGATTTATTTGAAATATGAATTTTTGTTAATTCAATTATTTTTTCTTGTATTCCTACAAATTTCTCACTCTCAAATTTATCAATTATTTATTAATTTATTATATTTCATGTACATTGAGGAATATTTATCATTTTAGATAATGGAATTATTTTAATTCAAATATGACTCTCCCATCATATTTTTTCTATGTTACTTTTAATGTCATTAAATGTCACATTAGATGTATCTTACTCTTTTAAGGATGCTATTGTCTATTATATAATAGAATAATTGTAATATTATTCCTAAAAATTAGAATTTATTTTTTATTTTCACTACATCCTCACATCAATAAAAATATTTCAAAGGTTTAATTAAATAATTAATTAATGAAATAATAAAAATATTCATTCAATTCATTAAAATTTTAATTTAAATATTGATCTTTTACGTTCTAAATTTTTCCCAAAAGTATATGTTTCCAAAAAAATCCGAAAACATCATTAAAAGTTGATAAAATAAAATTTACATGATTTTATATTTTATAAAATTATTGGATAAAGTTTTATATGATAAAAAATAGCTCATCATATCAACAAAATTTCAAATTTGATGTTGAGAGAACACTATATTCCAAAAAAACGCATTCGAATCAGCCAATAATTTCATGAATTGAATAAATAGTCAAAATTAATTAACAACACACAAAGTTTATATAGTTTTTATTCTTTAGGAATGATGAAAACCATCCGATCTTACTTCTTGAAAATTTTCCTAACAATGTACATTTTCTATATAATTAGAGAGAGGGTAAAAATTATTAATATAATGATAGGGATATATAAAACATCATCCAATATTCCTCAAAACTACCTCAACAATCAATAAGACAAATAAAACTATTGTAGTTAAATTTCTTCACAAGGAACTGGAAGGTTTTCGTAAAATGAGAAGCTATGTGTAGGTTCCATTAATTATAATTTTTCTCAATACCCTTTTTTCATGTTTGTATTTCAAATATTCTTAAGTATAACTCTAAGGGTTCAAAGATAAATGTTAATCACTGATCAAAAAATCAAATATGAATCTCATTATATTACATATTATTAAGAATTATTTGCATGTACGCACACAAATTACGTTAGTCAGAAATCATTTATTTTATAAATTTTATAATCATATGATATTTATTTCAATATATCAACCTCATTCTTGTGTTTTTTAACATTAGTTACTCTTATGTATGTTATCTATTTCATAGATTCAAGAAACTTCTCCAATGTTGAGATTTTTTTCCAAACCAAATGTCATTTCCATGGGAGTTGTCTTTTATCCCCTCTAAAAATACACAGATTGATATATATTGAAGTATTCCCTTGTGAAGGGAATTGAACTTCATCATGTTCATCAAATCATTCTAATATTTGGGATTTCTTATGTATAATTCCCAATAATAACACATTATTCTATAAATTATATACTATTTTATATGGGTTTAGTTGTAGTATGGGTTTCACTTATATATGGTTGAAAAATATGGTCCATCCTATAATAACCCTAAACCAAAAACTATCATCTTTATCAAATGAACTAAAATTACAAGGTTTTTCTTTCTATATGATCTTAAATATAATAGTACTCCAATATACTGGGATTTAAACTATAATACTAATTTAAATGATTTTTTTCAAACCTATATTATTGAGCATTAAACTACATGTAATGTATTTATTGATAAATAAAAAATAAATTAAAAATGAATTAATTATTTGTGTTATTATTTTTAAAAACATTTATTCTACATATTCACAAATATAAACTCATTGGGTTTTTCATTCTATAATATAATGATATATAAATCCTTTTTTAGCCTCAATTCCAATATTTTTTCCACTTACTTTTCCTAATAAGTTCTGATTATATTTAATCCAAATTTATTAAAGGGAGTTCCATCAATGGATTCCTACACATTTAGGACATTTCATAATAACCATATCTATATTTTGTACTCTATAGATAATAATCCATTCCATTATTAGATGGAATAAACAATAAAATAGCCTTACTATATTCCTATATGTAACATAAATACATTAAAAATCTATTCACTTTCTGAGTGGACACTAAAAGCCTTTGAGAAACCATGTCACATCATGCCCATAATTAAAACCCTCTTGGGTTGGAAGTAAAGAAAAAATTGATGATTTAATCCCACCTATTATAGGTTATAGGTTAGTAACTAGAATTAATGTTATATAAGACACATATATAATAGGAATTACCCTCATAATTTAATTAAATGATAAATAATCCACCAATCGACTCTGTAAAAACATAAGTAAACCAATATCAATGCATGGAATTTCATATAAGGAAAAACCAAAAATACATAACACCCATTGAATCAACTATGGAAGAAACCCATGATCATAATATAACTATGACAAACCTTCATGAGATAATAAGGCTAAACTCAATAAATAACACCCTTATGAAGATCTGAAAAAAAAACATATGGATATATATATATTTGTGTGTGTGTGTGTATGGGCGAGTGTAATGGTATACTCATTAGTATCATCCATAATTCCTCTCATAAAAATATTAAAGAAGGATACTAAATACACATGGAATAAAAATTGAAAATAACTCATTACCTAAATTAATTACTTTATGTTCCAAACATCACCAAGTCTCAATCACAAAATATTTAATATAAGTGGGTTAAAAATATGGATAACATATCTAAGGGTACCCCACATCAACTTTCTCAATGATCTAGTGGCCCAAAATTCCAATTCCATGTATTCTGGTTCACCCATCCTCTCAATAAGGTTTTCCTCACATCGGTGTAAGCACATGAAATCATAATCTAAATAATCCTAGCCACAACAACATGTCACAATAAAAGTCCCCATAACATCCCCACAATCACATAGTCAAATGAGATCCATTACAACCATTTTAAATACACAATATAACATAAGTCAGTACAACTCATGTATACATACACCTGTAAAATTCACAATACATTACAACCCCGATAGAGATAAAAACTATAACCTGAAGAAGATACAGCCCATATATACATGTATGTCATAATAGTGAGAAACTATATCCCATGTAAGTGAATATGCTTTATCCATGAACCACCATATACCAAACATCCAAACATAATATACCATGTTAGGAACAAAGTGTGATGTAGGGGGTTATTAGCTATATATATCATTGAAAATAAATATATTGATATTACATCAGGAACCTAAGGGGAAATTTGGGCATCATTTAAATTTTCTAACTCTTGTGGTGATTCTTAATTAATAATTAAACATGATGTATAATAAATAGTACACAGACCAACTTAAGGGATACTAAATAGATAAAAGTACAAATCTATAACTAACATATCACATGAAAACCAAACTATGAACACTAATAAAAAAATCATTATTTATTAACAATTAGTTATGATTTATTATTATTCAAATACGAAATTATTTATAATTTTTTATCATGAATTTTGAATTTAGATTTACATTATTAGTCTACTACCAAGGTTATTTTTCTCAATATTATAATATCAATTAAAATAAATCATACTCTTTACTTTCTAGAGAAATATCATTACCTTGACATGTTCATTCACCCACTTAATAAATTATTTTATTATTCACCCAAATCATGGAAACTTAATAATATCATAATAATATTATATTACATCCACCAATTACAATTTTCTTCAATTAATCCTTTTATCATAATCTGTCATTTATAAATCATCGTAAATTATCCCTATTAATTAATTTTTTTACTATTCCATAATTATGTGGTGTTGAGAATGAAAGAAACTACTACAATCAAATGTAACACTGAGGAATATACAATATAACAATGTTATGAATAAATGAAAACAAAAACTAGCCACCACCTCCTCCAAATCCAAACACAATAACTTTATCCCAAAAGCATTTTACTACAAAATATATTATCCCACTATCAACCACAATAACCACTACCGCCATAATATCAAAAATATACCAAACATTACTATATAATGTAGTTGTAATATGTTAGCATTAAATTATATAAAGTCTTATAATTTATATTATTTGTGGTAGTGAAATAATAATACTAGTCTCACAGAATATTAGTAACATAAAAACAACATTAACAAGAGGAAACAAATTTATGGAAAATAAGTACCAAACATATATGAAAATTGTTTTTAATTCCATCTCTTTTCCTATAATTTTTAATGTTATTAAATGATTGTGAATAGCTTTATCATTGATCAAAATTTAGAAATTCAGTAACCACTAGAAATTTATAATATAAAATAGATATACTAAAATAACATCTCAATCATGTTTTTTAATACCATAAATGTATGTTAACAAATATCAATTACCTAATTATTATTATTTTCATCACATCATATGTATGTTGATTAAATCATTTAGATATGATATTAAATTATAATTAATAATATTCAAATTACAGAAATAAAATATAATATAATACAAAATATAATAAAATGACAAGAAAATAATCATAATATAATATGAAACCTAAGATCCCTCATAAATCAATAATATTTTGGTTCATTATATTTAACAGGATTTTATAACCTTTCAACCATTAAAACTAAATCATATAAATCCTGTACATAAAAATAATAAAAAAAGAGAGATCATGAATACCCTACCAAAATAAAAAGAATTAATTATTATCAATCATGATGGGATAAATGATGATGAACAATAATATGAAACCTACTAGTGAACAAAAAACCCTAATGGCCTCATACATCATGAATCCTCCATCAATAATTGTGGAATAATCCATAAAATCAAGATAATCAGAATTCTATTACATGGTATGAAATAATGTGATAAAATGAATAGAATAAAAGTGGAAAATAATATAACTTTGATTGATGGGTTTTGTTTCATAATGAAAAGGCCTTTGAATTGATCATACAGGGATGGGTTCACCCACAATGATCCCATAATCTCATAGGGTTTGAGATAATAAGGGGGGAGTAAAAAAAATTCATGATACATCATCAATATTAAATAAATAATTAAAAACCATCCCATAGTTTTAAAATAATTCATCACACTAAAATAGTCCTAGATTTTTGGATCACAACATAATATATATTAGATTCTCCCCCTTTCTCATGTGGTCCAAGGCTATTTATTTTATGAGAATAATGTGTCTCACAGTATAGTAAAGGGTCTCATTCCACATCATGTGACACCCTCCATGTCATTAGTGCATTAGTTGATCAATTAAGTTAATTTAATTTTTTATAGGAATTCTTTATTGTTTTGTGTTAAAAATTAATATTTATAAATTAATTTCTATTATTGACGATGTGCACATGGTTAGGAGTAACTATTCACCGACTATGGTTGAGGGATCTGCACTTTTTATTTTTTTTACATGGTTTCATCATAGTATCTCAAATGTATGGCCTACTCTATGTAACCCTATGCTAACCGACTTCTTATCTATTATGGACAATATAGTTTGTGAAAGGATTTATAAAATATGTCCCTAAACTACTCATGTTACTCAGGATCTTTAAATTATTACTTTATAATATTTAACCTTAATTCATTAAAAGGTATGATATCCTATTTAACTCCCCCTCTCACCATCATGTGGAATCCCCTGGCCGAGCCACATCCTTGGGTTTCCCTCCTCTAGATCATCCTTTTTCCATAGAAACTTTTTAGTGATTCTTGGGGTTTCATGGTTGATCCTTATTGTTGAGGTCCCCTGTTATATCCATCCTCAATTTTCTATAAATATCCCCTCTAATTATCTCCCATCTTAGTTTTTTTAAACCATAGGTCAAGGGGATTAAGAATATTTTATTATTATTTTATTATTAGGGTTTTTGATGGGACATTTCGGTTACCTTCTTGCTTGTTTCCACAACCATTGCAAGATTCAATGTGTTTCAGATAGGTCTTTCTCACCCACCATCAACTTGTGGTAGGTGGATCTATAAAACTTCATTCTAATAAATGCATTAAATGGGTTTTTTATTTAAATTTCATTTTTATGGATTTTAAATCTTAGTGAATTCTATGGAATGATTGAAATTATTTTTGAATTGACATTAGTGCCTTTAATGGGACATGGCCACATGAATAGTTCTTGTGAAATATCTCATGTTGATATTTAAATATATTTAATGTATTTAAAATTTGTTCCCATGGGTTTGAATATGTGTGGAAACCATTGTTCATTTTATTTAGCATTTTAAAATTATCAAAACATTGAAGAAACATATTTCATATGATAATTGTTCAAAAAAATGGATTTTTAGCACTCTCAAAAAGGGGTTTAAATGTTTTAAAGACATGTTGATGAGTGATTCATTCAATAAAATGTGTATTCATTTCTTTAAATGTGTTTTTTGAAAAAACCTAGAGGGTGGACCCACAATTTAAATGTTTATGGTATTTGGTTCGTGTTGTTTCATCAATTGTTTTAAAAAAGTAATTTTAATAATATAAATGGGTGTCTGGAAAATATGATTATAAATGAAAATGATTTTAGATTTAAAATTTTGGATTTTAAGACATTAGAGGATATTAAAATGGGTTTCCAAATTTGGTTTCTAGAAAGGGATATCATTGGGGATTCTTGAAACCATATTTTAGGGTTTCATGACATTGAGAACCTCATTTATAAATAGGTGTTTAATTTAGAGAGATTATGTGAATGGTATGGGTTTTATGTGGAATTTATCTATGTTTTGAAATATTGGTTTTAAAATAGTAATTGAAATTATATTTAAAATGACTTTAATACTTTTACTTATGGCTTGACATCCTGAGTAGTTTGTTTTAAATGCATATTTTGAACATTTAATGTATTCCAGAAAAATTAATAACCTCATTAGGTTCTATGTATTAATGATTCCTATTATGTATTATAACCCCAAAAGGGATGGTTTGTGATTTCATGGATTTTCTGTTTTCTTATGCATAGATATGTTTTTTTAAATACTCCTTGTGAGGGTGTACAGTATAAGGCATGAGTTTTTTTAAATAATTTATATATGACAGATGAGATGATTTATTGTGATCTCATTTGTGTGACTTATCAATGTGGTTCTAGGGATAAAATGGATTAATCATGTGAGGGAAAATCTATGTGGATATACTGGGTAGACTAATAAATTTTGACTGACTTCTCCAAGATGGTTTGACAGAAAGGTGTAGTTTTCCATTAAGAAAGAAATATTATTTGATCTCAGGGATAAAGGCCTTCTAGGGATGGTTATTTATAGTGATTTATATGGTATTATCGTGGATGAGACAAGTTCATTACTGTTAGTATTGGTTCTTTATTTTTAATTTAGATTATTTATTACAGGATCCTCTAGATGATTTCCAATATGATAGGTCATTCTTGGGATATTTTGGGGATTTCAATTGTTATTTGTTTATGCTTCTCCTAATTTGTTTGACCATGATAAAAACAACATGATTTAATATTTGTGGATTGTGTTTTCCTGATTGAATTCTACATTTGTGTAACATAGGTATTCCCTTTAGTGTGTGATGGATTAAATTTTAAATGATTATTATTATTTGGTTTTAAATTATTCATTATAATGTAAAAAATGTTTAGTTCTTCATTAAAAAAATTTATGAAATGGTTTTCCATGAAATTAATTATGAAAATATGAATATTGTGCAATGTTTAAATAGATGGAAAATTATATTTTGTTTTTTCATAGGTTTAAATGCCCCATTTTCCTTGTTTTAAAAGATCAATTTAATATTTTCCATCATAATAATAATTATTTTCTAAAAAATATTCTTGTTTGAAAATTTTCACGTGGAATATTGATTAACATTCATTAATAAATCATGTCAAAACCTATATTATAACTTAAATTCAACATAGAAATTTATAAATTGTATTACTAAGAAAAATCCATAGTTTAGGTGGGTATGGGTGGCCTAAATAGTAATTTTTTAATACATAAATATATTATCTTAGTTACATGTTTTTGTTTTAGTTCCTGTATACTTTTGATAGTGACGATTTGTTGAGGTTTGTCTGCTTTTTTCGTTCATCATAACATCCATGTAGTCCCATTTGTAATTATTTTTGGACTGTGGGTAGTGATATAACTTGATTTCCAATGAAATGGAATATTGAAGAAACATTTTCCGTGCATTTTCAATAAATTGAAGGGAGATTATAAGTTAGTGTATGTGATTTTTTTTAAAATAAATTATTTTTTACTTTATAGTTTATTTATACATACGTGATTTGGCACGTATGTCTACCATAAAATGGTCATTCGTAGATTTTCATTAGGTTTATACTTTTATTTTTACATTAATTATTGGTTGGACCCATTTCCATGTGTGTTCCTCTTATTACCATAGACTATTCTTCTATTATTGGGGATTCTAAAACACCCTTTGAGCTAGTGTTGGTCTAGTTCAACCTCCATTGGATGAAAAATAATTAATGGTTTGTTACACAATTCATGATCCCCTGAAAATAATGGAACCATTATTTTCCTTATACTTTAGCCTAAACAACCCATGACTATGTTCATGTATCATCCAATACATTGTCACAATATGATCCCTACGAATATAGAACCAAGGGACCTATTAACAAATACATTATGGTGAAATGCATATCATTATAACACAAGGGGCCTTGTATATTATTATACTAAGTAACCTAAACTAAGATTAACCTAGTAAATTCAAGATCCAACATACATACTACATGTAATGACTAAACCATGTAAGATTAATCAAGAATATCATAAAACTCATCACATCATAACTCGAAAAATATTGTTTAAATAAAAAAATTCCCACTATATTGAGAAACTCTTAACTCTCAAAGGCATAACCCGACACTGCAAGAAAAAACTCCTCCCGGAATATAATTTTCAATCATTTATATATCATCAAATCTATAAAATATCCTTCCCTAAAAATATAGTCTACCGGAGGACATATTTACTACCCCTCAAGACCTATGAAAAGACAAATTTAGAGTTTCAAAAAAATTAATCCCTTACATTAGATACTTATCAAATGATTATAATCCAAGACAATCAAAATAAAACCAAGAGTCGAAATAGAAATGGATACAAAAAATCAATCATGATACCTTCTGAAAATAGATATCACTATAATAAAATTGAAACCAGTACAATAGAAGGGGAAACAATATACTCTCATAAATCAATCAACCCAATGTATTATATATCTCCAAAAAATTATATATCAAACATGATAGGATATTGGGAATACATTCACAAATCATTTTCATAGTTACATTATTATATGATATTATCTCCCCATAATACATAAAATAATATAATAACACGCTGAACAAATACCTTCTCATAATGGTACTAATATTAACGAGTCACTCTATGAACATCATGCCATATTCAATGTCTAATTTAACTAAATTAATGGAATGGGATTCATAATTATGGTCCCATTAAATTTGTGACACATAAACACTCTATAAGGACCCAACCTTAAAACATTACATAATCTTGAATTTAATGAATAATTTCATTGAGGATATTTTCAGGTTTAGAGTTTTAGAGAATTATGAAATATCTATTACATCTCAAAAGATTACATAGTTGACACTTCTACACAGTTTACATTTTTTTCTAAAAAAATAAAAACTCTTAAAAAGAAACATGTCTAGTTACATGTTTTAGATAGCTTGTGTTTCCTTGATCCCATCCTTGACCCTATTCGTCTTTATGTCATGTGGAAAACATTTCAAAAACATGGGATGAACATAAAAATCCCAGTAAAGGATATAAAAATATGGAAAGAAAAAATTAGTCCATGAATACATAAGAATCAATGAAACCATACCTTACTCATAAAACATAATCACTTTAACATACCTCATGAAATCACAAGATTTATGAATAACTCATAGAAATCATAATATATAAAGGTAACTTGAGGCATTCATAACATTCTTACATAGGGAGTAACCCTTATGGTTACGTTTCGAATACCCATCACAGTATATTCCCTAAATCACATTGAAAAAACCATAGCGTTTAACTTCTTCAGGTTACCCAATGCATTGGAGAGCTATCACGGGCTCTCCCTCCCTTAGTTTATCACGAAACCACCCCTCTTTATAAAAATTCCCATGAACCATTACATAATCGTATCATATAAAACATGCATAAAAGAAACATAAAATTTCCACATTTCAATCACATGATATCAATACAACAAATTGATATAATCAAAACATTATCAAAACCATTTCCAAAAATTAGTAAAACATGGTATTTATTTTTCATTTTAAAAAAAGTTATGGCTTGTAGATGAAGTCAAAACTCAAATAATGGTCACGGTGGCAGGGAAGTCGTTGTCGCCGCATACGTATGTCAAAACATTCCTTTTGTCGTTTAGTAAAATGCTTCATATAAAAAGATTCATTTTGAATAAAAGTAAATTTCAAAGGGGTGTCTACACCGTATAATATAAGGTTGTGTATAAAACAAAATGTTCCTCAATGATAGGAGATTGAGACGAAGTCCCTTACAAAGATAGTATCCTTAGATTAAAGATAAATCAATTATGAAATTATGTGTGACAAGTAAAAATACACCCAATATAAATGGATATTAAGTGTCAAAAAATAAGAGGTCATCCAAACATATTCATAGAACGACATAATAAATAAGTAGAGGTCTAACCCAAAGAATTGAAATTAGGTAATGAAGTTCCCTTACAGAAATTTGACAGCCTAACGGCATCACATTAAAATTCATAAAATGAGATATTGAGAGATAAAAATGGTTTCTCATAACTTGGACATAACATTTACAAAAATCAGGATATATAGGAACATATCCCAACATAATAATATGTAAATTAAAAGACATAACAAAAAAGAAGTCTTTTAAAAAGAGGAGGGTGAAAGGTTCCATTACCGATTTGGGTAACTTTCGAAATGTACACCCCAAGAAAGAAGGGTCATACAATGAAGATGTAAATACCCATAAATTAAATTATATTACACAAAGAATACAATCATGGGTAGTACATACACCACACAATAGAAAATAGTGGAAAATGTTGCATGAATCTCCCGGGAACACAAAGTGTGATAAAAACTCCTTACCTCATGGTAATAAATCAAGTCGTATGACCATAAGATAATAAGAACCAAATTAATCATAGAATACCATGAATAGCATGATAATATATATATCAAAAGTAATTACACAATACACCACATCAATAAATAAGTAGAGAATAAAAGAAATATTACGTAATTTAAAGTGAGATAAGAAGTCCGTTAAGAAAATTTGGCAGCCCAACGACGCCTCTTAAAACTTCCAAAAATGGATTGATGAGATCAAATAGTGTATCTCATCAAAATTCGTACAGTCATTGTACTATACATCGTACCCCTTATTAACAAGATTCCTCTTAGTTCTATACATTTACTAAAACCAAAAAAAAAATTAGTCTTTTTAAATAATAACAACTGTAAGTGAACATATGATAATATATATATATATATATATCCTATTCCATTCAAAATTATAACACAATATTAATACATTATGATATTAATGGCTCTCCCTACATCTTTTTTGGTTCAATATAGGTTTTCCTCACTTTTATCCTCTTATTATTCATAACTAAATCCCTAAAAATGAAAGTACCCCACTCTAATACCAACAGAACCATTTTAGATCCACACTCCCACATTTTATGAAAAAACAAAAACATTGCCTATATGGTTTTATACACAGTGATATTACATAAGCATTTCATATGTGAATATCACATAATTTTCGAATAATATTAACTGCATATCACAAAATATTCCACCTATGAACGTATTGGTTTTGGGTATTTTGAGATTATATAAATAAATATGTTATTTACAGCAATGTAAACATTTATCCATAATAAAACCATACTACACACCTTTTAAAACATTTCACATGTTATACTCTTATTCAAAATCTAGTGGATGGAAACATAATAAAGAGGTGGTCTCAAAATATCATTAAGGGTAAACATGAAAGATAACAATGGAATATCATGAGTTAGTATAATATAAACATGTGGGTATAAAAACATAATAAGGGTGAATGATCATAACATAAAATATCATACTCAATAAAACATAGATAATAAATCATAAGTCATAGGATATGGATTTTATCTTAAAACATGAGTCATAAGATTGTGGAAACAATATATAAGTATCATAATCTACATAAACAAAAAATAGGAATATTTTATAATGTATATTTATGGAATAAATACGTGTCATATATGTTGGATCAAAAAAATAATATTTCAAGGTTCACAGCCAAGACCATCATAACATAGGTGATAGAGTCCCATAGTGAACTGGTTTTCCCCAAAATCTCTAACTTCTCATCTCATGGGATATAATTATTTACTCAATTCAATATAACGATATAATGGATCCACCAATCACATACTGTAAAAAGTCCCATAGGGGTTTGGTTCCTTGTTCTTAGTCATCTCACAATATAATGATTTACCCAATACATTTAAGAGATATAACCTACCCATCAAAGAAGTGATAATAAATCGTACATTGATGTGCCACTTGAACATGCAAACATTCATTATTCCATAATATCTAAATAAATTTATGAGAAATAAATGGGTTTATTAGAAACATTGAAATGAAATAATCATAATCCATCTATAAAAATAATGTCGATGGTCTTATTATAGAATATTAATAGTGATGAAAAAAAAAGATTAAAATATGTTGACATAGATGAAAACAAATTTTTATAATACCATCTGAAAATTTCATTGATAATTTTGATGAAATATTATTTAGTTTCAATACCATATAATTTATGTAAATATAATTCCTAAAATAATTGGTATAGATATTAAAATGGAAAACCATGAAAAATTAGATATTAATTTTTTTAATGAAGAATGATGAATATGACATGAAGATGCATTTATATTGAAAATAACTAAAAACAACATCCTTTCACACTTTTGTAAAGATGGCCAAATTTGGAAAAAAAATAAATCATATCAAAAATGACAAAAGAATATTAATTTATCAAGTAAATTAAACTCCATTAAAAAAATAACATAATAATTTATATAATTATCGATTAGTACATCAACAAAACAATATAAGAAATATAGAAATGGTGAAAAAATAATTCTAACAAAAAATGAAGAGATAATTATAAACCCATTTGTGAGAATTAATTTCAAGTGATTGTGAAAAAAATGAAAGAGAAATTTTAATAAGAAATTTAAAACCAAATAATATACAAAGAATAATAAAATGGATGTTTTTGGATAAATTTCATATATCCCCCAAATGTAAATTTAGTAATAACCAATCCCAATTTCAATGTAATATTTTTTAAGAAACCCTTATGGATTTGGTAACATTTGAATCAAAAGACTTTGAAAGTCAAAACATAACATGTATTTCTATGAAAAATTAGTATCCTGAAATTTACGATGAAACATATCCGTAGTTTACTATATACTAAACACAATAAATTACCAGTGGTGAATATTGAATATATCTCAACGAAAAGAAAATTGAGATGATAAACCCTTATATATACATATAACTTCCTTGAATGCATATTAAAATTTGGTATATTAAAATAATACTCATTAATAAAATATTTCAAAAACTTATTTATTTATATAAAATTTTATATTAATAATTTTAATTCATTTACTATAATTTTATTTCCACTTTTTTATTTATATTGATCATATCTTGTGACATTTTTTAACTATTCTTTATCTATTTTGATATGGAAATATATTTCATTATTACATTACCCAAATTTGATTCTCCAAAAAATATTGAATGTACTATAATATAATTTATATAATAAGTTATGATATTCTAGGTTAATTACATGAGGAATTATGTTATGGTTCCCTAAGATGCAAAACATTATACTCTTGTTTCTGAAATATATTTATAATAATTAGTTTCTCTAAAATGTATATTTATTTATTTATTTCTAAATTATAAACCCATATTCATGAAATAAATTTATCCTTTATAACATATGTAACAATTAATAATGGATTTATACATATTAATGTTGAAAATAATTATATTTATATAGTAACATTCATGTAGGTGGTTGAACAAACCCAAATAATTATATGTTGTAGTATTGGAATGAGTTGGAGTTCCGAGTTATATAACAGTTATAAAATAATTAATAAACATAATGATGTTGATGTAACATCATTATAGTGAATGTTTTTAATTATAAATAGTGGATTTGATACGGAAATTGAAAAATATGTTAAATATGTAGGCACATATGTTGATTTATTTGATCCTTCATGATACGAATTCCTTTCGAAAAAAATTAGTATTACATATTGGTAAAAGTGGATCCTATATATCATAGAAGGACTTAATTGAGGAAAAATGGGATGGTATTTATGATACAACTAATGGAAAATAGGGTTTTGGGATATGAAGATGATGGATACATTTATATGAGTTTTGAGTGGGATTTCTAAAAATATTCATTTTTTAAATGTGTATGAATGTCATTTTATAATAGAATGTTGATATAGATCAAAAATATAATGGTATTGAGTCATAAATACCCTCATGTAAACAATTTATATACCAAATTATATTTTTTAATATCTTTGTCACTTAGTTTAACCATTTTCACCACATTTTACCTTTATTATCGTAAATCAATAATTACATTGATAAATTAATTTTATGATCAGAAATGAAAGTAACATGTCTAAATAATTTTGATGTTATTTCTATAGAATTTTACTCGTTTTAATCTGAATAAAATTTAATATATTATAAATTTATCTTTTAAAAAAATATATAATAAATAAACATATAGAAGAAAACTATTTATAAAGAAAAATAACTTATAAAATTTTAACTATAATAAATAATATTTCATATGAAAAACTAATTAAATACATATTAATAATGTATTTTATGAATTTATGCATAAAATTTACCCATAATTAAATGGAATTAATTTAAATTTACTAAGATAAAAATAAATTACACATCGAAATTGTTCTTTGGAAAATATCTCTTTTTAATGTTAAAAGGCTTTATTATTATTTCTAACCAATTGATAATAATTACATAAATGTTAATTATTTATTATATATATGAATAAGAAATCATTAAAATACTTACTCTTACTATGATATATTTAACATTTAAAGGAAACATTTAATATATAAAAAAATATTTTCTATAAAATAAATCATTGTTCATTGGTTATTAATATTTAAATTAGATTTCATTATGATTGTTTATTTATGTATTTGATATTATTACTTTATTTTAATAATATTTACATTAATATAGTATATAAATCTTATCGTTATCATTTTTTAAATGTAATAAATTTACAAAAAATAAGAAATTTATAAAAAAAACTTCTTTAGAATCAATGGTAATTTCCAAAGTTAAATAATATCTTATACTTATATTCGAAAATAATTTATTTTACTTTAAATAAATTATTTATTATGAAAATGTATATTTTTTAACATATAAATATAATTTATATATATCAAATATATACTAATAAATCTAAAATATGAAAATGAATACTTCTATTATACCCAATATCTATTTACCATAGTGTGAGGGATTTTGAACTGATGAGCCTGTAAGGGGCATCACAGTGCTAGGGTTCCCTCTCACCACCGCCTCCTTGCTTCATCTCAGACCATCTCAACTTCCCTCATACACGACTGTTCGTGGTGGCATCTCTTCTTTCGCGGTGGTGTCGTGCGACATTAGGGCCCGAATTATTGGCTTCGCACTCCGTTGTCATCTTATCTCTCCCAAATCCCCTTTGATGGATAGGGTTTCATGGTGGTATGGCGTAGAAGCAGAGGCCGAGGTCTAGCTATTGCGGTTGGGGTCGTCTCTTCGTTTATGCATATCAGGTTGTTGAGTGTGGTTCTGAGGGAGTTTTGGATGGAGGCGATGAGACTTCAGTCTTGTTTGCGGGTGGGATCCCTCCCAAAAATCTGGTGATGGTTTGATTCTGTTTTTCATCATTTCATCTGTTTCTATTTTGGATGGTTTTGTTTTATTCGTGCTCCAGGGTTCACACCTTGTGCGTTGACTCGGCAGCGGTGATTTGTCGGAAGCTGGTCGAGTTGGGGATTATTTATCTCATCATGGGTCTAGTGATTACTTATGCTGGGTTTGTTATTGTGGTGATAGTTGAATAATGGTTATGGATTGAGTTTGGTGGATGGGCTACGACTTTGTTTGATGTTTTTGGAGGTTTGATGTTCTTCTTCGGTATGTTTTTTCCGATCACCGGCTCCGATGATGGGTGGTGACAATAACATTGAATTGTTCTTTGGTTTTGTTTGCTCTGCTCACGGGCTCTGGCAGTGTTGGATGGCGTTGAAGACGACGGTAGTTCGATGATGGAAATTTGCAGGCGATGATTGTGGTTACAGGCGATAAGACTCTAGCTGGTGCGGGTGGCCCTTGGATCGAGGCCTCCTCTGGTTGTGTGTTTTCAATTTCAAATTTGGTCTGATCTTATATTTTGGTAACCCGTGTGATCTCTGTGGTTACCGCTTATCCTCAAAGTAGATTTTTGAAAATAAAAAATATAATTTTCAGTCTATATACCCTTGTGTAATGGTCATATAATTGCTACATTCCACTATTACGTCATATAAATTTCTACCATTATAAATTACAAAATAACACTTCTTATTACTTTAATTTTAGTTTAGCATTTTATAGAATTCATTCTCTATTCATTATAGTTTTTTCCCTACTAACATTGATTCTCATGGATGAATATTATCATGGTAATTTCCATGTTGTAAAAAAATTATATCTTCTTCCCTTTTTAATTTTTTTAACTTTAAAGGGATATCATCATTAATGGTATGTGATAACCCATGGTATGCAATCCCTAGTTTGATGTAAATTTATTGTAATGTTCCATTATGATTGAATTAAGTCTTGTCAGTTTGATTCTTATCTTATATGAATTATTTTTTCAATCATGTCAAATAATATAAAAATATATTTAAGAATGATAGAAATGCATTTTATGAATATACAATGATTCACACAACTTTGGTAGTTTCAATTGTTATTGTGTAGAAGTCCATCAATATATTTTTATGTATCCCAAAACCTCATTTATTCAAAACATATAACTATTCATTAAAGCTTACTATAGTCATCAACATACCATATGAAATATCATTTAAATTATAATAATTTTTTATTCATGGTTATGTAGATGTATACAGATACCAAGTCAATATAATTTGATGCTATATTATTCTAATTCTTTTTGTAATTTCTTATAACTATTTCCCATATAAATTCTCAAAATTAATTCTACTATTTTCTTCTAAAGGATGGGTTGTAATTGATAACACTATATTTTTTAATTGTTTTTAAATATTACCATTTTATATAAACAAAATTCAAAATGCATGTTTTCTCTTATTTTTTATCCTCTTACATGAATTATGGAAATTTTATTCTTTAAATTGATAATGATGAAATTATTATTATGTATAAAATTTATCCTTTAGTGAAATAATTCACCCAGACACAAAAAATGAACATATAATTTTCCACAAATAGATCTTTAATGTCATTAATCTATTTTCAAATTATATATTACCTTTCATTAATGTTAAATTAAATATTATTTTTAATCATATGATACTCTCCAAACAATTTAGCTTCTTCAGAAAGATATCGTTTCTCATCATGAGTGATAAAGAACAGTTATTTATGATCCATGATTTATAGTAAATTATTTTATAAAGTGTAATATAAAACATATTCCCCCATTAATTATTGATATTCTGAATCTATGATGGATATTAATTATTTGGGATACCAAAAGGTCTAATTTTTAATTTATAATAACATAAAAACTATTGGGTCGAAATGTAAATGTAGATGGCTAAATAAAAGAGGGGTGAATTGTAAGTTTTTAAATAATCGATTTTAAACATGAACTAATTTTAGTATAAAATAGTTTAATCTAATGGAATTAACAAAACCTATTATTTATTTAAACTGTAATAGGATTAGGCCCTTGGCTCTGATAATAAATATATCATAATCATGTTGATTTTGATATGATTATTAATAAATAGGTTCGAAAACAGATGATTTTATCTTAAAGGGTATAGAACCATAACCATAGAAAGTGGTGTAATCATAATCACATAAATCATATTTAAAAAGTAATAAAAAAGTATCATAATTTAATCATTTATGATAAATAGAACATAAAAATAAATATGAATATAAAAGTTTCACATTCTATTTTAAATTAGGCGGAATTGTAAAATAAGTTGTAACAAAAAAACTAAATGAATATTGAATTATTTTAACCCAAAGAGTAGGGTATCTAAAGTAATTTTTCAGGTATTTGGAATGGGTTATAATTTACTCCCAATATCATCTTAACAAATTGTGGCTATTCAATTTTTTATTCGTTGATCGGAATCCTATTTCGATAGTTATGTTAGCATTATGTCAATTTTTAAAAAGAGTTTCAACCTTTGGCCAAAGCCACGAGTGATTGGAGGAGGTTTCATAAGCTTCAGAGGCTGAATGGCCAATTTCAGAAAATACTGACTAGGGCACATAGTTTGGGGCAAACTGTGTGGCCCCATGTAGGTAATCATGCAGCCCATTTTGAACTATTTCTAGATTTGAGTGAACCATGCGAGTGAGGCACATAGTCATGTGGCAACCTCATAATTTTTGTTAGAGGGATACCACATAGTTTGTGCACAGTTTGGAAACGGTGTGGGACATCCACTCGAGCCTGGGGTGTTGGGTAGTGGTAGTCGCATGGTTTGTGTAGGGTTTGGTAAACTGTGTGGCCTGTATAGGGTGTTTTATTGGTTTTTATTTGTTTTTGTTTTTCATTTTCTTTCCTCCCTCTCCCTTCTTTGTCCTTAGGATCTCAATGAACAGAGGTATCTCCCTCTTTTCCTTCCTTCCACCAAATTTGATCCATCTCCCATATTAGTGATCCGTTATGCAATCCATTTAAGGCTATAGATCCACCTATGTAAGGATTAACCCAGGAATGATACATATTTATCATTCAACTCATGGACCGTTATTTCCATCAAATCTAGTTTGAGAATTTTTTATGAAATCATTGATTTACATCGAACATCTTCGAATTCTAGCTCAATATTGGTTGTGTCTATGTCTAAGAGTCTAAGATAGGTGGTGCATATCAGGATTTGTGATTTTTCAAATATTTGTGTGTAGTAGATTTTTAGGGCACTGATGGGATTTGAGTGATACCATTTTATGGAATGTTAAATTTATTTCTAGACCATGTGGGATTCCCTTATTCATGCCTTTACAATTCTATCTAGGGATAGGTCAGGATAGAGGTCATTGGTCCTTGGGATGTTTTGGATGGGGGATACAAATCCTTAAAATTTGATTTTTTGGGTTTAAATGGATTATTTAATCACACATGAGGTATTCAATACCGGCATGATGAATTGTTATGTTTGTTTAGTTATAAAATACCATATTATTAAATTGAATTTCACCTTTACAATAAATTTTTAATATATTCTATTCTTGAGATGAACTGCATATACCCAAGGGCTTATGATGGGCTTGCCCGGGATGATTAGATGCGGATAACCCATTAGATTATGGTGATGTTGATCATCTAGTGGGGCCTGGACCAGATTTCAAGAGTGGTTTGATGACAAGATTGGGTGTCAGGGAATCTTTTGAGATGGCAAGGCTGTCTGGTTTGGCATATCCAGTGATATTGGGATTACAAGGACTTCATATTTGAGTAACATGGTCATAGGGGCCTGAGGTATTCATGATGGTGTGTCTTTGTTTCTTTATTATATTATTGCAGCTCACCTCTGATGGCCAAAGAACCGATTGAGCTGTGTGCACACATAATGACACCGTGATGAGGTGGTTTTGACTACTCATGTGGGTAGAGTCCTCCGATAGGTTTGGAATAGGTATTTATTTTTTTGGGGGTACTTTCCATAGAAATTCACTTGGAAGGTGGTGGGCCTTTAGATTTCTGTGATGAGGTTGATAGTTGGGGGTTGAGGAATGTTGTTCATTAGGTCATGGGCCTGAAAATTATTTGGGGGAATATATCATTGTTATCCCAGTTTTTGGGCCTCAGGATGACTTGGGATTTCGATCATGGGGTCTGTTGGACCATGTTACGGTATTCGTGGGTGTTCCCTCGGGACGTTGGTACTATTTTTTTCATGAGTTGTCAAGATGCTCGTGGAGTCTGGTTACAAGATTTGAGGTTGAAACTGATGGTTCACCTAGGTCATTTGACATCATAGGTACCTTTGGACATGGTACAAGGACCTTATTCAATTTTTGGATTCTATCATTAGTCGAGGAAGGTGATGGTTTCCTTGTGGTTATTGACCACCAAGAAAACCTTATTCATGATTTCATGGTACAAAATTATTATATTTATTGTGAATGCCTACTTAAACAAATATGCTAAGTATGCTTCATCGGTTGGTATCCTACTGAGATTCATCTCAGACCCTCCACACATCCTTGAAGACATGTGTAGACATTATGAGATTAAATTTAGAAAAAGGATCAACCTGAGAAACTAGATATTAGTAGCTTTTTTTCAGAGAGATTGGTACAGGACCATGAGATCGTGCCTAGTAGGATTTTCTCTTTCATTTATCATTATTTCAATTTCACCATGTTTTTTTGTATATTGTATGTAGTTAAAGTGGTTATACATGGGTTCCTCTTTGTATATCGACGTGTAAGACATGTTATGTAATGCAAACATGTTTTGGTAGTTATAGCAAGTTGAATTTTTCATGGTCATCTATTTACATTCCACTGCAATTTATTATTTATTTCTTCCTCTATTTATCTGAATTTGTTTACTATTCCAACAATGGTAGTTCAATTTTGACTCTTTTTAGTATTATTATTCCTACTCCATAAGATAAATATGGACATGGGCCATTATTATATCTTCTCATGGGGGTATAGTCTACCAAATATTGTCATTTACGCCGTCGCGGCTAGTTGGTAGACTTTAGCGTATGGGGAGGTGCGCCTAAGGCTAGTGGCACACAGTTTGATAGCACTGTTCAAATGGATAATCAGGTTGTAGACATTATATGTGGTACCAATGGTGTTTATTTTACCTATTTTATTAGTATTAATTTTTGGGTTATGTTAGACTATAATATTATGATATGGTTGGAACTGGATTTCAAGCTCATTCTTGGGTTCCATCAACCCCATGGACGAGGGACATAATGATTTACTTTGGGATGGAAATGTTGTTGTATTGTTCTCAGATTATAGTTTATATGATTACCACCTTAGTGGCTCACATACAAGGTGATGTTATTTGTTGTGATATGTGGCCCTTTACCCAGTGAGGTAAGGGATGAGATTATGGTCCCCAAACCCTGTATGGAAATTGGATTGTATACTGGCGTTGTTTGGATTTAAATAGGCCCATTTTAGGGTATTATAGTTTTATAAATGCATTTATGATTTGTATAGTTATCATATCGTGTGATTTATATCAAATTCCACAATATGAGTGAATTTATTTTGTTATATGAAATATGATATTCCATTCTATATATAGATGTATAACTTCATGTGGCATGTGAAATGGGTTTGGATCTTAAATGAGTATGTGGGTACTGTGTATGGGGTGATTTTGATCACCCTGATTGGGTGATTAGGTCATCAGTTTGATTTAACGTTGGTTTCCAGGATGGGCGTGACCCCAGATTATATTAATATATAGCTCCGTTGAGGGTGGGTAAGGATTTTGTGTGTTCGGGATGTCATGGGGCATTGTTATAGTGGGAAGAGTAAGGGTTGAGAGGATGTGATTCATTTTAATTCATTGCATATCTGCATTATATATATTTTCATATATGTGGGATTTCTGAACATTTATGGTATTCGGCCAGATCCTCCAAGATGGATCAGATGGACCATCAAGTGGGTGATGATATGGTGTCATAGGAGCACAAACATGTTCAGACCCCAGTGTGTTGGGCAGAAAAAGAGCCGCTGGTACATGATATTTTTTAGGATCTAGTGCATGGAGGGAATATGCAAGAAATTATAGTTTGTGGGTCATGGATTGATGAGCGGCTCTGATCGAGCCCAGTATGTGTCATAAAGGGTATCTAAAGAGGTTATTAAGGATCAAAGCGAACAATGGCGTACATGACGTGGGAGTTTCAGTCGTAGCACCCACCACTTATTATGGTTGGGGTGTTCCAAAGGTGGATGAAAACTGGATCAAGACCATGCATGTGGTCTTCAAGTATCATGAGATACATCTAGGGTGGAGTGTCAACATGGAGATATAGTTGCTTAGGGGACCAGCCAAGTGATGCTAGAATGTGAAGGTTCTGGTTGGAAGACACGAGGGACGGTCCATGAAATCTTTTGAGGCCTAGTTCTATGAGAAATTATACCCAGAGACACTTAGGGTGGAGATAGATCTGGATTTCTAGAGCCTTAAGTACGGTTACATGACTGTCATGGACAATGTTTCTACCTTCCACAAATTTTCTCTCTTCACACCTGGTATGGTAATTGATGACTCCTAAAGTGTGAGGGACATAAAAATGGTTTACATCATTCCATTTGGGTGTACGTAAACATCTTCAGCCTCAATTTATTATTAGAGGTGGTGAATTAGATTCTCCTAGATAACAAAAACCTAACCGATAGGTCTTACTCAAGCTAGGGTGCAACATAATGTGATGTTTTAGTTGGTAGGAATCACGTTCAGGATGAGATACAACAGGGCAGTCAGGCCAGAGTCTTGAGAAGGCCACCTCAAAGTGGATCTTCAATAGTTTTGTTCCATTTTGTACATCCAGTACATTTCTGGAATCAATATGAGTGGCCTCCATATGAGATTTAGGCATGGGGATAGGTCTTTAATCTTGAGAGGTTCTTCAGGAATACTTCTCAGATAACCATAAATGAGTGACTAGGGTAGACTCGGGCATATAAAGTTGATTCAAAATCGGTACCAGGTGATGGTAGCCGATGTCTAGCTACATGTGGATGATGTGTTAGATAAATTGAGACCCAACATTGGGGAAGTGGTTGTTGTGTGGAATACCACCATTTTCAGTTCATGAATTTGGGAGTGGTTCTGTAGGCTAGGTGGACATTGTGGATATTATAGGGTCTGAGTAGGCTAGTGAGATGATGACATTTAGAGGTATTCCATGGTCATATCCTAGTTTCATTTCCTCTTTCCATTGGCATGGCCTATTTAGTCACTTCATTTTTGGCATTTCCTAATGAGGTAAGTCCGTTTTGAGTGCACATGGGGCAAATACTGTATACGGACAAGACAGATGATGGTTATTAGGTTGTAACCATCTTGAGAGAATGATTATATATATATATGTAATGTTTGTCACTATGAGCATCATTGGATGTGAGTATCCAGGTGCTTAAGAATCAAGGCATCCGATGTATGTGGGTTACATGAGGTGCGAGGCATATGAGAATCAGGACGATGTAGTATTTGATTGAGGTGTGAGGCATTGGGGATTGTTTGAGTATCTAAGGTGATGCAAGACCCCATTGTTCCTTGTGAGACATCGTCTTGAGGTGGCCACCAATGTGGTGTTGGATGTGTTCGGGTGTTTGGATTGACATGGGAGCACCTGATAAGATGTGGGAGTGACAATGCATCATAGAAGGACTATGTTTCTAAGATTTAGTTATCAGACCTATATAATCTTTGATCCTTGGTCAAGTTAATACCTAGTTTGGGAATTCCAAATGAGTATACCCCCCTTGAGGGAACTGGCATATACCTTTTATAATGGGGTAGTATGGGTTAGCTTTCCCAAATATGGGTATTTTTGGTACCATATCTAGGTTTTATTTGATAGCTCTTGTGCGATCTATGTTAAAGTGGGGATATTGTAACATCCAGGATTTTTAGAATGGGTCAAAATTCACTCTCGGTTTCAACTTTGAAAATAGTAGGTGTGCCATTGTCTAATCCAATGATCAAATGCAATTTCAAAGAGTTACTTTAGATTTATGTAATTTTTTACATGATTTTCAATCATTGGCCAATGACTTGGGTGTTTGGAGGAGGATTCGGGTGCATCAGAGGCCAAATGGCCTATTTTGGAAAATTCAAACTAGCCGCATAGTTTTGGGAAAACATTGAGGTTCCATGAAGGTAATAATGCATCCCATTTTGAACTGATGCGTGGCTTGGGTAAATCTTTTGAGTCAGGCACACAACTGTGTGACCACCTAAGCATTTTTTCAGAGGGTTGCCACACAGTTTTTGCATGGTGTGGAAATCTGTGGGGGGTAATTGTGTGGGCCTTGGGTGTCGGGAACTGTCTTCCACACAGTTTCCACATAGTTTGGTAGACCATGAGAGTAAAACATGTAGCATGTAAGTTGTGTTTTTTTAGTTTTTCATTTTATTTTTCATTCCCCCCACTCCCTTCATTAATCATGGTCATGCGATGTAGAAAGCGATCTCCTTATTTCTCATCCTTCCACTATATTTGATCTATCTCCCTCATTGGTGACCCATTCGTTGATCTATTGGAAGCTATAGATATTCCTCAGTATGGATAACCCCATACATGCTTCTTCTTTCTTTATATTTCTCCTCATGGACTGTTGTTTCCATCCAATCCAATTTCAGGTTTTTTGATGGAAACTCAGATCGTTGTTGATCAACTATGAATTAGAGATCGATATCAAATGTGACAACATCTATATGTTTAATTTAGTAGGTTCATACCTTGATTTTTGTTTTTTTAGACATTTTTCTGGTTCGTCTTTTTAGTGCACTGATGTTATTTGAGTGAGACCCTCTTATTTCATGTGAAACTGATTTTTCGACCATATGAGATTCCTTTTGGATTCTTCTTACCTTTATTCCTTGGTTGATGTCGGGTTAGAGGTCGTTGCTCCTTTGGATCGATTGGCTAGGTACCAAATCCTTTAAATTTTATTTTTTATGGTTTAAATGGATTAATTAATTGTATATAAGGCATTCAAGACCTCCATGGTATATTATTAGGTTTTTTTAGTTATGAAATTATATATTATTAAGTTGAATTACCTATTTAAAGTGGATTATTTATATATACTATTATTGAGATGAACTACATAGACCTAAGGGGTCATTATGGGCATGGACCAGGATGATTTGTGGTGGCTATAACATTGGATTGTTGAGATGTTTGATCGTCTGGTTTGGATTGGCCAGAATTTCATGGGTAGTTTGACCACAGGATTAGGAACTTTGGATGTCGTTTGATGTAGAAAATCAATTAGGTAGGGAATGTTCCATTATACTGTCATGTAAATGTAACAATATTTGAGCTAAATGGTCATCGAGGCATGAGGTGTTGGTGATAGTGTGTCTTAGGTAATTTATTTTGTGATTGTTGGTCAATCGTGGTGGCCAAAGCACCAATTGAGTCATGTGGACATATGATAATTATGTTATTATGCGGTTCGGACCACCCATGTTGGTAGATTCCCCTGATCGTTGTGGGTTTTATACTTACCATTTGGGGTGCATTCCATAGAAATCCACAGGGAAGGTGACGAGCCTTCTGATGTCAGCGTTAAGGCTGGAAGTGTGGGGATGAAGCCTTTCAGGCATGAGGTCATGGTCCTAGAACTTTTTTTGAGGGAATATATTAGTTTTCCTCTACTTATTATTCCTTGGGTTAATGTAAGATTTAGATTAGGGGGTATGTGGGACCAAGTTACTTTATGCTTTGGCATGCATTCAGGACATTAATACTATTTGAGTCACAATTTTTTAGGAGTCACATGGTGCTGGATTACATGAATTGAGGTAGAACGTGAGGGTTCACCTGGTTCATATGGAATTAGAGGTTCCTTGGGACATGGGAAAAGGACCTTCTTTGATTTTGGGATTTTAGTCTTGGGTGAGGCAGATGATAGTTTCCTAGTGTCTTTTTAGAACTAGGGAATACTTTTTTGTTAATATATTATATTGGTTACTTTAATTTAGTAAGTATTATAACTTAAAAACATATGCTACGTATTAACCATTGGGTGGTATCCTAATGAGATTCATCTCACACATAGCACTGGTCCTTTAATACCCGTGTTGAATTTATGAATTTATGTTTAGGAAAATGAACAACCTTAGAAGATGGATCTTAGTAGCTGCTTGTATGGAGATTTCAATGAGGTCTTGAGTTCGTGCCTTATTATAGTATATATTTCTTTTAGCCTTATTTAAATTTCACAGTGTAGTTTTTTATTTTTTTTAAACTTACAATGGTTATCCATGGGACACCCTTTGTATATTATCATGTAAGACCTATTATACAATGAATTCTTATTTGGTAGTTTATGTAAGTGGTATTTGTCTTGCTAATCTCTTTACTTTCATCAATAGTTGTTTCTTATTTACTTCCTCCATTTTTCTGATATAGATTTTTCTTTTGTCAAGTTTGGGTCTGGTTTGAGTCTATTGACTCTTATTATCCCCAGTGCATATGATATAATATTACTTGGACCATTATTATAACTCTCTCTTAGGGTATAGTCTCCCCAAGATTTTAATTTACACCATAACTGCAATTAACCTGCCTTTGGCATACATGGAGGCACACGTATGACTAGTGTCACCCAGTTTGATAGTATTGTTCAGGTGTCTAATCTGATAGGGGATTCTATATCCAATAGCCTATGATAAAGGTCCATTTATTTATACTTTCATGAAATATTTTATTACCAGCATCAGGGTAAAACCTCAACATGATAATTGATCTATATCATTATCCTCACAATCCCTTGATACAAAGATTGGATTCAGACTATCTTGTTATCCTCAAAAGCCCTCAATCAGTATCAGACCAGACACAAAAATTAATTTCTTAAAGGGATATCCTGACAAGGCTTCCTTAAGAAGGACACTCTCTAAACCAATAGAAAAGTCTAGGAAAAACATTTTCATGATTTGAACTCTTTATAAATATATAAAATCAACAAATTCAATGAGCGATATTAAAGAATCAAACTTCAGTTCTATAACAAATGTATTGAGCTCTTCAAGTGAAATTGTATTTATAGGAATTTATTCCAATGGCTATCTTAATATCCAATGGTCATATTTTTTTAGAAATTTTTTCAATGACCTAAACACCTATAACTTCAATGATCAAATAATAACCGAATATATGAAATCATTTTCTTCATAGTTTTTTCCTTACATTGTGATCATATTTTCTGGATAAAAAAATAAATTTAAATTAATCTGATAATTTTCATTATGACTTTCATTACGATTTATATTGATATCGTTTTTAATCTAACTAAAAAAAAGTTTCATTACGAATGAATAGACATAATGATTTAGTATCGATTTTCAAATGATGTGTACGATATAAATAGTATCCATGATCGGTACAATAATAATGGAATATTTCATTACTATAATTTCCTTGAGTATGAAATTTATCATATTAATACTCATTACTAATATCATAATTATAAAATTTAAATTTATTTTCTTAAGTCAAAAAGAATTAATTTTTCTATGGTAAAATATTATATTTTTTCTTCTTAAAAAATTATTAAAATAATATGAACATGAACGATTTAGTGATTATATTTAAGAAAGACTTTTTGATTTCCAAAACAAATGGAATGAAAAATTCAAAAATATGCTTTTGACTCAATAATCTCCCCATTTTTAGGAAGCACATTCCAAAATACATTAATTGAAAATAACATTGAAAAAAAATAAGTCTGTAATTATTTTTATGAACTTTTGTATCTAGAAATAACCATTTATACTTATCTCCCCCTAACTTTATAACTCTTCTAAATACAATTGTTAATATTAATAACTCCCCATCAGGATAGTAACATACCTATGGATTGTATTCTCTTTTTTATATGTTTTTTATCCCCATTTATTTAAGAATCTCCCCCTTACATTAGAATTCTTCCACTTTTAAATATATCCCACCATTGTGGGTTTAAAAAGGGAAATGAAAAGTATTGAAATACATGAAAAAGGTTAGAGAAAAACTATAAAAAAATAATAATAGAGTAATTGATCATCTAAATCAAATGAGTGAACATTATATCAAAATAATTTGAAGGCATTCAGAATAATGTCTGTAGATGTAATATTTTTTATTGAAAGTTTAATTTTACTACAAGAGTTCAAAAAATTAAATTCTTTTCAATGATATTTAACATGATTGTCATCATGTTGTTTGAATTATTTTCTATATTCCTTTATCTTCTCAATGAAATCTTTTTGGGTTTGAATCTTTTCTTATTGGTCTGAAAATAGGTGATATTGAGTGTGATACAAATTTTCATTGGTGTGAAACATTCCTTCTAGATTATGATAAAAAATTTTCCAGAGATTGTATTTTTGATTAGTGGGTATGATGATCCAATTTCTGAATTTGAGACCTTTTTTTTCTAATCCATGACGATCATTTGTAAAACTATGTTACTATCATTAAAAAATTTTGTTTTTGAATTCAACTATTTCATCTTTGTAATTATTGATCCTTGAAACCTCTAATTTAATGTATTTCAACATTCTGTTTCTCTCCTTTGCTTCACCAGACTGGATATCTTCTAATATTTTGAAATTTTGTAAAAGCATTACTCTTCTATTGGTATCACTGGATAACATTTTAAAAGTAACTGTGATTTCATTTATATGATTATTTTTATCTTAAATTGTGTCTCCATAAAATTTGATATTCTC
Organism: Viscum album; assembly: GCA_963277665.1. NCBI lineage: Eukaryota > Viridiplantae > Streptophyta > Magnoliopsida > Santalales > Viscaceae > Viscum > Viscum album. The sequence goes on from OY728157.1 coordinate 1,728,907,268, forward strand.
ATCAAAATTTTGAAACAAATTTACAATTTTGTTTCATTCCTTCTTGTGTTTTTGGGATCACTCTTCAAAAACTTTAAAAGTGGCATCATGTTTGATCAAACTATCAATTAGAATTCTAACTCAATCTAATTTTTTTGGTTTTCAAAAAAAATCAATTATTTTTTATACCTTCAAACATATGGGAGAATCTTTTACATTTTTTCTAAATCTTGATAAATATACTAAAATACTTTTTTGAGATTTTATTTTCATAGTCATTATCATCCTTGAAATCAAAAATATCACCCTAATTGGTTCTAATAGCCACATATCCTAATGTCTATTTTTGGTTTTGATTGGAATTTTCATCTTCAAAATTATTATTATAATAAATGAATTTATAAGATTTGGTTCACTGAGAAACTTTTTTTAGGAGTAAACTCCTTGATATTGTAATTTGTAAGTGGTTGCTTCAAAATATCATAGGGGTAATTTACTGGAAAGTGATTTTTGACATCCAATAATATCCATAGCATTCTCATCCACCTAAAATTCCTCTTTTATTTATTATTCTTAACCTTATCATTTTTATTTTCCATCAATATTCACCTATATTTTTCTCATATCACCATATTCTTTTTCATCTCGAGATTTTTCTTGACTAAATTTCAGCAGAACTGATTTCTCAGTAATTATTTACTTTACATTTTCCTTATATTAGATAGAGGGTATAATCTTACCAACCTCATTATATTTGTTATGTACGATTATAGCACATTATTTTTCAAAATATTTCATCAATATATCAATTTCAAAAACATTTATCCTTCCATTATTTATTTTTCATTTCTTCTCTTCTTCCTTGAAAGTTTCTTCACCATAGATCATTTTATCTAAGTCCATAATAGTAGAAAGCCAATTTGAGGCTCACCATATTTTTATTTTTATTATTATATATCTAGCTCTCGAAAACATCATCATTATATTTTTTCCATATATATTTTTGGAGAAAATAGCATATATTTATTTTTCTTTTCTGAAACATTTGGCACCGTTTCATTTCAAAAAATTTGGATACCTTCAACAACGTCCATTAATGTTTTGGCATCAGCAACATTCCTAAAAATATTTTCTTATTTATGAAAAATAAATTCAACCTATTTATTGTATCATCGTTAATAAGGGAAATTTTCACATTCTTTGAATCATAATTAATTGAATCATTGAAAAATTTCAAACTCTTAGTTAGAAACATACTAATGATTCTTGGATACATTATAAGCTAAGATTTGATGGCTCTGGTTATTATTTTATTGATGGTAAGAAATATATAACCCATCAAGTTTAACTTTATCATATTTATCCAATAATAAAAAATAAAGATATCGAAAACCATTAGAATTTCCCTATTACACTTTTTTAGAATCAAAACCCCTTTTATACCTAGGGAAGAATGAAGATAATTATAAGAGAGATGAGTGAATTTAATTTTATCCTCATGAACATCAAAAAACTGATTCTCCATATCTTTTCCTATTGAAAGTACCTTTGACTATGGGTAACTTATAAGAGGAAAAAAGCATCTCCTCCAGGGGTTTTTCTAAGGGAATGAGCATCTTGATTAATGGAGAAACAGTAATATTTCCCGTATATAGAAAAATATATCATTAAATCCTTATAAAATTTAACAGAAGAATAATAATATTTGAATTAATCAAAATGTATAAGATAATGATAGGGTTTAGGTTTTTCTAGAATGAGTAATTCCCATCCTTGAATCATGATACCCATTTTCAATGAAGATTAATAATTCTCATAAAAAACATTCTTAACTAACCATTCCATAAACACATTCATAGTTAAGAAATCATTAAGATGAATTTCATTTCGATAAGATATGGTGGATTCTAACATGACTGTGAAAAAACATATTTGAGCAGGAAAACATCTGGACTGAGCTACTTGCCGTGAGGCAAAGCATTGGGGACAAATTTGTAAAAATAGTTGTGGTAAATTGTGATAGGAATTATTTTATATAGATATAGAATAGTGAAATTTACCATACTGTTGTTTAGATTATATGAAAATGATTCGACATTTGATATAATATGAACAATATAAAAATTAAACTCTTGAGTTTTTATAACTTTGAAATTACTTATAGTATTCAACAGAAATCTGATAATGTGTTTTTTAAATAAAAATAATAAAAATGAGTATACTGTTGAAATATTGTAAGGTATAATAAATTATACCGTGTTGAGTTTCAAGATGGATCTCTTTATTTCAATAGTATGTTATTCTTATAAAAAATTGAGAATGAAATTTTAATTTGTTAAAATATTGATAACATAAAATTTTACGGAGAAATTTTTTAGTATGAAAATGTTGAGTACGAAAATTCTTAGAGTGAAAATTTTGAGTATGGAAATACTTTAAGAAATAAATATTATTTTACAATATAAAACATATGTACTCCCCCTTTTTAATGTAGTAACATATTGTAAGTATATTGTTTAAATAAGAATCAGATATGAATGATTACTTGATGTTGATAATTTATAGCTTATGTTTAATATATTAAAATATATTAGAATTTAATGGTTTTGTAAAAATATCATCAAGTTGTTATTTCATTCTGATGAATTATAAAATGATATCTCCTTTTTTTGTGATCCCAAATAAGTTGATTCCTAATATCTATTTTTTTACGAGAGTGGTGTGGAGGGAATTTAGGTAGGGAAATGGTACTTTTTTATCACAAAGTTTTTGATTATTTGTAAAACCCATGCCATAGTAAGTGAATGTATGTTCCATCCATAACACGTAAACCCAACAATATCTAGCTGACACATATTCGACGTCAGCTGTGGAAAGTTATCTAAATTATTATTTATTATAGAACCAAGATATTTATGAATATCCAAAGAAATTAAAGTTCTGTAATTACTTTTTCAATCCATTCTACAACCCCTAAAGTCAACATCCACAAAAAAATTTATTCGAAATCATTTTCAGACGTATAGAAAAGTCCTAAATCCATAATTCCCATTAAATATTGAAAAATTCATTTAACATATTTTAAACAAGATTACTTTATATTAGATTGATATATTACATATATAAAATTGAAAACATTATGTCTGGACAACTATCTATTATGTATATTAGGCTTCCTATCATACCTCTAAAATATTTTTAATAAATTAGTTTTCCAGCTTCATCAATATCATTTTATATGAGGTACCGATTAAATAAAAATACTTTTAGTATTTTCATATTAAAAAATTTAAAACAAATAATTGGTATACTTATGCTGATATATATAAGTACTTCGAGTTTTTGAGAAAATTTAAAACCAATAAAAAATGTAAACTCACTCATCTTGCTCATTTTAAACTAAGATTTCATATGATCTATAAAGGAATATATTAATGATTTTTGAGTTCATCCGAATATGATGCCATAATAATGGATTTGAATAATCAAAATGATTTTTCATAACTCTTTTTATACAATGGGTTGGAATAGAAGTTCCCTTAACACAAATGTTTTACAAAAAAAAATTCTTATAAATAAATCATATCAGGATCCAAGAGCTTATTTAAGTCTTTATAAATAATTGTTATTATATAAATGTATTTATAATTTTTTTGACTTCAAAACCATGAGTATTTTCAACAAAACAATCCACTTGAAAAATCCATTAAGGAAAGTACACTTCACATCCTTTTGAAAAATTTTCAATTAAATAATTCTATAAAGGCTAATAGAATATGAATAGGTTCATGTCTAGCTACCAGAGCATTGGATTAATTATATTATATTCTCTATTTATGATTATAACCATTAGAATCATGTATTGATTTATTTCTAAAAATTATTTCATTTTCATCACATTTATTTTAAGAAACTCATTTTACTACAGTGATTGACATTTCCTTAGGTTGTTCAACCAAGGTACAGAAATTATTCCTTTGGAATTAATTTAGTTTATCTAGAATATACTTAATCTAATATTCAAAACATAATGCCTCATCAAAAAAAATTATGTTATAATTTAGAAAGTGAAAAAATGTTATACTTCATTTCTCAAGGAACATATAGTCTCTACAGGTTTATTTACATCACTAATTATACTATCCCAAGGATGATTCATAAGAAACAACTTTCTTGGGTTTTTTTAAACTTGTTCATCAACATATGATTGAAATTCCTCTAGATTGAATATTTCAGAAACAATTTCTTGAGTATTTTCCTTCTTAGAATAAAATTATATCAAATCGTTGAAAATGTATTTTTGAAAACACATCAGGGGATGTATGTTGGGATTGTTTAAAAACCAAAAAATCATTTTATTATATTTACCATGCATAATGTCCTCAATAATACAAGATGTTTTGTTATAAATGATTTGTAACTCATAATGTGTTTTATTAATAAAAGGTTTAATTAAAACTCCATTTATTGTATAGAAAGAATGAAAAAACACCGTAGTCTAAAATTGTTATCAGTTCACTATTCACTCCACATGGTTCTTGTTATTTCTTAAAGAATATTACTTATTCATTCAATAACACCATTTTTCTGAGGAGTTCTAGGAATTAAAATGATATAGGTAATGCCTTTCTTCTTAAAATAAAGTTGAAAAAATAATAATTTTCAAATTATTACCATGATCACTATTGATAGTTATCAAGGTAAGGGTTTTCTCATTTTTATCTTTGGATACATTAGTTACATAATAACAAAAGGCTTTAGATTTATTTTCTAGAAAAAATACTCTTGTATATCTAATGTAATCATTAACTAAGAAAATACATAGTACTTGCCTCCAATACATCCAGTTTTTGTGGGGCCAAAAAAATCCTTATGAACTAACTATAAAGAAAACGTATTTAAGTCTTCACTAATAGATTTTAATCTGGACTTATGTTTCAATCCATGTTGAAAAGAGTTGCAGTCTTTTAATTAATCGAATCTATGTTATGGTATATCCTTAACCGGCCTTTTCATAGTCAATTTTTATAATTTCCAATGTTTAAAGTGTCCAAAACTTATATTTCATAACCAGGATTGATCTTCCATTTCACTAAGGTAAGGTAAATCTTGACTCCTAAGTTCTTGTATGTTATGTTTATAAACATTCCCAAATTGATTGGTAGCAAGAATAAATTCATACTTGGAAATGTGTAATGCACATTTTTCTTTTGTTAAATTCACAAGGTAAGATTCATCAAAAAATTAAATTATTCTTATAAGGTTTTTCTTAATACCTTTAAAAAATAAAACATTTGAAATTAAAGAATTTCCAAGAATAATAAAACTACATATACCAGCAACTTTTCCTTGATAATTATCTCTGAAAGTTAATTTTCCAGCATTTATTTTGATAATATTTTCAAATAATTATTTTTTAATAATCATTTTCTGGGAAATAACACTATCCATGTACCATTTATTTTTATTGTTGTACTTCCTTTATTTACCTAGAAGTAAAAAAAATTAAAATATAGGTAGACACACTTTCCTTCGTCTAGAAATTTCACTAATTATAATTTTAGTAATCAATAATTTTTTTGAAAAATGTTCCTTACGAAATAATAAATATTTAATATTATTTAGAGAACATCTTTTAATCAAGTGACCACCTCTTTGAATTTTTTTCCAAAAGTATGAACTCCTAGAATTTTTTTTTACTAAAATTGATTTTATATGTGATTATCCCATTCCAATACTAATTTCATGAGGACGAATTTGTTTATATATTTTTTCACATTATTACTTAACCAAAGTAATCATTCATAAAAGTTTATTTAAATTAAAAAATTGACTTTATTTTAAAAACTAAATCCTTATCCTCTTTATTGGTAGTTTTGGAATTGGGCTTCTCTTCTAAACTATTTTTTCAAGGAAATGAATTTTTCAAAATCTTTTCCAACTAATCCTTCTCAGAAATAAATTTTTCTTGTTTTTTAGAAATTGAATAAATTTCAAAATATTTCTTATCAAGATATTTTGAAATATACGATAGTTCATTTCCTAAAAAATTATTCTACCATTTTCATTCTAACATTTCTATCTAAGATTGCATTTTTCATTTACAATTAATTTAGAAAATATACATACTTCTATATAATAAGGTAAATAAATATCTTCTTCTAAGGAAGATTATTCATTAAGGGAAATATAATTTTTATAATCCAGATAATATAAATTTAAAGATATATTTGTTAAATTATCACAAGTGCGTACATTATCCAAAAGATATTGATTTCCAAAAAAGGTATTCTGGCATAAATAACAATATTCAACCATCTGGGATTTTCATTTTCTGAAGAATCATTAGAAGAGTATCCTCCACTAGCACTCTATTAGTTGATTTCCTCCAAGACTTTCATAAATTTTTTCTTTTAAGACTTTTTATGACTTATGTCAGAACATATATTTTTTCAATATTTCATTTTGACTTTTGTAAAAACTATTATTATATGTCCATGTCTCTTATATTCATAAAAAGTAACCACATAATTTTTTATATCCTTCTTATCATTTTTATTTTTCTTATAACGTAACGGAAAATCAATTTTTCCAATATTCATTTTCACCATTCAATAAAATTGTCCAATTTCTTTTCAGAATGTTTAGAATCACTTATATTGGATTGAGTACCAAAATTTTTTATTTATTGATTTAACAACCTTATTAGTAGTTTAATATTTCATTAGTTTTTATGCAGTAGTAAAATAACTCCATCATACATCCCATTAGATTTATTTATATCCATTTTCAATCTATTATAATATTGTAATAGAGTTCCAAATAAATCAGCAAGAGTGAAATTTTTAATCTTTCTGGATTCATAATAATAGTTTTTATACCCACCCATTATGAATAATGTCAACAATAATTTCAAAAATTATTTCATCTTCTAATGCCTTTTCACCTATATCTTGTCAAATATTAACTATTTTCCTTAACATTTTTTGTATTATAAAAATAATTTCACCATAAGAAAATTCATAAATGTGATAATTAGCTCTTATCATAGCTCTTATATTCTCAACAATACTAGAAGTTCAAACATGGGTAATCACTATCTTCTTCAAAATGATATTAGAAAATTCAAAAGAATAAATTTCACTATATATATATATATATATCTTTTCATAAATCATAATAATTTATTTCATACCTTATAATTGAACTCATTTTCTAACTTTTTTTAAATAGTATTGTATCTAATTTAATTATCAATAATTTTATCATATTCATTCAACATAAAAAATTATCAACTCTAGTGTTTGTCACAAAATTATTCATTCTATCATTCCAATACTCATAATCATTACCATTAAATATTATTGGTTGTGTTGGATTGTGTTTTTCTATGGATATGACATTAAGACCTTCTATCTTAGAGTAAATAATAATTTTTTTCAACAAAACTTGTTAGTATAATAAATGATAAAAATAAAAATGTTTAAAGTAGACATAATAATAACTTTCAATAGTGAATAAATAAAATAATCATAAAGTAAATGATTAATGGAATCTTATTATAATAACAAATGTAAGTATTAGTAAAATAGAGACCTGGCTCTAATACCAATTGTGGGATCGAAATATAAATTTAAATGGATAAATACATTTGTGTAGTGAATTTTATGTTTAAAAATCTTTTTCCTTTACCATAAAATAATTCAATTTAAAATAGTTTACAATAATGGGGTTCAAAAAACCTCAAGTATTTAAACACTAATCAGATTGTCCCATTAGTTCTGATGATAAAGATATCATAATCAGGTTTATTTTAATATGATTATTAATTCACAGGTCACCAAACAGATGATTCTATCTTAATTCATATAGAATTGTAATTAGAGTTAGTGGTGTAATGTTAATCACAAAACTTTTGTTTATAGATTAATGGAAAATAACCATAATCAATGATAGTATGATAAATATAATACAAATATAAAGATGAATATAAAAGTTTCAATTAATTTTTTTAATGTATTAGAATTAAAAAATAACTTGTAAAGGAAATTAAATTAATATTTAATTCTATTAACCCCTAGAGAATGGTATCTAATAAACTAAGAATAATGTTCCTTGATTTATACATTCAAGTAATTTCTTCTTACCCATAGCAGGCTAAGCACTTGATATGAATATTAGTCTATCTTTTTATCATCGTAAGCCCTCGATGAAGAGATCAGCTTCACACTATCTTTCTATCCTCACAATACATCGATCAACAAAATATTAGATGAACAAAGAAATATCTTAACGATTAAACATAACAGGGTTTCCTTAAGAAATACAATCTCTAAATCATTATAAAAGACTTGGAACAAGATGTTCATGCTATGTATTCTTTAGAAAAAAAAATATTGAAAAAATACCATGATAGATACAGCATCATCGAATATACTGAGCTCTTCAAATGTCCTAGTATTTATAGGCATGTCTTTTGATGGTCATCTTTATTTCCAAATGTCACATTTTATTCGATATTTTTTCAAGGAACAGGAATCCTTGCACTTCAATGGTCATATAATAACTGAATATAAAACAACATTTTGTTTTAAAAAGCATTCCTACATTAAGATCAAGTTTCCTAGATACAAAAAAATTTTAATTTCATATGATGATATTCATTATGAGGGTCAGTATGATTTACATTGATATCATTTTTAATTTGATTATGAAAAAATAGTTAGTATGAAAGACTAGAAAGAATGATTGAAAATCAATTTTTAGATGATGTGTATGATATAAATCATTACCAATCATGGTATGATAATCATTTATGTTTTCATTACTGTAATCAAGATTATTATATTCATCATATGCCTACTCATTACAAATATCATCATGATTAAATATAAATTTAATTTTTTAATTGAAAAATACATAATGTAAGTATAGTAAAATTATATAGGTTTTCTTATAGAAACCTTATTAAAATACATTTGACATGAAATAGTTAGTAATTATGTATTCAATAAGGAGTCTGTGATTTCCAAAAAAAGAATGTAAAATATAAAATGGGACTTTTGACTAAACAAAAATATTGGTTTTCACATGTTCGACTATGAAAATTTTCCCTAATAGAATTACAATTAATGTATATTTTGTACATTCCTTTTTGTGCTATCATATTTTGTTTTAACATTTTTTAATCTTAAATAACAATAATTATGAACATATTTAATTTGAGAAATAAAATACATTTTAATTATGTTCCTTCATCACTATTTTGAATAAGTTTTTGATGGGATCCTTTAAGTTAATTTAATATAATTATATCATGAAATTAATTTTTCATCCTTGAAATATGTCATAGTATCAACTATATGAACCCACATTATCAAATTCATTATAGGTATCAAATTCAATATGTTCCTACAATTTTTTTGTCTCAAAAAACACAAAATTTTTGAAATGTTTCCTTTTTTATTGAGATTTGACATAGAGTTGTTAAATCCATTTAAATTTGAAATATTTCAAGTTTAATTACATTTATTATTTATTTCATATTTCAACAACATATTTAGTATTATTTTTTCCCACAATAAAGGAAATTTACTTACTCAAATACTAATTTTATTTAATTTTATCTCCAATTAGTCTTTATTTTTATCATTCAAAAATAATCATAACGCTCTATATTCTTAGTGAATTAATTTTTTATTTATAATTTTTTTAAAGGGAACAACTTAGTCACCATGGTACTTGACTAAAAATTTTCTTTCAATAATACAATTATTTATATTCACAATGATATTTTTCATATCCTTAAATCATGAATTTTAAATATTATACATATTTTAAATTTTTTGTCTCTATGAATATTTCATTAACCTATTTTCCTAACCTAGTGATCTCATCCACTAAATCAAGAATATATTTCAATGACACCCATATCATTCTATTCATATTTTTTATTTTAGTTTATCTAACTTGTTTTTATATAATTTTTTTAAATAAGTATGATCTTTTAAATAAATTTCTACATTATAAAAAATCATATTTTTGTTTTTAATTATCAAAAAGTGAAAATTGGTAACTGTAGATTTCTATGAAATATGAAGTTTTCTTAATTCAAATTATTTTCTTGTATTCTTGCAAATTCATCACTCTCAAAATTCTCAATTATTTATTAATTTATTATATTTCAAGTACATTGAGGAATATTTATCATTTTAGTTAATGGAATTATTTTAATTCAAACATGACACTCACATCATATTTTTCTATGTTACTTTTAATGTCATTAAATGTCACATTATAAATATCTTACTCTTTTAATGATGCCAATTTTTATTATATAATATAAAAATTTTCATATTTTTCCTCAAAATTCTAATTTATTTTTTATTGTCACTACATACTCACATCAATACAAATATATCAAGGGTTAAATTAAATAATTAATTAATGAATTAATAAAAATATTCTTTCAAATCATTAAAATTTTAATTTTAAAATTTATCTTTTACTTTATAATTTTTTCCCAAAAGTATATATTTCAAAAAAATCTTAAAACATCATTAAAAGTTTATAAAATTAAATTTACATCATTTTATAATTTATAAAATTATTGGATAAAGTTTTATATGATAAAAAATAGCTCATCATATCAATAAAATTTCAAATATGATGTTGAGAGAACACTATATGCCAAAAAACGCATTTGAATCAGCCAATAATTTCATGAATTGAATAGATAGTCATAATTAATTAACAACACACAATTTTTATATGGTTTTTATTCTTGAGGAATTATGAAAACCATATGATCTTACTTCTTGAAAATTTTCCTAACAAAGTTCATTTTCTATATAATTAGAGATAGGGTAAAAATTATTAATAGAATGATAGGGATATATAAAACATCATCCAATATTCCTCAAAACTACCTAAAAAACAATAAGACAAATAAAACTATTGTAGTTAAATTTCCTCACCATGAACTGGAAGGATTTATTAAAATGAGAAGCTATGTATAAGTTCTATTAATTATAATTTTTCTCAATACCCATTTTAAATGTTTTTATTTTAAATATTCTTAAGTATAACTCAAAGGGATCAATGATAAATGTTATTCATTGATCAAAAAAATAAAATATGAATCTCATTATATTACCTATTCTTAATAATTATTTGCATGTTCGCAAAAAAATTACCTTAGTCATAAAACCATTATTTATTAAATTTTATAATCATATGATATTAATTTCAATATATAAACCGCATTCTTGTGTTTTTTAACATTAGTTACTCTTATGTATGTTATTTATTTCATAGAATCCAGAAACTCCTCCAATGTTGAGATTTTTTTCCAAACCAAATGTCATTTCCATGGGAGTCGTCTTTTATCCCCTCTAAAAATACACAGATTGATATGTATTGAAGTATATCCTTGCGAATGGAATTGAACTTCATCATGTTCATCAAATCATTCTAATATTTTAGGATTTCTTATGTATAATTCCCAATAATTACACATTATTCTATAAATTATATACTATTTTATATGGGTTTAGTTGTAGTATGGGTTTCACTTATATATGGTTGAATAATATGGTCTATCCTATAATAACACTAAACCAGAAACTATTATCTTTATCAAATGAACTAAATTTACAAGGTTTTTCTTTCTATATGTTCTTAAATAGCATAGTACTCCAATATATAGGGATTTAAACTATAATACTAATTTAAATGATGTTTTTCAAACCTATATTATCTAACATTAAACTACGTGTAATGTATTTATTGATAAATAATAAAATGAATTATAAATGAATTAATTATTTGTGTTATTCATTTTAAAAACATTTATTCTATATATTCACTAGTATAAACTTTTTGGGTTTTTCATTCAATAATATAATAATATATAAATCCTCTTTTAGCCTCAATTCCAATATTTTTTCCACTTACTTTTCCCAATAAATTAAGATTATATTGAATCCAAATATATTAAAGGGAGTTCCATCAATGGATTCCTACACATTTAGGACATTTCATAATAACCATATCTATTTTTTGTACTCTAGAAATAATAATCCATTCCATTATTAGATGGAATAAACAATAAAATATCATTACTATATTCCTATATGGAACTTAAATACATTGAAAAAGCTATTCACTTTCCGAGTGGACACTAAAAGCCTTTAAGAAACCATGTCACATCATGCCCATAATTAAACCACTCTTGGGTTGGAAGTAAAGAAAAAATTTATGATTGAATCCCAACTATTATAGGTCACAGGTTAGTAACTAGCATTAATGTTATATAAGACACATATATAAGAGGCACTACCCTCATAATTTAATGAAATGATAAATAATCCACCAATCAACTCTGAAAAATCATAAGTAAACCAATATCATTACATGGAATTTGATATAAGGAAAAAACCAAAAATAGATAGCACCCATAGAATCACCTATATAAGAAACCCATGATTATAATATAACTACGATAAACCTTCATGAGATCATAAGGCCAAACTCAATAAATAACACCATTAGGAAGATCTAAAAAAATTTATGGATATATGTGTGTGTGTGTGTGTGTGGGTGAATTTAAAGGTATAATCATTAGTATCATCCATAATTCCTCTCATGAAAATATTAAACAAGCATGCTAAATACTCATGGAATAAAAATTGAAGACAACTTGTTACCTAAATTAATTACTTTCTGTTCCAAACATCACCAAGTCTCACTCATAAAATATTTCATATATGTGGGTTAAAATTATGGAGAACGTATCTAGGGGTACCCCACATCAACTTTCTCAATGATCTAGTGGCCCAAAATTCCAATTCCATGCATTCTGGTTCACCCATCCTCTCAATAAGGTTTTCCACACATCGGTGTAAGCACATGAAATCCTAATTTAATAATCCTAGCCTCAAAAACATGTAAGAAAATCTCCATAACATCCCCCTAATCACATAGTCAAATGAGATCCATTATATCCATTGTAAATACATAGTATAACATAAGTCATTACAACTCATGTATAAATACACCTATAACATTCACAATACATTACAACCACGATAGAGATAAAAACTATAACCTGAAGAATATACAGCCCATATATACATGTATGTCATAATAGTGAGTAACTATACCACATGTAAGTTCATATGCTTTATCCACGAACCACCATATACCAAATATCCAAACATAATATACCATGTTAGAAACAAAGAGTGATGTAGTGGGTTGTTAGCTATATATATCATTGAAAATAAATATATTGATATTACACAAGGAACCAAAGGGGAAATTTGGGAATCATTCATATTTTATAACTCTTGTGGTGATGATTAATTAATAATTAAACATAATGTATAATAAATAGTACACACACCAACTTAAGGGATACTAAATAGAAAAATGTACAAATCTATAACTAACATATCATATGAAAACCAAACTATCAACACTAATAAAAAATATTCATTATTTATTAACAATTAGTTATGATTTATTATTATTCAAATACCAAATTATTTATAATATTTTTTAATGAATTTTGGATTTACATTTACATTATTAATCTACTACCAGGGTTATTTTTCTCAATATTATAATATCAATTTCAATAAATCATACTCTTTACTTTCTAGATAAATATCTTTACCTTGAAATATTCATTCACCCACTTAATAAATTATTTTATTATTCACCCAAATCATGGAAACTTCATACTATCATAATAAGGTTATATTACATCCACCAATTACAATTTTATTCAATTAATCATTTTATCATAATCTGTCATTTATAAATCATCGTAAACTATCCCAATTAATTAATTTTTTATTTATTTACTATTCCATAATTATGTTGTCTTAAGCATGAACGAAACTACTATAATAAAATGTAACATTGATGAATATACAATATAAAAATTTTATGAATAAAAGAAAACAAAAACTAGCCACCACCACCTCCTAATCCAAACACCATAACTTTATCCCAAAAGCATTTTTCTACAAACTATACTATCCCACTATCAACCATAATAACCACTACCACCATAATATCAAAAATATACCAAACATTACTATATAATCTAGTTTTAATATGTTACAATTAAATTATATAAAGGATTATAATTTATATTATTTATTGTAGTGAAATAATAATACTAGTCTCAAAGAATATTAGTAACATAAAAAGAACATTAACAAGAGGAAACAAATTTATAGAAAATAAGAACCATACATATAGGAAAATTGTTTTTAATTCCATCACCTCTAGTATAATTTTTAATGTTATTAAATGATTGTGAATAGTTTTATCATCGATCAAAATTTAGAAATTCAGTAACCACATAAAATTTCTAATATAAAATAGATTTACTAAAAATAACATCTCAGTCATGTTTTGTAATACCATAAATGTATGTTAACAAATATCAATTACCTAATTATTATTTTTTTCATCACATCATATGTATGTTGATTAAATCATTTAGATATTATATTATATTATAAATAATAATATTCAAATTATAGAAATAAACTATAATATAATACAAAAAATAATAAAATGACAAGAAAATAATCATAATATAATATGAAACCTAATATCCCTAATAAATCCTTAATATTTAGGTTCATTATATTTAATAGGTTTTTCTAACCTTTCAACCATTAAAACTAAATCATATAAATCCTGCACATAAAAATAATAAAATAACAGAGATCATGAATACCCTACCATAATAAAAAGAATTAATTATTATCAATCATGATGGGATAAATGATGATGAACAATAATATTAGACCTACTAGTGAACAAAAAACCCTAGTGGCATCATCCATCATGAGTCCTCCATCAATAATTGTGGAATAATCCATAAAATCAAGATAATCAGAATTCTATTGCATGGTATGAAATAATGTGATAAAATTAATAGAATAAAAGAGTAAAATAAGAAAACTTTGATTGATGGGGTTTTTTCATAATGAAAAGGCCTTTGAATTGATCATAGGGGGATGGGTTAATCCATAATAATTGCATAATCCCATAGGGTTTGAGATAATAAGGTAGGAGTAAAAAAAATTCATTATACATCATAAATCTTAAATAGATCATTAAAAAACCATCCCATAGTTTGAAAATAATTCATCAGACTAAAATAGTCCTAGATTTTAGGATCAGAACATAATATATATTTGATTCTCCCCCTTTTTCATGAGGTCCAAGGCCATTTATTTTATGAGAATAATGTGGCTCACACTATGGAAAAAGGTTCTCATTCCACATCATGTGACACCCTCCATGTCATTAGGGCATTAGTTAATCAATTAATGTAATTAATATTTTGTTTTGATGATTTCTTTACTGATTTGTGTTAAAAACTAATATTTATAAATTAATTTCTATTATTCACGATGTGTGCATGGTTAGGAGTAACTATTCCCCGACTATGGTTGAAGGATCTGCACTATTTATTTTTGTTTTACATAGTTTCAGCGTAGTATCTCAAATGTATGGCCTATTCTATGTAACCCTATGCTAACCGAGTTCTTATCTATTATGGACAACATAGTTGGTGCAAGGATTTCTAAAATATGCGCCTAAACTACTCATGTTACTCAGGATCATTAAATTTTACTTTTTAAGATTTAACCTTAATTCATTAAAAGGAATGATATCCCATTTCACTCCCCCTCTCACCATCATGTGGAATCACCTGGCCGAGCCACATCCTTGTGTTTCCCTCCTCATCTAGATCATCCTTTTTCCATATAAAGTTTTTAGTGTTTCTTGGGGTTTCATGGTTGATCCTTATTGGTGAGGTCCCTGATTCTATCCATCCTCAATTTTCTATAAATATCCCCTCTAATTATCTCCCATATTAGTTTGGTTGAACCATAGTTCAAGGGGTTTAAGAAGATTTTTTTTTATTTTATTATTAGGGTTTTTGATGGGACATTTGGGTTACCTTCTTGCCTGATTCCACAACCACTGCAAGATTCAATGTGTTTCAGATAGGTATGTCTCTCCCACCATCAAATTGTGGTAGGTGTATCTTTAAAATTCCATCTTAATAAATGCTATAAATTTTTTTATTTAAATTTCATTTTTATGGATTTGAAATCCTATTGAATTCCATGGAATGAATGAAATTATTTTTGAATTGACATTAGTGCCTGGAATGGGACTTGGCCACATGAATAGTTCTTGTGAAATATCTCATGTTGATATTAAAATATATTTAATGTATTTTAAAATTCGTTCCCATGGGTTTGAATAGGTGTGGAAACCATTGTTCATTTTAACTAGACTTTTAAAATATTAAAAACATGGAAAAAACATATTTCAAATAATGATTGTTCCAAAAAATGGATTGTTAGATTTCTCAAAAAGGGTTTTAAATATTTTAAAGACATGTTGATGAGTTCTTTATTGAATAAAATGTGTATTCATTTCTTTAAATGTGTGTTTTGAAAAAACCTAGAGGGTGGACCCTCAATTTAAATGTTTTGGATAATTGGGTCGTGTTGTTTCATTAATAGTTTTAAAAATGTAATTTTGATAATATAAATGGGTGTCAGGAAAATATTCTTATAAATGATAAGGATTTTAGTTTTAAAATGTTTGAGTATAATACATTATTGGATTTTCAAATGGGTTTCCAAATGTGGTTTCTAGAAAGGGATATCATTTGGGTTTTCTGAAACCATATTTTAGGGTTTCATGACATTGAGAACCTCATTTAGAAATCGGTGTTTAATTTAAAGAGATTTTGTGAATGGTATGGGTTTCATGTGGAATTTATCTATGTTTTGAAATATTGGTTTTAAAATTGTAATTGAAATTATATTTAAAATGACTTTAATAATTTTACTTGGGGCTTAACATCCTGAGTAGTTTGTTTTAAATGCATATTTGGAACATTTTATGTATTCCAAAAAAATTAATAACCTCATTAGGACCCATTTATTAAATATTCCTACTATGAATTGTGACCCCAAATGGGATGGGTTGTGATTTCATGAATTTTCTGTTTTCTTATGCATAGATATGTTTTTTTAAATACTCCTTGAGAGGGTGTATAAAGTAAGGCATGAGTTTTTTTTAAATAATTTATATCTGACAGACATGATGATTGATTGTGATCTCGTTTGTGTGACTTTTCAATGGGGTTCTAGGGATAAAATGGAATAATCATGTGAGGGAAAATCTATGTGGAGATACTAGGTAGACTAATAATTTTTGACTGACTTCTCCAAGATGGTTTTATAGAAAGGTGTAGTAGTACTTTAGGAAAGAAATATTATTTGATCCCACGGACAAAGGCCTTCTAGGGATGGTTATTTATGGTGTGTTCTATGAGCTTATCGAGGATGAGACAAGTTCATTAATGTTAGTATTGGTACCTTATTTTTAGTTTATTTTATTTATTACTGGATCCTCTAGATGATTTCCAATATGATAGGTCATTCATTGGATATTTCCTGGATATCATTTTTTATTTGGTTATGCTTCTCTTAATTCGTTTGACCATGATAATAAAAACATGATTTAATTTTTGTGGATTTTGTTTTCCTGATTGAATTGTACATATGTGTAACATAGGTATTCCCTTTAATGTGTGTTGGATTAATTTTTAAATGATTATTATTATTTGGTGTTAAATTATTCTTTATAATGTAAATAATGTTTAGTTCTTCTTTAAAAAATTTTATGAAATGGTTTTCCATGAAATTAATTATGAAAATACGAATTTTGTGCATTGTTAAAATAGATAGAAATTTATATTTTTTTAGAGGTTTAAATGCCCCATTTCCCTTGGTTTAAAAGATCAATTTAATATTTTCAATCATCATAATTATTATTTTATAAAAAATATGCTTGTTTGATAATTTTCATGTGGAATATATATTAACATTCATTAATAAATCATGTCATAACCTATATTATAACTTAAATTAGACATCGAAATTTATAAATTGTATTACTAAGAAAAATACATAGTTTAGGTGGGTATGGGTGGCTTGAGTAGTAATTTTGTAATACAGAAATATATTATGTTAGTTACATGTTTTTGGTTTAGTTCCTGTATACTTTTGATAGTGATGATTTGTTGAGGTATGTCTTATTTTTTTGTTTCGTTCATCACAACATCCTTGTAGTCCATTTACTAATTTTTTTTGGACAGTGGGTAGTGATATGACATAATCTCCAATGAAATGGAACATAGAAGAAACATTTTCCATGCATTTTTATTAAATTTAAGGGAGATTATAATTAGGGTAGGTTTTTTAAAAAAAAATACTTTATAGTTTATTTGTACATACGTGATTTGGCACGTATGTCTTCCATAAAAATGGTCCTTGGAAGATTTTCATTAGGTTTATACTTTTATATTTACATTAGTTATTAGTTGAACCCATTCCCATGTGTGTTCCTCTTATTACCATAGAATATTCTTCTATCATTGGGGATTATGAAACACCCTTTGAGCTAGTGTTGGTCTAGTTCAATATCCATTGGATGAAAAATAATTAATGGTTTGTTACACAATTCATGATCCCCTGAAAATAATGGAACAATTATTATCCTTATACATTAGCCTAAACAAACCATGACTATGTTCATGTATCATCCAATACATTGACACAATATTATCCCTAAGAATATAGAACCAAGGGACCTAATAACAAATACATTATGGTGAAATGCATATAATTACAATACAAGGGGCCTTGTATATTATTATATTAAGTAACCTAAACTAATATTCACCTAGTAAATTCAAGATCCAATATACATACTACATGTAATGACTAACCCATCTAAGATTAATCAAGAATATCATAAAACTCATCATGTCATAACTCGTAAAATCATGTTTAAACAAAAAAAATCCCGCTATATTGAGAAACTCTTAACTCTCAAAGGCATAACCCCACACTACAAGAAAACACTCCCCCCAGAATATAATTTTCAATGTTTTATATATCATCAAATCTAGCCAAACTCTTTCCCTAAACATGTAGTCTACTAGAGGACATATTTACAATCCCTCAAGACTTAAGAAAAGGCAAATTAAGAGTTTCAAAAGAAATTAATCCCTTATATTAGATACCTATCAAATGATCATAATACAAGAGAATAAAAACCAAACCAATAATGGAAATATAAATGGATAAAAAAAACCATCATGATACCTTCTGAAAATAGATCTCACTATAATAAAATTGAATCCAATACAATAGAAGGGGAAACAGTAGACTCTCCTAAATCAATCAACACAATGTATTATATATCTCCAAAAAAATTTGATATCAAACAGGATAGGATATTGGGAATACATTCACAAATAATTTTCCTAGTTACATTATTATATGATATTATCTCCCCATAATACATGAACTAATATAATAACACACTAAACAAATACCTTTTCATAAAGGTACTAAATATTAACAAGTCACTCTATGAACATCATTCCATATTCAATGTCCAATTTAACTAAATTAATGGAATGGGATTCACAATTATGGTCCCATAAAATTTGTGACACATAAACACTCTATAAGGACACAGCCTTAAAACATTACATAATCTTGAATGAAATGAATAATTCTCATTTAGGATATTTTCAGGTCTATAGTTTTAGAAAATTAGGACATATCTATTACATCTCAAAAGATTACAAAGTAGACACTTCTACTCAGTTTCCATTTTTTTCCAAAAAATAAAAACTCTAAAAAATAAACATGTCTAGTTCCATGTTTTAGATAGCATGTCTTTCCTTGATCCCATCCTTGACACTATTCATCTTTATGTCTTGTGGAAAACATTTCAAAAACTTGGGATGAGTATAAAAATCTCAGTAAGGGATATAAAAATATGGAAAGAAAACATTAGTCCATGTATACATAAGAATCAATGAAATCCTACATTACACATAAAACATATGCACTTTAACATACCTCATGAAATCATAAGATTTATGAATAACTCATTGAAATTATAATACATAAAGGTAACATGAGGTATTCATAACATTCTTACATAGGGAGTAACCCTCATGGTTACGTTTGGAATACCCATCACAATATATTCCCTAAATCACTTTGGAAAAACCATAGCGTTTAACTCCTTCATGTTACCCAATACATTGGAGAGCTATCACGGGCTCACCCACCCTTAGTTTATCACGGAACCAACCGTCTTCATAAACAATTCCCAAGAACCATAAAATAATCGTATCAAATAAAACATTCTTAAAAGAAACATAACATTACCACATTTCAATCACAAGATATCAATACAACACATTGATATAATAAAAACAATATCAAAACCATTTCCAAAAATTAGTAAAACATGGTATTTATTTTCCATTTAAAAAAAATTTATGGCTTGTACAGGAAGTCAAAACTCAAATAATGGTCACGGCAGTGGAGAAGTCATTGTTGTTGCATACGTAAGGAAAAACATCCCTTTTGTTTTTTAGTAAAATGCTTCATATAAAAAGATTCTTTTTGAATAAAATTAAAAGTCAAAGGGGTTTCTACACCCAATAAAAGAAAGATCTATATAAAACAAAATGTTCTTCAATGATATGAGATTGAGATAAAGTCCCTTACAAAGACGTTATCCTTAGATTAAGAATAAATCAATTATGAAATTATGTTTGAAAAATAAACTACACCCTATATAAATGGATAAATGACAAAAATGAGAATACATGAAAAGAAAGAGAGAGGTAGGATCCCTTACCTCAAGTCCGACTTGTCTTGTTCGTTTCTTTATATTCTTGAATGATAATCATTGTTCAATTTATAATTTCTTAGCTACCTCCATTAAATTTAATTATTCAATTCATATCGCATATTATAATATTATAACAATTAGTTAATTATGTGATTTCATATCATACTTTTTTGTCGATGTTCGGTACATGAGTCAAAAATGAACATGTTTGAAAATAATTGTCCATGAAATTATATGTAAATCCTCTAAAAAATTGAATTAATTATTTAAATATCATATATATCCAGTATATATTCATTTTATACCATTACATAACATTTGAAGATAAAAAAATGAAATGCACCGTTCATGGATATGGTAGGTCGTACGTACGCATGAACGCTACTTTCATTTCTTTGTCATATTAATGGAATTAAAACTAAATGAGAGATATATATATTATTATTACATAATTATATTAATCATTTAGATGTTATATATTTCTTATATAACCATTATATATATGTACTTATAATATTACATAACATTTGGTGTTAGAAATGAAATGCACCGTTCATGGAGACAGTAAGTCGTGCGTACGCATGAACGCTACTTTCATTTCTATTTCATAATTTAATGAAATGAAAACATATTGATACATAGGTATATCATAATTAAAGTATAATATAATATACAATATCATTAACTCTTTCCTTTATATATCCCACATATGGCATTGACGATTAAAATCTCTTTGAGGGGGCGGTAGTCCACACTTCCTAAAATGAAATTATCGTGTTTACCCATTATGGAAACCATAAAGGTATGGCATAAATGAAAAATACAGAAGCAGAAGGAAAAAATAAACATAATATATATCATATATAAATATAGTTACATCTTAATGGCCACCATGATAGGTGTTAAAAGATGATTGAACGATCATCGTTTTGTGAGGTTGTAATTCGCCACCCACAGAAACAGTATATTCGTTAACCATTAGATGGAGGTGTGTGTAGGTTTAGCTCGAATACTTCTCATAAAAACATCCTCGTATATTGAAGATACTATTTTTGTTTAAAAAAAGAAAGAATAAATTGATTTTAGGGGGTTGGAGAAGCAAAATAAAACAAAAGAACATAAGAGAAGATATTACCTTTAAATCGGGTACCTTTTTTTGATTTGAGCAAAAAGGATTCCTTAAAAATACTTCTACCCAGACTGAGGAATCTAGGAGTAATAGATGGATTTGGAGAGAAAATATGATCGGAGTTTTTAAGATCCAAGGGCTTGAGAGGTGTGGGTAAGGGGTAGAGGTGGGGGCCTTTTATATGAGGGAGGAGGGTCACTTTTAGAAAGTCTTGGAAAGACACTTTATTATAAAATGAGTTTCTGATTTTAAAGGTAACACAATGATATATTTAGAGGATAAGGTGATAAGGGTTCGAAATCCACACATACAATAGGTTTTATACAAGTGTAAGTCTTTGATTTTACCTTATCTTTTCATTTTATTTAAATCGTTCATTAATGAGGTAATCACTGCATAATCATGGTGTCATAAATAAATTTATTTATTTAATGTCTAAAAATTATAAAACAAATTTCCATGATATATGAAATCTTTTTAGGTTTCCAATGATTATTTATAGTATAAGAGATCATTTGTGTAGACAAAATTAAAATTTTTTTACTTAGGTGTTACATACTTTGGTTACATTTTCCATTCTTTAAGTAAATATGATAAAAAGTCACTATCAGACTAAAGTGATTCCATGGGGTCCCTAAGATGGAAAAAGGAATCACATGGTCGTCCATGACACAACCAATAGAATTAGGACACATTTTCGGGTTTTTTATTTTATTATGTTATTATTTTATTACCCTTAACTACATGATTACTAATTAATCATGATAATTAAAGATAATTACTATCACTACTATACATAATGTCTAAAAATAAAAGATTCTAAATTACATAATTTTATCCTTCTTATTCAAAATATAGAATCCATTCTAAACAATTCCAAACACAGAAATTTCATAAATTTATTTAAAAATAATTCTAGTTTTCAGAACCAAAGATGGGTTTTTAAGAAGTAAAATATATCAAAATATTGATATGTTTTTACATCTAATTTAAAAGTGAAATTACATCAAATGACCAAAATTGTTTTAAATGATAAAAAAATAATTAAATTACTCCTTAAAACCAATTATAATTACAATATAACTGTATAAATAAATTGGATGAAAATGCAGTTTTGAATTATAATGCAGTATTTTTCACTATTCATTAAAAATGAACATTTGTCAGAAAAATACCAAAAATTCACCCTAAGATATATTTGATATTCCAAATTAATAAATGATATCAATTTTACCAAATTAAAAAAATAGAATTTGAATTATTTAATTTTACAATCAATTCCCACTGTCAAAACAAATTATGTCTTTTTAAGAAACAATTTCTATTAAAAGATTGTCACTTAATTATGTCCAATTTCAAAGTGAAATTAATTTAAATGACCCCAATTAGATTAAATGGTTAAAATATATTTTATATACACTTCAAGACCAATTAAAAATATAATCTAACAATATAAAAAATTAGATTAAAAGGAGGTTTTGAATTAAAATACACCATTTTGCACTAAAAATGATCTTTATCGGAAAATAAAAAAAATTACAAAATGTAAATTTTGATGTCTTGATACTAAAGAAGGATTTTATTTTTTCAAATATAACATATAAAAGTGACAAAAAGTAGATTTAAAAAAGGGTTCACCATCAAAAAAGGCGTTTAATTAGCCTTTTAAAGAATATTAGAATATTTATTCTTAAAATTAGATTCATTTGCATTTTAAGCATCTAACATTTATTGGATAAATGTAAAAATATTTAACAAACATATATAATCACATTTTAGTTAGTTCTGTTCATTCCCATCATTACATACGCTAGGATTTTACTACATTTTATAATAATATAATTATATTATTACTGGGCATAGTATGATTTCAAGGAAACTCATTGTTGCATATTGGGTATGCCATCGAACATAGAATCCCCATTAAAGTATATAAATATTTTATTCCCAAATATTAATAAATATTAAAATTTAATATTATTTATTTACATGGGAGGTTACACACCCACATGGTTCTGATCCATCTGTAGAGGAGTCCCCAATTATTACATGACTCTTTAAACATGCTCTAATAGCACAAAATATCCAATAAATCTAAGATAATTTTTACTACCATGAAAATATCTCCACATCACAAAATGTGGATCTACCTTAAATAGTACATTATATATAATATATAAACTTAAATTCCTCTTCATATGGTCATTATGTTACTTTAGATAATATTGATTTACCTTCATCCACTCAAAAAATTTCATCTCCTTTTCTATCATTCTCTATACCAATTATAGCATGAGAATTGATGGCACACCATCATAAAAAAATTGTACTTTTCAATGTCAACTAAAAAATTCTACCATTGGGTTAACCCTAATAAATGATTCATATGCATTATTATTCCTAAAACCAACTATTTCTTGGTCCACCTCCCACATATCTCTAAAATACATAATTCATGCATGAAAAATATCTTCTATAGTCAGGATGTTATTATTTGTATGGAAATCTTTATATGTAATAAAAGTTTTTCTGAGACAAAATTGAGCATTAAAATTATGATAAGGACAATTACATACTCCTATGGTTAATGAAGTTATAGGTTTAGATAATAACATCTATGGAACTCTATAGAGATGCATAATATCATCTGTATACCACATCACCAAAACATTCATTCGAATCAGCTCCTAGATTACTAAAAATAGATTAAGCTTCATCAACTGATACAAAATCACTTTTTAAAAAATCATATAAACCAAAATTAATGTTAAAAAGGATTAATAATACATAAAAATTTCCTCCCACTTCCAAATTATGAAATAAAATATCTACAGATACTGACGTAAAATGAGAGTTTAGACTTCTCATTTTGGAAGACACCAAAATATGGAAATATATTTTTGACTGATCTCATTATCCTAGACTGCTAAAGATATCTATATAAATCCAAGTACATCTTAGTAACACTAGGATGTAACTCTAAGTATGGGCTATGAAACTGGGGGTGATCCACCAATGGGTAAATCAATACAATTAAGATAATCACTTAGAATAACATTTAATGTAAATCATTTTCTTACCATCTCCTAAGAGAAAACCACGTCCTACACTATCATGAAAATATACTATCTAAGAATCACTAAAATAATACTATTCTACCTGATCAACTATAGCTGATTTCACTCTCTTTTGATAAAGATAATCAATTCTTATGACATCCCAAATATTTAAATTAAATACTTCAAGGTCCTCTATCACTCTCCATTAATCCTCATATGTATGAACGACTTCACCTTGAGATTTAATAATAAACACATCAATAGTTATATACCCATTTCTAGGTTTATAAGAGATCTAAAAGTCATAATCATTAACTAAATTCATCCACCGTCAAACAGGAAAATTAAAATCACACTGGTAGAAAATATATCTTAGGATCTTAATATTTTTAAAGATAAATAGGACTGACTAATAATATATTCTAACCAAAAAATTATAGAACACTCTACTACAATAATATATAAGTAATGTGTAGAACATTTATATTTATTATTTCATAACTATTAATAACAAATTAATATAAATTCCAACTATTACTCAAGAACATAACCCTTGTAAAGGAACAAAAAATCACATAAAATATCAAACATATCCCTATACCCTAAGAAATGAAGAAAAGGTGCACTGTCAAGATTCTCTATTAGATAATCAAGAATATCCTTTCACTGGTCAATGTACATAAAGGGATACTATTTTATATTGGAAATAGTATGAGTATTTTTTTAAATAATTTTCTAGAAAAAATATCTAATAATAGCCTTTGAGAACAAGGAAACTAGGAAAAATCACAACATTATTAGGGGTGAACCATGAAATATCCACCTCAGTCATTAAAGGATACACAATTAATCCTTCTTGAGACACAAAATTACCTAATAAATCAACCTTATAATTAAAAATAATACCCTTATATGTATTCAAAAACATTTAACGATGTCAAAGACCCTTAAAATTATTATATAGGTGCTTTTGTTACTATTCCTAGAATATAGAATAGACATAATGTATTCAATGAACACTACCAGATTAATGTTTATGAGGACATGAAACAATGTGTCCATAAATCTATAGATAATACCATCTAGATTGTTGACACTGAGAATATACACAAAAAACACAATGATTTTATATGGTACCTTAATAATGAATTAAAAATATATTCACCTTTCACAAAATTTGTTGATACCCAAAATGAAAACTCTATTTGTGAAAAATCAAGTTCCCGTTATCTAATGGAATAAATCATCAACACTTTGGAGTGTTTAAAGGTTATTCAAAATCACCTAATTTATGATATGATTATTGCCACATATTCAGGTACAACCATCCTCATTTTTTATGAAAATGACCTAATCAACCAAAGGTGACATACTTGGTTCAACAAAACACCTCTATAGAAGATTTTAAATCAATAAATTTGTCTCCCTAGACATTGAGTGTTCAATAAAAAACAAAGAAATTGAAACTATATAGGATTCGAAAAATAATTTTATCTCAAAAAATATATTATGAGAGGTAGAGTAATAAACGCTTCTAAAAAAATATCATGTTACCCTTTTACAACCCTTAAAAGTACAACTACTAGTACTTCTGTTGAACTCAAAATCAAAATTAAATATTTAATAAAAATATGGTTACCTAGTGGTTTACCCTTGGTTTTATATCAATGAATAATATCACATGTATTTTATTTGATGTTATAATATATTATTTTTTTATATATTTTCAGCTAAAATGGAAGGGAAGGTAAATATATAAGTATTTTATGATTTTGAATGAAACGGAAGATTAAAATTATATATAAAATATATAATTATTTAATAGAATGTTTATTGGAATCAAATATATTATCATTTTTAATCTATCATAGTTTATTAGGTTATTTATTATTAATCATTTACCTTACATTAAAATAATACTTAAACTGATATCATTCACACACCATTTATCGTCTCCTTTATAAAGTGTGACACATCTGTAAATAGGATAAACTAAACCCATCTCTCTATCTTTTTAATTTGTTGGGATAATTATCCAAGTGGGTAAAATTATATTGAATACATTGTTAAATAATTAATCTATGAATAATTAAACTGGTAGTATAATTGAAGTAACATGTCATTGTCCATTAACACATGTATGTATGTAAAACACCTATTATTTCAGCATCCATTTTCCAAACCCAAAATAAATATTAGATAAAGGAATGAGGGGAGACATTGAAATTTGAAGACAGATTAAGAGGGGAGAAAGTAGTAATGTTTCAATTACTCTTCGATATAACTCTCCTCTCTCCCACAATATCCACTTCTCTATCGAATATTTATAACAAAATATTGATGAGTCAGTTTATGAACTCAAGAGTATTCCTTAGTTTCCATTATTTTTTCCACCAAACGTGGGTGTATGTTATTTATGTAATAATAATTATAGAATTAATGGGAATTATATAGTGAGAAAAAATAATGAACAAGAATAATTATTTTTTAAAATTATATAAAAAATGAAAACATTTTTTATTAGATAGATATAGTGAATATCATTCCACTATTTTAAGAAACATAACCCTCCCAAAAATAAAAATAATATTCAAAATAATAGAGTTAAATTTCATACCCATATATATAATTTAATCCCCATCATTATATTAATTTATTCTTGGAATAGTTTTTTTAAACTCTCACCATGTGGTTTGCTTCAATTATACTCTTTTAACAAATTAATACAAAATAACACAAAAGACATTCAATTTTCAAATTTCATAGTTTTTAAAAAGTATTAGTAAAAAAAATTTATCTAAAATTACCTAATATATATTTAAAAAAGATTCCTCCAATCACTCCACCCATGGTGTCTAAAAAATGAGAACAGTATCACTAATGTATGCTTGAAACATTAAGTTCACTTCTCACCCAATCATTAAGGTTCTAAAAAAATAGATTTAATAAAATGATCACACATCCAATTCCAACAAAAAATAATGTAACATACCAATATATTATAGAAAACAAATATTAATTATATTTATAATTATATATATATATATAAATTGAAAAGAAATGATATCAGTTTCAATCCGATTTTACATTATAACAATCTGAATTTATAGAAAACGTAGTAATTCATGATCTATAAATAAAACAATAAATACTTTCATAAAACCATATATATTACTCAAATTATTTTCAAAATATTAGAATAAATATGAAAAAATAAAATGATATATTAGTATTTTATATTTAGTAATGATTTCTAAAATATAGGAAGTTTATATCTCAAACAATAGTATGTTAAATTATATCATCAAAAATTAATTTCTATTATATGCACAAAACATGACATAACCGTAATAATTTTAAGCGGAACCCTTCAAAAAATATAATGAAAAATAGAATAAAAAATAAATTTTTTTATTAAATTTCAATTAAATACATTGAATAATTGAATTAATTGATTAAAAATAATGAAACATATAGTTATTATAATTTTCAAATAACCAATACAATATTGAGAGATGCATTTTTATGTCTTTCAACATTAATTATAATTCTTTGTTTATATATTTAGTTCCAAAATTATGAATCCTCATATGGATATTAAATATTACTTTATGAATCCATATGAATACAATTTTGTAACCTACTTAGATAAACTGAATTTTCACACTTCACTAAAGAGAATATAAATAGATATAGTTATTCTCAAACTTGTAAAGTTCTTATTTTACCATAAGCGTATTAAAATATTTATCTCCAAAAAATGACACCTTAAAAAATAAATTTATCCAAGAGTTATTTGAATGTATTTTTTGGTTTTTAGGCTTTGGTGTATAACAAATTAAAAATAATTATAAATAGAATAGGTTATAACTCATAAATTCAATTTATCAAAATTTCAAGAACTCATATGGAAAAATTCCTCATTCAATTTTTTGTAACATGTTTACCCTATAAATAAATTTTAATAGGTTAATTATTCATTGAAGTATTCAAAATTAATAATTCAATTTCATTCTCCATTTTTCATTTTTCTTTTCTATATGTGTAGATTTTTTATCTACCCCCATTTTTTCCTTTTCTGTTTGTTTTTTGCATATTCCTTTTTTTCAAGTAGAATAGGTTGATTCATTGGATATACTGATTACTTTATCTCATGCACATTTTCCATTTTAAATACCTAGAAGTTCTCATCTATCTACACATTCATCATAGTGAATTGAAAATACTCCCAAATAAAACATGAAATAACCTTCCCCTAAACATAAGGATTAAATAATTTTGTAAAATATTTTGAGTTAGTGGTTGGATAGAATAAACTATGAATGTAATATGGATAAGAATATATAGGGAATTAATTGTGTTCTATAGGATTAAAATGGTTTTATGTAAAAGGGTGTCCTAAGGTAAATGTGGAATAATCCAAAATAATGGATTGATCTTATTTGAAAAATTTCATAAACTCTCAAAATCATTGAAAACAAAAAGATACAAGTTCATTTTTATCCATTAAATCTACTATCTCTATCAAGAAAAGTAAGGGAATGAGAAAAAATATATGTCCAAATATGGATTAGAATCCGATTAGTATAAGGAAATTTATCTATTTTAGTATCTAAGAGGTTTTAATTTTTTTCTCTAATTAAATATCATGAAAATTAACTGAAATAAAAATTAGTTAATATATGACATATCTAAAATCAATTGAATTTTGAGTTTTAATAATATAATCTAGTTACTCACAAGTTATAAGGTTCATTAAAATACTACAAATTATTCAATTCATCATTATCAAAGTTTTAAAAAAAATAAAAAACACTAATTAGATCATTTAAAAATATAATAACCAGTGAATAGTTGTTTAGTATTTTAAAAAAATCACAATAAAAAGACATAAAATGATTATATAAATGATACAATTGAACATTTCAGTTCCCCCCCTCCCCCACCCTCCCCTGCACCAAAATTTAACATTATCGTCATTGAAATTAAGATGGATGGTACTTTTTTATAGAAGAATATTTTTCACGATTTTGAATGGGTGATCATAATTAAAACAACGTAGATATTAATATTAGTTTTCAGTTATAAATATTTAAATGATGTCTGATAACTTTATATTTTCCATAAGATATCTTTAATTGTTTTATTAAACTATATTGTAATTGTTCTCCTTTAAAAAATGATATTATAATTTTCGGTATAGTAAAACAAATATAAATAAAAATAAAATTAGAATGATAATAATAACGAAAAGACATTTAGTAAACCTTAGTTGTAGTCATGTAGTGATAAATTATTTTATTAGATAATATTGTGATTTTTACTAATATAATGGAGCACATAAAGTATATGGTAGTAACCATTATATTTAGTTCTTTACTTAATCCATATAATGATTCTTCTTAAACATCCCTTATTGAAACGACAATGTATCAAACTCCCCATTAATGTTCACTTTATAAGTGATGCATGGTGAAAAGATGTCTATGTCTTCAGCATGATCTTTCTGACCTCCATCATAATAACACCCTATAATTTATAAAGAGATTATTTTAATGGTACACTCTATATGTTTATTAACCTCGTCGAATATCACTAAACACTCTTTGTATTCTTTTATTATTATCCATACATTCTATAAAACATTAGTATTGCTTCTATAATTATATATAATGTTAGTGATATATTCACTCTATTTCAAATAAATTAAAATTAAATTAGATCTAATAACAATTTAATCCTCAAATTAAAATAGTCAAAAGTACATTTTAGTCTTGTTATGAAACTAGAAAAAAAATTTATTGGAGTAAAAAATGGATCCCATCAAATTCATCACAACATTCCACCACTAGTGTGGTCTCTTTTTTATAGTTATTTGTGTCCAAAAAGTAATAAATACCTGAAGAAAATATTATGAATATATATTCTAATAAAATATAGGATTAATTGGTTGAAATTCCATATGAATCATTTAATGGATATGGTTTCTCATAGCATATTTATTACTTCATGAAGTAGCGTAATTAATTCATCGTTAATTTCTTCCCTCATGAATCCCAATTCAATCCAATAATGATACTTTGGTTGTGGTGGTGAATCATTTTTGGGCCCACCATGAGGAACAATAATTTATGATGGAGAAGTGTTGAGTTTTGGATTACCACACTTAACATGGATGTCATATGCAGCATTAAGGATGTGTTTTTAGACATATTTTGTAGTGTTATTTGGATTATCCTTGTAATATACTACCTGTGAAGTTATTAAATGGAAGAATCAACTACATATAATGACCTATTAATATCATATAACATATGTGAAAATATACTGGGAGGATAATAAGAGAATATTAAAGAAATCATTGTGAATTTTGTGAAACATATATGATAAAATGGAGTCCATCAATGGGGATACATCAAATAAAACCTTTATAGGTAATATCATGTTCCCTAAAAATTACCTCTATGAAGCACCCCTATGAAGAACCTCTAGGAAAAACCAATCCTTCAAATGGATCCTATATAAAGAAACCACATGGTCATATTTAGTGGAGGTTACCTTGCATAAACCCCTTCATGAGTTGATCAAAAATAATAACCATCACGAGCCACACCCACATTACATACCACATACCCTTATGTGAACTACATGCCTTTAGAGGAACCCATCATCCACTCCATTTTGACCCTAACTCAAGTGGAATTTGTATCCCCCATGGACACATTCTTCTGAAATCAAGTAATGGTAAAGTGGACCTACGTTATCTAACATAATTAAACAAAGTATCCCTCCAAGGTTATTCTAATACAAATGAACTCGATGGAGTCCATTCATGAATGTCAAAACCCTGAGACATCTAGATAAATACCACTTCCAAAATAACCTGGTAAACATGATCAAGTAATTTATTACAGCATAATTCCCTCCTTTTATCCTGTAATCACATTAAAATAGAGTCTTAGGGATTATCTTCACCAATAGGTATATCCCTCCATGGAATCAAAATTGTTGATTCATATTATAATGAGGGTCACAATCATGATAATAATGGGGAACACCTTTCTCAACATGTTCATCTTGGATCCCAATTACAATTAGTGACCCATTTAATAATGGGTTTCATTCCATGGTGTAATCCCTAAACATGTTCTATTTGATGATTTCATCACCAAGAGACATGAATAAGCTATGAAATCCCATTTTATGTAAAATAAAATCATTTTTGTGTTTCAATGATGCTCTTCTGATTCTTGAACATCACACTAATGGGCCTCATAATAGGTGTAGGCACCAACTCATCCTTCCTTTGCCTATGTCACCAATAAGATTAGGAATAAGGTAATAACCAATCTTTAATCCCTAAATCATATTCATAGACATATAAACTCTATATTATCTCTATCCATAGGGTTATATTACTTAATATGTAATTACTTAGTAATCTGAAATGCATAATCCCCATTACATATTTTATTGTAACATGTTTTACAACATATATATCATTACCATGTGACGTCATAATACATGGTATAGTCCCACCAAATGACCCTAAATTATGTTCATATAACTAAATATGACTTGATTTCTTATCTAATAGAACGCAAAGTACATCTCTCTATGATTGAAACCCAATATCCAAAAAAAACTAATCTCTTTATTAGACCATAATCATGTTGGAATCATGTCCCCATCCATAGGTATATAACCCAAATTGATAATTAACTTATCATTGTTATCCTAACTATATTCACAAGAAAACACCCTCACTAGACTATATTCTTGATCAGGTAGTCGTATCATACTCGGTGGTCCATATTCCCACTAGCCAATCTAAGTGCATATTTTATAGGGCCGTATTATTTATATGTAAACTAATCCTCATTGGTAATATTATATATTAGACTATATAAAATGGAAAGATTAAGTGAATGCCACATAAAAACCATTCCTCTATTCCATTCATTATGTATCCAATCATTCATGTATCTTAAAATATAAAAGGTGCCATTACAGTCCTTGTCACATGATGTTAAATGGAACATTGTGTCTTATAATGTGACACTGAGCAATGAGGATTTTGATTCCCTATAAAAATACATAAAGTAATACAATCATATGGGAATTATCTTACACCCATATACACCATTTTCCTCCCTGGATAATAATAAACATCAGTATTCCCATCTATATGGCCTCAAACTATAGTTCATATTAAATTATGAACCATTAAGTAATAAAAACATGATATAGAACCTTTAATACATACATATAGTAACATTTATAGAAAAGATATTATTAATATAGATGTTCTTGTTGATAGGAAACCTCTCTAATGTGATAAAGACGCATGTAAATGATTTATGTCACTCCACCACTAGTTTTAGGGTAACAATTATGGTAAAGTAATTTGAAAATGATTCATGAAATATATTTTAAATCTATAAGATATTACCCGATGAGGAAAAAATTTCCAAAAAAAGGTATGTATGATCCTGGTCCCTTTTACCATGAACAATACATGTTATAAGGTGTTGTTATAAGAGTGTGATAGACCACCTACCATTGAAAATAAGGTAGATTCCAACTCAAAATATTTCAATGGAGTCAAATTGAAATTTTATGTTCAAAATAGAAATGTTAAACTACTACGAATTATTCATCTATTTATAGAGAATCACACTTAAAAATCAGGGAATTTTCTTTATTTGATTCTTAAACTAAAGGAATGGGGAATATTATTTGAATATTTTAATTTTTAAATAGATCAATCAAACATTATCTTACTTTGATGATGAATTACATTTTATTATTATTTATGTTTACTAATACTTGAAGTATATTCAATGTAATATCCCCTCTAATCCAAACTAAGAAAATCATATAGATAACATATATAATACAGATCCACTTCCTATTTTGTTGGCCAATCAATATTGAGGTTTTTATCTCCATAAAAACACCATCAACGATAGTTAATTAATGAATTTTTGTGGTTTTACAACCTCAATCATACCATCGCCACATGGAAAGAGGCATGAGAGAGCCTCTATGTCATTAATCCCAATACATCACTTGACGAGAAGAGGATGACCAGGATAATGAATTTGGTACATATTGCCATATAAAACTATTTCTGGTTCCACTCTACATAATTTTACACTGAGTTCCTCCCATACATTTTGGAGATGGAAAATTAGGTTGTTCACAAACCCACCCTAGCTCAAAAGTTTCCAGAAATGTTTAATGTTATATGCTACTACAACCAACACCATGAGGCCTCATATCCTAAAGAGTATATATGCTAAGCTACCAAGGGCATCCCAACATTAGACACATAGACTCAAGAACCTAAAATGAATTCCCTCCGTACAAAAACAACCTACAAATATCGAGAACAACCAAATACCCCTATTCCTTATGAATAGGATAATCAGTATACTCGAATGATGATGGTCGAGAATGATCACACGCCTGGTTATTCTATATAAATATTCCATTATATTGAAGTTGTATATTGAGGAGTAAGTAACTATTTCACAGAATCCACTCGAGGGTAGCTATATATTCCCTTCCTCACATATGAAAATTGTTAGTATATTGTAACGGTGAAAGAAGGATCAAAGTGGATTAATGTACCCACTATCACCATGAAATGGGTTGATATCTCCATTAAAACTATAAATTACTAAGGGAATATCCTATTAGAAATTGAGTAGCATGATCATATCCATACCCATTCCTTATAGAGTTACCAGCATATCCAGGTAGTAGTAATGGGAGACCACAATTTTCGTAATTCAATAACAAATATGACAAAGGCTAATACACCTTCGCTGACCATCAGGGAAGCTCATCATCATATAATGGGATATACCAATGATTGGGATCATTTTCCCACTATCGTTCAAGAGGATAATTGATATATTCTAGTAACGAATGAGTAAGATTTATATTATATCCCCATTCAAAAAGTATCTAGTTAGAATACTTTGGAAGCCAAATCAAGGAAGGATCATATCCCTTCTAATATCATAGTAGTTAATTATTAGATTATCTAAATCACTATATATTGTGGTTATATCATTTATTCTATAAGATAGGACTGTTAGAAAACTATGAAAATAACATAAGTGAAGTCCAATTTCCCTACCCATGCATATGGAGTTCATAATGATATCTAGA
Source organism: Viscum album (assembly GCA_963277665.1). NCBI lineage: Eukaryota > Viridiplantae > Streptophyta > Magnoliopsida > Santalales > Viscaceae > Viscum > Viscum album. Next base: position 1,728,942,398 of record OY728157.1, read on the forward strand.
TAGTATTCTCAAAAGAGTATGATCGTATTCTCAACCACATCTAGGAGGTCTGTAGTTATATCCAGAATGTAAAAAAAGAATATCAATGTCATTATATCACTATTCCTTCAAATATTTTAAACACATACCAAAATATCCCTAATAAACTCAAAAAACACATCACAATATTTCAATGATAAGAAATTTGTCACCTGGGAGATTACAAACACATGAGGGTAATCGCCTGTATTGTTTAAAACCCATTAAATCTATGTTCCCGGACCTATTCTCCTAGTTCATATAATCAAGATGATAATGTCAATGAAAATATAAAAATATATATAGAAGGAACATATTCCATCCCCAATTACTAATAATGTTCATGGTTCCCTCTAAAATGTTTTTATGGCAGCCTTCGAATATACTAGTCTATCCTCATAAAGAGATGTAATTTCATATCACAGAGTTCATCCTCATGAACCATTATTAGAAAATTTAGGTTATCCATTATTAATATCTATAGTGTTCATTAATGTGGTTACATAATGATCATTCATTGGAACCCTTTGTGTGATGAGATCTTTGTAGGTTCTCTTACAGTTTGATGATCAATCAGAAATAAGTGTCACTCTAACTCAAGGCTCTTTAAAATATTCCCTATTACTAATAATCATATCATTGATCTATTCTTTACACACCAAACCCATAATCATAAATGGGAAATATCCCCTCACAAATAATGGAATATTTGAGGCGACAACCATCTTCTTTTCCAGTGTTAGATTTTCTATTCTTCAATATAGTGTAGTGATAGAGATATCAGATAAACCCACTCCACTCTATATGGATGTTGGGAAATGACCACTATATTGAAACCAAGTAGAGAAATACCTTTGAAAATGTTATGAGAATAACATGGCAATGTGGAATGAACTCGTCAAAGTTAATGTATCAGTTATGTTACGACCTATATCAACCCCTCAATATGGTATTCTAGAAAAAATGAATGGCGAATGCACATATTATCTATGTATGAACTTATTAATAAATCTTAATCATCACAAAAAAAATTGTATTATGGGAAGTAATCCCATCATATCAAGGTAGTTATTGGGCTTTTACACTAAATTGGTTTGGAGTATCTTCTAGCTTCATGGCATCCAATGTCTAGTAAATAATGTGGGGATATCCTTTAGGCATTCCTTGGTAGATTAAAGTCTCCATGAAAGCAAATAATTAGTACCCCTTCAATGTATATATAATATGTTCCTATGAATACATAGCACAATATTTTTCTCCACTCTATAGTTAATAGAGCGAAAAATAATATGACATCATGAAATTTTGTTTCCCTATTACAAGTCCTAAGATATATATATACATTATATATTCTCTATTTAATAGGTTCTAATAATTTCTACTACTCATAAATACAATGCATGGTGAGAGTGTGAAATTGATAAGCTCCTTATTAAAGACACCAAAATGGTTGAATAGGAGTCTCAAATGTGGAAGAATAAACTTATATCTATACTGGTAACCAACATATAAAGTATTTTACACATGTAATAAGTTTTTCCTCTAGATCAAGCATAGATAAAAACTAATAAAATTAAAAGGATGGTTATGATTTCCACTACAGGCATAGTGCATGATTTGTAACACCGTATGTTTTTATGAATTTTTTTAGAAAAAAATAAAAAATAAATTATGGATTATATTGAATTTTACACCAATTAAATATATCATTATTTGAAATATTTTGTTAATATTATGCTACATGAAACATTGATTTTATCTTTTAGTACATTCAATATAGAGTTTGGCTTTTGTTACACACAATTCCAAGATTAGATTATGTTACAAGAAACACAGAGCATAACTTGCATCATACGAAACACTATTTTTATACTACATGTGACATATTATTAAAATATTATTATATTCATCACCAAGATATTTAAATGGAGGGTGTGAAAATGATTAACTAAGTCATTATAATATGGTTAACACATGTTTATACAATGAATACATTGGTAAAAAACTAATTATAAATTAATATATTATATATTAAATATAATATTTATAATTCATATTATGTGTTCTCTAGACAATATATATGAATAAATCTAATTTCATTCATAAAAGATGTATTTTTTTCTAAAGGGATGTTTTATCACCTTTTAATTGTGCACACATTTTAAATCTAATTTTTTAAACTTTCAAAAATTCAATATGAAAGAACAAAAATAATTTTTGAAATTAGAATATCAAAATAATATTAGGGTGATTTTTAGGTATTTTTTTGAGATCTTTAATTTTTTATGAATAGTAAAAAATACTGAATTTTAACTAAAACCTACCCTTCATATAAATTATTTATATAGTTAAATTATATTTTATGTTTATTCAAATTATAATTAATACAATAATAAATAAATAAATCCAATTTAGATAATTAAAATAAATATCACGTTGAAATGGGATTTAGAAACATTTAATACTCTTGAACTACTTCTCTTTAATAAACTTCTTTATTATTGTGTTTGTAGAATTAAATTTAAATTAAAATTTGATACTTTTTTCAGAAGAAATTGAAAAAACGGACTACATATATAGAATAATAATTATTTTTAATGTTTAATAGGACAACATAACTTTATTCCAAAGTGATTAGTGAATGCAATTAAAATTAATCACAGTTATTAAGATAATTATATGTTAAAAGCTTAAAATTAAGATGCTAAATAACATCGAAAATTTTCCAACCCCCATTTTATGGCCATATTTCGACCTTATATAAATTCTATTATAAAAATTGGTTCATTATTGGATACTTTTTTTGGGTAAATGTTTGGGTTCACCAGACGTTATTTTAAAAAATACCATGTGTGCCCTCTCCGCCCCATAAAAAATGAAACCACCTCTCGTACTATTTTTAAAACATAAAATATAATTTGGTCATCTAATCCCTTCCAAAATCACTTCTCCACATTCCTTACCTATACCTAAAATTCATATTTGGGTTGAAATCCAATCATGGAATTCATTTTCTAAAAATCCCAAAGAGGTACCCAAAGAAGTTGGGGATTTAATGTGTAAGAAGGAAGTCAACAATAATGGTAAGGGAGTGTCATATAACATTTTTACATCCATGAAACACATTTCATATTTACCACATAATTATTTTATGTTGTGTATATAAATCCCATGAATTTATTTCATAATGATTCTAATTTACATTATATCTATTTAAATATCCATTTTATGATATCTATTTCATGGGGTTTATGATTCAAAAGTTACCAAATAATTAAGATATTTTTGGCTCAATTTACTTTCTTTGAGACATATGTTTTGTTATGCATCTATCATTTTTCATCCGGTGTATATACACCCACTTTTATAAGTAATATCATGAATTTATTCATCATTTTGATATTTTAGGTTTTATTTTTTTTCATTCCTTCATGTCGTTTAGGATTTAAGGTTATTAAAGTGGTAAGAGTGTTATGTTACAATCACATTGTCTATCCGGATTGTATATACCCAAGTCTCCAATATTGAAATATCATGAAAAAAATATCAATAACTCTCACTAATTTTAAACTACATTGGTTATTCATGATATCTTCATTTAATTGTATCATTTATATACTCTCTGGTACATAATATTATTACGAAAATGTTTTTAAGAAAATCTAACTATATTTATCGATTTAGTTGGAAATTTTTTTATTCCAATACAATATTTTCTAAAAAAATTAAAAAAGTATATGATTTTTAATGATATTTTCATCTCATTTTCACAAAATATTATTTTTAAAATTATTTATTTTGTTAATATTATTTTAAATGATTTTAAAGTCTTCTTTTAAACATTTTGAATGTTATTTTCAAAGAAAAAATTTTACAAAATGTTTTATTTTCAAAAATATTTTTTCAAAGAAGAGATTATATTTTCCTCCAAAAAATTTCTGAATGATTCTTTCAAAATTATTTTCCATAAAATTTAACATATATCGATGTTACCTATAGATTACATGGGATATGATCAATGGATACCATTCATATCCATTCTCTGAATGGTTTATCCCTTGATGGAATTATTTTTAGGGAGCCCATTACTTCCAAGAATTAACCATGTAGAAAAGATATTTACATGAAACCCATTTCTATTACATGGGACAGTCAATATATGAAATAATAATTAATAGTTATAATTTTTTATGATTTTATGCAAGCTATTTGTTCTTTATTCATATTGTGGTTCTTTGACATTTCTAGTACTATGGATTATCCTAGATAGCATCAGGAAAGCTTATTACAACTTATACGATGTGGCGTCCAAGAATGCATCGGGTATGCCCATTGTAGCTCATTTGATGGGGTGGCCTTTATAGATGATATGGGTGTTCCCAGATGTAGTTTCAATTAATTGTGTAACGATACATTCTATATAATCTCGGAGGGTACATGAGTATTTAGCCCAAGCCCAAAGACGAGGGTACATAGGTGTTTTCCCCTGGACCAAAGAAGAGGGTTCATGGGTTTTTAGCCCAGGCCCAAATATGATGATCCATGGGTGTTTAACCCAAAACCAAAGATGAGGGTACTCTATGGCTTTACATAATCCCAGAGATGAGTGAATATTGGTTTTTATCCCAATCCAATAATGAGGGTGCACAGTTGGTCATCTCAAGCCCGAAATGGAGGGTGCATGTGTGGTTTTCTCGTGCTAAAAAATGAGGGTGGATGGGATGTTAGTCAAATAAAAAAAATGAGGGTGCACTGGTGGTTAGACCAAGACCAAATTAGTTACAATTGTGTCCAGACAAATACTAACTTGTTATGAAACTATTGGTGGGTATCCTAGACATAATATTTTATATGCTTATATATATTCCAAAACAACCATATTTTATTACCTAATTGACCATTTTCTTTAACTTACTTATGAATGATGTCTTATGAACTGATTATCTATTTTAAATGACTCATTATTATGATAATTGATAAGAAGGGTATGGGTTTCAAATGTTTTCCTTATTTTCTCATAGCCTAATGGTTATGTTTTTCATACATATCTCCCTTATTTTCCCTTACTAAGAAACTAATCTCACCCTTTCTTATACTTCCTTCCCATAGTTTATAAGGATATGTAGTATTTATGATATGAAAAACATGGGTGATAGTTATAATGAATATAGTTGGAGATTATGTATCTTACATTTGAACTACTCTTTGTGTCTAGAAGTTTCCGAAGTCACTAAACTATTATGGTTCTCATCATGAAGTTATATAATGAAATATATATTCCAAAGAAATATGTAATATCTATGTATGAAAAAATGGTTCCTTATAGTTATTATCCTATCAATTGTTTATCTAATCTTTTTAAACATTGTTGAGAAATCATTAGTGACGTCCAAATTGATATTTATGAGCATATGTCAAGTGATGTCTCTAAGTATAATTGTAAGAATGAGTTAAGGTATAAGAAAATATTCTGAAAATTTTGTATGGGATAAAGTGAGTGATTTTTTTAAAATAAATCCATGTCTAGATAATACAATTGGATTTGCTTCTAGCACAAATGTTCCTAGGGGAATTCCCCTCAATAACATGGTTTTGAGAAATACTTGATCTTGAACTGGTTCAAGACAATAGGACGTTCTTCACACCAGGTTTGACACTCTCAGGGGATATGATTTGTGAATTTAAGGACTGTTTATAAACTATTATGAAGTTTATAAATATTATATGACTATTACTATACATGGATAAACCTAAGTTCTCGTAGATTAGAGAAAAATCCATCATGACATAGACATATTATAAGTGATTTATGATTATTATGTGGTGACCCTTAATGAGTGGTGTTGATCACACTGTGTTTCAAGATTTAGTCAATGGATGTAACCATAACGAACAATGTTATGGAATAGTTACAGGGGAAAAGAAATGATTTTCCTCCTGAGAAATTGAACTATATGGGAAATGAAATGAAAACCATCATCGATATACTCACATAAAATTCCCATTATAGGAATCATGTTGAAAATATATAAAAGTAAACGAGGGAATAATGTGTCATTGATTCTTAAATGAAGTTGTGACCACATTATTTCAGTGTATACATTGATCCATTAGTTTCTATGAAATGTATCAATACCACATAAATTTTATTTTTCATTCTCCAGTGTTCGAATCATGAGAATGTTACTTTGGAAATATACTGTATGTAAGGTGAGGAAGATCAATGGTGGAATCTTATCATGAATATGATGATAAATGTTAAAAATAACTCCATAGACTGAGAAGATTTAAATGACTTGTTTTTCTATAAGTACATTCCTATTATTCTTTATATGATGATAGATATAGAATTCATAGATATTATCTGTAAGTATGATGATTATATTAGTTCCAATGAAGAATATTTTACCAAATGCATGAGGTACTCTAATAGTATTATTGTTCAACATAATAGTATAATTTATAGATTCTTTAGTGGATTAAAACAAAATATCTAAAGGGTGTTATACATAAGGGATATAAAATGCTATTAAGAGATTGCTTTATTTCCAATCAAAGTAAGAATGGACATTGGTTTTTAATATCAGTATCATTTTTTTGATATGATGGGAAAATGGAATTAAAAGGAAATTTTAAGAACCATGGGGAAAAGAATATGATCGTTTCTTTATTCTCATTGTCTAGGAAGAAATGTAATGTCTCAGATTATTCTGTGTATTATTTTTAAATAATATTTGGAATTATTCTAAGATCGGGCGCGAAGACGACACATCATTCTGAGGTCTAGTAAGCCTGGAATGGTGGTTAGAAATTTTTTATGTTAAACGAGTCCGCACTTGTGTGCGGTTGTGGCAGTTTCCAAACGGATGCTCAAATAAAAAATATAAGGGCACCATTACATCCGGGATGAAGACTTTACTTAAGAATGAGCCTAACCTCGACCAGAACGGGTCGAGGGAAGAAGTTAATTTTCGGACATTATTAGTAAAATGAAAATAAAATAAACTGTGAAATGTTTATTTTATTTTATTTTATGGAAACATCTGTTGCAGCACAGCGATGGGACATCTGTTTCCTTTTTAATGATGTATCATAATGACTCAAGAATGGAAAGATGGAGTCATTAATACCGCAACGTATCTTAAATTCCAATAATGTTTCCCTTTTTAATGGGTTAATCGATTGGGGTTCGTTGATGAAAATTTGGGAGAAATCACTGGTTGATCTGCAGAGCGCTGTAGCGAACCCTAAATGGACAACGACGATAGATCAGAGTTGAGAAATGTTGCACGAACAATGTTGAATGTTCTCGAAAATTGAGGTAGCGTGAAACCTTCATTAGTGATCGATCCCAGCTAAGGTAGGGGTTTGTTATTTGAATTCTTTTCCCTGTTTTTGATTTTAATTGACGAACATGGATCAACAACGAACAATTTTATCTACGGATTCATCCGTTCTTGCGGGAGGATTTTATCAGGATGATTCGGGGAATTGATCCACATTGTTTTGTTATTTTTGATTCTAGCTCTGTTTAAGCCTACTAATGGTAGTGGATCGATGCTGTGACGAATGACGACGGGCGTTCATTCCTCACTTTGTTTATTGGATTTCTCCCCCTTTCTTTTCTCGCACGTTCTTCATGTTCCTCAAGGGGTGACAAAAATTGGATTTTGGCAAATCTGTTATGCGATGAAATGATCCCAAATTGAAGGTTCGACACTGCAACAACCTTTCATAGGTGCGGCTACGATGGAAGATGATGAATCAGACCGGATCCGAAAACGGCGTTCTTTGAGATTTCTTCTCACAGGAAGATCAAATCATGTTTTTAGAGCTGATCGGAGGTCCAAAAACATCGTGTGCAGCTTCGTGGTGTCGGGGCGACCAAAACCTGGATGTTTCGTGCCGATCAGACGGTCATATCGACGAACAGATCATCACTAGAGGTGCGAAGGTGGAAGTCCGTGTTTCTAGAAATTTCCAGAATACACAGCGTGTACTTCCAAAGAACACGCCATGTAGTACTGGAAACAGCTAGGGTTTCAGGGGTTAGAGAGGAATCACAGAACGTGTGAACCTGGTCACACGGCATGTTGGACTTTCCTCAAAGCTCTTTGTGAATTTTGGGAAGTACATGGACATTGGATGATCTACGCGGCTTCAGAACACAGTGTGTAAAACACAACAGAAGCAGTTACGCGGGACTCAGCTTGTGTCCCCAGGATACACGTACCCGAGTTAGAGTACACGGGTTGATAACCGTGTACGGGCACAAGGCCATCATACATGGGGCCAACCCCAGTCACTCGGACAGGGAGTGTACATCGTACTACATGTCGTGTACTCAGTTTTTCTACACGACTAGCCTACGACATGGGCCATTATACACAGGCAGTACCCAGGGTCAGAAAACAAGGAGTGTAACATTATACATGCCTTGTACATTTTGTAAAATTTCATGGTACTCTTGTTCACCATATTTTGGACGTCTTTCATTTCGGATAGTGCCACTTCTTCTCATTCCCCTAAAGGACAGGCATCATTTCCTCACACAAAAGTATGATAGATCCAGCAGGATGTTCTGTGATAGAGTTAGTCATCCATATGAGAGACCCAGATCGAGGACCTCTATCGATTCTTGAACCTAGGTAGAGTCAAGCATCGACGTGACCATCTCTACCGGGCATTGATCCTCTACCCAGCTAGTGTATCACCTAACTGGTGAATCCGGATGAGTTGTGGTATCCACCATGGCTATGGTAGTGATCCTCATCTGTCTGTCGTGATCTTTCACACTCAAGAGTGTGTCTCCCATAATAGGTGCTTCTATATATTGTAAATATTCCAAATCAAGATTGTGTCTCCCATAATGAGTGTGAATACATCTCATGACGGTTCCCAACGAACGGTACTTCTCGGACGGACGTCATCAGATCTGTTTGACTCGTGGGGTGTGTTCTCCCGGGACGAGTGCTTCACAGAATCTTCGAACTAAAACCATAACAGGGGTATGGGGTTGTGCGACTTGTCTCTAGACTATGGGTTTGGGTTTCTTGTATATCTGGTTTTTTTATATGTTTGGTAGACATATATTGTGCATAACTGACTGTACCTTAACTTTCGGTACTATTTTGTGGTTTTTGGGTTCCTCTACTGAGTACTGTTATACTCACCATTGCACGGGATTTTCCCACACGTCTGGTGTCTTTTGCAGACGAGCATCCTGTTGATAGAGTCCAGGTTGGACCCATATAGGACTAAGCTTTCTGAGTTCCCTACAGGAAGAGACATTCCTACGACTACGAGAATCAATCCTAGTACCCTTTGTTTTTACAGGTTGGACTTTCAAGTTTTTAGACTCTTGTTCTTAGTGGACTCGTATTCTGGCCAAGTTTAGTTTTTTTAGTACTCTACCTTTCGTCATAATCTGTTGGTTGGGTTTAGTTGTATGCATGCATTTTTTTCCTAGTGGTTCTTACATTTCCGCATTGTGGGCTTGGGGATGTGTGCGTGTGTACAGGTACATAGGCAATGCCTCCCATGTTAGTAATATTCCTACTCAGTGCTAGTCACCAGCCCCTGGACTATTAGAGGCTGGCTTTGGGAGTCACGGCATGGGCCCCACTAGGACGGGTCATGACAGAGTGGTATCAAAGTTTTCGGTTCTACCTTAGGACCAAGAGTCTGCGAGTTTGGTTTGGAGCAACAGTGTTGAGTGTTTCGTGTTTGGCGTTCAGGACAAAGACTCTAGTGTTGGTGTGGCAGCCGATGTATCCATACACTAGGACTCTGATAACCTTCTTTTCGACTCGGTACATGAAAACATGGGTTTCAGGGGAATAAAAGGTACATGCATCATATAGAAATGGTTTGTGTTTTCCATGTCCTTTGTTTCAGCTATCCAGATATACTCTTTGACCATGGTATATCTTGTTTCATTATAGGATTCCTCCATGATGCATACCTGCTAGGATTTAGCACCATGATCATGATGATGACCCCCTCAGTGACTAGGCTTAGATACAGGGACCAGTTCCCCATGCATTGCCACCAGGTGGTGCCCCAGTTATGCCACCACAAGTGGAGAATCCAGTTGTACCTACAGTACCGACCGGTGAGGAGCATAGGATTAGAACGGTCCATGTGTTCCAGAGGCAGAGAACAGAATAGGCAGACACGCCAGGCGGAGGACATGGAAGAGGACTAGGGAGAGCTGCAGGTGGTGGCAGACGCTTTGATTTACTTCCACCACCACCCCCAGGAGGTCCGCACCAGGCACTGGGAGCTAGGGGACAGGGGCGGAGATAACTGCATGCAGTCGAGGCATATGACCCAAGGACTCTAGGGTTGATTTAAGGTATGATCTGTCTCTTATCTACCTAAGCTACCATGCTTATATACACAGGTTCCATTCATTCCTTCATAGCCACATGTCTAGCACGAAACCTTGAGATTTTGGTAGAACCATTGACTCGATCCTTACGTTTGGAGAAACCTATAGGAGGAGACTCGATGATCACGTACCTTTGGAGACAGTGTGATCCTACCCTTGGAGGTGATAGTTTTGGTTGTAACCTCTTGGTGGTAGCGTCGAGGCCTTACGACGTCATTCTTGGTATTGATTTGATATCTTCAGTCCATGCCTGGATTGACTATTTTAGGTGAAGTGTGTGGTGTGTCCGCTGTGATGGAATGAGTTTTCCTTTGTCGGATAGAAGCAAACCTAGGCATCACAGAATGGGCTTATGCAAAGGAGGGTGCAATTAATCTCTCGTGAGTTGGATAGCCTTGCCCTCGGAGCAGTGGATGTTGTGAGCTCTCATTTCCCAGTAGTAGTGGAGGAGTATGAAGACGTCTTTCCTGAAGATGTTACATGATTACCTCCCTACTGGGAGATCGACTTTGGCATCGACTTACACCCCGAGACGGCACCAATTTCCTCATCAGCATATCGGATGGCTCCTGTAGAGCTTCGTGAGCGGAGGGTGCAGTTAGAGGATTTGCAGAGCAAGGGTCTCGTGGGACCCATCGTCTCACCCTAGGTGGCCCCAGTCTTGTTTTCCAAGATGGCAGATGGGAGTCTGATGTTGTGTGTGGATTACCAGCACCTAAACCAGGTGATGATGAAGAACAAGTATCCACTACCAAGAATCGATGACCTCTTTGATCAACTGAGAGGGGAACAGTGATTCTCGAAGTTTGACCTTCGATCAGGCTATCACCAGCTACGAGTGCGAGATGAGGATATACTGAAGAATTATTTCAGATGCCACTATGGTCACTATGATTACTTGGTGATGCTATTTGGTGTGACGAACTCCCCTGCAGTGTTCATGGGACTGATGAACAGGATCTTCCAGCCATACATGGACCGGTTTGTAGTTGTCTTCAACGATGACATCCTTTTGTACTCGGATTCAGAGGAGTAGCACACGGGACACTTGCGGATGGTTCTGGACGTACTTTGGGAGCACTAGCTTGATGGGAATCTCTCGAAGTGCCAGTTCTGGATCTAAGAGGTCATATTTTTGGGACATGTCATCTTAGCAGATGGAGTAGCTGTGGACCCATCCAAGGTAGAGGCTGTGTTAGCATGGGAGCCACCTCGGAGCGTGATAGAGGTGCGGAGCGTCCTTGGGTTGGCAGGATATTACCAGAGAATCATCCTTGGTTTCTCCGAAATATCAACACAAATGATGGCCTTGACCAGGAAGGGACAACCCTTCATATAGATGTAGAAATACCAGAATGCTTTTGAGCAGCTGAGATAATTTTTGACGAGAACCCCTATATTGAGATTGTCGTAGGAGGGTGTCGAGTACGTAGTTTTCTGTGATGCATCTAGGACTGGGTGTGGTTGTGTCATGATGCAGTGGAATGCAGTGATTGTTTATGATTCGCGCCAGCTTAGGCCACATGAGAAGAACTATGCGACCCATGATCTCAAGTTGGCTGCGGTGGACATCACGTTGAAGATGTGGTGACACTATATGATGGGTGAGCAGTTTATCATCTACTCTGACCACAAGAGTCTCAGGTACATCTCTTCGCAGAAATATCTGAATTTGCGGTAGAGAAGATGGATAGAGTTCCTCTAAGACTATGATTTCAAGATCAACTATACTCCTGGAAATCGTAACAAGGTGGTGGATACTCTTAGCAGAAGGTTGAGCTCACAGATGTTGAGTGAGGCGATACATCAGTTAGCCGCATTGTAATTATCCTTCGTGGATGGAGAGGAAATAGCTTACCCACAGTCGATGGTTGTCACCCCTCCACTTTTATAGTGAGTTAGGGTGGTACAACTTGGGGATGTCGACTGTGTGGCTTTATGTGCTCAGTTATCCACAGGAAATACTCCTTATTGAGATTCATAAGGTGGGAGCATGTAATTCTTTTCAGAGGACGCACTATTGTACCAGTGGCATTGGAGGAGGATGTCTTTAGGGAGTTTCATGGTTCCCCTTTGGCGGTACATCCTGGGGTGGCAAAGATGTACCAGGATCTCTGATGACAATTCTGGGGGTCAGTCATGAAGAAAGCAGTAGCAGAGTTCGTTTCGTGATGCCTCACATGCCAGCAGGTGAAGGCTGAGCACCAGGTTCCAGCAAGATTAGCTCACCCCCTGGAAGTTCCAGAGTGGAAGTGGGATGGAATGTAGATGGACTTCATGACAGGCTTACCACAGACGTCCAAGGGGCCTGATTCCATCTGGGTGATCGTTGACCGAATCACCAAGTCGGCCCACTTCCTAGCTATCAGGGAGAAGAGTTCTGTAGAGAGCTTGGGACGCCTCTACATACAAGAGATAGTTCGGCTGCATGGAATCCCCTCAACTGTAGTATTAGATTGAGAAGCCCTCTTCACATCCTGGTTGTGGAAGGGATTACAGGAGGCTTTTGGGACTCAGCTACGCCTGAGCATAGATTTTCATCCCCAGATTGATAGTCATACGGAGAGGACCATTCAGGTTATGGAGGATATGTTGCGATCTTATATCTTGGACTTTGGTCGCAGTTGGGAGGACCACCTACCACGGGTGGAGTTTGCGTACAACAATATCTACAACTCCACAATTTGTATGGAACCATTCATGGCCTTGTACGGGAGACCCTTCCGGTCACCACTTTGCTGGACCAACCCTGGAGAGTCAGCACTCATGGGCCCATAGTTGGTGCAGGCTGCCACAGAGAAGGTGTAGGTCATCCGGAAGCAGATGAACACTACACAGATCTAGCAGAAGTCCTATGATGACTGACGACGGAGGCCTCTAGAGTTCGAAGAGGGAGACCATGCCTTTCTTTGGGTCTCTCCTCGACGAGGGTTACAGAGATTTGGCAGAGGAGGAAAGCTATCTCTTAGGTTCATCGGACCCTTCCAGATACTATGAAGCATTGGTGAGGTGGTGTACCACCTTTCTCTACCGCCATAGTTGCATCAGGTACATGGTTTCATCAATTTGTCGCAGCTGAGGAGGTACATGCCCGACCCATCGCACGTCATCGACTGGGGCGAGCTGGACATCAAAGATGGAGTGACATTTGCTAAGTAGCTGGTGGAGGTCGAGGATCGACAGGAGAGGATCTTTCATGGGTGATCGATTACCTTGGTGGGTATCTGGTGGCAGCATGGGAATCTTCAGGAAATAACATGGGAGTGGGAGGTCTAGATCCGTGCCCAGTACCCATGTATTTTTGAGTAGCTTTTGTTTTGGATTTTAGGGGATGTGGAGCCATAAGTAGTGGAGAATTTAATGGCTCTGATTTTTCCATGTATTATTTTCAAATATTATATAGAATTATTTTGAGACCGAGCACAAATACAGCACATCATTCCGAGGTCCAGTGATCCTAAAATGATGGTTTGAACTTTATTTAAGATATGTGAGTCGGCACTTGTACGTGGTTGTGGCAGTTTCAAAACGGATGCCTAGATTAAAAATATGAGGGAACCGTTGTGTCTGGGATAATGACTTTACTTAATAATGAGACTAACCTCAAACAGTGTGGGTTGGGGGAAATAGTTAATTTTCAGACGTTTTTAGTAAAATGAAAAAAATTGTTATATGTTTATTTTATTTTTTTATGGAAACATCTGCTACAGCGCAGATAAGGGACATCTATTTCCTTTTTAATGATGCATCATAATGACTCAAGAATGGAAAGTTGGAGTCATTAATACTGCAACATATCTTAACTTCCAATCATCTTTCCCTTTTTAAAAGGGTTATATTATTGGTGGTCGTTGGAGAACTATTGGGAGAAATCGCTGGAGGATCCGCGGAGCACTGGAACGAACCATCAACAGCGAACAAAGAAGGATAAGAGTTGAGAATAATTGCGCCAATGATGTTGAAGGATCTCAACACCGACAGCAGTGTGACACCTTCATCATTGATAGATCCCAGGTGAGGTAGGGGTTTGTTATTTCAATTCTTTTCCCTGTTTTTTATTTTAAATGACGAACACGGATCAATCATGAACAAGATGATCCGCATATTCATCTGTTCATGTGGGATGGTTAAATCGGGATGATTCAGGGAATTTATCCACGTTGTTTTGTTACTGTTTATTCTTTCTCCGTTTAATCCTGCTAATGGGATCATATCAACGCCATTACGAACGATGGCGGGGGTTTGTTCCTCACATTGTTTATTGGATTTCTCCCCATTTCTTTTCTCGCGCGTTTTTCGTGTTCTTCGCGGGGCGATGAACAACGGATCGTTGCGCATCCGTTCCATGACGCAATGATCCCAAATCGAACGTTTGACACTGCAATGAACTTTCAGAGGTGCGGTCATGATGGTTGATGATGAATCGGACCGGATTGGAAAAGGGTTATCTTCGAGAATTCTTCACACGGGAAGATCAAATCATGTTTTCGAAGCCGATCGGAGGTCCGAAAACATTGGGAGTCGCTTCGTGGTGTTGGGGAGAACAAAACCTGGATGTTTCATGGTGATTAGATGACCGGATCGATGAACGGATCATCACTGGAGGTTCGATGGCGGAAGTCCGTGTTAATTGATATTTTCAGAATACACGACCTGTACTTCCGAAGAACAATCCATGTAGTACAGGTGGTGTATAGGGTTTCGGGGGTTAGAGAGGAATCACACAGTGTGTGACCCTGGTCAAACGGCATGTTGGACTTTCCCTGAATCTCGGAATTTATTTTGGGAAGTACACGGACACGGGATGATCTACATGGCTTCAGAACACGACGAGTATAGCACGACAGGAGTGGTTACGCAGGACTTGGTGTGTATCCCAGGGATACACGGACACTGGTTAGAGTACACGGGTTGGTAACCCTGTATGGGCACATGGCCAGCGTCCACAGGGCCAACCCCAGTCACATGGACACAGTGTGTACATTGTACTACACACAGTGTACTCAGTTTTTCTACACGACCATCCTACGAAACGGGCCGTTGAACACGGGCCATTGTACAAGGGTCGTACCCGGGGTCAGACAACACGACGTCTAACTTTCTACACGCCGTGAAATTTTTGGAAATTGGCATGGTCCTCTTCTTCACCATATTTTAGACATCATTCGTTTGGGTTAGTGCCCCTTCTTCTCATTCCCCAGAAGGACATGCATCATTTCCTCACACAAGAGTATGAATCCTTCAGCAGGACTTTCTGTGATAGAGTCAGGTATCCATCCGAGAGGCCCATATCAAGATCCTCTATCCATACCTGGCCCTAGGTAGAGTCAGGAATCAACATGATCAACTCAACCTGGTGTTGATCATATACCTATAGGTTGTATCACGTAACTGGTGAATCCGGATGTGTCACGGTATCCACCATGGCCCTGACAGTGATCCTCATCTGTGTATCGGGATCTTTCCCACTCAATAGTGAGTCTCCCGTAATGAGTGATTCTATCTATCATAAATCTTCCCACTATGGAGTGTGTCTCCCATAATGAGTGTGACTACCTCTCGTGATAGTTCTCGACAAACGGTACTTCTCAGACGGACATCATCAGAGCTGTAAGACTCATAGAGTGTGTTCTCCCGGGAAGAGTTCTTCGCGAAATCTTCGAACTGAATCCCTAACGGGGGTATGTGGTTGTGAGACTTGTATCTAGACTACAGGTCTGGGTTTATAGTATATCTAGTTTGGTTTATATTTTCTATAGACATACATTGTTCATAGCTGACTATAACTTTACTTTGTGTACTATTTTGTGTTTTTTGGGGTTCTCTACTGAATATTGTTATACTCACCCCTGCACTGGCTTTTCCCACACGTCTGGTGTCTTCTACAGATGAGAAGCCTTTTGATAGAGTCTAGGGAGGTCCAGGAAAAGACCGAGTTTCTAATTTCCCTACAGGCTAAGGCGTTCTTATGGCTACGAGCAGCATTCCCAGTACCTTTTGTGTTTACATGTTGGACTTTTCAGTTTTCATACTCTTGTTGTTGGTGGGCTTGTATTCATGACCAGTTTACTTTTTTATTACTCTACATGTAGTTGTACTCTGTTGGTTGGGTTTAGTTCTATGCATGAATTTTTCCCTTCCTTAGTGGTTCTTACATTTCAGCATTGTGGGATTTGGGATGTGTGCATGTGTACAGGTACATAGGCAATGCCTCCCATGTTATAAATATGCCTACTCAGTGTTAGTCACCATCCCCTGGCCTATTGGAGGTGGGCTTGGGGAGTCATGGCGCGGACCCCACTTGAACGGGTCGTGATAAGAAACCCAGATGTAATTGTGTTAATGGTACTATTAAAATATTTATTTGTTGAAATGAAGTTCAACGAGTAATTGAATGCTAAAATGATCAAAACAAATTAGTGAATTTTTTGAATAATGAGAAATCCCCACATAAGACACCTCCGTCTATTCAATGTTTGAATTGAAATAAGTTTACACATTAACCTATTAAGTTCTCTAATCCATGGGATAATGAGGATAATAATCCAAACCCACCTCTTATGGAAAATAATAAATGGAAAGATAATGCCATCATAATGGATGCAGTGAACCATGATAAATATTGAAAAATTATCCTCCCCTACAAGTTTGGGAATTTCATATTTCATTCTTCAGGAGTGAGCCCCCTATGTAAATAATTTTGTTCACCCATTAGTGAAATTTCACATGATTATCTACATGGATTCAAGAATAATGAAATCACATACTCTATCAGTATAAGGATAAACCCAAACTCAAATGAATTTTTTTATAACATATGATTTTATATAATGAATAAATTGTGAATTAGCATATGGGAGTATATATTTCTCTGTGTAATCATAACTTAAGAGGTATGCATTCCATCAAGGGTTTATATGTTAATTTTTTTAAATAATTTCAAAATCCATGACACCCCCTCTTTAGGATTTTCATGATGGGATTTTATCAAGATTAAGGATATTTTAAGAGACATGTATGGTGATTTTGGTCATTACCAAGATTCAAAAGAATATATGACCCTGGAATTCACATATTTTGTATATGACTATTAAGATATGATTTATGATATTCTAATGATTAATTTTATATTGATTTTGGGAAATTAAGGGACCTTTTTGATAAATTTTAAATTTCGGAAGGGCCATAAGGTTAACAATTTATTTAATGGTTTAAGTTGTGATTATGATGAGATTTTGGATATTAATGTATTAATTCACAATATATATATATATTTATTTATTCATAAATTGTGATAACTATTTTCTTCTCATAATAAAAAACCATAGGAAGAATGAATTACTATTATATTTTTGGGTATTATGATCAGTTAGTAATTCAGGAATAATAAATTTACCTTCATCTATTGGAGAAAGGGATGGAGTTGAATTTGATCAATGCATAACCATCGGGTGAGATCATGCTTATGAAATGAAATGAAATCAAGAAATTATGTTTTCACATGAAAATTATTCAACATTTGGAAATATGTATTGAAATAAAATATTTTAATGTTATCATTATTTTTTATGATATTAGTGACCCTTTCATGCATATTTAGGTTATGCTTTGGTGGTCATTAACTCTCTAGATATCCCAATTTTTTTTGATCGTTGATCATTATCAATCTTTATAAATATTTACAATTTTATTCTATGTCAAAATCATCACTTCCCACCGATGTTCTCCTACGTGGAAAACTAGTTATGAGTTACATTGGGTAACCATTATGTTTTCTACATTCCCTTTTATAAATGATGTTTCATTACACATTTTTATAATGTGGGTTTATATGAAATAAACGTAAATGTATTATAAATTTGATGAACCAGGTGAATATATATGAAAAAAATCATTTTAAGGGGGTAGAATGTAACACCACAAGTATTTTTTTATTTTTTTTAAGAAATTAAAATAAGTTGATGGATTTAATTTCATGATACATAAAGTTAATATTTCTATATATGTCACCCCAGTTAATCATTCACTTCATGAAACACTGACTTTAGCATGATGTAGAAGCAAAACTGTTTTTGGATTTTGTTACATGAAATACAATGTTTGGATTTTATTATATAAAACATTGAGCTTAGCTTGCATTATATGTAACAAAATGTTTAAACAAAACATGACATATTACAAAAATATTATTATAGTTATCACATTACTGTTGGAATAGAAGGTATAAAAATGATTAGCTAAATTAAAAAAAATATGGTGTATACTTGTTTATAAAATTAATTATTTGGTAACTAATTAATTATAAATAAATGTATGAACTATTTCAAAATAAATAAATCCATTTTCTAAAAATTATTATATTCCCAAACATGTTTTATCTCAATAAAATAAACTAATAAATTTTGATGAATTATTTTAATAATATTTATAGATCATATAATCAATAATAAATTTACCATTAATATTATTTGATTTTTATACAAGAGATACGAATAAATACTATTTTATGCATATGAGGATATATTTTTTATAAAAGGATGTTTTATGGCCTTTTAATGGAAATATTATTTTAAAACTGATTTTTTAATATTTTGTAGATTATATTTGAAAATAATTTAATTATTTATTGAAATAATAATTCCAAAATTAACTTAGGGAGAATATTTAGAATTTTTTTATAAATATTTTTTTGATGAATTGTGAAAAATATTGAATATTTATTTAAAATTACATTTTCATCTAAATTATTTATAAAGCTAAATTATATTTTAAATTTATTTTTAGGGATAATTAGTTCAATAATAGAAAAATTATTCTAATTTAGGTCATTAGAATACATTTCATATTGAAATTGGATATAAAATCAATTCAAACATTTGACCCTTTTCTCATTAGAATCCTTCATTCCCGTTACCTCTATAAAACAAATCTTAAATTAGATTTTGAGACTTATGTGAATTGACATTAAAAAAAATCTATATTTTTAATCATAATAATTTATAATTTATTGCTTTACAAATTAATTTTTGAATAAAGTGAATAGTGAAAGTGATTAAAATTAATCATGACTCTTCAAAAAAATATGTATACCAAATACTAATCTTTATACCTATATGTCCAAATGACCTATAAACTTGTCCAACATCCACTGAATGAACATATTTTAACCTTATCCCTTATTTTATTGAGTTTGGGGTATTATAAGACCATTTTGGTTGGTAAAAACATTGTTTCAATTAAATTTATTTCGATAAATACCATGTGTGTCCTCTCCCACACTTATAAAAGGCATCCCCTCTCCTCCTCTCTTCATATATAAAAAAAATTAAATTGTACACGACCTACCCAAATTAGTTATCCACTTCTCTAACCTCAACCAATAATCCTTATTTTGGTCAGAAATACAACCATGGAAGTCCTTTTGGCAAAAAAATATAGAGATACCAGAAAAGGAAGAGGTTTGAACATGTACCATGGAAGTGAAGACTTAAGGTAACAGATTTCCATTTCACTTTTTTTACTTTTGTGAGAAACATGTAATATTCATCAGATATTTTTTTAAAGGTGTATATACATACCATTAATATATTTTACAATTATTTTACATAACATTATCAGGAATTAAATTATTATTTTGGGATCTCTATTTCATGTGGTTTATAGTTCAAATGTTACAAATTTATTAAGTGATTTTTGTCTCAATTTTCCTTCTTTGAGATGTAAGTTATGATATGAAAATATATTAATTAATGAAGTTTATATACATCCACTTTGACATATAATACCATGATTTTATTCATACTCATGAAATTTTATGTTTTAGTTTATGTCGTTCCTTCATGGGGAATAAGATTCAAGGATATTAATATGGTAAGAGTTTTATGTTACAATATCATGATTTATCAGGATTACTTAGGAACAAGTGTCCAACATTAAATTATCATGATCTAACTCTCAATAATTCTCAATGATTTTCATATCCTTTGGTTAGTTGGGAAATTTTATTATAATGGTACCATTTTTCTTCTCTGTGGTCATAAGATATACTAAGAAATTGTTTTTAAGAAAATACCACTGTATTTATATCATCAGATAGAAATACTATAGATACCCAATCTTGTAGCACATGGAGATTACGTTACTTTTGTAGAATACATCATACATTAAAAAAACCAACACACAAGGACCGTAATAGTTTAGTGTCTTTGGAAACATGGAACATAATCTTCTAATCATGGTGAAAGATATTCAACATCTCCCATAAAGATCTTCCCATTTTGTTTTCTTACCTAAAACCTTTATTTATATCTTGGGGATAAGAAAACATATAAACTGTGAGCTCAAATGCTCAGTATGGGTAATCATGGAAAAAATAAAACAAACCATATACATTTGAACATAAAAACATTAACATAATGTTTAAACAGCAAAATCTTGAGTAATCTCATAAAACATGGTAGTACGTAAGGAATAGATCAAAATAGAACCTCAATAATGATAAAATTTTATGGGAATAAAACATTTAATTGTGTAAAACCATTATTCACATGATATGATTTCCATAGTAGCCAAGGCATTGCTACCAAGACCATCTTAGTGGACAAAGTCCCTTACTGAATGGAGTTCACTCCTCGTTCCAGTCCTGTATCACTGAACCAGATTAACTTGTCGTTCCATCCATGTCTATCTCATGAGATATAGATCTTTACCCAATGAATTGGAGGGATATATAGGTCCCACCCATTTCATATTTAAATCATTCTTACGTGTGCCACAAAACAATCATAAACCATTCATCATTACCCAAAGAATAAAATGGTTTTCATAAACATCATTCCATCATAATATAATCCATATAAAACAAATGGATATCATTTCATCATAATAAAAACCAAACCACGTAAATAATAGAGTAAATACACTTGAATCATAATCATACTAAATAATTCCATCATAGATGGAAAATAGTTTTTACAAAACACTTGAAATGAATTCTTGAAGAAATATCCTTTCTTTATAAAAATCATTTTCTTTTCAAAAAATGCTATTCAATATGAAAAGAAAATTATTTTGTTGAAAATATTCATGAAATATTATATAGTAATCTTCATGAACATTAAGAGTTATGAAACTGTAAAAATCCTTTCATGCCTTATAATTTAAAAAAACGTTATCCTCGTACTTTTGCCGGAAAAGTCAAAAAGTTCCTTGTATGGTAAACAAAAGAAAGATTCTTTACATAACACAATGTAAAATTATAATATGGGTAAAAATGACTTTAAAAATAAATGGAATAATATTAAACACTTTATGAAAAACATTTTTATGGACATGGATGTAAAATATAACCCCAGTAAATACTTACGCATAAGTAATCTTGGATTAAAATGAGATTCTAAAATTATCTCTTACCTTAGGTCTGATATGCTTCGTACATATATGAACCTCCTGTATAATCATTGAAATAATGTCATTTATATATTACAAAATCATATTAATTATTATGATATCATACATGGTTCACTTATGACTATATGTAACATGTTCTTTTTTAAATTCCTTGTTAAAGCAGTGTTTTGGGTAAAAACGTTTTATTTATCGTACGTGTTTGGACTTGTTGTTCATGATATTATTATTACATATAGAATGATATAATTACTTCTACAATGTAAATCATGATATATATATCATATATATTCAGTATATATATATATATATAATAGATAGATGAATTAAATGAAATACACCGTTCATGGAGACGGTAGGTCATACATACGCATTAATGCTATTTTTTATTCCTTATTGACTTGAATGTAATTAAGTAGATTTCACATTTATATATATATATAAATACAGTATCATTATCATGTCATATATTTAATTATTATTCATTATATATAATTTATAATCATTCTTGAATGGTTAACATGGAGAATGAATCTCATCGCGTTGTGGAGACGGTAATCCGTACGCACGCACGAGCGATGATATCATTCCCAAAATTAATGAATGGAATTAGAGTGGATGATATATCATAATCAGTATCATGTTATAATAATCATATTTATTTATTTATTCTTTACACCATTGTACCCATCCATGTAAGTTGGTGGTGAAAAAACAGATTACACCAAGGCGTGGAGATGGTATTCCGTACGTACGCACGCGCGGTGATTTCATTTTACGTAGGATGGATAGAAGGTGAAATGGGTTTGTTTCATATTTATAATAACATTTCAGAATATTATTGATACTAATATTTTTACTTTATAATGAAAAAACTAAAGAAGATGAAATTGAAGAAGAAAGAAACATGAAAGAATCGGTAGAAGAGATTGCCTCTTCTTCGACGCACCTCTTTTAAGCCTCCTCTTAAGGCACTAGAGTTGGTCTTTTTAGGAGACCAGAACCACTATAATGTTTCTAGGGAAGTTTATAAGGTATATGGGTAAGGTTTATATTATCTTGAAGGCTCAAAACTGTGTGATGAGAAGAGGGAGGAGGTGCCCTTTTATAAGGGAGGAGAGGGGCACTTTAGGAAAAACTTATAATATTATTTTATAATAAAGTATTAATCGGTTTATAATGGCTCAAAAGTGACTTATTTCGAATATAAAGTGGGGATGGGTCTCAATACTCTTAAAAAAGGTTTTAGACAAGTTTAGGTTTCTATTTTAACCTTATCATTTAGTTTTCACTCTAAGTTAAATAATTTAACTTTTACCGTGTCTTCTTTTTTTCATACATTATGGTTAATAAACATACCATAACACGCCAAACTAACCCCAAGTGGTTAATTATTAATATATATAACCTTATATAAGTCATTTCTCTAAACCATATATTTTTAGAAATAGAATAAAAGTTAATAATATAATATATGTTTTATAAACTATTTTATGTTTATTTTGACACTATTTGATAATCGATTTTTTTGAAATTCATAACAGCATGATTAGTTAAAAAAAGTAAATTTATTCAATAATAACATGTCATATTAACCTAAAACATTAGTGGAGTTTATAAAAAGTATCAAATTACATTTATTTGTGTATTTATAACATCGATTATTTTAATATTTAATTAATAAGGTAATTATTGCATCATCATTGTGTCATAAATGAATAATATTATTCAATGTCTAAAAATTATAAATAAAATACCATTATGTTGGAAATATTTTTATCTTTGTATTGAATATTTATAGTCAAATTTATCTTATGTATAACCCTATATTAAAAGTGTTTGAGTTATTACACTTTTATTTTAACTGTTTAAACTGTTCTTTAAATAAAATAATAATAGATGTCCTAATCTACTCCAAGTGGACCTAAAGGGTAATATTTTATCCCTAAGGTTTTTTTGGCCGAATTAAACTTATCCAATCGAATTAGAACAATTGTTAGGGTAACAATAATATTATTTTTACCCTTAATTTCCCTAACTACTTTTAACCGTGGTAACTAAAATTAAAAAGTTACTATTCCTCCAAAATTATTTTTATCTTATTGAACCAAATTTTACATTTTTATTTTAAAATTGTCTCTCAGATTTTTGAAATTCCACTCAAATATATGGTAAAATTATGTTTTATGTAAATTTTAAAATTCTCCTAGTAGGTGGGTAAAAGACGGTGAAAAGTTCATTAAAATTATTATATATCTAAAATTAACATAAAATGACTTCAATGAATATCATTGAACTTATATAGGTATTATGTATCAATTTTGACTTAAAACAAATTTAAATAAAATATATAATTATTTAAATAAAAAGTCAGTTTTGAAATAGTAACCCAGGGTTTTCACTATTCATCAAAAATTGAAAGTTTTTTGAAAAATTCCAAAAATTCACCCTAATCTAATTTTGATATTCTGAATTGAAAAATGATGTCCATTTTAAAAGATAAATGTTATAAAATTTCAAAAAGTGGGTATTAATATTCATAACGGCTACTTCATAATAATATTATAATAATATCTCGTTTAGTGAAACTCGGTATTGCGTACTACACACGCTATCGAGGAAGGTCTTGATTGTGTGTAATACAAGCCAAGTCATGGCTGCATGTAGTGAAATATATGTTTGGTGTTGCGTATAAAATAATTAAAATTTATTTCATTCATACATTAAACAAAATATGTACTTAATGTTGCGAAGAATAATTTCCACAAAACAAAGTTGAAATTGTGTGTAACATGAGCCAATAACAGTGTTGCGTATACTATAAGCTAATACGGTGTTGTGTGTAGCTCAAGATAATCTTTGTTTAGTTTACAATATAATACATCAATGAAATTAAAAATAATATACCTCATAAAATCTCGGGGTGTTAGAAATATGTTTTCTTCCAAAACCATGTCTTCTAAAAATGTATTAAATGTTTTAAATGATATTTCAATCTCATTTACAAGGAAAAGTAAATTTAAAATATATTATGTTTTGTAAGATGTTTTGAATTATTTTGAATAATTGTTTTATAGGTTTTTAAGGTTATTTTGAGAGAAAATGGTTCTCAATATGTTTTATGTTTCAATAAGTGTTTTTCAAAGAGGAAATGATATTTTCCTAATGAAATGTTTTAAATGATCCTTTAAAAAATTCTATCTAATTAGACATATGTTGGTGTCACTTATTCCTTTTGGTGGATATGATCCAAGTATACCAATCATAATCCTTCTCTAAATGGTTAATGTTTTTTGGAATTATTTATATTGAACCCATTTCATTTCCATGGTTTAATAAAGTTCCGATGTGAATGAAATGAAACCCAGCTCTTTCCCATGGGTTAACCATGTTATGAATGAATAATTATTTTTTTATGATTTTTTATGATGATATTCAATATCTTTGTACTTTATTCATGTTATAGTTCTTATAAATAGCTTATACGATGGGAAATCCTTCATAGATTTTGGTAAGCCTTTTATAGATTATATGATGGGTGTTACAAGATAGTTATTCAATTAATCGGTGAATGATATATTCCATATGATATTATAGGGTAAACGGGTGTTTAGTCCAAGCCAAGAGATGATTGTACACATGAGTTTAGTCGAAACCCAAACATGAGGGTACATGGGTGTTTATCCCAACACCATAAATTAGGGTACATATGTGTATAACCCAATAAAAAAGGTGAGGGTGCACATACGTTTCACCCAAGAACAAAAATGATGGTATATGGGAGTTTATCCCAACCCCAAAAATGAGGGTACACAGCTGGTCATCCCATACCCAAAAAGAAGGGTGCACAGTTGGTCATCCCAAGCTCAAAAAGGAGGGTGCAAGAGTGGTCAACCCAATCCCAAAAAAGAGGAAGCATGAGTGCTCTACCCATGCCCATTGTAGGTACACAAGTGGTTATCCCAAGCATAACATGTTCTGAGAATCTTTCTGGGCGGCGCTGACATAATATTTTCTACTTTCATAATTAAGGCACAAATTCCAAGTCTTATGCACTCATGGATCATGTTCTTTGACTTACTCCTGAATCATGTCTTATAAATAACAAAAAAGTTTCAATTATTCATGATTATGAATATTTATTTGTTTGTTATGGTTTTAAATTGTTATTCTCACATCATTCAATCCTTATGTTCATTTTATGATTCTGTATCTCCATTATTTTCCATTACTCAGCATCTGAGATA
Source organism: Viscum album (assembly GCA_963277665.1). Classification (NCBI taxonomy): domain Eukaryota; kingdom Viridiplantae; phylum Streptophyta; class Magnoliopsida; order Santalales; family Viscaceae; genus Viscum; species Viscum album. The sequence goes on from OY728157.1 coordinate 1,728,968,462, forward strand.
AACCATTATTATGTTTACTTTCCACTTTTTATGAGTATATGTATTGTGTGTGATATTTCTAAAAATGGTGGTAGTTTTTATGAACATAGTGGGAGATTTGTATCTCATTTATGGTTCACTGTTTATATTTCCATGATTCCAAAGGCACTAAACTATTGTGGCACTCAGGTGTGTATTTATGTAATGACATAAATAATCTACAAAAATAAGGTAATATCTATGTATTAAAATCTATTGTTGTTATATAATCCACCCTAGACCCCATGTCGAGGGGATGTTTCATCATTTATACTGCCACCATCTCCCATATGATCATAAAGAACCCTAAGGGTTTATGCTCTAATGGTGGTGGAATCGAGTCATCCCCAACCTATAATGATGGGGGAATATATATGACCACCTTCACTTTCCTAATAGATATCAATCATATCGAGGACTGGTGTATAATAAAATATCAACACCTTACAATTCATCCCTTAAAGAGATTTTTCCCTCTCTTTGGGAATGTGATAGGTGAATCATGTTGTGGGATTTCATAGGATCTCCCAACTCAAGTCACATTTGGCGGGGTATCAGGAATAAATGGTCATCCCTCGTAGGGATTTATAATTGAAATGGTCTTCCAAGAAGGAAAACACAAGTAAAAATTTCAATTAACACCTTGAAAAATACATAATGGGTAATAAATCTCATTGTCCTTCAAAGAATTAAATTGTTCCTGTAGAATATTATGTATCAATAAATGTAACCAATATCTACACCATAAAAAATATAAAGCATGATGAAAAAACTAAGGAGTGTGATGAGGAACTCATTATTTAAAATATGATATGCACTACTATATTTGAAGTAATTATGAATGCATTTCATCAGAGACAGATGAAAAATATTAGGGATCTCTGAAATACTCAACCATCACCAATTAGGTTAGATTTTAGCATCAAACAAATGAAGGTCATGGTTCCATCACATCCACCACCCAGTGAGATTGATGATCTCTCCATCAAGGATAAGTTCTCATGATATGAAGGAGTGTTAAAAGTGTAATAGTGTCTTAATATAGAACTAAAGAGGGTATATATTCTATCTTGGAATAACTCTTAGGTGGAAGTCAATGTTTCTCCTCCAATTCATTTTCATCTATAGATATTTTCTCATCATTGGCTAGTAGATCCATACCATCTAAAGGGACTCTAGTTTAGGAAACCAATTTATATAGAACCAGTTGCTGAGGGTAATCATGATTTCTCTTCACTAGGTTGGTAGATGTAGTCATTCTAGGAGAGATATCCAAATCTAGATCATGTTGAAAATCCATATAATGCATGGAAAAACCAACCATATAAAACTAAACTTGCTACATCCACCATAGTTTCAACTCATCCCACCATCTGAGAAGAACATCTTGACATTACTGAATTCATGTCCACTATAATGGAATCTAGGGAAAGGTATCAAGCATTAGGGAAAATAGAAAGGAAACTATGACCTGAAATTGTTTATGATACTATTCCTCTACCGAAAATCAGTAACGTGATATTCAATGTTTTCAATGGAACCAAATACCCAAAACAAAATATTATCAACTTATTATCTTGTTGTATACAAATAACGGGAACAATAGAGTAGTAAAAAGATTCTATATTTGGATTGTTGATATAGAATCCAGAAAGGATGATGTTTTTATTGTATAAAAACATACCATTTGGGTCTATCTCAAGATGAGAATATCTCTTCTATAAGTTTATTTATAAGATCAACTCAACATTGAAGATAAAAATGGTCACTTGTATCTCAAATTTAAAAAAGTTTGAAAATGAGCGGGTCTCAGATTTTATTTCCAAAAGGATATTCTTGATATATTCAATGACTATATAACTCCCCCAGGAGAATATATTAGATATATATATTTTCAATATATAATTTGTGTTACAATCATCATTAATTCAATTAAAATTTCATGTGGAGTTATAATAGTTCACCACTATTTATGAAGGGTTCAAATATGTTTTCCAATATATTACGTCCACATCGTGGTTGAGTCTTTCAGATGAATGTATGAAACTGGTCAGAGTAGAAGTGGTAACTATCACGATCAAACATGTATTATCACCCACTCTAGTCACCCAGTCCTTCCCAACATAATTTGGTTCCTCCTCCTAGGAAAAAAATGTTATAGAAATTTCCCCTTCTAGACTTCAATTTTAAAAGATATATCCACTACTTGAAAATAGAAAAAAAATTATTATTTTAGAAAGAATAGTGTCTTTAGTATCCACTATGGATAAAACATTGCTCATGTTATTGAAAACCAATATTCAAAAAAATATTTTCCAGATATATCATGTTTACTACAACCCTTACTGTTGATTTTTAGGGAAAACCAAGAAGAATTTCAATATATTCAAAGGTGCACTGTAGAAAATGCATAAATATAGAAAATTGATTTTTTGAAAATCCCTAGTGTATGTCACTTGTGTTTCATTGACAATACACAAATCCAATAATGAGTGGTAGAATGTTTTAGATAAATGTGCCTAAAATATATATGAATATATAATTATGAAATAGGTCAACTAAGAACATACTATCTTTCAGGTTCAACTAAATCATCCAATTATAGCCACATCTCCCCCTATACAATGAGAAATAAATTATTCAAATTCATCAAGAAATGGTCAAAAAATAAATTCCTAAAATAAGAATATATTGTAAGAATAGTAGCCTTTGGTGCCTAAAATATTAAAAACCTCTCTAACAATATACCCCTTGCACTGTGAGGATGTGAACTATCATGCTAGTCATGATTAAAATCATTATCCCATTAAATAGAATTTTCAATAGATAATGAGTTGAAATATTATTCAGTAAATTTTATTCACATATTATAACCCTTAATAAGTTAAGATGACATCCATGAACCATTTCCACCCGTTCATACATATGGATAAGTCCATAGGGGTCGAGGAGGCCCTAGAAGAAGAGGCCAGAATGACCCCCCAAATCAAGAGCAATATCATGTGGATCTCTATTTTCCATTGATACATTAAGATCATTACTATAGTGGTATTAGAAGGGGAAAATATCTGATCTACAATCCTTTAGGACTCATTAAGGTCCAATAATACTAGATTGGTGACTTGAAAATGTATAGTTGTTTGATCAGAATTCTGGAATTCCAACTTTATCCAACCATTTAATAGTGAAGTTGACCCTAGTCCTAGGATAGGGAAAGTAGTCACCTACAAAATTATAATTAACCTTCATTTCCTTCATCCGAGATAATCTTTAGGATACGAATCATAGGACCTTTGACCAGAAATAAGACATCAAAAAGATTCTTGTCATTTCATTAACTAAGCTCTCAATTCATGATTCTATTTATCTTAGAATGGAACTGTGACTGGTCCCCATTGACTCCCTTTCAATTCCTTAAGAAATACAGATTATGGTCCCAATGGTAGAAACATATCTTGTAGAAACCTATTCAATCAAATGTCATAATGTTTTCTCCTTCACAAAACAAGATCATGAGATCACCATACAATGCCACATCAGTACCAAATAAATCTCTGAAAAAATGGTATCAATATCCCCCAATCCTTAATAGATAATGGTTTGGAAACAATCCCATATCTATCTGGAAATCCCAAAAACTAAGTTATAGTGATTTTTATTTTCTCCATCCAGATTGACAATTCAATTGTCTGATCAATCTCAGAATGTAGATCTAAGGCATTATATTGAACTATAAATTTATGGTGTATGACAAGATATGGATTTCAATATTCTTCAATGAAGTAAATGGATCCATATGAATATATCACTACACTCTTCATACCATCATTCAATAATTTACTTTTTCAAATGACAAAATATATTGTTGAATGGTAATAATACCGACATAGAGTCCAATGAATCCCAATATATAGAGGAAAGATACTATAATTGAGACTGGAAGAAAAAAAATAAAAGTAGTATTTTCTAGATCACAACCCTAAATATAATGAATATTTCCTCCTGTAATCCATTAAAATATATATGTGAAGAGTACATGATACTAGTCTACCAAGTAATGAAAATTACCCCTACTGAGAGTAATCCTCGACTTACTTCCCCTAGAAACCTCTATATAAGGACAAGTTTGTCCAAAGATATGACCATGCTTCTAGTGTTCTCTAATAAGCCCATTCCCAACCCTTGACTCTATATGTATACATAATGTAACACTCTAATATTATTTAAATAGAAAATTGTGTTCCACAGTATAATCGACATGCAACAGTAATCCTAAATGATTCATGACGTATTAATTTTTAAACATGATCATTAAAACCTAGCTATTAAATTGGTGGTTTTGATTATTATTTACTACATTATGAATTATATATTGATTTATTAAATGATATAAATTTATTAACAACTTCCTAGAAAATTAACACTCAATTTTTAATGAAGACATATTATTCATCAAAAAAAATTCGACAAAACTTATTTTTTTATTTTTTGAAATAATATATCACAATTAATTCCATGAAATTTTATATATTTTATTTTATAATTTTTAAATAATTTTTTAATTCATTCAATAAATTTTTTATATGGTCAACATTTGAAAGTTTTCTAAAATGAATAAATTTTTAGTGAATAGTAACAATTACTAAATTTTTGATTAAATTAATTTATTTTAATGAAAAAAATTAATTGGAAACTATGATTTTATTTCCTGTTTTTTTTAAAAATTATCATATTAACCAATTTTTTATAATAATATAATTAATTTCTTTTAATTCATCAATATTCCGTTTTTTTAGTTTCTTTCTATTTTTAAAAACAGAGTTTCCTACATGATATTTTTAGTTACATAAAGTCTATCCATTTTAACTAAATAATGTAACCCCCAGTATGTATATATTTAAATTATATTAATATATTATAAATCTATATATATATATATATGAATTCAAATTCTTATTGAAATTATTTCTAGTTATAGACTTACTTTAAAATCATCTGTTGTTTCAAAAATGAATATCACGAAAAAACTATTTTTTGGAACGTTTTAAGCATTTAAATTTAAATTCAATTTTTCCACTAATATGATATTTATTTGATAAAATGTATTATAATTTTTTAATTAAAATAATTAATATTGGTAAATATGTCCAACATAATTTTCAGCAATACTGAATAGTAAAAAAATAAAAAAATTAGTTACCACGGTCAAAAGCTAAAATGGTAAAAGTGAGTAACATAGAGGTAACTATAATAAAATGTTTAAAATATGTTACATTTTTAATGGTTGAGGTTTTTGTTTAACATATAAAATATAAAACCATTATTTATCAATTTAGGAGGTACTTTTCCATATATTGATTATCCAATATTGAATTGTTTTGGGTATTTATAAAAATGTCACCCTTATCACATATAAATTGGAACCTCATCTCATCTCTTTTACACAAGAAATAGGCCTTTTTTTACAAAATCCAAATCCATATACATTAATTAATTCCATCCCCATATCCTATAGCCTTTTTCTTGATTATAAATATAGTCTAGGATGACTTTTTTAGAATCCTAAAGAGGTGGTCTGAGGAAGAGGTTTCGTTCCAAACCTAGCATTTGTTTATTATTCCACATAATTCAAATAAAAAATAACAATTATAATATAATATGGTAAATATAAACCATATAATGATATGTTATTATATTGATGGAATAACCCACATCCATATCATATTTTATAAAATATGGAAACTAAACAATCATTCATGTGTATGGCAGTCTACCCCCTTGTAAACTGATGTCATTTTTTTCCATAATCACTTATAATGGATATATATATGAATATGGAAATAATTTTTATATTTTATATTAATAAATTTTTATCATTATTGGAAATTTAAATTAAATATTATTTCATACCATTACATTCATAGAAAATGGTAATGATATTCGTGCTATCATGTTGATTGCCAACTCTATGAAGTTATGGGATTAATTTTCCATTAAAAGATTACAAGGAGTGTATATATATGTATATTTAAAGATATAAAATTATATTGTTGATATATATATATATAATTATGTAACGATAAAACAATACATACCTTCTTTCCATCATGATCATTGAAAAGTAGAAACATTTCTCATGCATGGGTACGACCTACTATCTCCATGATTGTAACATAGTTAATTTTTCATAACCGTATTTCATTTTTAGTTTTAAATGTATATTCAATGTATAAAAATTATTATTATTTCATTATTATTAGTGTTTATATGGTTGAATATTGACCCATTTGATCATGGTCAACACATTGATATCATTTTGATATTATGAAATTAGTATTTTCAAAACAACTGAAGTGAACATAACTAACTATCTAAATAAATATTTTATAAAAAATGAAGTAAATGATATATTTATATGGTATTAAACCTTGAAAATAATATTAAATAACAAATAATTATTATATGTTTATCATATAGGATATAGTATACATACACAACAATTATGGACTTGAGGTAAGGTTTTTCATCTCAAAACATCCTTCCTTGAGAAACATGTTTTATTCTCTAAATAAATTATTTTAAAAGGTGTATATATATATATAATTTAATATTTAATATAATTTATTATCCTTATTCATTGTATTTTAAAATCATCTTCATGATATCTCTCTTTCAAGTATTTTTTATTATGACGTTTCTTAAACTGTATGGGACTTCATCTCAGTTTCCATTTATTGAGAAATATTTTAATATTATCCACCAATTTATATTATATGACATATAAAATTTCTGTTTTACATTTAATATATCTAATACTTTATAATTAAGGCTACTTGAGGTTTCAATTTAAATTAATTCATTCTAGGGAATTTGAATTAATTGTTACATGGTGGTAATAAATTTTATAACACAATTTCTTTAATTTTGGTAAAATTAAATCATTGTTTTATTTGATATGAAAAGATTGGGTTTTTAATTAACATTGATTATTTTATCTTATATTTAAAAAACCCTATTTGTATTTAAATATAACCCACATAATAACTTCAAAATTTAATTCTTACTTCAAGAACATAGTATTTGTAAGAGATTTCATCTCAATTTTCCTTCAATGAGACATATATTATTCCAATGCAGCTAATAAATTTTATAAGGTCTATATACTACCCTTTATTAATTTTATATAATTAAAATCTTTATGTTCATGGTATTTGAGGTTTCATTTCAATTAATTTATTTCATGGGACTTATGATTAAAAATGAGCAAATTGGTGAGGGTTTATTTCACAAATATCCTTTAAATAAGAATTGTTTTCTTGTAGAATTTGAATTTAAGGAAATTCATTATTCATTATATAAGAATGAAATTTAATTTTCTTCCCTTACGGTTATTCATGATATTTTCAATTAATAGTTCCATTATCTTCTCTTTTGAATATAAAATGATTGACAAAAGTCTTTTATGAAAAGACATCATTATTTATTTCATCGGTCAGAAATAAATTTACTTCCATATATATGTCTTCTAAAAACGTTTTGAAGAATTTATTTAAAATTATATAAAATTTTTAATAAATTTTTACCCATGTTTGAATTTTCAAAATATTGGTTGAAATGGTTTTTTATGTTTTTTTCGAAATAAGGTACTTATTTGTGAAAAGAATTTTTTTTACTAATATGGTATGTAGGGAATTTTATACCACAATAAATACTAAATTATTTGAATATTCTTTAAAATTATTCTATGGTTATATTATTGAAAAAAATTTCTATAATATGTTTTTTACTTTTTAGACTTTAATAATTTATTTTTAAGGGAAAATATTTATTTTATAAAGAAAATTTCTATGTAATATTTTTAAAAAAAATTATCAACAATGAAAACCATATATATTATAGATTAATACTATATTATGTATATATTTATCTCACATATATACCTAGATTATTCTCCCTTCCATTTATGGGGTAATAAATGATTTTGGGTCAGCTGTAAAATTACATTATCATGAAATATCCTCTGATTATGATTTGAGCTATGGTTATGCTGCACATTTTCATTCCATGGGTATTTCTTATGTTTATTCCTTTTAATTAATTTCATTTTGTTGCACATGTAATAAAGAGGATTTTTTATGGGTGCATCCAAATATTTCTCCAATTCATTGTTTAATTCTATTGTCTCGTGAGATTTTATGTATCAGATTAGGGAGTAAACCTAGTCCATTATGGGACTTATTTCCATCATGGGATATTATATAGGAATTTAACCCTGAATTATGTATATTTCATTAAATATGTTTCTTACAAATTTATTTTCTTAACATACACCTATGATACCATGTTCATTAATTCATTATTCATTGCGATTACTCATGAAACTTCTCATTTCGGTTGTACATTTGACTCACATGTTATGTTTACTTGTCATTGTTTTACCATGATTGTATTTTTATCACACAACTTTCCTTTATGTATTCCCCATGTTAGCATAATTATTTTTAAGATCCTAAATGGATTTAGTAGCTCATTATGGAGAATAAAATGAAGATTTCTTGTTTAGTGTCCTTTTGACATATCAAGAATCTAGTCTTCCAAGTACACTAGGAATCATGATCATTGGGATTGTAAATATTGTATATTTTGGTATAAAAATAATATAATAACATGTGTAAATGAAATGGTATTCTATAAAAATGGATCAGGAATCATAACCCTCATTTTTATGATATCATATGCATTGATCAAATATGGTCCTAGTAAAAATTATCTCTTGTTATCTCTAGATTATCTAAACGGTTTAGGGTCATCTCTTGACTCCCAATCATCTAAAGAAGATAAAAATTCCCTTATATCATATTAGTGGTCTTTATCTATTAACATGTCTTCTTTCCCTGATGATAGTGGATAGGAAGGGGATAATGCTAAAAATCCCTCTAATAATGAAAAATCAGTGGTGGAACTTTCTATATTTTCAAATAGTTATTGGATGATCATGATAGATAAAACTAATATTAATTTTTATTTTGAATCTGAAAATTTACTATCATCTATCATCTTCTATGATGATTTAATAGATTTCAAGGAAGATACAAAAGATGATCTCATACATTTCTCTACATCATTTTAGGAAGGAAACACAAACACTGTTGATTAGCTCATGGAATTAAATTTGGGTGTAGATTATAATCCATGACAAAAATTTATTAAATACACCGTCACAAAAAAGTAATAGTATTAATAAATCACTTTATAGAAACCAAACTATTATTTATTTTCCTAAAATTATACAGAGATTCTTGGATTTCACCCCAGTGTGGAAACTCATAATTGGAGTATACCATATGATCATCATGGTTACAAATATTAACTGAGGAGAATGAATTCCACACATGAAACTAAGTTAGAGGTAAATGGTTAAAGTATATTTAAATATAAAATTATTTAAGAGGTCCAATATCCCACATGTATTCACAAAATATCCTTATTAATGAAAATAATGTGAAAATTCATGTTTTCAATGACTTAAGGGATCTCATGCAATATTTTCTAAATGATTATGCCTCATTCCTGATTATAAAATTTATAATATATAAAAAATAAGGGTTCAAAACTTTATCCTTCATGTATGGGTATTCATGGTATCACATAATCTACATGGATCATATTAATTGAGAGGATACTAATTTCAAAAGACCTTGAGGAGTTTTATTTTTATCTAGTGTTTCATTTTCCCTAAAAAAATATAGCTTCCACATATCCACATTCCAATCTTCTCATATTTAGAACCCTACTAGGGAAGATCATGTAATTATGTGTTAATGATCTAGTTGAAAATCACAATAATGTTGTGATCATCTCATTGACCATGAAATATTTTTCATCAAATTACAGAAGCATATCTAGAATATAAATCCCCCAAAGTATGGATTCAGGGTGACATTAAGAAAATTATTCAACTTCATGGTATACTATCATGACATCGATATCAACCTTGATATAACTAGTGTGATCCTTAACATTCCACATCCATAAAATCTAAAAGAGTTGAGAGGGATTTAAGGATTCCTCACTTACATCAGAATCATGATAGAAAAAATTGTAGGCACGTTCCAAAACTTCAATAAATTGATGTAGAAGTGATCCAAATATTGATTGAATGAATATTTACTTCAATCTTTGAAAAATCTCCTGGAATACCTTTTTATCTGACTAGCATTAATTCATCCTATAGATGGAAATCCATTTGTGTAGTACATGGAAACACTAGAATGGTCATGTGGTGCTCTTTAACAAAAAATAATAATATGGGAAAGGAAAAAAAGAGTTTACTAAATGAGAAGGAAAATTGTATATTAAAATTACCCGTGGTTTGACATAGAAAAAGAATTCTTTCATTAATCTTTTCCACGATGAAAATGAAGAACTAATTCTAAAATCATAAGTTTCACTTGGACACCAGTGTAGAAAAATTCAAGTACATCGTCAATAATCCAATGCTAACTGTAAATTTATCTTATTGGGTGGTCATTAAATGATAGTTTTAAATATGGTATGTGACATGAAATGTTTTCAAATTTTAGGCACTAAGAAATTCCCTCATAGTTTATAATACCCTTGAAACTAGCTATTGAACTCTATGTGAAATGGTTATTTTAATAATCACAAATCATTATTTTATTTATAACAATTTATTCTTTTGTTAAATTTGTTCTAAATATGTTTATATATGTTTTAGTCATGTCTAAATAATGTTTATCTATGTTAATTTATGTTTTACTGTTGACTTGGAAGTGTTCTGAACCTAACAAAACTTTGTGAAGATTTTAGATCTCATAACGCACCGATGAGAATGGTCGCACCGATGAGAACGGTCGCACCGATGAGAACAGTCGCACTGATGAGAATGGTCACACCAATGAGAATGGTCTCACCGATGATAACGGTCGCACCGATGAGAACGGTCGCACCGATGGGAACAGTCACACCGATTAGAACGGTCGCACCGATGAGAACGGTCGCACCGATGAGAACGGTCGCACCGATGATAACGGCTGCACCGATGATAACAGTCGCACTGATGAGAACAGTCATACCGATACCAATGCTGATCAAAGTACATACTGATACTGATGCTAATCAATGGACCTACCGATACTGATGCTGATCAAAGGACCTACTGATACTGATGCTGATCACATGAGCTACTGATACTGATGTTGATCACAAGAGCTACCGATACCGATGCTGATCACATGAGCTACCGATATTGATGCTGATCACATGAGCAACCGATACCGATGCTGATCAAAGGACCTACCAATACAAATGCTGATCACATGAGTTACCGAAAATGAAGCTGATCAAATGGCCTATCATTCTCATGACTCACTAAAAGTCATGAAAACTATTTGAATTTCTATTAACTCTTATTTAATTGCAATGATCATATTTTATGTTTTTAATGCAATAAATGTTATTTATTAATAGAAGTTTGCATGGAAGTGAACCATACCTCGTACCTATGAAAGGATAATCATTCCTATTTCTGGAGCTTGTGGAATATAAGGAAGATCGAGCTGCAATAAGACAAAGAGGCATAGAGGTAATTCTTCCATGCATATACGACATAACAAGAATAACAGATGAGGAACATGAGGAACCCTCATACTCACTAAGAATAGAAGTTCAAAGAAGAAGTTCAAGTTCTATATTGATTACTCATAATCGAGCTGAACACCTGCACTGAAAGTGAAGAAAGAGAACCACGACACTTTGTTTTTCTTGAAAAAAATCACAGAAAGATTCAGAGATTCATTTGTATCAAACCAAGGAGTCCCGAGCTTCTCGCTCAACACATTGGGCACTCTAAATTCATCTCTATCTGTTTTTATCTATTGTGTTTAATTCCTTTAATTTTTGAGAAGTGCGTGTTATATTTACACACTAACTCCTTAACTAAACTGGAGGATACTAAATCCCCACTCCAAACATGTTACACTTTATTTTACCCCACTGTGAATTGTGGAGGAGGTCAAGTTTGACCTAGACATCTTGTGTGTTGTTGTTTTTTTCACGAAGAATTGTGGTAGAGGTATTAGTACCTGGAAAATCTCTGTACAGTTGAATTACCCTCGATCTAGGGTATGGATCATTGTTTATATAAACTTTTTGAGAGGAAAAAGTCGCGTCTTGAGACTGAACCTCTTGCTTATAACTACTGTGCTTACTTATTTTGCTTTTAACATATATTGAAATATTTTTCTTCTAATTACTTTGAAATATAACATTGTTTTAATGTTACATTGATAGTTAAAATATAAAGTGTTTGTATCTATTTTAAAGCATTAAGTTAGCTTCAAATGTTAATTAATCATTAGATTAGATTAACTGAGAACTAATATATCTCTTGAGAACTTAACTAACCCTTTGCTATATTACAAATTCACTACAGTTTAACTTAGTTTTTTAATAGGGGGATCTTAATAGAAATATTTTTAACATAAATTTTAATTGAAACTGTAACACCCCAAGAATTCATAATGTGTTATTTCTTCAAAATAGTTCAATAACTTGAACTACACGCAACACCGAGTTCAATTGCACCATGACTTACCAAAAATCCATTCAAAAGAGGTTATGAATAGTATTAACTAAATTTTAAACTTTATATAATCCTTATAATTTTTCCATATTATGAGTATCTTAGACATAATACAAGAACAAATTCATTTTCAGTATTGCACTTTTATCAACTTTTAATAGTGAACCATTTTTAAATACTATATTTTAAACTTTTTGACTAAATGGGGACATCAAAAATTTAAAATGAAACATCCCAAGCTTCCACGGTACGTTTCCCTTCGAATAATGCGATAGCGTGTGTTGTACGCAACCTCGAGTTCTAACACACACCACAACTAATTAAACTAGCCATTGTGAATAGTAATACCTACTTTTTGAAATCATATATATTTTATATTTCAAAATGGACTTCATTTTTGGATTTGGAATATTGAAATTAGCCTAGGGTGAAATTTTGGTACTTTTCGGATAACTTTTATATTTTGATGAATAGTGAAAATTACTAAATTTTAATTAAAACAACTTTTTTAATCAAAATAATTAATAGTGATGAATTGTGAATTTGAGTGGTTTTAAAGTATATTTAGAATATATTTTTACCATTTAATATAATGTTGGTCATTGGACATAATTTTACAATTAAACCGAACATAAACAAGTGTCAATCTTTTGATAGTTATTACCTCTTAAAAACACGCTTTTTGTTTTGACAGCGGGAATTAATTTTAAATTAATTTCTGCCACTTCTGTGTTTTGAATTTAGAAAAATGGATTCCATATTTGGAATCAGGATGTCCAAATTGTGTAAATAGGTAACTTTTATTTTTAGACATTTTGAATAATTACTGTGGTAAATATTTTATTTACCATGGTTAAGGGTAAATCCGGTAAATAAGGGTTAAAAAATAATATTATAATAATACCAAATTACCCTAAAACGTGTCCTAACCTTATTGGTGGACACATACCCGACCATGGGCATCCTTGTGTCAATTTGGGGACCCCTTGGAGCCACTTGTATGTGGTAGGGACACATTATATTAATAAAGTTAAAATAAAAATAAAAATGGCATAAGCTTACATCTTTTAGAAGAACAATTTTTACATAGGGTTATACATGTTGGATTTTCGATTATAAATATTCATTAGAAAGCTAAAAAGATTTCCTACATAATGATATTTTATTTATAATTTTTAGACATCAAATAAGTTAAATTATTAATGACACAATAATGATGCAATGTTTACCTCATTAATAAATCATTTAAATAAATAAGATTATAATGATTAAAATATTATCTAAAACCTGTCCAATTCTTATTAGTTGATGTTATTTAGAATATGAGTCATCTTATCTTCGACCTCAATGATTTTTGGACCATTATAAACCGAATATAATTATATTATAAAGTAATACTTTCACTCTTTCCTAAAGAGCCCCTCCTCTCCCTTATAAAAGGAGACCACTTCTACTCATTCCTCACACCTCTCAAGCCACTTGGCTCGTCCAAAATCTGCCCAACTAAGCTCCCCACATCCCTCTCCTACTCCTTGAAGCTTCCCCTTAGGTAGAAAGCATTTCAAGAAGTCCTTTGGTTCCAACCAAAGTGAGTTACCTAAATTAAAGGAGGTTAACCTACCCCAACCAAGGAAAAGTACAAGGTAAGGGTTATTTCACAATCTCTTCATTATTCGAGGTTGTTTATACGTAATAATCTACTGGGATCTCTTTATCATCCACATCCATGTTTCTTAAAAATGTATTTCAAAACATTTTTACTATTTACTAGAATATGAGTTAAAGTCATTTATACCCTTTTTGACTTTTATAAGTGGTTTATAAAGGAATCTTTCGGTCGTTTTCAAAACAAGGTCCTTTTTAACCTTTTCGACAAAATTAAGGTAAGAATTTTTTTTTTACTTATACGGCGGGTGCGGCTATTTTCCGCCGTTATAAAATCTTCAAAGCTTCCCTTACAAGCTTATAAGAATATTTTCAAAGAAAATGTGTTATTTTATATGGATCTTAAATGATTTCAAAACAAAAAGAGATATTTCTTTAAAAAGAATTTTGATTTCATCTATGTCAACATCCTTTGATGGATTTTACGCTTATTTGAATTTGATCTATTGTGATACAAAACTTCTATATTGTATTGAAGGTTTTGTGATATGTTTGACTGTGGATGTGCTATTTTTATACCATTCATAGTTTATGGTGAAATTATTGACATTTCGTATGCTAGTTTTAATACGAATGTTTATGTTATGTTTAAACCTTTTCATATGGGAATGCATTGGACTTAGTAAGTGACGGGTGGAGCCCGCTATAGCTCCTCGATGCATCGGTAGGTCTCATGAGACAAACTAGTGTCTTGGCACAAGGCCTTGACAAAATCTTATTTGTAGTCTTGGCACGAGGCCTTGGCTGTGTGGTTATGATAGTCTGGTATTATGCATTCCAACATTATGAAAGTGGTTATTGATATTGCATGTGATTATTCGATTAGTAGAATATCCATGTGAATAAGTAAATGGCATTATTTCATTTTACTTTTGCCACACTATGTTGAAGTTCAATTTTAAAAGGCTTTTGTTTTAGTAATTCATTGCCTTAAATGTTTATGATTATTTTGAATGTTCCGCTATATTGTTATCCTTACTGGGCATTTGAGCTCACCCCTTTTCTATGTTTTATTTTTCCCAGGAAGTGAAGATGTAAGTTATGAATGACCTGCAGGGATATTATGAGGGGATTATAGTGTGGACTGTGGAAACATTATATTGTTGTAGTAGTTTTTCATTTTATGATGTAATGTAAAACTTATGAAATATATCTAGTGTTTCCAAGGCTACTAAACCAATCGGTCTTTCGAGTTTTGATCTTTCTTGTGATCATGCAAATGTTACGAAGTAATGCACCGACTCTGGGTAGCTGGGGTCGGGGCATTACAGTTATTATCAGAGGAAGTTTAGTACAAACCTTGGAAGCTAGATTTAGGTAAACTCTGATTAGAGAACGTAGACCTAAGATGAACTTTGAGGATTAGTATAGAAGAACTTCCTAGAATTTTGGTATTGTAGAGATTTTGTGAGTTTTCCGAGCAATACATCCCTGTCTGGATACGAGCAGGTAGAGGCGGCTCTGGCACAGATGTACCTAGGGGTAAAACCCGAAAACACCGCTTTGAGCTAGACTCGAACGAAAACTGGTGCACGACAACGGGCCTTGCTGCACTCTTGGTTACGACACTCCCGGGGGATATGCTTAGGATTACTCTCATTTTCTTTACAAATCATTTTGAAGGGATTATGAGTATATACTTCCTCAAAGAAAACATTCTTATGATTATGGATTATATCCATAAATAGTTCAATTTATGTTAAGTGTTTTATAAGTATGGGATTATGTATTTTCATTCATAAACTGATCTAGTGTATGCCATTGTTTAGAAATGGCGCCCAGTAGAAGGAATGAGAACTCCAGAAATGCACATGATCCAAAGAGAAGGAAGGATCATATCTTTCATGGTCTTAAGCTATAATTTATAAGAGAAATAGTCTCCCATGTATTATCATCATATGAAGAAATAATATCATGTGTTGATAAGATAAGTAAAGAGTTTACTGAGTCCTATGGCTTTGAAGGGAAGCAAGAGAAGAAAAGGATAGAAGAGAGAAAGATGGATAAAGGGAAGAGGGAAAAGAAGAATTTTACCATATGTGGTAACTATGGAAAGAAACACCCTGGAACTTGCCTGAAAGGAATGGGAGTTTGTTATAAGTGTGGAGGAAAAGGGCACAAAGTACATGACTGCAAGGGTAAGAAAATGGTTTCAAATGTACAATGCTTCATTTGCAAGGAGTTTGGACACTACGCGAACCTATGTCCCAGTCATCAGACTATGCCGCAAATGATGCTATTGGATAATAATCAAGTTATGATACTACCATAGATGAAGAGGAATGATTAGAGTTATTATGTTGATTATATCAATTGAGTGTTGTATCAACAATGTACTTGTTATAATAATTATGGAGTATATAAGGATTGAACTGCAGTACTATTTTATTAAGGACTTGAGATGGTGTGGAACAAAGAAAAGTGACTCAGTAGCAGGTTAAATGTTTGGAAAATATATGGTTGAGAGCAAGATAAACCATAATATGGTTCAGATACCGAGTTAGTGATTTTAGAATAATACATGATTGATTTGGATAAATTATATTGGATATTCTTGACTACCTTGAAACTGATTAATGATTTGTATATTCCATCATTTTTGGGGTTTAAAACATTTTTGGATTAATGAAGTATATCCAGCTTTCTATATGGAATAAGGGAGCATGAATGTAATCAATAAGGAATATGGTAATTCAGGATGTTTCGGTGTATTAAAAGAATACAAGATGAAGGTATTCATATGCTATTACGAGGTAAAAGGATCTATATTATGTTTACCTTCCTTATAAATGTTGGACTGTGAGTTTGGACAGAATTATTTTGGATAGTTCTAGTTTGGATTATTTTGGATTGCCATAAAAGGACAACCCGGAGGTCGGGCGGCAACCCGTCACGTCCGGCAAGGCTGCGAGACTTGAACCCGCAACCGAAGGGCGACAAGGGTGTATCACCTACCACTGGCCCACGAGATGTCCTGGATTAAATAATGTAGTTTTTATTAAAACATCTTGTAGATGAATTATAAATTCGATTATTTTGGAACCCTATACGAATAGTGTAAATAGAATTTTTTTTTCTCTATTATCTTTTAGAGTGAAAGATGTGTTTGTGGTAGAAATTTATTAATGGATAAAAATCTAATTATAAAGTAAGTATATCTCCTTATGATCTTAGCCAATCTCATAATTGAATTCCACAAAATTAAGAAAAGGAACTTAGAACAAAAATGTTGTCCTAGATGGTACCTTAAATCATCACTAATTTATGGCTTTGGGATTGTTGGCCTTTTCATAACCATGTTCTCTACCACTCTCCATCAGATAATTGATGGTTAGATTTCTCCTCCATATCCATATTTTCCTACATGGAACCCTAGTATGTGTTATTTTCGGTAATCTTCATACTTTCCACTCTTTATTTTAAATAGAGGCCTCATTAATTCATTTTTCGATGTGGGATTTCAACTAAGATATTTTGAAACGTCAAAAATTTGTTATCCTAATACCCTATATTTTGTTGAACCGATGGTACTTCAAATCATCATAGATTGATGAGTTTAAGGACCTCAATTTTATACTTGTTTGTGATTGATGACCTCAATCACTACCTATAAATATTTACGTTTTTCCTCCAATTATATGTCTCTAATTGCCACCAATGTTCTCCTAATCGAGATCATAATTTGGTGGTGACCCTTTCATTTCTCTTTTCCTCATATTAAGACTAAATTTTAGTAACCCAATTTCCGATGTGGGTTTTCCCACAAATATATATTCTACTTTCAACCTTTTATTTTCAATGAACAATTTCAAATTGCGAGGACGCAATTTATTGAAGGAGGGGAGAATGTAACACCCCAAGAATTCATAATGTGTTATTTCTTCAAAATAGTTTAATAACTTGCACTACACGCAACACCGAGTTCAATTGCACCATGACTTACCAAAAATCCATTCAAAAGAGGTTATGAATAGTATTAACTAAATTTTAAACTTTATATAATCCTTATAATTTTTCCATATTATGAGTATCTTAGACATAATACAAGAACAAATTCATTTTCAGTATTGCACTTTTATCAACTTTTAATAGTGAACCATTTTTAAATACTATATTTTAAACTTTTTGACTAAATGGGGACATCAAAAATTTAAAATGAAACATCCCAAGCTTCCACGGTACGTTTCCCTTCGAATAATGCGATAGCGTGTGTTGTACGCAACCTCGAGTTCTAACACACACCACAACTAATTAAACTAGCCGTTGTGAATAGTAATACCTACTTTTTGAAATCATATATATTTTATATTTCAAAATGGACTTCATTTTTGGATTCAGAATATTGAAATTATCCTAGGGTGAAATTTTGGTACTTTTTGGATAACTTTTATATTTTGATGAATAGTGAAAATTACTAAATTTTAATTAAAAACAACTTTTTTAATCAAAATAATTAATAGTGATGAATTGAGAATTTGAGTGGTTTTAAAGTATATTTAGAATATATTTTTACCATTTAATATAATGTTGGTCATTGGACATAATTTTACAATTAAACCGAACATAAACAAGTGTCAATCTTTTGATAGTTATTACCTCTTAAAAACACGCTTTTTGTTTTGACAGCGGGAATTAATTTTAAATTAATTTCTGCCACTTCTGTGTTTTGAATTTAGAAAAATGGATTCCATATTTGGAATCAGGATGTCCAAATTGTGTAAATAGGTAACTTTTATTTTTAGACATTTTGAATAATTACTGTGGTAAATATTTTATTTACCATGGTTAAGGGTAAATCCGGTAAATAAGGGTTAAAAAATAATATTATAATAATACCAAATTACCCTAAAACGTGTCCTAACCTTATTGGTGGACACATACCCGACCATGGGCATCCTTGGGTCAATTTGGGGACCCCTTGGAGCCACTTGTATGTGGTAGGGACACATTATATTAATAAAGTTAAAATAAAAATAAAAATGGCATAAGCTTACATCTTTTAGAAGAACAATTTTTACATAGGGTTATACATGTTGGATTTTCGATTATAAATATTCATTAGAAAGCTAAAAAGATTTCCTACATAATGATATTTTATTTATAATTTTTAGACATCAAATAAGTTAAATTATTAATGACACAATAATGATGCAATGTTTACCTCATTAATAAATCATTTAAATAAATATGATTATAATGATTAAAATATTATCTAAAGCCTGTCCAATTCTTATTGGTTGATGTTATTTAGAATATGAGTCATCTTATCTTCGACCTCAATGATTTTTGGACCATTATAAACCGAATATAATTATATTATAAAGTAATACTTTCACTCTTTCCTAAAGAGCCCCTCCTCTCCCTTATAAAAGGAGACCACTTCTACTCATTCCTCACACCTCTCAAGCCACTTGGCTCGTCCAAACTCTGCCCAACTAAGCTCCCCACATCCCTCTCCTCCTCCTTGAAGCTTCCCCTTAGGCAGAAAGCATTTCAAGAAGTCCTTTGGTTGCAACCAAAGTGAGTTACCTAAAATAAAGGAGGTTAACCTACCCCAACCAAGGAAAAGTACAAGGTAAGGGTTATTTCACAATCTCTTCATTATTCGAGGTTGTTTATACGTAATAATCTACTGGGATCTCTTTATCATCCACATCCATGTTTCTTAAAAATGTATTTCAAAACATTTTTACTATTTACTAGAATATGAGTTAAAGTCATTTATACCCTTTTTGACTTTTATAAGTGGTTTATAAAGGAACCTTTCAGTCGTTTTCAAAACAAGGTCCTTTTTAACCTTTTCGACAAAATTAAGGTAAGAATGTTTTTTTACTTATACGCCGGGTGCGGCTATTTTCCGCCGTTATAAAATCTTCAAAGCTTCCCTTACAAGCTTATAAGAATATTTTCAAAGAAAATGTGTTATTTTATATGGATCTTAAATGATTTCAAAACAAAAAGAGATATTTCTTTAAAAAGAATTTTGATTTCATCTATGTCAACATCCTTTGATGGATTTTACGCTTATTTGAATTTGATCTATTGTGATACAAAACTTCTATATTGTATTGAAGGTTTTGTGATATGTTTGACTGTGGATGTGCTATTTTTATACCATTCATAGTTTATGGTGAAATTATTGACATTTCGTATGCTAGTTTTAATACGAATGTTTATGTTATGTTTAAACCTTTTCATATGGGAATGCATTGGACTTAGTAAGTGACGGGTGGAGCCAGCTATAGCTCCTCGATGCATCGGTAGGTCTCATGAGACAAACTAGTGTCTTGGCACAAGGCCTTGACAAAATCTTATTTGTAGTCTTGGCACGAGGCCTTGGCTATGTGGTTATGATAGTCTGGCATTATGCATTCCAACATTATGAAAGTGGTTATTGATATTACATGTGATTATTCGATTAGTAGAATATCCATGTGAATAAGTAAATGTCATTATTTCATTTTACTTTTGCCACACTATGTTGAAGTTCAATTTTAAAAGGCTTTTGTTTTAGTAATTCATTGCCTTAAATGTTTATGCTTATTTTGAATGTTCCGCTATATTGTTATCCTTACTGGGCATTTGAGCTCACCCCTTTTCTATGTTTTATTTTTCCCAGGAAGTGAAGATGTAAGTTATGAATGACCTGCAGGGATATTATGAGGGGATTATAGTGTGGACTGCGGAAACATTATATTGTTGTAGTAGTTTTTCATTTTATGATGTAATGTAAAACTTATGAAATATATCTAGTGTTTCCAAGGCTACTAAACCAATCGGTCTTTCGAGTTTTGATCTTTCTTGTGATCATGCAAATGTTACGAAGTAATGCACCGACTCTGGGTAGCTGGGGTCGGGGCGTTACAGAAACTCAATTCACCCCTCTTTAGTATCCACTCCAACCAAAATTTTCTATCAGAGGACTTTTTTTATCAATGTTTTCAAAATACTCTATTTTTCAACTGTGATTTTAGTTGTATCTTAAAGATCATAAATTTATGTTATTTATAAATTTTATCTCTTTAAATATATTTTCTAAAATCTAACTATTGAAAATATATTAGAAGGTGATGCTACTAACAAGCCATCTTTCTTTAATGGTTAAAATTATGCCTAGTGGAAGATGAAAATAAAAATCCATTTGGAGAGTATGGGATTTGATATCTGGACTGTTATAGACTAAGTATAAGATTCTAGAAACTGTTATAACTACATGGGAAGAACCTACTAAAATAGCTTACAATAATAATTGAAAATCAAGGAATTCCATGTATTGTGCTTTAGGAGATGAAGAATTCAATTGCAAATCTACTTGTAAAACTGCTTATGAAATTTTGGACACTTTAGCTATTTCCAATGACAGAACAACTATTGTTAATGAAATGAGACTGAACACCTATAATATTAAATATTATAATTTTAAAATGAAGTCTGATGAACCTATTTCTGATATGTATCTCAGGTTCAATCAGATTTTCAACACTATGAGATCACATGGAAAAGCTGTTCCTGCAAAGGAGAAAATTATGAGAATAGTAAGATGACTGCCAAACAAGTGGTGGGGCACATCAGTTTCAATTAGAGAATCATGTGATATTAGTTCTCTTCATGTTAAGGAGTTGATTGGTAATATTATTATGTATGAAGAAGAACTAGAGGTAACCAAGGAAGAAGATGGTGAACCAAAAAGGAATTCAGTGGCTTTTAAGTCTACTGCCTCGAGGAGAAAGTATAAAGAAAAAGATCACATACCAACTGAAAGCTCAACAAGTGAAAATTCAGATTTTGACAGTGATTCTGAAATGGCTCAAATATCCAGAAGGTCTATGAAGTTACATTGGAAGAATAAATTATTCATAAAAACAAATTACAAAAGAAAATGTGACAAAAAATGTCTTTTGAAGAAGGATTGGAAAAAGTCTGATAAAAGTGATGAAATTGTTTGCTATGATTGAAAAAGGATAGACATATGAATGCTAATTGTCCTAAATTAATATTCAAAAAGAAATATGACTACAAGGAAAGCAAGTACAAGAAATATATGAAAGCAACTTGGAGTGCTTCATAAGACAGCTCAAGTGATTCTGATTCTACTCAGGATGAAAAATCTAAAAAAGCTTACATGTGTTTTATGACAAACACGTCTGAGGTAACATTGGATACTCCTGCTTTAAATTCATATTACTCTAGAGTAGAATCTAATTCTGAATCTGAAAATACATCTAGTGAAGAACTATTTGAATATTTTTATATGCAAGAAGAAACTTGTAATGAGCTTAAGGACATGTATAAGACCTTGAAGAAACAGAATCCTTTGACCAGCTCTTTTAAATATTCACTTGTCATAGAAAAGGAAAATAATGCTCAATTACTTAAGGAAAATACTGAACTGAAATTTTCTAATGAGCAATTAAGAAAGGACTTAGAAATATTCAAAATAGAAAATATACACTTAATTAAATTCTAGGAAAGAATGTGGAAACAATATATACCACTGGAATAGTCTATCAGCCTGGATAGAGACAGATTACTAAGAATATATTTATTCATAAATCTGAATAGAATATTGATAGTTCTAGTTCTGGATGTTCATATGATTTGACTATTTACTCACATAGTTATAGATCCAATAGAGTTTATATTTCAAAATTTATTGATTCTGTAAATAATATGAGAACCATTTGACAAGTATGGATAAAACAAGCATTGCTTGCTAACCTATCTAGACTTGAGAGAATCTGGTTACCAAAATCATTTTCTATCTAAAATTATATTTTAGGAAACTTGTTTGAAAATTTCCTATAAGAAGACATGGTATTTGTATAGTGGTTGTTCAAGACCTATGACAGGATAATTTTCATGCTTCAAAATCATAATCAAATTTGATAGAGGTCATGTCACCTTTGGTGACAATTCTAAAGGAAATATAATCAGCCTAGGCCAGATTGGTACCATTGATTTGATAGTAATTACTATAGTATTGTTTATTGATGGACTTAAATATAATCTATAATGTATTTCTCAGTTGTGTGATGATTTTTTCAATGTTAAATTTGAAAATTATTCTTGCAATGTATTTAATTCTAAAAATACTTTGGTATTTACTCCCTTGAGAAATTAAAATGTATATGCTGTGGATTTAAATTATCTACAAAAACAAAAAGTTACTTGTTTAAATGATTTTCATAAACAGTCACGGTTATGGCACAGAAGATTAGGACACTACAATATATAGTCACATAGAAAACTGACTAGGAATAATTTAGTTAGAGACTTACCCAAACTAAAATTCCCATCAGACAATGTTTGTGATCCCTGTCAAAAGGGAAAGCAACATAAAGATTATTTTAAATCAAAGAATGAAGTTTCAACTTCTCTACCTCTAGAGTTGGATCACATGTACTAGTTTGGACCTTCTAGAGTTTCTAGTTTAAATGGGAAGCACTATGTCTATGTCTTAGTGGATGACTTTTCTAGATACACATGGGAATACTTTTAGCTCACAAAAGTGAAGCTTTTCATTACTTTAGTAAATACTCCAAATGTGTGGAAAACATTAGTGGACTTAAAATTAAGACCCTGGGAAGTGATCGTGGTCGTGAGTTTGAAAATCGTGAGTTTGAATCTTATTGCTCACACAATGGATATAGTCCCAATTTATCTACCCCTAGGACACCTCAACAGAATGGTGTAGTAGAAAGGAGAAATAGGACCCTTAAAGAAATTGCAAGTACTACGATAAATGAATATGATATAACAATTTATTTTTGGGCTGAAGCTGTAAATATAGCTTGTTACATTTTGAATAGAGTCTTGATTATACCTATTCTTAAGAAGACCCCTTATGAACAGTGGAATAATAGGAAGCCTAAAATTATTTACTTCGGAGTCTTTGGTTGCAAAGTCTTTATTCTCAATTCTAAGGATAATCTAGACAAATCTGCATCCAATAGTGATGAAGGAATCTTTTTAGGATATTCAATTTCTAGAAAATCCTATATAGTGTTTAATAAAAAAACCATGTGTGTAGAAGAATCTGTTGACATCAATTTTGATGAAACTGATTCACATGAACATAAACCTCCTCATGAAAATCTTGAATAAGATTTGTCTGTTCTGATCCTATGTGATAAAATCAACGAACCTGCTGTAAAGACAACCAGATCTGGAAATATTCCAAAATCTACTCCTGGTGAACCCGAACTGAGAGAAGAACCTGAAATTTATGGTCCTACCTTTACTAGATCAACTAGGATTCTAAAGAATCATCCTTTAGATGATGTTGTTGGTAATCTTGATAGAGGAACACCAACTAGATCTTCTCTAAGAAATCAGGTTGAACATCAAGCTTTTCATTCACAGTTTAAAACTAAAAATATCAATGATGCAATCAATGATGAATTTTGGTCAATGGCTATGCAATAGGAATTAAATCAATTTGAAAGAAACAATGTCTGGGAATTAGATGACAGACCTACAGAAAACTTGACCATAGGCGCTAAATAGGTTTTTAGAAATAAAGTTGATGAGTTTGGAAATATCATTATAAATAAAGAAAGACAAGTTGCTCAATGATATAGTCAAGATGAAGGAATAGACTATGAGGAAACCTTTTCACATGTACCTAGATTAGAAGAAATTAGGATTATACTTGCCTATGCTCCTCATCTGAATTTCATGTTATATCAAATGGATGTCAAAAGGGCATTTCAAAATGGATTTATAATTAAAGATGTTTTTGTTGAACAACCACCTGGATTTACAAACACCCATTTCCAAAATCATTTTTTTAAACTTTCTAAAGCTTTATATGGTTAAAAACAGGCTCCAAGATCTTGTTATGATAGACTAACAAATTTCCTTATTTCCAAAGGCATTAATAAAGGGATTTATGGTCTTACTATATTTATTAAAATAATTTATAAGGATATTTTGATTTTAAAAATCTATGTTGATGATATTATCATTGGATCTTCCAAACATTCTTTATGTACTGATTTTTCAATGATTATGCAAAATCGATTTGAATTGAGTTTAATGGGAGAATTTAAGTATTTTCATGGATTTAAAATTTTTCAAAAGAAGGATAGTATTATTTTAAATCAAATTAAATATACAAAGGATCATTTAAAACACTTTGGTTTGGATAGTAACAAGGGAAGTGACACACCTATGAGTACCACCTGTAAGATGGATGATAATGAAACTGTGAAACTAGTTGATCAAACCAATTATAGAGGTATGATTGGAAGCATAATTTACCTTACATCTAGTCAACCATATATCATGTTTACTGTGTCTATGTGTGAAAGATTTCATGCCAATCCTAAAGAATCTCATTTTATTATTGTTAAAAGAATATTAAAATATCTTAAACAAACTACAAATTTAGGTTTATTTTATCCAAAAGGACAACCATTTGACTTAATGAGTTATTCAGATGCTGACTTTGCTGGTTTCAAGTTAGATAGAAAGAGAACATTTGGAACATGTCATCTTTTGGGAAAGTACCTGGTATCTTGGAGTAGTAGGAAACCGAAATCTGTTGCATTATCTACTACTGAAGCATAATACATTACTGCTAATAGTTGTTGTACAAAACTTCTGTGGATGAAGCACACTATGTTGGATAATGGATATCAATTTAGACATGTGTCTATAAATTTTGATAACACTAGTGTAATTATCATCTCTAAGAATCATGTGTCTCACTCTATGACTAAGCATATTGATGTGAGCCATCACTTCTTGAGAGATAATTATAAAAAGGGTGAAATTTCTCTAGAATTTATTGACTCTGAACATCAGTTAGCTGATATTTTCTCCAATACCATAAGCTCTGAAAGGATAGAATTTATTAAACAAGAGTTAGGTATGATCGATCAGTGAAACCGATCAGTGAAAACGATCAGTGAAACCGATCTGTGCTACTGATTGAGTTTTACAATTTTTGAAACCTTTAGTGTTTGTCAAAATTATGTTTTTTTACTAAATCGTTATTATTGTTTATTATTATTATTTTAACCCTAAATGATAAAAATAATGACCAGCAACTATTTCTAAAGACTATTGACCTTCCATCTCCCGCCAAACTTTTCTTTCTAAATTCTGAACCTTTCAAACCTTTCCAATCTATCAATCCTCTCGAACCTCCAATGGAAAAACAAAAGTATCAAAGAAAGGAATCTAAAGGATCATCTCCTGTGAAACGTGCTTGAGGAGAATCGAGTAGCACAACTCAAAGGTCAGTGAACCTGGAGTTGGAAACTCGGGTGGTTACCTCAGAAAAGGAAATAAGTTCTTAATGGGTGTTATCAAGAAAGTCTGCACTTTTAAAAGTTTTGGAGTTGTAAGGATGGACAGACTGGTTCTGTGATAATGACCAAGTCTACTACCTGAAGCTGGTGCATGTGTTTTATCTGAACATAAGTATTGTATTAGATGGAGTAGAAGCTGTGTGATTATCATCAATAATCAAAGGGAATAAGATAACCTTTTCTTCGAAGCAATGTGATGAATGTTTCGGAGTACCTCATAATGGTAGATATGAGGATTACACTGGAAATATCCCTCCTACCACTGAATACATTTCTTATGATCTTGCTCGGGATTTGCTGACTGGTAATTCTGAATCCAGAAGAATAACAGCTTCTGAGTTAGATGGTGAATGTAGACTTTTGTTTATGTTTATTCAGCACCAAATGTGTCCCAAAAAGGTTGATTTTACTACTGTGAAATATCAGTATTTTTTCCTATTTTTTTATTGCTAAATGATGAGAAGATCAACTTGTGTAGATATTTTTTTGTTCACATTTCTAAGATGGTAAAGCCATCCAAAAAGGCTGCAACTATGTTCTATTCTAAGAACATCTCTACCATGCTAATGTTCTTGGGCTGTGTTGAATATGGAGATGAGTGTATCTCATCCAGTAGTAGTTTCTGTATAAATAAGGATATCTGTAAAAGGATGAAAATAAACTGGAATCAATGAAAGAATTCTTGGGTTGCTGATAAAGAGAATTTGTATGACCTCATCAATCCTACTGATCATCCTAATAGACCAAAGGGGATGAGAGATCCCAATTTAAAACATGTTGAAGAAATTGTTTATTCTGATAAGGAAGAGGAGACAATGGCTCCAAAGGACACTGGAGGATCAAGCAAAGAGAAAACAAGGGATGCTAAAGCTGATGATGGTGTAGAAGTTGAAAAAAACCTGAGTCACCTCATGATGATAGGAGAGATACTAATATAGTGATTCCGAAGAAAAGAAGAATGGATTTTGGACCAGCAAGCCCTCCTCTCATGTTACGAGAATCAGAACCGATTCTTGGTGATGAAGAAGAAGCTAAGACTGAAGAATCAAATTCTGTGCAGTATGAATCCAGTAGTAAAGATAGTTCAAATGATAAATCGGCCAACAATGATGGTGATGAGGGTGATGACAATGATGATGATAGTGGTGATAATAGTAGTAATGATGATGATGATGCATGTAATCGACCAGTGGATGGTCAAAATGTGATCTAAGATGATCCTCAACCCCAACTAAATGAGCAAGAAATTGTTCCTCATTCTGAAAGGACAAAATAGTCAGATATTGATGTGGATGAGAAATTCTCTCCTGAAAATTCTGGAAGAGCTAGTTTTGTGAAACCTCTATATCCTTCATGAAAATCTGCATGGGAAGAACACCCAAGTCTTGCAGTTATGGGTTTAGATTATCCAGAGGAAGAGGAATAATATTTGCATACTACAAGAGTAAGGGATTCAGTTAAGGTTCGACTAGTTGCTGAGTATATGCAAGTGACATTAGACAGACCTGGTCCTTTAGTTTCTCAATCTGGACCGGATCCTTCAGTTTCATAATCTGATCTTGACCGTTTCAAATCTGAGTTGCATCAAGTAGTTAGAGAGATGATAAAAGAGGAATTGTCTAATGCTTCTTCTCTTTCCCTTTTGAATTTATCTAAGGCTACTATGGATACTCTATCTCAGAGAGTGGTAAGTATCATTAAGCCGGACCTGAGCAATACTGGTGAGATGATTGGTAGACATATTACCTCTCGGAATCAAATTCTCAAATATTTAAGCAGTGGTTTAGAATCTCTGTCAGGTGAGTTTAGATCAACCATCAATGGTATGATGGAAGTGTTAAGAAATTTAGTAGAGCATGTGAAGAAAGCTAATTTGAGAAATTTGAAAGCTGAGATTACTCATATCGTTGCTCAGGCTAGCTCCTCCAAAATATAAAAGATCACCGGTCATGAAATAAATGCATTAAATGATATTATAGAAGAAGAGTTACCAGATTTTAGGTAGATTCTGGATTTGTATTCCTTAAAAAACATGAAATACAATAGTGATCATATTCACAAAATAGTACAGTTGTATTCAGATGATGCTACTAAGGCTCATAAAGAGATCAAAGAGAAAATGGATCACTATTTTTATAAAATTTATACCAAACATGAGTTCAACCCTCAGTTTAAGGTTTTGGCTGAGAATTTGAGGCTTCCTCCAGTCACTCAAGCCTTTATGGATCAAGTTCAAAAGTTGGAGGATTTTACTCCTACTTTATAGAGTTTCATGCAGAACAAGGATGAATATGAAAAGGCTATGAAATATGGTGGTGATGTAATTCAAGATTTTATCAATCTTCTCCAATCATATCTTCATGTGCAAGTGAAGGCAATTGTTCTTCCTACTGCAGAGCCTCTCAGTTCATATGATGTTGCTCCTAGTCAAATTTCAGTCTCCCAAGATCTATCAGATATTCGGCTAGTCTTTCAGAATCATCCTTCAAAAAGATCTTCTACTCCTCAAGAATTCACCTTATCAACCACTGTGCTTCTAGCTCGAGTTGTGCTACCACCTTTCTCCATCTGGTCCGATCAACCTTCCACCAAAGCACCCTCTAGACCATCCATTCCTACCTCCTTTAAAGATAAATCTTCTTTGCACCCAAATAAATAGTTGTGTCTGTCCTTTTTTATGGGGTGTCTATTTCTTGAAATTTTAATATTTATATCTGGTTCTTGTACTCTTTTTCAGCTATTTTCTTAGTGGAATCTTCCTCTTGATTTTCATCCTTCTTTTTTTTGCTAATCCCAAAGGGGGAGAATAGAATCATATCATATATCATATGTATATATAAGGAGGAGATACCTTAATATATTCATAATTTTATGGGGGATAATATAGAATCATATTATATTGGGGGAGAATATAATCATATCATATATATAACTACGGGGGAGAATCATATATATATATATATCATAGGGGAAGCCCTTTATATATGTTCTATTTGATACTCTAACCTTGTTTATGATTTGATAATTTTATGGGATTTTCTGTTTATATAGGGGGAGCATACTGAATGACATATTATCTTCCCTCTTCATTTATGCCATTGATTTGTGATTATCAAAAAGCGGGAGACTATTTAACTCTCTGTGAAATGATTATTTTAATAATCTCAAATCATTGTTTTATTTATAACAATTTAGTCTTTTGTTAAATTTGATCTTAATATGTTTATATATGTTTAAATCTTGTCTACATAATGTTTATCTATGTTAATTTATGTTTTACTATTGACCTAGAAGTGTTCTGGAATAAACAGAAACTTTGTCATGATTTCAGATCTCATGACGCACTGATGAGAACAGTGGCACCGATGAGAACGGTCGCACCAATGAGAACGGTCACACTAATAAGAATGGTCGCACCGATGAGAATGGTCGCACCGATGAGAATGGTCACAACGATGAGAATGGTCGCACCGATGAGAATGGTCGCACCAATGAGAACAGTTGTATCGATACCAATACTGATCAAAGGACCTACCGATACCGATGCTAGTCAAAGGACCTACTGATACCGATGCTGATCAAAGGACCTACCGATACTGATGCTGATCACATGAGCTAGCGATACCGATGCTGATCACATGAGCTACCCATACCGATGCTGATCACATGAGCTACTGATACTGATGCTAATCACATGAGCTACCGATACAGATATTGATCAAAGGACCTACTCATACCGATGCTGATCACATGAGTTATCGAAGCTGATTCCATCCAAATGACCTACTGAGCTCATGACTCACCGATAGTCATGAAAAGTGTTTGAATTTCTATTAACTCTTTTTTAATTCCAACGGCCATATTTGATGTTTTTTATGCAATAAATGTTATTTATTGATATTTGTTGGCATGTCAGGGAACTGTACCTCGTACCTATGAAAAGGTAATCATTCCTATTGTCGGAGCTTGTGGAATATAAGGAAGATCGATCTATTGTAAGACAAAGAGGCATATAGAGAATTCTTCCACGCATATACGACATAACAATAAGAACACACAAGGAACGTGAGGAACCCTCGTACTCACCAAGAACATATGATTAAAGAAAGAGTTCATGTGCTATAAAGATTACTCATAATCGATCTAGACACCTACACTGAAAGTGAAGAAAGAGAACCACGACACTCTATTTTTCTTGAGAAAAACTAGAGAAAGACTCAAAGCATCATTTGCGTCAAACCAAGGAGTCCAGAGCTTATCTCACAACACATAGAGCACTCTAAATTCATCTCTAACTATTTTTATCTATTTTATTTCTTTCATTTACTTTTTTTGCAGTGTCTGTTATATTTACACACTGACTCCTGTACTAAACAGGAGGATACTAAATCCTCACTCCAAACATGTTACACCTTATTCTCTCCCACTGTGAATTGTGGAAGAGGTTAAGTGTGACCTAGACAGCTTGTGCGATGTTGTTCTTGTTTTCCCGCAAAGAACTGTGGCAGAGTTATTAGTACATGGACAGTCTCTGTACTATTGTATAACCCTCGATCCAAGGTGTGGATCACTGTTTATATAAACTGTTTGAGAGGGAAATGTCTTGTCTTGAGACTAAACCTCTTAGTTAGAACTGATGTGCTTACTTATTTTGGTTTTAGCCTATATTGAAATATTCTGCTGCTAATTACTTTGAAATATATAATTCTTTTAAAGTTACATTGATAGCAAAACTAGAAAGTGTTTTTATTTGTTGTAATGCATTAGGTTAGCTTCAAAGGTTAATTAATCTTCAGATTAGATTAAAAGAGAACTAATCAATATCTTCAGAACCTAACTGACCCTTTGCTATATTACAAATTCAGTACAGTTTAACTTAGTTTTTAAATTGAGGGATTTTAAGAGAAAACTTTTTAACAGAAATTTTAATTGGAACTCAATTCAACCTCCTCTTGAGTATCCAATCCGACCAACACTAGCATGATAGACACATAACTCCCTGAAGAAGATTCTCTCTCTATCTGTAACACTCCTAAAATATTCTAGATATAATTCGATAGATTCATATAGATCTTGATTTACATAAAAATTGAGTATTATATCATAAAATATTTATATTAGTAATCATCCACATATCCCAGGTAAAATAAGTTATGTAGGAGCTAAATAATGAATGTAGATGCTCAATATACAAGAGGGGGTGAATTGTATACTTTAAAAATTCTTTTGGAACATTTTTAGTTGGTATAAAAACTTTTGTTTTTAACCTTAAGAAAAATTGTGTTTAAAAAAGTTAAAAACGGTAAATTCACAAGTCCACTTTGTTCTACAAACGTGCTAGGTTCTAGAAATATGGTTCTGGAAATGAAACTAAATAAGATTTTATAAGGAAAAGATTATACCGTAGAGTGTATAGAATATTATTAATTAGAGTATACAAAAACAAAAAGTATAAGATAGTAATACTTTCCTTATTAATCAAAATAAATCGGAAATAAACTTGTAACAAAAACGTAACAACTTTGAAATCTTTGAAAATAAAGAGTAGGGTATCCAACAGCCTTGGATAAAGGAACCTTGATTTATACATTCAAGAAAGTCTATCTTACCAACACCAGGGTAACACCTCGATATGAAAATCGAAATATGCCTTGCTATCCCCGCAAGCCCTAAAACTTTAAGGTAGTCGGCAGCTCTATCTTCCTCACCAAGGAAGTCCTCAAACATTAAGGTAGTCAGCACCTCTGTCTTCCTATCCTAGGATGCCCTCGAATGCACTCAGAGACATTCATAGTTGCACGAATCAATCTGAACAAGAATTTTAGTATTCACTAAGAATGAGAGTCTCTCTCTCTCTAGATTTTACTTCAATAGCATGTAATCTCTAGAGTTTTAGAAAGGTAATCAAAAAGTTGTGAGCTCATTCTTATGAGCCCCTATTTATTGGCACATCTCCAACGGTCGGCTCCCTCCTCCAATGGTCATATATTTACATGAATTTCAGAGGGACCTGTACACGTGTCACTCAAACAACATTTTTTAAGAAACATAACGTATGACATCATTTCATAACATGTTAAAAAGGACAAGAAAAAATGGTTGCTTAAACAAATCCATTTTTCAGAGTATAAGGAAAAATAAAAGTTCAGAGTCTAAGAATAATAAGAATCAGAGTTTATAATACATGGACATTCGGATTCTATTTTCTAGAGAATTAATTACATGAATTCAATAGACTTCATAGTCTGAATTTCATGGAAATTTGGAGTCTGAATTTCAAGGAAATTTGGAGTCTGAATTTTGTAGAATTCGGAGTTTGAATTCATAAGTGTTTGGAGACTGAAGGAAGGTTATGCTTACTCATAATTTTTACATTGAAGGAAGGTTATGTGGATCTATTTTTAGGAATTTTTTGGTGATGCTGATGACTCGGATCTCAAGAACAAGTGGTGTAGTGACCCCATTAGGTCAATATGGTATGTGATTCCTTCTGGTTTAACCCCTTGTTGGGTGTTGTCTCTCTGGTATGGGGTTATCTAGTCGGATCACTGAGTACAATGCCGAAGGATACCAATGCATTTATTTTGAAATGGACCTCCTTGGGTTATTTCAGTATATGGATACCCGATGAGTGTCAGTTTATTTTCTCTCTCTCAGTAGTTGTGATCCCTATGGATTAGTTCTTTCTAGGAAGGCTTGGAGAGGATCTGGGCCCTCATAGGCTGTGTATTTTAGTTTTTACCATTATTGGTCTCTGTGATCATTACCATATTTTGAGTGGTTTTGGATCTTTTTGGATTGATGGTTAGACTTTGTGTCCTAGTTCTAAGCCTTTTTATGTAGGGATCGGTGGAAGACCTATAGACATTTGGTTTGGAATAGAATTCTTGAAGATCAATGTTTTTTCTATTGTTGAGAAACATGTGTGAGATATGGTTGACCAATACTTGAATCCTAGTTAGGTTTTGGTAGGATGTCAGAGTGGCAAGGAAGGAGATGGACACACCTTCAGTGAAATCTCTGTGTACTTCTACTAGAGACGATCATGCGATATCTTGATTTTTATTGAGTATGCTAAGAGAGCTTTAGTCCTACGCTGACTTTTTTTCTTTATTAATGTTCTTCTTTATTGATTAAGTAACCTGTTTTGGTTGAGCACTAGTAGTGGTGTAAGGAACAAAATATGGTGGGGAGTAAACCATTGGCCTTTTGAGGGTGTTTTTCCTTATTTCTCTTAAACATCATTGTTTTCTGTGGGCTTTTGATCTCTATGTTTTCTTTTAAGCCAAAAATAGGGGTATTCCAATGGTAGGGAGTACCAGACTGGTCGTTGTTAAATGTCTTTCATGTATAAGGAACTAGTTAAATTTATAAGGCTATTCTTTGGATAGATTAAATAGTTTGGTTTTGAAGATGCTCAGTTTGAAATCACGGTTGATGGTTCTTTCACAAGGCTTCTTGGGGAATAGAAGGTTTATGGTGGGGAATTTGTAAGAAACTGTGTTTTTTCATACTATCATTTTTAGAAAAAACATGAATTTTTTCATTCAGATACTCTTTAGGGGTAAATGGTCTTTTTTAATCTACATGTTGATCTCTGATAATATTTTTGACCACTTAGTTGGTCCCGGAATAGGGTTTTTACCCTAGTATATATGTTTGATGGAAATCTGAGTTGTTCAATTTTTAGCAGAATATTTAATGTTTAATATTAATAAATTAAAAATTAAATTACTCCTGAAGTTTTTTTGGAAATAAATTTCAATCAAAGTGGCAGATTGAGATTTTGTCTGTGTCGTTGAGTTCAGAATGGGGATTTCAGCCTAGGTGAGTCATAAACTTGAGTTGGGCGTCGGGGCCTCCTAGAGACACTTTTTCATTCATTCATGTTCTTCTTTTCTTTTATTTTCCTTCTTATTATTTCCTCATCCTTATTTCACACAGTCAAATTGTGGAACATACTTCATCATCACCTATGATAGAAATGGGATATGGAGAAATATTGAGAGAAGGATGTTAGGAGGGTGTACTGTTTTGAAGCTCTCGAGGTGCTGAGTCGGCGTGCGATGTCTGTTGATGGTGAAATAAACCGAAGACTTAGCGGTTTCTACCCGAAGGTAGGGAAATTTATTTTTTTCACATATATCCCATTTTAATATGTTATTTTAATTTTTTAAATCATTTTAATAATTTTTTTGTGGAATATTAGGAATGATCTATTGTTTCGGGGGTGAAAACGCATGTTTCATTCTTTTTGAGGGGATTTCCATTGGAATCTCATGTTACACAACATGTTTATTAGGGGAACATGCTGTGTGTTCTTCCCAATCGAGGAAGAAGACGTTCTCTTAAGTACACAATGTTTACTATGAGTACACTCCATGTGTTGGTTGTTCATGTGAAGAAAATAGAGCATTTTTCTTTTTTAACATTACATGTTGTGTATTGGGAGTACACGTCGTGTAATGGCACATGGGCATGTGTCCAGGTTAAAAGGCACACAGAATAGTGTTATGTGAATAGTAAAAAATGTGTGCGGTTATATACATACTGTGTAACAACCAAAGATTTTATGAGAATTATTCTTTTTAATTTCATTGATGTCTTTTGTTGTACGCTACAGTATATTTATCTCGTGTTATATGCAACACTGTATTAGCTTGCAGTATACGCAACACTATTCTTGGCTCGTGATACACACAATTACAAGTTCGTTTTGTAGAAATTATTCTACGCAAAATTATGTATATATTTTTTTAATGTATAAATGAAATAAGTTTTAATTATGTTATAATCAACAAAAAAGGGAGCTTTCACTACACACAACCTTGACTTGGCTTGTGTTACAGGCAATCACGACCTTCCTCGATAGCGTGTGTAGTACGCAATATCGGGTTTCACTAAACAACGATATATTGTTATAATATTATTATGGACTGGTATTTATGAATAGTATTAACTAAATTTTTAATGTTATAATATTATTATTCATCGTACACATTTTCTAGAACATTGTATGAGAACAAAATAAATTTTTTGAGTAAAATCAGAATTTTTCAAAAAATGCAGTTTTGCCGCCTTTTGGTGGCACATCCACATTAAATATAGTTTTTTACATGTTTATAAGTTCAATTTTAAAAAAATTAAATTCTTCTTTGGAATCAGGATACAAAAATTTACTTTGGATAAAATTTTCTTATTATTCTGATAACTTTCATATTTTAATGAATAGTAAAAACATGCTATATTTTGATTAAAAACAACTTTTTTCATCGTAATAATTTATATCATTAAATTATAATATTTAATGGTTTTAAAGTATAATTATAATATATTATTACCATTGAATATAATTAATGTCATTATCATTGATTTTACATTGAATTCATATGTAAAATCATTCCAATCTATGGTAATGTTTTAACTTTTAAAACTCATTATCTTAACAATAGGAATAATTTTAAATTAATTTCTCAAACTTCTATGATTAGAATTTGGAAAATGGATTACATATTTGGAATCAGTAGGTCCAAATGATGTTAATAAGCTAATTTTTATTTTTAGTCATTATGAATAGTAACTACGGTAAATTTTATTTACCATAGTTAAAGGTTAATCGGGTAATTAAGGGTAAATATAATATTATAAAATTAACCTAACACTTGATCTAATATAATTGGATGATCATATTTTACCATAAATAATACGTGGGTCGAAATGGAATCTAATGGAACCCACTTGTATTTGATTAAGACCTTTTATTTATTTTATTTAAAGGAAATTGAAATGTATCACTCAAACATTAATAATTAGACTATTTTTAATATAAGATTATATAGAATATAAAGTAGATTATAAATACTCAATTTATATCTAAACAGTTTTTCTTTATCATGGTAATTTATTTGTAATTTTTAAGAAATATTTAATTACATTAATATCTTATACATAAATGATGCAGAAATTATTTATTGAGTGAAAAATAAATAATATAGTTTTTATTAAAATAACAATACATCTCAAAAGGACCAGAAACTTGACAAAAAATTATTGTTCTACTATATATATACCTTAAGCATCCAAGTGTCTATTTTTGGACCATTTGGATCTTTATAAAACTGATTATGACATTAATATTATTTTTATTTTAAATCATGTCAAAGATGTGAACTTAAAAATTTAATAAATATAACATTTTAAATGTTGTGATTTTAAGATGATAAATTCTAGTAAAAATATTATAATGAAAGGTATTATAATAATCTTCATCATATTATTTAATGTTTATTTTTATGCAAAAATATGTATATTAAATAATTATACAAAAATGATGTACAAAATATTTGATTAAGAGATATACCAAATAAGTGGTATTAAAAATATTAAAATAAATAATATCTGAATAAATTAATGTGCCACGGGAATTTTTTTGATGAATATGACATCTTAAGAATCTATTAATTATTTTAGTTATAACATATCATTTTTTTGGATTTTATTCAAATTCAAATAAATGAATACTGTCAAAATTGAGACTATTGTTATTTTATAAAAATAACATAATATAAAATTGTTTAAATATCACAAAAATATTTAAAATTTATAAATTAAAATTTATAAGCTCTAAAATGTCATAAATTATCCAATTATGGACAATTAACAACACATAATTAATTATTTATAACAATTTAAAATTTAGATTCTTATTACCACAAATAAAATTAAATAGATTAAATATGGATAAATCAAGTTGATATGGTTTAAAATTAATTTCCAACATGTCTAAATTTTATTGGTTGATTATATTACAACCCTATGTCGTCTAATATTAGAATATGATTCATTTTTGGAGGTTTTTAAGTAGGGTTTTATTTATTATAAATAAATATTTTTGAGGTTTCCAAAGGTGCCCCTCTCCTCTCCTATATAAGGGCACCTCCTCCATCTTTTCTTTACACAATTTTGATACTAAAATATTTTCTATAACCTTCCCATTTCCATTATAAAATTACCTATAAACATTATAGTGGTTCTGGTCTTCTCAAAAGACCAACTCTAGTTCCATAAGAAGAAGTTTAAAAGAGGTGCGTCGAGGAAGAGGTAATCTCTTATACCGACTCTTTCTAGTTTATTTCTTCTTCTACATCCTCTTCTTTAGTTGTTTTATTATAAAGTAATAACATCAGTATTAATTATATACTGATATGTTATTATAAATATGAAACAAACCTATTTCACCTTCTATCCATCCTACGGAAAACGAAATCAGCGCACGTTCGTACATACGGAATACTGTCTCCACGCCGTGGTGTAATCTGTTTTTCGACCACCACCTTACTTGGATGGGTATAATGGTGTAAAGAATAACTATATATAGTTAATATAACATCAAACAGATTCTGATATATTATATCATCCACTCCAATTCAATTCAATAATTATGGGAACGATATCATCGCTCGTGCATACGTACGGATTACCATCTCTCCACGAAGCGATGAGATTCATTCTCCATGTTAACCACTCAAGAATGATTATAAAGTTTATATAATGAATAATAATGAAATATATGAGATTATAAAACTACTTAATTTATGTATATATATGTGTCATCTACTTACTTCCATTCAAGTAAATAAGGAAAGGAAAACAGTGTTCATCCGTACGTACGACCTACCGTCTCCACGAACGGTGTATTTCATTTCATTCATCTATCTATTATATATATATATATATTGAATATATATGATATATAAATCATGATTTACATTCTAGAAGTAATTAAATCATGATATAACTAATAATAATATCAATAACAACAAGTCCAAACATGTACGATAAATAAAACAATTTTTCCCAAAAAACTACTTTAACATGGAATTTACAAAAGAATGGGTAATATAAATTCATAAGTGAATCATATATGATATCATAAATATTAATATGTTTCTATTACAAGTTAATAATAATATTTTTAAACCCACTATACGGGGGTCTCGGACACATACAAATGAAATTGTACATAAGGTAAGGGATAACTATTCCACTATCATTTTTATCTGAGATTGTTTATTTGTAAGTATTTACTGGGGTTATATTTATCATCCATGTCCCTATTTTCAAAAAATGGTTTCATTTATGTTTAATGTAATTTTACCTATTTTTGACTTTTACCACATGTTATGGCATAAATCTTTCTTTTGTTTACCATACGAGGAATTTTTTTAACTTTTTTGACAAAAGTGTGAGGAGAATTTTTTTGAACTTATACGACATGAATGGATTTTTATGGTTTCATAACGCCTTATTTTCATGAATTTTACTCTACAAGATTTCATGGTTATATTCAATAAAATCCTTTTCTTTTAAAATTTCATGGCATTTTGTGAAAAAAAAATGATTTTTAAGAAGAAAGGATATTTTCCTCAAGAATTTATTTCAAGTGTTTTATCAAAACCATTTTCCATCTAAGATGACATTATTTTATATGTGTATGTTTCATGTATAATGTCTCTATGATTTATATTGTTTCACTTTTCTTCTGATGAAATGATATCCATTTGTTTTATATGGAATATTTTATGATGGGATGATGTTTATGAAACCCATTTTACGCTTTGGGTTATGATGAATGATTTATGTTTATTTTTTGGCACAAGTAAGAATGATTTAATTATGAGATGGGTGGGAACTATATCTCTCTCTAATGCATTGGTTAAAGATTTATATCTCATGAGATAGACATGGCTGGACTGGTAAGTTAATCTGGTTCAATGATACAGGACTGGAACGCAGAGTGAACTAGATTCAAAAAGGGACTTTTTCCACTATGATGGTCTTGGCAGCAATGCCTTGGATACTGTGGAAATCATATCACGTGCTTAATTGTTTTCCACAATTAAATGTTTTATTCCCTTATTTTTTTATCATGATTGATGATCCATTGTGATCTATGATTTATGTACTTCCACATTTTATGTCATTGGTCAATATTTTGTTGTTTAAACATTATGTTCATGTTTTTAAGTTCAAATGTATATGGTTTATTTTATTTTCTCCATGATCACCCTTACTGAGCATTTGAACTCACCCTTTATATGTTTTATTTTCCACAGGATATAATGATATGTTTTAGGTATAAAAATGGAAGATCCTTTTGGGAGATGTTGACAGTCTTTCACTAAGATTAGAAGATTATGTTCTATGTTTCCAAATACACTAGACTATTACGGACCATTGGTTTCTGTTTTTGTTATGTATTAAGTATTCTGCAAAATTATTTTAATTTCCATGTACATCAAGTGTGGGGTGTCTACAGTTGGTATCAGAGGAAAGGTTTAGTTAACATTTGGATACTAGGATGTGAAAACTTTAGTGATATACCTAGATATATTTCTAAAGTATGTCTAAGGATGTCCATAAGGTTTAGTATAAATATAGGTTACAGTCCTAGATTTATGTTGACAACCTAGGGTGAACCTAAGATGTCATGAATTAAAGAATGTGTGAGATGTTAGACATCCCATAAGTGACTTTTTATGATTATGTGGTTCCCCGTTATTTTAACTGTTTCTTAAACCATGGATTTTGGTTTTATTCAATGGTGGGAACCAGAAGGTATTAGGTCATCATTGAATCCAATGGAAAAATTAGTGACTATGAGCTACAAAATTGCATAATGCCTAGAAAGAAAGATTTTCTGATTATGAAGATTCAGTCATTGCGATATACGATTAACAAGGTGAACTTTAGTGGTATTCATATTTCATAAAATAAGAGGAAGATGGACTTTTATGCATGTTCGCATGTTGACGAGCATAGAGAAAGGAAGATTGAGATTTCTAAAGAAGGGAAGAAGAACCTTGATGAATACATCAAATGGTGGGGAAGATGTTATCTGTGTGGATAAAAGGGTCATAGAGTGACAGACTGTTATGGAGTTCAATGTCTTATCTGTGGAGAACATGGGAATTACCCAACTAAATTCCCTGACCTAAGAGGTTACTTCTAAATAAATGAAGGACGTATTCCATGAAAATCATTGAAGAGGATGTATTGAAGTGTTTATGTATTGGTATTCAAGAGTAATGTTGTTGAGGTACTTGTATGGTATATTGGAATATCTATGTATTGGTCTATTGTGGTTTTCCATAAGAATATGACATCGGTAACCAAGAAAAGTGATTGAAATATTTTTTTGAAAGTAGATGACATGCGCATAATGAAGGGATAAAGAGAAAATAATATGTTTGACAGTATTCATGATCTCATGACTAATATAAGGACAAAGTGATATCATGGTTTGAGTATAAAGAATTTTTGGGATTTCGGTATGTGGAATGAGATAACTTATGACAGCATTCATGTTTTCACTAAGGTTCTATAGTAATTTAGGTTGCAATATAATACAAGATTAAGGTATTTACATGTTTGGAATGCGATCAACAAGATATATCTTGTGATATATGAGGGAGAAATGATGGTATTCACATGCTCGGTAGATGACATTTCTAGTAATTGTTTTCCATTTACTATGAGCTTGGATAGGAGTATTTTGGATAAGCCTAAAGATTGGAATGAATTAAGTTAGACATAAGATAGTATTATTTAAGGATAGAACTTTTTTTGATATTACTACAAGAATGTTATAACAATGTAGTTTTAGAAAAAAGGACAACCTGTAGGACGGGTGACAACCCATCGTGTCGGACAAGGTTGTGGGAATCGAACCCACAACCGAAGTGCGACAGGCCTTTATCACCTACCACTGGCCTACCGGAAGTCCTTGGTTAGTAGAAACTAGTTTTATTTTATAAATCAGTATTATAGATGAAGTATAAGTCAATTTTTGAAATCATATACAATTAACCTCACCATAGATGGACTTATGTATATTTGATAACTTTTTCTAACCTTATGTTTCTGACATATGGAATGACCCATCATTCTATCACATGATCTGTTAACACTTCAAAAATGACAAATTCAACTTCATTTCTTTAAGAGATGAAGTGGAAATTGTTCAAGGCACGTACAACGGTGAGATTTTATCGAAATAAATTAAGTATTTCTTCTAATTCAAATTATTAAACATTAGGAAAATGATATTTTAAACCAAAAATGTTTTCCTAGTGTCCTCATATATGATGAATCATATGGTACCTTAAATCATCACAAATTTATGGCTTTTTGATTGTAGGATTTTTCAAATCCATGACTTCTACCACTCTACATCAAAACTTGATGGGTAGATTTTTCTTCCATATGCATAATTACACCTATGTTATCTTATGTGGAAACCAAGTTATGAGTTAATTTGGGTAACAGTTATGTTTCATACTTCACTTTTTAAAATTAAGTTTTAGTATTCCTTTTTATGATGAGGGTTTTATGAAATAATATTTCAAGTAGTAAACCATTTATAACCCCGACGAATTTCGAGGGAGAAATTCATTTTAAGGGGTGTAGAATGTAACAACCTGAGATTTTATGAGAATTATAATTTTTAAATTCATTGATGTATTGTGTTGTACGCTACACAAAATTTAGCTCGTGCTATACATAACACTGTATTAGCTTGCAGTATACGAAACACTATTCTTGGCTCGTGTTACACACAATTTCAAGTTCGTTTTGTATAAATTATTCTACGCAACATTAAATATAGATTTTGTTTAATGTATAAATGTAAGAAGTTTTAATTATATTATACGCAACAAAAAATGGATCTTGCACTACACGCAACCTTGACTTGGCTTGTGTTACATGCAATTGTGACATTCCTCGATAGCGTGTGTAGTATGCAATATTGGGTTTCACTAAACAACGATATATTGTTATAATATTATTATGGGCTTGCCATTATAAATAGTATTAACTACATATTGTATGTTATAACATTATAATTCATCTTACACATTTTCTAGAACATCATATGTAAAATTATTCCAATATTTGGCAATGTTTTAACTTTTAAAACTCATTATCTTAACAATAGGATTAATTTTAAATTAATTTCTCAAACTTCTATGATTTGAATTTGGAAAATGGATTACATATTTGCAATCAGTAGGTCCAAATGATGTTAATAAGCTAATTTTTATTTTTAGTCATTATGAATAGTAACTACGGTAAATTTTATTTACCATAGTTAAAGGTTAATCGGGTAATTAAGGGTAAATATAATATTACAAAATTAACCTAACACTTGATTTAATTTAATTAGATGATCATATTTTACCAAATATAATACTTAGGTCGAAATGGAATCTAATTGAACCCACTTGTATTTGATTAAGACCTTTTATTTATTTTATTTAAAGAAAATTGAAATGTCTCACTCAAACATTAATAATTAGACTATTTTTAATATAATATTATACAGAA
The DNA here is from genome assembly GCA_963277665.1 of Viscum album. Taxonomy (NCBI): domain Eukaryota; kingdom Viridiplantae; phylum Streptophyta; class Magnoliopsida; order Santalales; family Viscaceae; genus Viscum; species Viscum album. Next base: position 1,729,011,452 of record OY728157.1, read on the forward strand.
TATAAATTATATTATAAATACTCATTTGATATCTAAAAAGTTTTTCTTTATCATGGTAATTTATTTTTAATTTTTAAGAAATATTTAATTACATTAATAGCTTATACAAAAATGACGCAGAAATTATTTATTGAGTGAAAAAATCAATAATATAGTTTTTATTAAAATAACAATACATATAAAAAGGACCATAAACGTGACAAAAAATTATTGTTCTAGTATATATATACCTTAATCATCCAAGTGTCGATTTGTGGACCATTTGGACCCTTATAAAACTGATTATGACATTAATATTATTTTATTTTAAATGATGTCAAAGATGTCAACTTAAAATTTTAATAAATATAACATTTTAAATGTTGTGATTTTAAGATGATAAATTCTAGTAAAAATATTATAATAAAAGGTATTATATTAATCTTCATCATATGATTTTATGTTTATTTTTTATGCAAAAATATGTATATTAAATGATTATACAAAAATGATGTACAAATTATTTGATTAAGAGATATACCAAATAAATGGTATTAAAAATATTAAAATAAATAATATATGAACAAATTACTGTGCCATAGGAATTTTTTTTGATGTATATGACATGTTAGGAATCTATTAATTATTTTAGTTAGAACATATCTTTTTTTTTGGATTTTATTCAAATTCAAATAAATGAATAGTGTCAAAATTGAGACTATTGTTATTTTATAAAAATAACATAATATAAAATTGTTTAAAAATCACAAAAATATTTAAAAATTATAAATTAAAATTTATAAGCTCTAAAATTTCATAAGATATCCAATTATGGACAATTAACAACACATAATTAATTATTTATAACAATTTAAAATTTAGATTCTTATTACCACAAATAAAATTAAATAGATTAAATATGGATAAATCAAGTTGATATGGTTTAAAATTAATTTCCAACATGTCTAAATTTTATTGGTTGACGATATTACAACCCTATGTCATCTAATATTATAATATGATTCATTTTTGGAGGTTTTTAAGTGGGGTTTTATTTATTATAAATAAATATTTTTGAGGTTTACAAAGGTGCCCCTCTCCTCTTCTATATAAGTGCACCTCCTCCATCTTTTCTTTACACAATTTTGATCCCTAAATCTTTTCTATAACCTTCCCATTTCCATTATAAAATTACCTATAAACATTATAGTGGTTCTGGTCTTCTCAAAAGACCAACTCTAGTTCCATAAGAAGAAGTTTAAAAGAGGTGCGTCGAAGAAAAGGTAATCTCTTCTACTGACTCTTCCAAGTTTATTTCTTCTTCTACATCCTCTTCTTTAGTTGTTTTATTATAAAGTAATAACATAAGTATTAATTATATACTGATATGTTATTATAAATATGAAACAACCCTACTTCACCTTCTATCCATCCTACGGAAAACGAAATCAACGCACGTTCGTACATACGGAATACTGTCTCCACGCCGTGGTGTAATCTGTTTTTTCGACCACCACCTTACTTGGATGGGTATAATGGTGTAAAGAATAACTATAAATAGTTAATATAAAATCATACAGATTCTGATATATTATATCATCCACTCCAATTCAATTCAATAGTTATGGGAACGATATCATCGCTCGTGCATACGTACGGATTACCGTCTCTCCACGAAGCGATGAGATTCATTCTCCATGTTAACCACTCAAGAATGATTATAAAGTTTATATAATGAATAATAATGAAATATATGAGATGATAAAACTACTTAATTTATGTATATATACATGTCATCTACTTACTTCCATTCAAGTAAATAAGGAAAGGAAAACAGTGTTCATGCGTACGTACGACCTACCGTCTCCACGAACGGTGTATTTCATTTCATTCATCTATCTATTATATATATATATATACTGAATATATATGATATATAAATCATGATTTACATTCTAGAAGTAATAAAATCATGATATAACTAATAATAATATCAATAACAACAAGTCCAAACATGTATGATAAATAAACCAATTTTTTCCAAAATGCTACTTTAACATAGAATTTACAAAAGGGGTAATATAAATTCCTAAGTGAATCATATATGATATCATAAATATTATTATGGTTCTATTACAAGTTAATAATAATATTTTTAAACCCACTCTACGGGAGTCTCAGACACATACAGAAGAAATTGTACATAAGGTAAGGGATAACTTTTCCACTATCGTTTTTATCCGAGATTGTTTATTTGTATGTATTTACTGGGGTTATATTTATCATCCATGTCCCTGTTTTCAAAAAATGGTTTCATGTATGTTTAATGTAATTTTACCTATTTTTGACTTTTACCACATGTTATGGAATAAATCTTTCTTTTGTTTACCATACGAGGAACTTTTTTAACTTTTCTGAAAAAAGAGTGAGGAGAATTTTTTTTAACTTATACGACATGAATGGATTTTTATGGTTTCATAACGCCTTATTTTCATGAATTTTACTCTACAAGATTTCATGGTTATATTCAATAAAATCCTTTTATTTTAAAATTTCATGGCATTTTGTGAAAAGAAAATGATTTTTAAGAAAAAAGGATATTTTCCTCAAGAATTTATTTCAAGTGTTTTATCAAAACCATTTTCCATCTAAGATGACATTATTTTATATGTGTATGTTTCATGTATAATGTCTCTATGATTTATATGGTTTCACTTTTCTTATGATGAAATTATATCCATTTGTTTTATATGGTATATGTTATGATGGGATGATGTTTATGAAACCCATTTTACGCTTTGGGTTATGATGAATGATTTATGTTTATTTTTTGGCACAAGTAAGAATGATTTCATTATGAGGAGGGTGGGAACTATATCTCCCTCCAATGCATTGGGTAAAGATTTATATCTCATGAGATATGCATGGCTGGACTGGTAAGTTAATCTGGTTCAATGATACAGGACTGGAACACGAAGTGAACTAGATTCAAAAAGGGACTTTTTCCACTATGATGGTTTTGGCAGCAATGCCTTGGCTACTATGGAAATCATATCATGTGCTTAATTGTTTTCCACATTTAAATGTGTTATTCCCTTGATGTTTTATCATGATTGATGATCCATTGTGATCTATGATTTATGTACGTCCACATTTTATGTCATTGGTCAATATTTTGTCGTTTAAACATTATTTTCATGTTTTTAAGTTCAAATGTATATGGTTTATTTTATTTTCTCCATGATCACCCTTACTGAGCATTTGAACTCACCCTTTATATGTTTTATTTTCCCCAGGATATAATGATAAGTTTTAGGTATAAAAATGGTAGATCTTTTTGGGAGATGTTGACAGTCTTTCACTAAGATTAGAAGATTATGTTCTATGTTTCAAAATACACTAAACAATTACAGACCATTGGTGTCTGTTTTTGTTATGTATTAAGTATTCTGCAAAATTAATTTAATCTTCGAATATGAGTCATTTTGGAGGTTTTTTAGAGTGTTTTGATTTATTATAAATTAATATTTTTTAGGTTTCCAAAGGTACCCCTCTCCTCTCCTATATAAGGGCACCTCCTCCCACTTCTCTTTACAAACTTTTGAGCCTTCAATCTCGGCCAACCCCTTCCCATTTACTTTATAAAGTTACCTATAAACATTATAGTGGTTTCAGTCTTCTCAAAAGACCAAATCTATTGCCCTAAGAAGAAGATTAAAGGAGGTGTGTCGAGGAAGAGGTAATCTCTTCTACCGACTCTTTCAAGTTTATTTCTTATTCTACTTCCTCTTCTTTAGTTTTTTCAATAGAAAGTAATAACAAAAGTATTACTTATATACTGATATGTTATTATAAATATGAAACAACCTTATTTCACCTTCTATCCATCTTACGGAAAACGAAATCACCGGGCGTGCGTACGTATGGAATATAGTCTCTACGCAGTGGTGTAATCTATTTTTCCAACAACCCCATACTTGGATGGGTATAATGGTGTAAATAATAACTATATATGGTTAATATAACATCATACTCATTTTGAGATATTATATCATCAAATCCAATTCAATTAAATAATTATGGGAACGATATCATCGCTCGTGCGTACATACGGATTACCGTCTCCACGACGCGATGAGATTCCTTCTCCATGTTAACCACTCGAGAATGATTATAATGTATATATAATGAATAATAATTATATATATGACATGATAAAGCTATTTTATTTATGTATATATATACATGCCAACTACTTACTTCCATTCAAGTAAATAAGGAAAGGAAAACAACGTTCATGCGTACATACGGCGTACCGTCTCCATGAACGGTGTATTTCTTTCATTCATCTATCTATTATATATATATACTGAATATATATGATATATAAATCATGATTTACATTCTGGAAGTAAGTGAATCATGATATAAGTAATAATAATATCAATAACAACAAGTCAAAACATGTAGGATAAATAAAACTATTTTACCCAAAACACTACATTAACATGAAACTTACAAAAGAACGTGTAATATAAAGTCATAAGTGAATCATATATAATATAATAAATATTATTATGGTTCTGTTACATGTTAATAATAATATGTTTAAACCCACTATAAAGGAGTCTCAGACACATACGGACGAAATTGGACATAAGGTAAGGGTTAACTTTTCCAATCTCTTTTTTATCCGATATTGTTTATTCATAAGTATTTCTTGGGGTTATATTTATCATCCATTCCCCTATTATATAATAATTTTTTCATGTATTTTTAAAGTTTTTTTACCCATTTTTTACTTTTACCACATGTTATGGAATAAATATTTCTTTTGTTTACCATACGAGGAACTTTTTTAACTTTTATGACAAAAGTGTGAGGAGAATGTTTTTTTTAACACATACAACATTAACAGATTTTTACGGTTTCATTACACCTTATTTTCATTATTTTTACTCTACAATATTTCATGGTTATTTTCAATAAAATTATTTTCTTTTAAAATTTCATGGAATTTTGTGAATAGAAAATTATTTTTAATAAGAAAGGATATTTTCCTCAGGAATTTATTTCAAGTGTTTTATCAAAACCATTTTCCATCTAAGATGAAATTATTTCATATGTGTATGTTTCAAGTATAATGTCTCTATGATTTATATGGTTTCACTTTTCTTATGATGAAATGATATCCATTTGTTTTATATGGATTATGTTATGATGGGATGATGTTTATGAAACCCATTTTACTCTTTGGGTTATGATGAATGATTTATATTTATTTTGTGGAACAAGTAAGAATGATTTCATTATGAGATGGGTGGGACCTATATCTCCCTCCAATGCATTGGGTAAATATTTATATCTCATGAGATAGACATGGCTGGAATGGTAAGTTAATCTGGTTCAGTGATACAGGAAAGGAACGAGGAGTGAACATAATTCAGAAAGGGACTTTTTCCACTAAGATGGTCTTGGAAGCAATGCCATGGGTACTCTGAAAATAATATCATGTGATTAATGGTTTCCCACAATTACATGTTTTATTCCAATGTTGTTTTATCATGATTGATGTTCCATTATGATCTATGCTTTATTTACTTCCATGTTTTATGTCATTGGTCAAGATTTTGATGTTTAAACATTATGTTCATGTTATTATGGTCATATGTATATGGTTTGTTTTATATTACCCATTATTACCCTTAATAATAATTTGAGCCCACCATTTATATGTTTTCTTTTCCTTAGGATATTAAGAAAGGTTTTAGTTAAAAAAATGGGAAGATCGTTATGGGAGATGTTGAAAGTATTTCACAATGATTTGAAGATTATGTTCTAAGTTTCCAGTGACACTAAACTATTACGGTCTTTTGGTGTCTGTTTTTGTTATGTATTATGTATTCCTAAAATGTAATGTAATGTCCATGTACGTCATGTTTGGGGTCACTACATGCTGCGTACTTTTACATTGGTAGACCCCATGTACTATATAGTATGTGCCATGTACTTTGTCTAGCCTGTTTTCATCCGGGGGTTCTTTAAACACCAATAAGTTTCAATCGAGTGGTTCATTTCGCATACTGTCTATTACCACATGATTCTTACATTGAGGTGGACCTGTTGAGGAATGTTGTATAATATTTATTATTTTTCAATATGCTCAATTGTATGAAATCTCCAAAAATAATAATAATACGAGTTTTATTATTATTTTTTTGGAGATTATTGAATCAGATGTATATTCTGCATCTAATATCCATTTAACGCACTAACAGTATTGTTGTGACCCTAAATCAAAAGTGTATATTTAGAGACGAATTTCATCCAATAAAACTGAAATCAGTTGTGGCCCCCACTCAGGATCGTTACAGTGAATAGTATATTTTTCACCGGTTGACCGTTTTGGGAGTGTGAGTTATCATTTTTGAGTGTTTTTTGGCATAGATTGAAATTTTGGAATCCTATTGACATTTGTAAGTCATCTATATGATTTTTTGGGTTCTATCCAAATAGATTTGTTCTTACTCCATTTATTAAATTCATCTTTCACTTGAGAGTGAGACTTGGCGTATATAATAGGTTGGGTGTTCATAACAACGTAGTTGAGACCCTTGATATGAGATGAGCTATGAGATATCTCCTATAACCGATGATTTTGAGGATTTCACCCTTATGATATGTGCCCTTCTGGCCTATGAGTCCATGAGACCGGATGCATCCACGAATCTACTGATGATTGCCTTTACATATAAACTGACATAGGGAGTCCCTTGTACGATCTATCTCCTATTTTCCATGGATATGATCCCTATTATAAGATTCCTTGGATCAGGTTTACTTATAAAATCTTGAGTAGGATACCTATTTGTGTTGACATGAAGGGACCCAGTGTGTTTCCATGGTTTGACCAACGCTGACCTTTCATGTCAGTTTTGGGTAGAGATGGTGTTCAGGTGTCACCTAGAACCTATGCAGAACTAGTAAGCCCATGAGTATGTGGTTATATTTATGGGATGGGAGTTCAGGCTACACTCAATCTTTTATATTTTTAACTTATTTATTAATGGTACAGGGATTTTTACCGGAGGTGCTTCCAAGATGGTGGTTGTAAATCCTAACGTGATGCATCTTTCTTTTTTGTTATGATGCCCAGACATGATCTCCTGTGATCCATCTTCTGAGCCATGTTATTTATTATATTTTATAGGTACAAGAGTTATTACATGAGACTTGTCTATTATTCTGTATGTGATGACTTTTATTCACTGAGTGATACATGGATCCCATTTGTAGGAATTCCAAGGATGAACTCATTTGGTTTTTTATTTATATACCCAGAGTGGTAAATGAATTCTTGTTATAGGAATTCCTTGGAATGACTCATTGGGTTGTTTACTTATGTTCCCTTAGTGATACATGGATTCCCATTGTATGAATACCCTGGATAGGCTCAGTGGACTATTGAATTCAATTAAACCTTAAGTGAGTCACAGATTTAGTTTATAGATGCCATGAACGGGCTCATTTGTTGGATATGATTATACCCCGAGTGGTACATGTATCCAGTTGAGGGATTCCATGGATAGGCTTAGTGGGTAATAGATTTATATACATTGAGTGATTCTTGGATCTAGTTAAGGTATTCCATGGATTAGAAAAGTTGGTTGATGAATACTATGCCTTGAGTGAAATTTGGATTCCAATGTAGGAATGACATAGATGGGCTCATAAGTTTGAAGTTATATGATCTGAAAGATTATGTTCATCCAAATCACTTATGAGACACCAGGGTTGTATCATGGAATCTCACCAGACATCTGGTTGTTCTTTCTGCTAATCGTTTTTCATAGTATTGATCGTTGGTATATGATATCATTGTTTAGTGATTGGAGGCGAGTATAATTGAACCCAGGCGAAGGACAAACATCCCCTTGTGCTGATGAATCTTGCACATAGATATAATTATGGTGCTGGCCAAAGTAGGTACTTGTCTATGGGATCACAGAACCATAGATCGACTCAATGATACACGTCTTGAGTGGCATGATGTCCATCTCAATGATCGTGCATGTGATGTCAAGGATACCGGGCTTATGAACCCAAGGATCAAGTGCTGATGTGGTTTCATGTTATTTGATTCACATACTCATGAATATTCATATTTATGTGTATGTGTATAGTTATTGGACAGTACATTTATATGTATATAGATATGAATAAACATAGTGGCACTTGACTAGTTGATAGGGATTACCGATCCTGGGTTCGAATGTAGTTGCATGTTAGGTTTAATTATTTTTGTTGTGTATTCCATCTAGGATGATTACGCTGTTGTGGCATACAATATTAGTATCATAGTTAAAGATTTCTTTTCAGGGTTCCCTACTAACATTATTTCTTACTACTACACATGCACCTCGGTGTACAGGTAGACCATATGTCTTCTTTTTAGGTTTACCATGAATTTCATTGATGATAGTTTGGAGTCCTAGTATTTCATGATTAGTGGAGCTGCACGAGTGGTTCTATTTATTGGGCTATTGTAGTTTGACAGTGTCTGGAGATTGGGTATGTGGATTGGATCAGAGTTAGTAGTAGATCCATGTACATTTACTTTTAGAGTCCATTATACTTGTATCTATATATTTGACCTAGTGGGTGAACAGTGTTGTACTGTATTGTATAGATATTCATTATTTTACTTCATTTTAAAATAACAACTTATTCTATTTCATTTCATTATTGCATCCACACTCAGTTTAATTTATGTTTTTTCTAATACTTAGTCATTACCTATGTTTTCTTATGTTGATATCAGGTCATAGTCACCCCACTATCACCACCTAGGCCCCTACTACTAGTCATAAGCCTCTAGCATTTGGGAAGGCGCTCTTGGGGCCATGTGGAGAACTGGCTCAGAGCACCAGTGTAGTGGCTTCTGGGTCGGGACGTTACAAAGTGGTATCAAATGAGTTTCTTTTCCTATTCTATACTATTTTGGATATAGTAGATATGAGTTTTAAGAGTGTGTCAGAACCTATGATGGATATCATACTGGTTCTTCAAGAACACAAGTTTCAGTATGAAGTCCTAGTTTCTAGGATTTAGTATTGATGATCAGATTTTGCGATGTTGCATTTGTATATGAATTTCACCTTGATCAATGCACATTTTTTTGGGTGTTTTGATTTAATATTGATATATTGATCTTATACATTTCTAAGTTTCTAGGGATGGTTTTTGACTCTTCTCTACCAAAGGAATGTTTCTTCTCATGCATCATACTGCACACATAGGATTCTCAGCATATAGGCCTACTAGTGTGTGTTTTTTCCTAATGACTATGACCTATGGGTATTCTTACACATACATAATACTATGATAGAAGGATATGTGGATCTACATTCAGGAATTGTTTTGGTTATGATGATGACTCAGTTCTCATGAACATGTGGTGTAGTGGGCCTAGTAGGTCAGTATGGAACGTGATTCCTTTTTGTTTAATGCCTTATTGGGTGTTGTCTCTCAGGTCTATTGTTATCTTGTCGGATCGCTGAGTAAGATGCTCATTGATACCAAGGCTTTTCTTTTGAACTGGACCTCCTTGAGGTATTTCCGTATACGAATATTGAATGAGTGTTAGTTCAATTTATAACTCTTTTTAGTTCTAACATCCAAGGATCAGTTAATTCTGCGAATGCTTAGAAATGATCGGGGCCCTTGTAGGCCGTCTGTTTTAGTTTTGAGCATTGTTGGTCGTTTTGATCATTAACTTCATTGAGTGGTTTTGGATCTTTTGGGCTAGGTGGTCAGACTGTGTGACCCGATTTTTATACATTTCCTGTAGGGATTGGTGGATGACCTAGAGACCCTTGGTTTTGACTCAAACCGCTATAGTTTTGTGTCAATTTTGTTCTATAGAAACATGTGTGGGAGATGGTAGAACCAGGCTTGAATCAGGGTCAGGTTTTGTTAGAATGTTAGCTTATATCAGAGGGAGGTGGACATGCCTTTAGTGAAATCTCCATGTAATCATGCTAGATATGAGCATGGGATATCTTGATTCATCTTGAGTATGCTGAGAGACATTTCTTCCTATATTAAGCTCCTTTTTATTTCATATTTTTATTTCTTGTTGAGGAGGTAACCAATTATGGTTGCGCTCTTGGAGCGATGTATATCAATCCATATGATGGGGAGTGAATCGTTGACCTTTTAAGGGAGGGTTTCCTTATTTTGGTTAAGCATTGGTTTTTCCATGGGATTTTGAACTTGAAGTTTTCTTTTAATATGATTATAGGGCTATTCATATGGTGGTGTGTACCAAACCGGTCATAGTTAAATGTATTCCATTTAGATGGAAATTATTAATGCTATAAGGATGGTCTTTGGATAGTCCAAATAGCTCGGTTGGGAAGATTCTTAGGTTGGGAGCATGGTTTATATTTTTTTCACCGGGCTTCTCAGGGACGAGAAGTTATATGGTGGGGAGTTTGTATGAACCTATGCTTTTTAGATATCGTTTGGAGTAGAAAGTTGAATTTTGGGATTCAAATGCACATGAGGGTAAAATGGACTTTTCCCCTACCATTTGATCTCAGGTAATTTTTATGACTACTCTGTTGGTCCCAGAAAAGGGTGTTTACCCTAGGACAGGTTTTTTGGTGGAAATGAGAGCTATTTGAATTTTAGAAAAATACTTAATATTTAATATTATTAAGTTAAATATTAAATTATTCATACAAGTTAGTTTGGAAATAACATTTAAACTGATTGTTTAATTTATATTCTCTCTATACCGTTGATTCTGGAATGTGGAGTTTATCCTAGGTGATGCATTTACATGATTAGAGCACCGGGGTCGGCTCATGCCCCTTTTTCCTTGATTCATTTTTTTTCATTCCCTTTTCTTCTTCTTCATTCATCCTCCTTCTTGAACACACTCCATGTGTGGATCCTCCTTCATCATGACCAATTAAAGAAATGGGATATGGAGAAATATTGAGATATGGTAGTCAAGAGGGGTACCATTTTGAATCTCTCAACATGCTGAGTCAGCATGCGACATCGGTGGATGGTGAAATCAACCAAAGCATCGGTGGTTTCCACCAGAAGGATGGTCCATTTATGTTTTTTTCCATATATCCCCTTAAAACATCTATTTTTATGTCTTTAAATCATGTTTACACTTTCTTGTGGCCTCTTAAGGTCGGATATTTTGTTGTGGGGGTGAAAACGGGTGTTTTGGGCATTTTGAGGGCTTTCCCATCGAAAACCCAGGTTACATGGACTGTGTTCGAGGGGAACATTCCATGTGTTCTTACCGTTCGGGGAAGAAGAAGTTTTCTTATATACACACCATGTAATCTAAGTACACAGAGTGTGGTGGTTGGTCGTGTGTCCATCCTTTTAAAAAAAGAACATTGAATGGTGGTTTTTTAATAGTACACAGCGTGTACTGGGAGTACACACCGTGTAGTGGCACATCGACGTGTGTTTGGGTAAAAAATCACCCAAAATTGTGTTTTTTTAACTGTAAAATCCATGTAAAGTATCTTAAATGTTTTTTACTTTTACATGGAAAACCCCCATGTACTCTAAGGTAAAAGCCATGCACTTTGTCCACCCTGTTTGCATCCCGGGGTCCATTTCACATGTTGTCTATGACCACATGACTCTTTCTTTGAGGCGGACCATTTGAGGCATGTTGGAGAACTTTTTGGTTCAGCAGGATTCTCATTGGTATGAAATTTCCAAAAAATAATAATAATAATAATAATAATATTATTAGTACTATTATTATTATTGGGTGATTATTGAATCAGATGTATCTTATACGTCTGATGTCCATTTGATGCACTATCAAGGGTGTCGTGACACTAAATTAAGTCTGAACGTTTATAGACTAATTTGAGGTGCTAAAACTGAAATCATTTGTGGGTCCCGCTCAAGATCGTTATAGTGAATAGTTCCTTTTTCACGAGTTGACCATTTTGGGCGTATGAGTAGTCATTTCTGAGTGTTCTTCAGTGTAGAACATAATGGTGGAATCCTATTGACATTTAGAGGTTATATAAATTATTTTGGGGGGTTTTATCTAAATTGATAGTTTCTTCCTCTAGTTGTCGATTTCGGTTGACACTTGAGAGGCATACATGGCGTATATGATAGGTTTGGTGTTCAGACCAACCTCATTGAGACCTTTGATCTGGTATGAGCTATGAGCTATCTCCCTTAACCTATTATTTTATGGATTTCCCCCTTGTGATATTTTCCCTTCAGGCCTATGATTCCATGAGATTAGATTCTTCTAAGGATTCACTGATGGTTTCCTTTACTTAAGAACTAACCTAGGAAGTCCCTTGTAGGATCTCACTCATATTTTCATTTATGAGGATCCCTTTTTAGGATTCCATGTCTCATGTTTAACTATAGGATCCTATGTAGGAAGACTCTAAGTGTTGACTTGAGGGACCCAGTGGGTTCCTATGGTTTGAATGACCATGATATTTCATATCAGGTTTGGGTAGATATGGTGTTCGGGGGTCACTAAGAACCTGTGATGAACTAGTAAGCCCATAGGGCTATGGTTGATGTATTGGTTTAGTTGTTCAGGCCACCCTCACTATTATTTATTATTCAGTTGTTTATTACTAATGCAGTTATGATTAGTAGAGGTTCTTCCTGGATGGTGGCTGTTGAGCCTGAAGTGAGTTGTCTTTCTTGAGTGTTTGGATGCTTAGACCAGCTCCCCTGGGATCCGGAATCTAAGCCATCTTATTTGTGATATTTTATATTTACAAGAGTTTTTAACTAGGACATAGCTATTAAGCCTTAGGAGTGGACTTGTATTCACTGAGTGATACATGGATTCCCATTGTAGGAATTACTTAGATGGACTCATTGGGATGTTTATTTATGTACCTCAAGTGATACATGGATTCATGTTTTTGGAATTCCTTGGACAGACTCAGTGGGTTGTTTTCTTATGTGGCATAATTGATATATGTATTTTTATTGTAGGAATTCCATGGACGAGCTTAGTGGATTATTGAATGCAATTAAACCTTGAGTGTGTCATGGATCCATTTGAGGCGTTCCAGGGAAAAAATCATTGGATGGATATGGTTATAACTTTAGTGAGACATGGATCCAGTTGACGGATTCCTTGTATGGGCTCAGTGGGTAATAGACATATGTTACCTAAGTGATTCTTGGATCTAACTTAGGGATTCCTTGGATAGGGTCAGTGGGTTGATCACTATTATGCCTTGAGTTATATTTGGATTTCTGTGTATTAATGACTTAGATTAGATCATAGGCTGGATGTTATATGATCCAAATGATTACGTTCTTCCAAACCAATTATGGGACACCAGGGGTGTAGCATGGCATCTCACCAGATGTTTGGATGTTAATTCTTGGAATCATTATTCATAGGATTGAAAATTATTAGATGGTATCCTTATTCATTGATTGGAGGAAAGTATGAGAGAAAGAAGGTGTAGGAGGAACATCCCCCATTGGTGAAATAGATTTCTCAGAGATATAATTTTGGCACTGGATGAAGCCGGTAAATGTTTATGGGATCACGGACCCGTAGATCGACTTAATGATACATGGAATGAGTGGCCCAACTTCCATCTCAATTCCCTTGCATAGGATGTCCTGGAGACCAGGCTTATAAAAAAGGACTGACTAATGATGTGGTTTAAGGTTATTTTATTCACATACTCATGAATATTCATATTTATGTATATGTGTATAGGTATGATACTATACATGTATACGTATATAGATATTAACTTCCATGGTGGCACTTTCCCAGTTGATAGGGATAACATACCATGGGTTCGACTGTGGTTACATGTTTGGTTTACTTATTTTTGTTGTGTGTTCTAGCTAGCCTAAGCATGTTGCTTTTGAATACAATTTTAGAAGCACAGTTTTAGTTTTCTTTTCAGGGTTCCCTATTGAGATTATTTCTCACCCCTACACGTGAACCTTGGGGAACATTTAGATCTTATATCTTCTTTTCAAGCTGATAAAGAGTTGCATGGGGGATAGGTCTGAGGTCCATTGTTTCATTATCGATCGGAGACGCTCGAGTGGTTCTACTGATTGGGATGGTGCAGTTCGACAGTGTTTGGATATCGGGTAGGTGGATTGGCTTGGAGATAGTAGTAGATCCGTGTAATTTACTTTCATATTTTTTTTACTTTTATCTCTGTGGTTGGCCCAGTGGGTGAACAATGATGTATTCTATTGTATAATTGTTCTGGATTTTACTACATTTTACTGTTACAACTTTTTCTATTTCAATTTTTTATTTCATTGGCACTCTATTTACATTATTTTGTTTATGATACATTGCTATTTATGCTGCTCTCTTACTCTGATATGAGGTAAAAGTCTCCCCAATATCACCCCTTGGCCATCGCTGCTAGTCGGTAGCCTCTGCCGTATGGGGAGGTGTGCTGGAGGCCTTGTGGAGAAACGGATCAGAGCACCTATGTAGTGGATTTCGGGTTGGAACATTACTTTAGACATGAAAATTTTATCTTGAATGAACATTTCTTTGAATTGGATATGAGATGGATATTGATTGCAGCATAACCAATGTATGAAATTGTGCTTATAAAATGGAAATAAATCATTTATGTATATTTTTCTATTCCCTATCATGATATTAATTGAATCACTCAAATTTAGGAAAATGATATTCAAATAAAAAATGCTATATTTTTTCATTCATTTATGATGAATTAATGGTAATTAACCTATCAGTAATTTATGGTTTTCTGGTCACTATATTTTTAATGATCATGTTCTCTATCGGTCAATATTTGTCCATTCACATTCAATTTATCCTCCATGACTATTATTTAACTTCCCATTACATTTATCTTTATCTGTAAATGTATCATACCAACCATTGTCAACAAAACCTTCCAACCAAGTTAGCCGCCACATGGTGACATGGAGCAATAAAATAGAACATGTTGTGTTTGTAACAAAACAAGACATAAATCCAGAGTATAATGTTGAATAAAATGATACAACCAAATCTATTCAATATAATCCAAACAAAGTAAACTCAAATTTATGAATAAATATAGACCAACATGTCTTCATGTGACTAGTATTAACCTCCAAACCACCTAAACTAAATTAAAATGAAAATGGAGAAGCAAAGATTCAACAAGATTTCCATACCATTACCTATATCCTATAATACAACATCTATAACCACCATAAGTGAAAACGTATGCTGTGAGAAAAATAAAAAGAAGGATACCAATATGGAGTCTATACAAGGTCAAATATCAATAGTAAAATATTTCAACCTTTAAAAAACAATTTCCCAAATAATTTTCATAATTCAAATTTTTTGTAAATCATTTTCCCTTAAGTTTTTTTAAACAAAAAATCATATTCTTAAACCAAAAATATTACACGTATAAGTGATACAAATAGAAGACCATAACATTGCATCAAGAGGAATGAAAGTAAACAAATATCAATGAAATAATCTATGATGTGAATCTATGTCTTATAATCATATATTAAAACTTATGGGAAACAATCCATGATAGAAACAATAATGTGATAAATAACCATAAATGAAAAATTACCATGTATTAGGCCCTAAATTATTGGAAAATTCATACTAGACACTCAAGAGATTAAGTAGGCATAAAATTACATCCAATTATTATCAAGTTCTCACATAGTCCATCACTATCCAAAAATGTTACCTCTTAGAAGATCCAGACACACTTAGGCTACCCATGTCTATTTCCTGATGCACCAATGACTCCCATTGTGCTAAGTATCAAAAATTCATTTCAAAAAAAATCTCACAATTTTATAAAACATTTTTAATGGAAATAAAATCTACATTAGTTTTTGAAAACCCTTTTCAAAGTCAAGATAATTTGTTTTCAATAAAACCCACTTTTAAAAAAATTTCTTTCCAAGAAATTCATTAGAAATACAAATCAATTCAAATAAATGGACGAAAAAAATGAATTTACCATGAAAAATTATAAATTATTTTCATTAACCCGTTTTATATATATACATACCTAAAATAGTATAAACAAATTTACATTCAACTTTGATGATTGGAATCCTCAAGAATAGCCTTAAAAAGATAAGTAATTCCATGAAACTAAAAGGGATTGATATAAAATTATATATGATAAATAATATGAACAAAATAATATCATAGACCATAGATAGAACCAAAACCAAAAGATAACTATATGAATCACTTACCTTGGGATCCACACTATAACAAACAAGATGATCCATCACTGAACAGATGAAATGGAAGGTGCAATGTACTCCAAAAATCATCGGGGGAGTAATATTTTCATGAGAGGGAGGATTCATAGAGGATGAATGAAAAAACACTCATACAACACCCTAAAACACTTCTTATGATATTTACATGGCGTCTAATCCCATTACATGTCATGTAATCCAAGAAGGCTAGAATAATCAGAATATGTAGTGCTATTTTATTAAAAAACATGATTTTTGAATTACATGTTGTAGACATAATACAGAAATTCTAAACCCATATCATTATGGATCCGGTTTAGAAAATCTCCTTAGAAAATAATATAGAGTGTGGGACATCTTTAAATGGAATATAATCACCTAGAATATAGAAAATAAACAATTTTCAAATTGAAAAGCCCCAATACGACCTCAAAACATATAGAGGCCCCTGAAAATAGATAAATATGTTTATACATAGAGTCTATTAATTAAAATAAAAATAAATCCTAGAAATTTAGGTTAATTTTACTAAAAAAGGATCCACATCCCTCAAAATCCCACAAACGTGCAAAAAAACAGAATATAAACAAAGAATAAAAGGATGAGTACCTAAAAATGAATAACATTGTGTTACAATACTCCGACCATAAAAACTTTATGGCCCTATAAATCCATCAGATTCATAGAATTGAAAAAATGGAAGTCCACTTCTACCTGATCAGAAATTCCCTCTCCCATTTCTTATAGATATCTCACCATCACTTCCATAGTTCCCACAACATAGGAATTTTTTAACAGAACAATACCTTCTCTTGTAAATTCACAATCAGAACTAGATGCTAAACCAAAGTAGTGGCACTCTTATGATCAAAATCCTCTCATAAAATAACATTGGATGAATCTAGTATGCACCTCCACAGTTGGGATACATGAAACATGTTTTGGATATATTTCACACAAGAAATCAAGTCCAACCAATTGTAATAATTTCCTTGTCACTCAACAATCTTATGGGGGACTACAAACCTTGATTCCATCTTACCCGGCATAACCAATAGATGATGTCCCTATCGATGTTAAACTCTTAGAAAACCCAGATCTCTAACCTCAAACTCCATCGTCCGATGATGATGGTCTTCATAATATCTCTAAATACTATGTACCATGATCAATATCCCCTAAATCAATTGCACCATATCTATTTTCTCCTGAATGAGACTTGTCCAACCCAAGGAAAAGTTTCCCGACTCTTCTGATCATAAGGTACATTTATATGCCCTCTCATACCAAGGATAAAAGGGACCCATCCTAATTGAGTCATAGTAACTTTTTTCATTGGAAAACCTGACTAGAGGATAATTAATTTCCCATGATCCTCCAAAATTAGACACAAAATTCAAATGCATATCCTCAAGATCTGGGATAGTACTATTTGTCTATGGATCTTTTTATGGGTGATCAGTCATGGTAAATTTAATATGGGAACCCATATCCTCCTGTAGACTTTTCTTGAACATAAATGTGAACCTAGAGTCCCTCTCATATAAAACTACAGAGGAAACCCATGAATTATCATAATATCTTAGACATACAAGTCCCCATGGGTTTCTACTTTCTCTGTCTCAATGATAAGGAGGAAATGTGCCAATTTTATGAGTCAATAAATGATTACTCAAATTTCATCATATATACAATGAATCTCTGGAAAACCAATGATGAAATTCATGTAAATCACATCCCACTTCCACACTGGAATGGTTAATATATGCAACAGACCCACAAGTATTTGGTTTTTCTCCTTAATTCCCTAATTAGTAAGACATCACGATATAAAATATTCTATTAACCACTTCATCCCTTGGTACCAATACCAACATCTCAAGTCATGATAAATCATTGTAACCCCATGATTTATAGACCACGAAAGACTAGTGACCACTATCTTTCCACTCCATCCTAAATGAAAATGTAACAACCAACCTACTATCAAAGCACAAAACTCCACTGGGTGACTAATACCACTCTACTGAGGTCAACCACCATATAGGATTTCACTAAATCATCGGAACATGGTTTCTTTCACCTTATCAAGATGAAATAAATCATCAAAAAATGAGTCATATTTTATCGAAGATAGAAACACCTATCCACAAACCTCTCCCACTCCCAAAATCATCTTAGAAAACAAACTCATTAGAGACCAATACTTATATGGTTTCATCATGACTTGCGTCGGTAATTTTCAGATCAAATTATTTGAAACCACATTTCACATTCTTGGGGTATATTAAATATCAATATATAATGTCTAAATATAATATACCTTGATTCTTCATTTTATTTTCTGATCCCTATGAGTAAAAAATATATTTTTGGCTTTTTTTCTCTATATACAGTGTAAATTTCTCCACAAATAGATACTGATGCCATATTTTTAGTGCATGAAATACCATTTCCAACTCATGATAGTGGGTAGGGTAGTTCTCATCGTGATAGTGAATTTGATGTGAGCCATAGATCTCCACCTATTTCCCATATATGAATACAAATCCCACACTCGTACTAGAATTATTTCAGAAAGCACCATAACCAAAAACAGTTTCTGGAAGAAAAAAAACTACTGATGAATTCAACATCGAATCCATCCCCTAAAAAGTTCCTTGACACTTAACATTCCATTAAAAAATTACTCCCCTATGGGTTTAGACAGTAATTGAATATGCGATCTTGGAGAAATCCTAATCAAACCACCTTTAGTGACAAGCCAATACGATGAAGCTTCGGATCTCAAAAAAATTTCAAGGATACGACTTTGAAATCACTACCAGTATCATTTTTGGACACACTAAGAATCCCCAATAAAATATCATGTGCCTTAGAAATTTCACTTCCCTAATCCAAAAGTCTCACTAGGAAATATTACCATAGAGATGATGTTCCTTCGACATTTGAGGAATGATATCCAAATGGTCTATGTGATCCACTTTTGTCCCAGAGTACACCAATATATTATCATAGAATAAAAAAACAATCGAGTCTATGAATTGATGAAGAATATGGTTCATCAATTCGATAAAATATCCAGTTGTATTAGATAGACCAAATGTGATAACTAGAAACTCAAAATTCCTATAACGGATCCTAAAAACTTTCATTGGTATAGCCTCATCTCATACCCTCAATTAGTTGTTCCTGATCCATAGGTCAATCATTAAAACCCAACATTCCCCAACTATCTACTAAAAAAGATCGTCAATCATTGGAAATGTATATTTTTTCTTAACAGTCAACTGATTCAAAATTTGATAGTCAATAAAATTTCTAAGGATCGTGTCATCCTTATTATAAAATAGTATAGGTAAATCCCACAAGGACATTCTGGAAAAAATAAATACTCCATCTTTAAGTCCTCATGCTACACCATAATTTCCACAAACATAGTTGTTTTAATTCAATATGATTACATAGAAATGGGAATCTTACCAGGGAGTAGGTCAATAGTAATCTCAACCTATATCTATAGAGATTAACCAAAAAATTCATCCAGAATAACCTCATGGTATGAAAACACCACTATAAAAATATGACCACCTAATCAAGGTTCAATTAATGTAAGAAATATCTCTCAAAACTAAACAAGATTACCCTGAAATAAGGAACAAAACACCCATCCCTTCCGGATCTAATGTCTCACTCACCGTAAAAGACATGAGTGACACCATTGAAGGGCCCCATAACACCCTGTGATGGGAGGGGTAATCCAAGGTGTCAAATTTTTATTCTAAAGTGATATATCTTGTTTCAACATTGGTAAGAACTCGTTAAACCTATTTGAAGAGAAATTACAGAAATAAAACAATCACATGAAACGAAATGACACCAAAATTATACTCGGTTTACCATTAAGGGATACTTCCAAGGAGCATATGCTGATAGTGTGACAGTCATACCAACAACCACTAATATTCACATATTCTAGATTACAAGACATTAGAATAGTCACTCTGTGCAAGGAACACTTCTTTCACATGGGTTTAGGGATAGAAAATTGCATCCCTCAGATCAGTTCCACTAACTCCCCCTAACTCACATCCTTGGGAGAGGTTTTACCAAGATTATCGACATGAAGGTATCTTCAATGGTTTAGAAAAAAAATCTCGCATCCCCCATTGAAAATTGATTATCTATTGACGTCGTGTCAGCCATCCGCATTAATGCAATGGCCTCAACTACTATGCCCAATGGTGTCATTAGAACTGATGATAGGATCATGGCTTGAATTGTGTGGGGTTCTCTTTCTATAGGGATGATTCTCCAGGTTTCATGGGAATTAATGAAAAAGACCATGTAGGAAGGGGGATTTAATGTGAGGTTCTTAGACTCCATTATCCATTGTGCATATTCCTAGCTTTCATTAGAATTGATTGAAGGGAAAATCCAATGGAGAAGTATATGTCTCATAGTAGGGTGGGTGATGAGGAGCTTATTGGTGGAACTACATCCCCTTTCTGGTCCAGGATTTACCCCCTCATCAACACCCGTAGAAAGAACTCATAGTGGATTGTGGTGGAAGGTAACATTATTTTCTGAAAACATATTTGGTCAGTCTATGTTATCAGTTTACCAGGTTTCACAGAACCCTTGATTTACATTAAGGAAGCTATTATCCACCCCTCACTTGTTAAGATAGTGCTAGATATATAACAACAGGATATCCTTGGGTTGATTATTATCAACTTAGACCCTAACACTTGTGTCTTCACTGCATCCTCCTTGGGGAGATTCTCTACCATGGATTATCACAAGATCTCAGTTCCGTAGGGCCATCATGACACCTGGAATTCCACAGTCTGCTGCAAGAATATCCCTTTGAAAAAAAATATTACATGGAGGATTATAAATCATTTTGTGGTTTCAGATGAGATGGAAAATAAGAAAGGTATCAGTATGGACTCCAGATGCCACTAATATTTTATTCAATGGGAGGAGAGCATGATTCACTTATTTTTCAAAATTGAATGGGCCCTATCTGGTCTTTTGTTGGAATCCTTACGGAATTCTCCTCCAGTTTGTACGGTGACATTTCATTCCTGGTTAGATGGTATCATGGGATGAATATTATGAATATGGAGAGGATGGCATGCTCCATGATCTCTAGTGCAGGGTGATGGTGTATATGGAAAGCCAGGAACCTAGCTCGCTTCTAAGGGACTCTACCCACAATGAGGTCCATCATTGTGTGCACGCGGAACCTGCTGGTAGACCTGGTTACTCTTATCCACAAATTCCAGAGGCTCATTCGTTGAAGCTGCTACTGGTGAGATCCCTTTTGGTCAAATACTTACGTAATAGGACACATGGGTAATGGATATGTTGGCACCCTCCTATCTCTGGCTACAAGATAATATTAGATGGTTCATGTCTACTGGGAGAAATGAATGGTTGGAGTGTGGTTTGGGACATGTGGGGAACTTTTGTGATGGCTTTCACTACATCTTATGGGATTCTTTCTCCACTTCTAGCAGAGGAAAAATTATTTTTATAGGGATATCTCTTTGGAAACAGAGGAATATCACAATCAATCCAGATGAGACTACTTTTTTTCTTATTCATAAATCTCGGAATGGAAAGGGTCATATACCCTGGTCGATATCCTAAAAAGTTAGAATATTCCTTTCCCTACTCCAAAATATTAGGGTGACCCAGACATGGAGTGAGGGGAACGACGTTTTGGATCATCTCACGTCTAATATGAACTCGGGCTCCAACATCACTTTCTTGCATTGATTAATCTCTTGAAAAATGAGGGGGTTAACTTGATTAGAGGATAATCCCTTGGTTTACATTACTTATAGCCTCCCTAGTTCTATGTTCTGTGTTTCATGTTTCCTGTTGATTGTTTCTTGTCTCTTGTTTTTTACTTGTCTCCTTTGTTAGTACCACTAATTTCTTATTGAATAAAAATTTAATGTTGGATGGATGGATTTACATAAATTTTTAATATGGAAAATTCTTCACCATACTGAACACCATCCATGTATTTTTATCCTCCACCATGTACCACTCATATTTTGTGAACCACATCAATCCCACATACCTTCATCATTTTGCATACCGCACACCTTCACTACATACCATCGCTGAAAAACATTTTTGGTTCTACGCACCACTCCGTCTACCTGTCATGTTGCCGGGTGCACAGCCACAAACCATTCCTAGAACATGGTACACAGTCCATGCTCTGAGGAATGTGATTCCTTTAATTTTACTATTTACTTTATCATTTCCCATACCATGCACTCCTATGTGAAAACCCTTTTTTTCCACCACCAAAACATCTAATTTTGAGGCCAAAAAAATATATAACAGTGGTAAATTGTGAAACTGTCAATACTGATCTCAGCCTCAAAACTATGACCACATTTATTACGAATTCCCTAGCCATCCACGTGCAGTTTGAAAATAAAAACAAACCAAACTCCATTATTATAAATGAATAGTTGTGGTTCCAACCATCTCCATCTTTGGGATTTTTATATATCTCATAATAAATTTATTGATGCACTAGCCACGATCAAATCCTAAACATTCAAGAAACCAATCATCCGTCACTCTAAGTCTTCATGAGTATTGATCAGTGTCGATAAAAAAAAGAGGACATGAATTGAGTTCTCATCCTTTTATTTTCTCCCCTATAGTAACATTTTTTGATTTTTCTATTCTCCATATTTCATGTATCTAGAAAGAAATAAGTCACTCTCAATTGAATTTATCCATTCTCCCCCATTTGAAGTAATCCCAACAAAATGAATCTTAAAATGTAGAGTAAAAAAATAGAGTCCTGCTAGATCATATCTCCCCCATAAACTTACATCATTTCCACAAACATATTTAAAATAGTTAAAACAACTAGGGTGAGGGGAATCTTGTAACCTTATTATGCGCTGGGGTGTGGATGAACACCGAGGTTCAACTATTGTTTCTCAAACAAAGCCAAGGATAGTGGATTCTTCATAATGTCAACCACTTTCTCATCAATTCTCACATGGTCCATTTTGATCATACCTTGTTCAACTTTTTCATTGATAAAGTGATATCAGATCTCAATAAGTTTTGTACAATTATGTTGAACATGTTTCTTCCTAAGCTCAATTGGGGTCTTTTTATCATAGTAAATCATCATTGGTTGTTTCTCCACATCACGTATGTAATTAAATGGCTTCTTTATCCAAAGTAACTGAGATCATTCCTTTCTAATAGATATATATTCATCTTTAGCAGAACTAAGAGAAGTAATTTCCTATTTTTTGAATCACCATCCCACACATTTTATTCCAAATTAGAATGCTCCACCACTAGTATAATTTTATTGCACTACATCTCCATCCCAGTTAGCATTAGAAAATGCTGATAGTTTACTCTCTTTTCATGCGACAAAGTATAATCCATATTTATGAGTACCTTGAATGTACCTCATGATTATTTTCACTTCCCCATATATTCTTCCTTCAGATTACTCTAAAAGAGAGCCAAAAGGAAATTTGAAAAGACAATATATGGTTCTGTCACCATCAAGTATAGAAGGATTCCAATGATGCTTCTATGCCTGGTGATACCAATAGAATCCCCTTCCTTATGCTTCCCGGTCGTTGTTCCAACTACAATAATAGTCGAAATTGGTTTGGAATCATGAATATTAAATTTATTCAATAGCTCTCTTGCATTATTTTCCAGATAAATGAATGTTTGTTCCTTCTTCTGAATCACCCAGAACCCTAAAAAGTATGTTAGTTCACCAATCATGGGCATTTCAAATTCTGATTTCATGTGATTTGAAAATTCATCCACTAATCCCTGTATACTTCCATTGAAAATAATATCATCCACATATACCAATACCATGAAATAATCCTTTTGGGAATAGTTTACATATATATTTTGGTCAAATCCACCTCTTTTAAACTCAAGATTTCTCATATAAGAGTCCAACCAAGAGTAACACACCTGTTGTGCATGTTTCAGGCCATAATGAGATTTCTTTAATTTTTAAACCATCAGTTCATCATTCCCATGAATTATTCCCAAAAGTTTTTCAATGTGTACTTCTTCTTCCAAGACTCCATTTCTGAATTTTGTTTTGATGTCCATTTGATACACTTCATAACATCATTATATTTCCTTGGAAAAAAACAGCCTGATTAACTCTAGTCTCACAACAAGATCAAATTTCTTCTCATCATCAATGACTTTGATTGTGAATATCCTTTACAGACCAAGAGTGCCTTATTTATGATCACATTTCCATGCTCATCAAAATTGTTCTTGAAAACCCACTTCAGGCAAATCACATTAGGACATTCAGGTCTTTTAAAAAGATCCCAATATTGATTTTTATTAAGATGATCTAACTCTTCATTCATGGAATTCACCCATGACTCATCCTTTATAGCTTCTTCAAATGAGGATGGTTCCAAAACACATAAAAATTAATATTTTTCATTACTCCACATTCTCCTTTTATGTGTAGGTGAATTCTAATCCCCGATAATGTTGGACTAATTAATCTCTGCATTTCAATTTCTTTTTGGGGGTTCTACCAAATTCTATTCAGTTGTGTCTTTGTCTTCTAATTCTTCTTCAGAGTCAACATGATGATTTTACTTCTAAGTGTTTTGTACACATTTCTCTACATATGTATTAGCATCTGATCCAGGTTGACATTCTTCATCATCTTCTATCACATCAACATTATAATTCCTTGAACCATCTATGTTTTTCAATTATAATGATATTAACACCACTACATTCCACAATTCTTCCAAAGTGCTAATTGAAACAATTTTAGGATTTTCTATTCATTGAGAATCCAGGAAATATTCCTTCTTCTACAATGTCTCCATACTTCCCTTGATTTCTTTATTTGTTTCATGTGAATCATTTACCTCAAAAAAATAAAATATTTTAAAGATGGATTCCTTACATTCCATAATTCATATGATGTCTTTGAATCACCCATATATAACCCTGTTCGATTTTGAATATTCACTGAATCTTGTACTTCCTCATTCTTGTAATGTGGTGGAATACAACGCTCGATCAGCATAGGTCTAGCCATATTTTTTACCTGTCGATTCCTATTCTCAACAACTCCATTTTTCTATGGAGTTCACACATCATCAACCTTTTATTGTATCACATTCTTCTATAGGTAATTATAAAATTCAATGGACATGTATTCTCCTTTTTCAGACCACAGTACTTTGATCTTCCATCTAATATCATTCTTAGTGATTCATTGATATGTTTTAATAAAAACAAGCACTTATTTATTCTTGTGTATAAAAATAACACATTCCATTCTACTGTAATAAACTATGAAAAGAACACAGTACCTTTCACCATGTGTTCTGGTAACATATATTCCGCCACTTGTGTCTGTAGGTATGAGGTCAAGAAGATTAGATTCTCTTTTCTTCATTGGTCTGTAGGAACTGCAGAGCAACTTCCCTCACATGCAATCATCACAGGTCATTTCTTATTCCCTATTCATATTAGGAATATCAATAAATATATTTATATTAGATAACTTTTATGTGTCGTTCTTACTGAAGATCCTTAATCTATGATGCCACAAGTTGTTTTCCTATTAAACTGTTAGGAAGAAAATGTTATCTTTGCTGTCATTCTAGTATAAGTGTCCATTTGTTCTACAATCATTCTTGATAGAATTCATGGAATATTTTATTATAGTAAAAACATTCTGATGGAGTGTTTCAATAATACATGATTCAAAGATTTGAGTCACAATAAGAATATTGTGATGCAGACTATCCACATAAAGGACTTTAGTTTTTTTCTTCTCTCCATTATCTTTCTCAGAACTTCCACCACAGTTTAACTTCAAAACATGATAATTTTCAAACCTCATTGTTTTATCGACCTTTTTCATGAAATTTGTTAATATTTTTCATTATCTGTTGTGTGGGATGAACATACAACCTCAAGAATCTAGGTGCTAATTTTCATTGTAGATTTGTGGGATACATCTACATTATTGGATTTTTAAACTTTCCTGTTTTTTTATGAGATATTTTTATTAGTGTAGGACACTGATGGACTTTAAATTACTTCTTCCATATACATGGGTTCTTAATATTCAAATTTTTCTTCTAGAGGAGAAAACCTTTTTGAAATAGAAACACCATATGTTTGATGAGTATTTACATAACTCATATCATTGAAATAATTTCTCATGTCAGTCTTAAGACTGCAATATAGAGATTTATGCGAAAATATAAAATAGTGAATAAAATATTCATAGAATATATTTCTTCTATAAGAAGTAGTATGTGAATATTTTACCCCTTTTTGAACATCTAAATCTTCTACATTCATATATCTCATGGTCTCTTCATAGTACAACATGGTATGGCCTAGATGGAAACTAAATTGACACTTCATGAGAGGAAATGTCTTCTCACTTCTATTTCTCCTAATTCCTTATTCCATGGGAATATAGTTTAACTGTCTATAATTTTTGGAAACTCTAGGATAACTTCAGTAATCCTTTCAGTTTGATTTAAGGGTTTCTTT
Source organism: Viscum album (assembly GCA_963277665.1). Classification (NCBI taxonomy): domain Eukaryota; kingdom Viridiplantae; phylum Streptophyta; class Magnoliopsida; order Santalales; family Viscaceae; genus Viscum; species Viscum album. Next base: position 1,729,038,317 of record OY728157.1, read on the forward strand.
TACAGCACTTCTGGTTGTTTTTCAACATGATCAACCTTCATCTATCCTTTATTCTGGTTCACCTTATTTATAGCATTTTACATTTTATCATCACAACTAATTCCAATATTTCCCATGCAAGTTGGTATTTTATCACTCACGATCTTTTCAACTCAATCAGAACCAAGATTTTATCTCTCTAGTATATCAGTATCTGAGAACCTTCCAAATTTTATTTTCTACTTTTTTTCTTTTGAATTTGATTCATTTTGGAATTTACACCTAATAGTTACAAAATCATTTTCTATACCCTCAACAGTCATGGATTTATCTTCCACTATGGTCATTGATGACCATTTTTTTCTTCAATTCTGAGTTTTAGTTCCATTATGTCAACTGTTCTTTGAAGGAATGGTGCATTGACCTTCAAAAATTCTTCTAGTAATTCAATTTCAACATCAAGGTGATTAACATATTTTGATTACTCTTCCACAATTCCTTTCTAATTATTTAATCTCTTAATTTGATTCTTAAGCTTACCATAATCATCCTTAATTTGCAACTTCATATTGACATCTGTTATCAACTGATTATCACCATCCTAATATTTTAAAGGTTTTTATTTTTCAATTGTATCTATCATAGATGAATGGTTCCAAAATTTTCAGTATCATTCATATTCCTCAAAGTGTTCATTTTCATCAACTTCTTCTTCACAGAAAAAATTCTTTCATTGAAATTTCATTCTAGATTTTAATTATCACCTTTTGAAAAATCATTTCTAATGCTTTTGAATGTATCCATCTTTTCCTTCACCATCGTTGAACATTATTGGGAAATGAGGGGTGATGTGACTAAATATTACATAGTGAAAAAAATATATAGGTTGCTTGACCTAAACATTCCATGTTCCCTTCTTGAGTTTCATGGATGTTAGAGAAAGAATTTATTTTTCCTCATCATCTTTATCAATACTATCTGCAGAAATTTATGGTTGTTTGTGTCTTTAAATTCCATTTCCTTTCTTACTCAAGTTTTTGCATCTTCTGGTTTGACTCCCATCTCATATGCCACCAGGCTACTCAGAATATTATCTACAGATAGATTAGAAATATCCATTTCTTAAATAGCTTAAACCATTACATTATTAAGGGGCGGAAGTCTCCACAAGATTTTCCTTACAATATAAGTATCTTTGATTTCATCATCAAGCCCTGAAATTTATCCTACAAAATCATTAATTCTATATAAAAAGGAGTCTTCATTCTCATCAGGGTGCATCTTTAAATTATAAAACCTATTTTTAAGTACTTGAAGTTTCACCTCATTCACTTTTATATCACCTTCATAAATATTATATAGTTTATCCCACATTGACTTAGAAGATGTGTAACTCATTACCATTAGAAAAATCTGATCAGAAAGGGTTGTTGTGAAATCATTTTGTGCTTTTGCATTAGCATCAAGAATTTTCCTTCCTGTATCAGTCATTGAAAGTCCTATAAAATTAGTGACTTAAATTCCCTGTGCAGGAGCAACAAAGACTTCCATTAAAAGAGATCTTAGGTGAGATCTCATGTTGTCTACCCATATATGAAAATTACTTCCATCGGAGAGGGGATCTCCCCTAACATTGACTAGATTCACCGTGATAGTAGAAGGGAGATTCAACACTGGCAACCATTATTCTCTAATACCACTTGAAGGACCCCAGAACACCCTGAGAGGGGAGGGGTAAATCAGGGTGTCAACATTTTCTTTTAACCTGATGGTTCTTATTACCACGTTGGTAGGAACCTATTAAACCTGTCTGAAGAGAAAATGAAGAAAACCAACAATCAATAAAAATAAATGACACAACAATTTTACATGGTTCACCACTAAGGGAAAATTACAAGGAGTATATGCCAAAAAAATTTGGGTCATACCAAAAATAACTAATCTTTAGAAGTTATAGATTAGAAGAGTTTATAGCAGTCACCTTGTTCCAGGTGCACTGCCTTTACAAGGTTTTAGGGATAGTAAACTATGTCCCTCGGATCACATACACTGATTCCCCCAAGCTCACTGCCTTGGGAGAGGACTTACTCAGTTTATCAACTTGAGGCACTCTTCAATGGTTTAAAAATAAATATTTCATCCCCAATTGTAATTGGATGCTCTATTGAATTCATGTTATCAGCCACATATGTAAATTACTTTCTCGTGCATTGATAGGTTATGGTAGTTAATTTTGCAAACTAATTTGTTCACTTTTTATGCTTCTTTTGGTGTTCTGTGTACCACTTCACCTCTACCGCATACGGCTGCTATTTCTGTGTACCTACCAGAACCTCCACAAACTTCCCTATGCTATATACTAGCTTACTCTGCATACTTCTCAACTTCTCCATGTACTTCCCTAATCCTCATATAACCTTGCTGATCCACGTATTTCGAGATCTTCCTCCGGAAACGACACTCTCTTCTGTAGACTGTTTTTCCTTACACAGATGGTTCTTTATGCGTACCATCTTCTCCTCCACAAACCAAGTCGGACTTCACGGTATTTTTTCTTGAAATTTTATTATCCAATCTTACACCTTAATAACAGGGATTATTTCTCCTTAAATAGGAACATTCTCTACATATTTAGCTAATCTGATTTACCCAAATTTTCAATGTGTTATAATCTTCACCGTACTAAACTCTACCGGCATATTATTAGCCTCCACCGCTTACCGATCCTATTTTTCAAACCACATCCTTCCTACCAACCATCAGCATTCCATGTACTATATGCCTTCACCACTTACCGTCACTGTAAATCATTTTCGGTTCTGGACACCACTCCACGTACCATTCTCGCAACCAGGTACATGGCCATGAACTATTCTTAGAACATGGTATGGGGTCCATGTTCCGATTTATCTAGCTCCCTTAAATTATCAATTTTCATTTTAATTTTTTATACCATTTATCGTATGTGAAAAACCTTTGTTTCCCACCACAAAACTCTTGATTTTGTTGCCCAAAAAAACACAAAAACTGGGAAATTGTGATACCATCAATACTTCTTTCAGCCTCAAACGTATGACCTCATTCATTGAAAACACTCTAGTCATCCATGTGAAAATTTATAACAAACACAAACCAAATTACATTATTATCAATGAATAGTATTGGTTAAAAAACCATCAATACATAAGAACTGCAACCAAGGGAGATAAAACTATAACTAGGCCTTAGCAATAATCATCCAATATATTGAAATAATTATGTTGAATATTTCAAGATCAAGAACCAAGTAGTCCCATTTTACCTCAATGTGTGCTACCACCACCTAACACCCCAAACTATGGAAACCCTATTCGAACATATTTCCCATAGGAGTGTAAATATAAAACAAGTATGGAATAAGTTATGAGTGAAATCCAATCATTTCAATTATCTTTGACAATATAAAATAACGAGTAGCACCTGTATCAAACAAATCGTTCACCGTAGAAGATGAAATAAGCATCGTACCTCAAAAAGTAGTTGTTTCTTCTTCAGATTACTCTTTCACATACTCAATCACATAAAGCATACAAGTAGTAAACCCATGAATTTTCAATAGGCCTGAGGATTTAACCCACCACACTTGAAAGCATGTGAAAAAACCTATGAATCTTTGGTTAGGGTGTATCCATCCTTAATTCCATAGGATAAATTCTCATAAAAATGCTTCAAATAGCTTGATAATCCACGCTGATGACAAGTCTGTGGAGACTTTGTATAGTTTGGCCTTGTATGATATAACAATCCACACTGATAGCACACAATATATTTTTATCTTGATGAAGCCCTTGAAAGTAGTCCTGAATATATCTGAAAGCGCATATGTTTCCTTTTCTATCAAGAAGATACACCATGGATAAAAAATTAACCATCTAAAGCTCCACCTTAACATGTCTTCCTAGTTATGTCTAACTTATCCAAATATTATTTTTCAAATACTACAAAAAAGTTAGAATGAACTTAAGAATAAACATTGTCTTAATATCAAGCATCAGTCCCAACTCAAACCTCTAATCCTTTTGGTACTATTTAGTGAATGGATCAAATTCTCGATGCACCAGCTCAACAAAATGGGTATAATACTCTAGAATGGTATGATCCCCCTACTTCAGGATTAGAATCCTCAGAGTCTACATCACTGGTATCTTCGTAGTGTAAAACTACTAATTAAATATCTTTTTGAAAGAATCCCATGTAAGGTCCTTGTTCATCATATCTTACACAATAGAAACCCACCATCTCATTATCGGTCCCTCGAGCACGTATGTGAAAAAATGAACCATTAAATCAATAAGATTCATTAATAAGTTGAGGATCATTTCATTCCACTTGTTAGATTCCTATACTCATTTTTTACCATATAATATAGGTGTATACTTCTTAGTTAGCTCAGAGTCATGACAGACCACACATCCTGGGTTCCCAACACCAACATGACCCAATGTATGAATATTTTGGTTTACTACTTCAACCAAGGGAAGGTCAACTAGAGGATTCTACTACAAAACATGTCTCATATCATTCACTCTTATATTTGGAACTTCTATTCTTGGTGTAATTTTCTAATAAACACCAGAAAATAACCAATTAGTTAATGAGAGTATTCTATCAATCATTGTAAAACTTCCAGAATTAAAATAAATACTTTAATACATAAATCATTTAATCCAACTATGAATTCATATCAATGAAATACATTTCCAAAAATGGATAGTTCAATTTAAATAAACATCTCTTAGATCTTATTCAAATTACCCAAAACTCTATGTCAAAAAATGTGGTAAAAGTCACTAACCCCTATTCAAACTCAGGTTTAGTGATGGAAGTGAGCTGGTGAGGCCTCTTTTCTGTACTAACTATTCGTATTCTTGAGTTCCTAACTCATGTCCACCCAAGACATTGAAAAAAAATAGGCAGTGGTAAAACACTTTTGGAAGATCCTTCACTCTCATACCAAATTGAATTTGACCAAACTAGTTCAACCAAACCATACATTAGAGTCGGTCACCACATGAGGAGGTAAATCAACAAAGCATAAAATATCCTTTATATAATGAAACAATACATAATACCATATTACAATGAATGATAAAAATATTAAAAAAATAAAATCCTTTCCAAATTCGCTAATCCTAAAAATATGAATAATACAATACCAAAATGTCTCCATGTGACCAATAGTCTCCTCCAAACCAACCCAAACAAAAGGAAATGACCAAAGGAGATGTTGAAATTATACAATATTCTACCCCCTTTACTGGTATCCTACAATACAACATCTACAACATTCCCAATGAGAAAATTATGTTTAGAGAACAAAAACCATAAATATACCACTATAGAGTCCATACAATTTATAATATCAAGAATTCAATAGTTCTAGATCAAAGAAATCTAAATAATTTACATAAATCCAAAATATGATTAAATAATTTTTCCTCATGTTTATCATAAATTTTTTTATCTTCTTAAACAATAAATGTGAAATGTATATGTGATATAAAGAGGAATGAAAATCTTTGCATCAAGAGGTAAGAAAGTAAGCACATATCCATTAAATAACCTATCATGCGAAGCTATGTGATAAACCCTCATATAAATACATTTGATCACCAATCTGTTATAAAAATAATCATGTGATAAATAACAACAAACAAAATACAACCTTTTATTAGGCCCGATATTATGGTTAAATTTGTGTTATATGATCAAGATCGTAAATATATATAATGTTGGATCCAATAAATATTGATTCAATCCATAATACATAAATTTCAAAAAAGGATACTACCTAGTGGTTCCATACACACTAAGGCTGACTGTGATTCTATCTTGATGCACCCATGTTTCGTAATGTCTGAAAATCAAAAATAAATTTCAAAACAGAGATCATAATTTTATAAAACATTTTTTAATCCAATATAATTCTCTTTATTCTTTTAAAACCCCTTTCAAAATCAATAAAATCTATTTTCAAGAATTTTTTTGGAAAAAAATTTCCTTTCTAATCAATTATTTAAAAACTCATATCACATAAAATAAATGACCAACCTAATGGAATTTAACTAGAATAATAACAAATTCATTATGATTACCCATTGTATGGATAATACCTACCGCAAACCATTTTAATCCATGATTACTTCAACAATAATGATCTGAAACCATGAGAACAAACATTGAAAAACAAGGAAGACTATGAAACTAAAATAGATCAATAAAAATAACTATCTTATTAAAAATATAGACACAACAGTAGCCAAAATTGTAGCTAACATAAAAACCAAAAGAGGACTAGAAGGAAAACATACCAATATCGATTCACGACATCCAACATGATGATCAATCATCGAATAGAGGATCTGGAAGAATCAGATATCTCAAAAAAATTTGTAGGGATAGATCTGGTTGTGAGAGGGAGGCTATAAAATAGATGAATGAATAAAACACTCGTATGGTGTGCTAAAAACAAATAATCAAGAAAATTACATGACATGTAATCCCACTACATCCTGTGTAATCTATAAAGGCTTCAATATCCTAAAAAACTATTCTTTTTTTATTAAAATTTGATTTTTTTTTCTTTTACAAAACATGAAGATATTACAAATCATGTAGAAATCTCACTCTATGTATCCTATTCACAACATCTTTCTGTAAAACCTTATATGAAGTGTAACCCATTTACATAGCATGTAATATCCCAGAAGATATAAAACAGATCATTTTACAATATAAAAACAAAAAGGAAATCCTCCAAACATGGACGTAAGCCCTCAATCCATATACCCATTTATACCAAGACTCCATTAATTTAAATAATCCTACATTTTTAGACTTTATCCAATTTCCCAAAAAAAGGATCTCCATTAATGAGAATCCCACAAACACACCCAAAAAATAATGGTAAACAAATAATAAACATAAGAGTACTTAAGAAGTGTAATGTAATGTTATAGGGAATTTGATTATGTGTTATATTATCTAAAACTTAACCTTCTTACTTTCCCTTTTTAAAAGAAGTTTCATTACCCCCTATATAGTATATGTTTTCAAAAAATGATAAATAATTAATGATTGAGATAAAACTCTTGTGGTATAATTTATTTAAGGGGAATAATACAAAACCCTGAAAGTTTATTTTAAATGAATAATATTCTCAAAATCTCTAAGAACAAGAAACACTGATCCTTAAGCGAATTGTGATATATTATAAAAATATTATTATTTAAATATGAACATTATAAACTAGAGGTTGAATTTGAAATTATGTATATGAGTAATAACATTTTGGAATATTTTTATAATTATCCTAATCAATGAAAAAATATTCATCAATTCTTAGTTAATTGTAACCCATTTTTTAGTGCTTTAATTTTATGATATAAAATATATTTTTCATTAAAAGAAATTTTATTTCATTTTTTATGTGAATATTATAACTAGTTTATAAAAATTTTAGAAATATTATTTTTTAAAATGAATAAAAAAAATTAAACTATGACATAAAATGTAATTTTTGGATTATTTTTTTATTTTACTAAAATGATTTAATTTTCGGTGAATAGTGAGAAATATAAATTTTCCAAATACTACATTTATTTACATTAAATTATGTAATTTAAAATTATTTTATATTTTTGGAGTTATTTGAATATTATCCATTTTGTTTATAATAATTTAATCAATTTCCTTTTAATTCGAACAATTCTTGATTTTGAAATAAGTTAATTTTTATGCATAAAAACTCATTTTTCTATAAACTTTTTCCATTGAATTTATCAAATTTATATTAAAATTGATTTATTACACTTATATAAATTGAATCTTGAAAAATAATTACCATATTTGGAATCAGTGGGTTAAAATTTGGTAAATAGGTGGCTTTTATTTTTCTTCAATACAAATAATAAGAGTGGTAAATATGTTTCCATTTGTTATAGGTGAATTTGAAAAAACATTGTTAAAACCATGATATAAAGTCTCCATATCATCCCAAAACCTGACTTTACTTCTTTATATGATATAAATTCTTTCATAAACATCCTAATATTTAATTTATTTCACTTTGGATCCATTTTTTCTTAATAGTGACAATTATTTTATTTTATGTAAAGAAAATTTCAAAATATCACTCTCTTGACGATAATATCTCTAAAAAATCAATAGGAAAAATAGGATGATTTAAATTTTTTTCATATGAAATATTAAATATTTTTAAATCATATTAAATAATGTTTAATTTTTACTAATGAAATACATAACTTAAATTCTTAGACCACATTGACACAATCCTTGTGTAAGAGGATGGTAAATCATTTAAATGAATTTAAAAACTCTAAAAATAATTTTTTTTTCTAATTTTATAGTTCCAAATTGTTTTTAAATATTAATATAACATATTAGAGAACTTTTATGGTTTTTATTGAAATTAAATTACTATCATCATTTTGAAAAATCAAATAAATTGAATGGTTTCAAAAAATGAAATTAATAATATTTTCTGAAAATTATTTTTTATTATATCATTTTAAACAAATAAACATATAGAATGAGTAAAATTTAGGTAATAAATAGTAATTAATGTTATCCCTTTTCAATTTATGATCTAATTTTAACCTTATAAGTAAATTTTTATCCCTTTAAAAATGAAAAATTTATTACCGCGGTTACTGTTAAAAATGGTCAACAAGGGCGTTAAACCAAAATTCCATGATTAAAATGACCTAAAAACATTCTAAAACCTCCTTTTTTTGGTTTTATTTCATCCATACCCATATAAAAATAAAATAATTTCAATTTTGTATCCATTTTATCAAGAATTATACATAATTGTAATTTAATTCATAAAAACATTACAGGTGTGGAACTCACATAAATTGTAAAAGAGAACCCCCACCCCACTCTCTTTTATTCACACAACATTAAGAAACCTAGAACAACCCAAACCTACCCAATTATCTTCTAAATTTTCTTATCCAAGATTTATAGTTTCTATTCTTTTTAAAATACCATTAAAAGGGTCCTTATGAAGGGATCCAAAGGCTACCGAAGAAGAGGTAATCGTCTTTACCTAATCTGTAAATGTTATATCTTATTCTAGTACCTATAAATATATAATAAATTTCCTAAAATAATATATCTTTTATCATTAATACACTTACTTTTTTTATAATGAGAGATACATTTCCACCACTTTTTCATCCTATGGGAAGTGAAAACATCACCCCATGCATACGCTTGACTTACCGTCTCTATGTAGCAGTGCAATTCATTTTACCCAACCATTTTACATATATGGTTATAAATATTTAATTAATCATAATTTACAAAATTTATATTATAATTATAGTCCTATAAATATAATATATCATTTACCATTTTACCATTTCTTCTGTTTGAAAATGGTATCATTGCTTGATTATATGACTGGACTACAACCATCATGAAGCGATGTGATTCATTTTTCATTTACGGAATACATTGATATAGATAATGATACATTTAATCAATATATATTATATATATGATATAATAATGATTCTATAATGTTGAATTACTATTTACCTTCCTTTAATTCAATTCGAGGGAAAGTAAAAACAGCATTCAGGCGTACGTACTGTCTTCCATCTCTGTGAACGATATAATTCATTTTTCTATCCCAATTTTTGATGAATTATTTTTAATATATATAATTATTATGTATAAAATTTATATAATTATAATAATTTTTCAAATTATAGAACCATAATCAATGAAGAATAAGTAGAACTACCGAACCAAAACAACTATGAATAGTGAAATAGGTAACACTAAGAAATAATTATTTTTAATGAATTATTAATTAATGGGTGTTGAAATATTTTAAGTGGATAATATATGATATTTTTAATATAAGTATGGTTATTTAATAAATTAATAACAATTTTAAAACTGTTATACGTTATTTTAAATAATATTCAACACAATGGAAGCATGACGTAAGGGATTTCTGAACTCAATTTTCATTCATAGGGTTATACTTATACTTAATTAAATATTTTTTTCATGATTATTTGTGAAGTGTTGTATTATTTTATTATTTTGTATTTAAATTTTTTTTATTTACATGTGTTACACATAAAAAATAATCGATTACATGTCACATCAATGATACAACCTTTGTAAGGAATTTCATCACAATTTAAACTCCATTGATAAATATTTTGTATTATACACCTATTTAATATAATGTGGTGTATTTAATACCCATTTTATGTATTTAACAAAAAAATATATTTTTTAATGATGATTTATGTTTCAATTAATGTTTACACTATCAATTTTTCTCAACATAAATGGTACCAAAGCAATAAAGATTTATTTTACAATAACTTTTTTAGGATAGAATTTATTTACATTGATGTAATATTATAATATATCCTTCATAAATATCAAATATTTTGTTATTTTAAAAATATTAAAGTAGATTACATGTTTCCTTCATATATTTCTTATCCTTATAACTTCAATCAATAAAAACTGTTTAACTGCAAATCCAATATTATTTTTCTTTTTGATCAAGTATATTTTTATTCCTGGTGCACATTTCTCAAAATTGATTTACAAAACTATTTTTCATTTACTAAAATAATTTATTGAAGAAATTATATGTGATCGTTTAATTTATTTTACAATTTTTTAATTAAATATTTTTTATATTTTTATGAAATTTTCATTTACATGATTATTTAAAAAAACTGAAAAAAAAAATTCTTTTTATTCTACATGGTGTTAAGGAGATATCCTTCAAATATAATAATTTTATTTTTTAGAGCTTATTATAAAAGTTTTAAATTGTTCTAAAAATAAAATTATTTAATGAAAACATATTTTTTTATTAAATATTATTTTATACTCTAAAAGACACAAATTTATTACAAAACCTATATTTCTGAAGAATTAATAGTCATCTTTTGACTCTTCTAATTTTTTTTACTAATTTTACCTTAAAGCATTCAATTTTTTATGATAATATTTAATTATAAATTAAATATCTATAAATATTCAAATTCTTTGTATCACATATATTTTTATTTCTTGAACTTAATATCATATTTACATATAGTGTTTCACTAATAAATTTTTTGGTTGATTCGGGAAATCTAGATATTCTTTATCCTTTACTCAATACATATTTTTTTCAATAAGTTATATTTTTTATGAATTAAATTGACCATTAAATATATTAGGAACTTATTAGACTTGGTAATTTATGTGTGGGGCCTCTTGTATCCCCCTATTCATCAAGTCATCTAATGAAACAATATGGTTTCACTATTTGGATAAGGCCTTACCTATTTATGTAAGATGCCTTAGCATGTGACCTCGATAGAAAGTTTAAGATGACTATAATTATTCATTCTATAATTATGAAAACAATTATTTTTGTTTATGTGATTATTTTTATAGTTGTGATATCCATGAATAAATCTCAAGTTCATGTGATTATTTATTTTTCATTATTTGATCTTTATTTATTCCTTATATATTATATTGTATGTTCGTGATAATGATTAAAAAGAATGTTTATTTAGTTATTTACCTTTCCATTTCAATTATACCTTATTTAATCATGATGGATTTCATAGTACATAACCCTTTTTGAGCATCTGAGATCACTTATTTCTTAATATTCCTTTCCCTAGGAAATGGTGAAAGAATCTTTGAATGAGTTTGTCAATGTTGATTTTTTGTTTTCACAATGTCATATATATTATTTAAAATGTAATATGGGAAGCATTTTTTTATCTATTAATTCAAGACAACTAACAAATTCTGCTTTATAATGTGATCACTTGTATCTAATACTAATGTAATAAAATAACCACTGTGTAACAACTGATAATTTTACCAATTGAAACTACATTCCTATAATTATTCCATATAGTATAAATCACAAAAACCACATTGAGAACACAATTAAATCTTTTTAAATTAATAATGAATGAAATAAGTGGTATTTCTAGTAAAAAATGAACTAATATCGATGAAATAGTAACTTATCCCTTGGAATAGTAACATGACCAATAGGAATAGTAATTCTTACAATATAATTGTAACCTATCCTATGAAAGATTAAAAAAATTATCTTACAAATGAATGCATGATATATTTATATCATATTATATGTAAATAAATGTTCTAAAAATTATAAATTAAGTGTTCATATTTTTGAAAGTTATAAATATTTAATTAAACATTTATAAATATTATAATGATTTACTAGATATTTAATTTTAATAAAATGTATTAATAAATTAATATTTTTCCCTCGGATTATAATATTATTTTATACAAGCTTAATTAATTTTTCAAAGTGCCCTAATATCTATAATAATTTGAAAATCAGTATTTAAAAAAAAAGGTTTTTAATTAAAAAATATATTAATCATATTTTTAAAATTATTATCATAAATTGAAGTTCATTTTTTAATTATAAATGTAATAAAATGGTTAGGGTGAATTTTTCATATTTTTCTAAAATAGTTAAACTTCTAATGAATAGTGAAATAAGGTAATTTACAATGTATAACATTATATGTTAAATTCGCTATTTATTTTGTCATGTATAATTTGATAACTATAATATCAAAATTTCCATCTCTATTTATTTTCTTTATTCATGGTAATCATAAAAAATATTCTTGAGGGAAAATAATAAACTAATTATTAAAATAATAAAAAACACCACTCTTAACATATAAATACCATCCCTCACCACCTCTTCTCCTCAAACCTATCAAAATTTAATATTTTTAAAAATTATTCCCAATACTCTTAACACTCCCCTCTCCAAAATCGAGGATAATTTTCTCTCAAAAAATTTAAAAACCAATTTCCCTAAGGAGGTTCTTAAGGAGAATAATTCAAGAGTTAAAAATCCTCTTTTTCTTTCTTTGAATTTTTTTCATTTTATTCTCATTATCTCCTCACCACCCCTATTCGAAATGGAATTATAACTCCAATATATTATTTATAATTTAATTTGTCTATGTTAATATAATAATCTATCACTGAACATATTTTCCTCTCGCTTTTCATATAAAAATGAAAATGTCATCGGTGATGTGTTTCTTTATCTCTTTCAAGGATGAAAAGTTTTCATTTTACATTAACTAATTAAAACATTGTACAAATACCATTATAATTGTAGAAAAAAGATTTTTAAATCTATTTTATAAAATTTTTATGTTCTGGAACTAAAATATATACATAATACTAAATAATGAAACATAATGAGTTTGTTGTGATCAAAAACCACCAAAATTAATATAAATTGTTATCACTAACATTTTATCTAATAAATACAACTATTATATGGAAAAAATAATATATGAGACAAATTAAACTCCTTTATTTTTATTGGTAACATATATTTTGAAATTAAGATAATTATTTCCAATTTACATGATCTTCCATACATGTATATATGTGAACCGATCATGAAAATCAAGAAAAAGAACAACCTTAAGAGATGAAATTAAACTATATAACATATAATAATGGCCATAAATAAACTTAATAAAGTTATAATAAATATAATTAATGTATAATAATTTCTTTATTTATTAATTAGTTAATCTAATTTGATTATATAGGATATTAATGTGAGTAAATCCTTAATTTATAGGGTAAGGGGATTCTCGAATCCAATTTCCTTTCTTTCGGTTGTTCCTCTTTCATGCCAATTTTCATTATATAATTTATTTAAATATCCGTAAAATATAATTCCATTGTCCATATGTTTTCATTTCTATGATATACATACTTCAATTCGGATGTTATGAAAATGGAAAAGATTATTCAGAATGACCACTTCATTCTAAAAACACATGTTTTTCTTCCCTTTAAATTGTTTCTTCTTCACTCAAGATTGATGATTCTTATACAAAGTATGTCATTCCCTTTTTCTTTTTTTTATCACATGTTTTGTAAATTAATTTATGCATTTTTTTAATTGTCATGGAACACATTTATTTTACAAGGGTTATTTGAGGTCTAATATTGATATATGCTCTATTTGGAATGTATGATATTGTAAATTTTATGATGTGATAGGTTCACCCAAAATTATATATAACTCTAATGAATTAGGTAAAGTGATGTATCTAATGAGAAAATGTGAAATATGAATGGAGATGATGCTGTAATTTTTCACAGTAATGATTTTATGATTATACACATATGTTATGTGTGAACATTATTCTAGCCTTATTCAAAATGATGTCTGGTATATGAAAAAAAAATTATGTTTCATTTTTATGCATTATCACATTCCATTACTTTTTTTAATTCTTCCACGAATGATTATGATTATATCCCATACTTTTTTGTGTGATGATTATGATGATTGTCACCCATGTTTTATTGATTCATGTCCTTATCAATCCTCTTACTGAGCATTTAGATCACCCCATTCAATAATGTATATTCTCAGGTGAGTAATTATAATAAGGAGTACATTAGGGACACTAAGAATCTAGAGAAGAGGGAAATAAATAATTTTTATGTTTTCTATTTTAAATGTTATGTTTGGTCATAATTTTCCAAAGACACAAAAACATTAGATCCTAGTTTTGTAACACTATAATATTTTTTATCTTTAAAGAGATTTAATAGTAATATAATAAAAATAAATATCACTATAGGTGGTATCATAAAATAGTTTAGTTAATTTGGAAATTAATATTATAGAAAATTAATTAAAATACTTAGTATGAGACTAAGTTTATGTAAGCACCCAAGAAGATTTTTTTAAAAAAATGATAAACATAGGGAACCCACAAGATATGATTTCAGAGTTAATTTCAAAAAGGAATAAAGTGTTTTATAATGAATTCTTGGCTTATGTTTTGTTCAAACATTTGTTATTTTATAAAAGGATGGGAACCAGGAGAAACCAGACCAAAAATCTATATTAGGGACTATGCAGCAAATTCCTAAACAATATCCCTAATGCATTGGGTGGTGGGGAACAAAATTTCATTACGATACTTACCCAACTATCTTTGGTTATTAACATTAACCTAAATAATGTAGAACATATACCTTCACCTAATAAAGTGAAACTAGGTATTGTGCTGAAAATTCTAAATATTATATATAGTTTTCTATCAAATTTCCATTGTTTTTCCATCAATTACAGGATAATGCGCGTGGTAAATATCCAATACTATAAGAAATAGGGCTTCACATGATTCCAAAGAAGGACGGAAGAAAAGAGAAAAAAAAATGGAATAGTACATTTCATGATGGCCAAGTTAACGTCATGTACTTGATGATCACAACCAACCTCAAGCAAGAGAAATAGCCAGTTCACATCATGAATCCCTCCTACATGTCGTGACTCAAGTCAGAACATAAGTTGAGAAAGTTGTGAGGATTCAATGAAAAAAAGTGAGTTGGCCAGGGTGTACACATCGTGAACCACCTATACACAACGTGAAAATGGTCCAACATCATTAATTATAATAAGATCCATGTGCCACGCTAGAAATCCTGGTTTGAGTAATGTGGATTTAGGGTTCACGACATGAGACTTAGGTACACAATGTGACCATTTCCTCCTATATAATGAGCAGCTAGGAACCGCATTAGAGAAGAATGGGATTAGATCTCTCTCCATTTTAGACTCCCATTGGAATTTCCTTCTCCTTTCCCTCTTAAAACACATTAGTTCATTGTAATTACTTTTCCTTTTCAATCAAAGAGCCATGGATTCGTTTTACACAATGCCTTCAATTCCCTCATCATTTCATTTCAATTTCATTCCTTTCAAGTGAGGTTTTATTTAATGTACTCTTGCATGTTTATTTCATATCATCACATGTTTATTCGATTTAATTACATTAAAATCATTATTATGATTTATTTTATCCATTTTATTGTTTTATTTGCCCTCATGAGTAGCTAAACGCATTAGGGGTAGTGATCAAGATACAATGTATCTACATGCTTAATTAGACCTCAAGTTCTAAACAAGGAATACCTAATTATATTAGTAATTAGGATATAAACCAATGGTAAAACAACATTTGTGTAACTTTACTATGACCATCATATAGTCAAATAAAATACAATATCATAATTGGAGGTTACAAAGATTGTTACCATTATATTAGGGATCTTTCTACAATAGAAGTTGAACATAATGCATCTAGTACTCTAGCTAGCCTCCTGACCATGGAATAGTTAATCCTCGGTAGAACTAGACAAATGTACCATGGTTATCTAGCAACTATGGATTTATTTGCAGACTAAATGGTTAGTACCTTTCAAATATTAGAATTAGGATCACCTTTATCTAGATACTCGGACATGATCCCAGCACCTCTTTAATAAACTAATGAAAACCCCATTAATTGTTAGAAAAGTCCCAAACATTAGTCAACTAGTACGGACTCTTGTA
The DNA here is from genome assembly GCA_963277665.1 of Viscum album. Classification (NCBI taxonomy): domain Eukaryota; kingdom Viridiplantae; phylum Streptophyta; class Magnoliopsida; order Santalales; family Viscaceae; genus Viscum; species Viscum album. The sequence goes on from OY728157.1 coordinate 1,729,054,785, forward strand.
AAGGATCTAAGACCAGATTTCTTCTCCTTACAGAATAGCATCCTCCATGAGGGATCGACCTAGGAATTTTAATATACTATGCTATAATAGTTAGTAATGTATTGGACACATATAAATTTATAATATGACACACCTATGTGGAAAAAAAAATGACCCAAGCAGCTCACACGCGTCAAATTTTAGTGCAATTACTAGGGATGCAGCACTCTATCGTAGGGTTAGGACTCTGGTATAGGTCACGGTTTACCTTTCTCTCACCCCTTTCAATCAATTTGGGATTATCTTGCATCTCTTATCCTTTTCCCATGCATGTACCAAGATCACATGACTCATTCAAGAAATCTTGAAGCACATTCCCCTTTGGCCTTCGATCCCGAGATCGAAATGTATCTCTCTTCTCTTCGCTAGCCAGCAATGGTCGAGCAATTCCACCATGCGGGACCAAATCCTCCAAACTCAAACCATCCACTCATTCTAAGAGAACACCATAAAATTAACCAGAAGAGGTTGATCATGGATTATGTCTTTCCATAAATCATGTTACAATCCCTATAATTGTTCAACAACCTATCCAGGCCCATACTTTCGAAAGAAAACTCGAACTCATTCATATGATCCATAACATATGGAAATTCAGTGGTCTTCAATGAGAACATTTGTATGAATATAATTTTAACTTCCGGGAGATCTGTGATATATTTCGCAGCCTGGGAGTTTTTTCTTATGCAATAAGACTTCATGTCCTCCCATTCTCATTATCAGATAGAGCCATGGAAAGGCTAAAGTGTCAAGATCCCGAGTTAATTATGAATTTATACAAACTATCTATGATGTTTCTAGACATATACTTCAAACCCATTCGAACCTAGAATCTCTGGATCGAAATTCAAAATTTCAACCAAATTGATGGAGAGTCTTCTTGGTAAGCATGGGACCACTTTAATGAATTAATGAGGAAGTCTCCACATCAAAGACTTGATATGTGGATAAAACTCCTAACCTTCTATCAAGGAATCTAGACAGTGACACATAATGTTGCTAATGAAGTTGTTAATGGAGGTCTTATATTCAAGAGTCCTGAAGTTAGAAAAGCCATTCTTGATGAACACTCTCACAATGCCAGTCTATGGAAGAGTTATCGGGGACCATAATGGCAAGGAATCCACCAGATTGATGAGATCAGAAGCCTAGTAGCACAAGTAGAATTTCTCACTAAAATGTTAGTGGCATTTCAGATACCAACTCATCAACCCCCTCCTACCCCTCTAATGGAATTAAAATCATGTGAGATGTAGGGTGGACCACATCTATATCAAGACTCCAAAGATAGATAGGAAGAACCACAAAAAGATTGTAATTATGCCAATTTAAATCCTAATAACCTTCTATTTTAGTGGAAAAATATTATCAGCTGAGGCATGCTTAGTGGCAACCTTAGAACAATTAGGGTTATTTTCAACTGAGAGGTGGAATGAACCAATTCAGTCCTCAAGGACAACCAATGTATCCTCCGATGAACCTTGTACCAAGAACAAAATATAAACAACAAACCTTCCCTCAATGAGAAAAAAAATTTCATCCACCTCATCAAAGACCACATCAAGAACCTATGCAATGAAATCTGGAAAACAATTTGGCATCATTTGTGTGAATGTCTTATCAAATAATGAATACCCAAGAGACAGATATAAAAAACTAGAGAGCTTCTTTGTGGAATCTTGAAGTGAAAATGGGTCAAATATCAATGAACATATCTGAGAGAGTAACACTAATACATACCCACTAGAGGAATCCAAGGTAGTAGTGATGACTAGAACAAATATTATACACATTCAACAACCCAAAGAAGTAAGTCTACAAGGAGAAGAGCTGAGAAAACAACCAGTACCTGATGTAATAGCGGATGAAGTCACCCCAACCTTACATCCTGAAGAATTACCAGCTGAGAAGGATCATATATCTATGAAATAGAAAGAAAATATGTATGTTACCCCACCTATATACAAGAAACCTCATCCCTATCCAAGATGATATAGAAAATTAGGCATGATACACAATTCAAAAAGTTCATGGATATGTTCAAGAAATTGTATATCAATATCCCATTTGCAGAAGCTATTGATCATATTCCAATTTATTCCATGTTTGTAAAAGACTTATTATTAAAAATGAGAACAATATAAGAACAAGGAGTCATCTCCCTAAATGAAGAATTCTTTTCATGGTTTGGAAAAAAAATTCCAGCCAAAATGAGAGACTCTCGCAGCTTCTCAATCCATTGTGAGATAGGCATGTGATTATTTAGTAGAAAACTCTGTGATCTTAAAGAAAGCATTATACTTATTCCAATGGGTAGATTTCATAAGCTCGGACACAATGAAATCAAGGAGAAAATGATATCCTTACAATTATTTGATAACATAGACAAGAATCCTAGAGGAATTCTGGTAGATTTTATGAAAAAATTTGGCAACTTTATATTTCTAGCTCATTTCCTAGTAATGGATATAGAAGAAGATGGATATCTTTCTACTATCATTAAAATGTATTTCTTAGGAACAAGAAAGGAACTAATCGATGTTAACCAAGAAAGTCTCATATTCAGTGTGGGTGAAGAATAGGTTGTGGTCAACCTGATTTGAGCTATGCAACACTCAAATGATAATAAGTACTATAATGTCATATCTCTTACATAGAATGAAGAATATTCCATGGATAATAAGGAAGAAAGTGATGAATCTTTTATAGAAAAAAGAAGGATGTTGTAACATCATGGATGTTAACCTTATTGAACCACCCACCTGAGAAGTTATACCTTCATCGACCACATCCATCATTCATCCCAATACTTTTAAAAAAACTCATTTATAGGGAAATCTTCCTTCTTCCCCGTTATTGTAAACTCTAAATTATACATAGATAAATCACCATGAAAATTACATGATCATGGATTGAATATGTTCCCTGAATCATTCTGCAAGAACTATGCTTTCAAATAAGCCTTAACAAAGTCCAGATCTCGACTTTAAATTAAGTACTAACTAGGAGTCAACCCAGGTTAGGAGTTAGTTATGTTAGAATAGGACAAGACTCATTAGAGTATTGTTTGTATTTGAATAAAGAGGCGAGGAGATAAAGTAGGAAAAAACATAGGAAACCAATGTAGTACACCTTGTAAACCCACATGTCATGATGCGAACCCTTGTCACCCTAAAATAAGATTTTTCTAAATGATCAGGATATGACCCCCATATACACATCATAACGCAACTTCGGTTAGATTTTAAATAACCAAAATGCTCATGACCCTTCCAAACCACTAACAGTTGATCTCCTCTCCTCCTAACCCACTTCCTCCTACGTGCGGCCCCTCCCCTTCAACCATCATGATTCGACACCTCCCCCCACTCCTCCTCCTCTCCATGGCGATCACAAAAAGACTACATGCTGATTCTTCAACATGTTATATATCTAATTCATCTGAATCTATGTGTCAGTAGCATGCTGCTAATCACCCACACGCTCCATCTGTCTCGCAAGTCATGATTTCCTCCCCGTTTACAAATGATAATCTTCAGTTTCACCTGTTTCATGATTTACAAACCTACAACACTAGGTTAATCACATATATCTCTAGAAAAATCCCATGAGGACCAACAAGACATTGGATATGGTTTTGATTGTGTATCTGAATATCGCAGAAGACGTACTGATCTTATTAGAGAGGATGCACATCGACAGAATCATATACATCCAAGAGGAGACATACATGAATTTTGTTCTTGGAGTTCCTAGACACCTATGACATATTGGTGGATGCATATCACTTAAGGCTAACCAGGAGACCCCACCATATTTCCATGGTCGAGTTTTTTGTAAGACTTGGTATCTACACCGAGGAGTTCGTTATCTTAGACATCTATCCTACTTTGCAGTCGAGGCTCTCTCGGTAGGATGCGTCGAGCCATTGGCATCTCATCGCCCCTGACCATCGGTCCTACCATGAACCCAGGAAGGAAAAGTGCACCCAACTGAGGACTCCAACTCTACATATTCTACCCCGGTCCATGGTACACGGGAGGTTCAATAAATGAGATACCCATGTCATCGACATCCTGGTCGATGTTCTTATCATCATTATTGCCATGGGTGCGCCTCCCATCAACATGGATTCCCAGTTCACCTCATACTATAGAGTGATGGCACAAAGGAGGTGGTGCACACTTATGGTCAGATTGTTCATCACTAAGATGGTCGGACACCTCCACATTTTCGACACCTCATAACCCCTCACCTTAGCAAGCATGGTAGAGATGATTGATCTTCTTCTCCTACACAAGATGAGGATTATAGTAAAAGAGGGAGGCGTCTATTATTGGGAAAATGGATACTAAGATCATGTACCACATCTGGATGCAACTTATAAGGCTCATCTGTAGGAGTAGCCACCCAAAGAATCCACGTATTGTTTTAGCCACCATTCAACTGCCCACCCATCACCACCGGCAGCCCCAACCACCACTGCATCTGCCCAGCCTCCACCTAACCATCCCACTCCTTTTGAACTGTGTGTACTGCTCCAGTACATCCTGGAGAATCGTCACCAGCTCGCTACCCACCTCCACCTTCCCTTCATAAATCCATACTCATTCACCCCTCCACTACCTACTACTATTGGCACTTCCTTATCCACCCTTTCTCCCTCACCCTCTCTGCCCTCCAGCCTACCTCCAGCCTACCTCCTGACATCACGACCCCTGCTGCTCAGCAGGATTTTTTCATGGAGTAGGCCAGGAAGGGAAAGGGACCAACCACTGAGTGCACTCCCAACATCCCTTTCTTAAATCTAGCTTCTAGACACGCAGACACTATAGAGATCCGGGATTCCCCACCACCAACCCCTATCCAAACTTATCACCTCCAACACACCACCATCTACCTCCACCACACCACCATCTTCCTCAGTCCCACCTACCACTGCTGATTCTTCCACTGGTGATTTAGTTTCCCAGTTCATTCCATCTTCTGATGTTGGTCTAACCATGCAAGCGATTATTAGCTCATAGGACTGATTTGTATTTTCATACTTTTATATTTGGGAAAATTTTGTAGGGGCGGGCTTTTATTCACATTATTTTACTTTATGTGGAAATTTTGGTATACAGTTTTTGGTTTCATTCACTCTTTAATGTGTGTATATTTTTACTACCTTTTTATTTTTCAATAGAAATATCTAGCTCCTCTGAGTCATCTGATGTTATCAACGGACCCATTCCTTTGTCTGTTCTTCTGCAACGACAAACCCAACGTGTCACAAACATCTCCAATAAACTTCAAGTTTTATCACTGTAAATCCACCTGCAAAAACAATGAACTCTACCAATTATTTCATTTCAACCACATTTAATATTAAGTCAAACTTCACATGATGTTGTGATTCCAGTTAAGCGACCACACGAACTCATGGAAAGAGAGACCAGTAGTTGCAAGAAAAAAACGTGAAATTGACCTGGTGGGCCCAATCTTTGAATTTTTCGTCTATTTGTCTAGTTGATTTTGATATGTTATCAATTTATGGGAGGAAACCCATAGTTTTTTTAGTTTTGTTTTGAATCTTGTATTTTTCAGTGCAGTACTTTGTAAAAACTTTCTGTCAATAAATAAAATGGTGACCATTATTCCGCACTTTTACACCTCCCTGTATTTCAGCTATTCAAATGTTTAAACCTGTGAATTAACATTTCTTCTATAGTACATGATTTTCTAATAACATTTTATGTAGGTGGATAAAAGATAAAGAATGTTCAAACACCCCCATTGGAAACCACCTCATCTCAAGGAGCTCTTGATTCCCCCATTTTAAATTTTGTCCTCATTTCCATGTCAACTCAATTATAAAAATAACTCCCACAACACTCGCACCCATTATTTCATATTCAGTGGGAACATTTTCTCCTTCTATGTGGGGGGGGGGGGGGGGTCTCATGATTTCAATTGTGATACGCTTGATTTTTTCCCATTCTCACTATTCTAGGAGACATTTTTCAAATTGATAAGAATGATAAAAATTTGAATACCATTATTCCCATGAAAATTAAAGATAAAATTAAAAAAGAATATGTTAAGAACAATGTTACACCCATACATAGAATTTTAGAATGATTACAGAGTCTAGATTTTTAATTCAAATTTAAATTCATAAAAATTATGAATAATTAACTCACTATATAGGATTTATGCAGTTTTTAATTTCCAGTTTTTAATTTATTGTCATTACTTGAGAGGATTCTAAGCCATCGTTATCATATTCTTTTCTGGTTATATTTCTTAAGAGATACCTAGGATATTTAACACTACTAACACTTTCACTGATATCTTATCCAAACTATTACTAAACTAGTGTAATTTTAAAATTATTGAGGCAGCTTTAGATTTCCATTTTACCAAAGACCCACCATACATCTATCCTTCGGTTAGCCCATAGTTTCCTTGAAGGACTTGTTATAAGAAAATCTATTTCAAGCCTATTTCCCTTCCTACCCTGGTCTTTATAAAATGATTGAATATATTTTTTAACAACTGTAGCAAAAGAATTCAGATAGCATGGGATGATTTCACTTTCAGAGAATTGCGGTGCACTCACATGAGGACTAGGTTGTGATCCATATAACTTTTTTTTGTATCTCATTCATTTTTTTCCGTTGAAAAAATTAAAATGAAAGAAAAAAATGATATGTGTTGTGTACTAGGAGGGTCAAAATAACAATTTTCTGTACCGATTAATCCATCGAAGGATCATATGTGTTTAGGTGATGGATGTGAGATCTATCCTAAGAATAAATTATGAAAATTAAAAATTATAAAGATAAATGAATGGAATAGAATCCATTCATTAGATACTTACATGATATACAAATGGATCCAACCTCAGCTGATGGAGTATGGACCTAACTCTCCAGATAGAGGAATTTTTTCACACTTATCTTATTTAATTTGCATTGAACATTAGATCTTTCCCTCCTTTTGAGCCGAACTTTCACATTTTACTTACCTACCTACTGCTTCAGAGTCATCAGAACCTTGTTGCTAAAAGTACTCAAGATTTTTTTATACTTTTCTTTACATATTAGAGATGATAGTACCATTGAAATCCAATGGATAGGAACTTGGACTCAGGGTATGATCATACCTTACTTACCTTTTACCCTGAGTGATGAGAGAAAATCATTGTGAAATAAATTAAAATTGGTCATATAGATTAAGGAATAATTAATAGATTATGATTAAATGAATATAATTTGTTTGGAAAATATGAACTGTGAAGCATGAATTATTGACTAGATCAGATTAAACCTAGACCATGACTAATTTTCTATATAAACATTATTTAATTTCCTAGACATAACGTACATTTCATTCTTTAAAAAATTCATATCCTTGTTTGAAATCTTAATTAAGATATTTTTATTGAGGAAAAGAAATAATTCAAGTGTGGGGGGATTTGATATGTCTAAATTTTATATATAGTTTCCTGTCACTTTTTCATTTTTTAATTCCTTTACTAGATAATGCATGTGGTAGATGTACAATATTACTATAAATAGGGATTTAGAAGTTTCCAAATAAGACGGGAAGAAAAGATACAAAAATGGTCAAGTACACATCGTGATGGAAATGTTCACTACGTGTACTTGATGATCGCAGCCTTCGTCAATCCGGAGAAATTTCCAGTTCATATCATTAAGCCCTCTTACACACCATGACTCATGTAAAACAAGAAGCTGAAAATGATGTGAGGATTTAAAGAGAAAAGCCAGCTAGCCATGGGGTACACGACGTGACCATGGTCAAACTTCATTAATCAGTGGAAGATTTTCATGCCATTATTGAAATCTCGGTCGAAGTGACACGGATTAATGGTTCAGAATGTGACAATTAAATACACATCATGACCATTTCAGCCTATATAAGGAGTAGCTCGACAACACATTAAATCACTCTGGGATTATCTCCATCTCCCATTTTGACTCCCTTTGGAATCGCCTTCTCTTTTCCCTCTAAAAACGCTTTAGTTCATTGTAATTCCCTTACGATTTCAATCGTAAAGTCATGGATTCCTTTTCCTCCTTGCCTTCACTTCCAGCATTATTTAATTTCCATATCATCTCATTCATGTTAGGTTTTTGAAAAGAATTCGTGCTTTTTTATTTCATATCATCACATTTTTATTCAATTTAATTCCTTTGGAACTGTTATTATGATTTCTTTAGCCCCTTTAATTGTTCTAATTACAAACATGAGTAGATAAACAAGTCAGGGGTAGGGATCAAGATTCTATTTGTCTACAGACTTAATTTTACCCCTAGTAAAATACTTTGAAATCTTAATTGGATTAGTAATTATGATATAAACCAATGGTCAAACCCCATTTGTGAAAATTTAAGATTACCATCAGACATTCAAAAAAATGACCATGTTTTAATTGGAGAGAACTAAGACTATGGCCATTATCTTACGGTACATTCTGTAATAAAATCTAAGCATAATGCATCTAGGATTGTAACTATCCTTTAACCATAGAATTGTTACATCCTAGGTAGAAAAGAACACTGAATCATGGTTAACTAGAGACTACCACTTACTTCGCACACTAAGTAGTTTGTACCTTGTCAAGATTAGATTTAGAATGACCATTATCTAGATACTTGGACTTGATCATGACCCTTATTTTATCAAATGAGAAAAAAACAAACAATAGTTAGAAAAATCTAAAACGATAGTCAACTAGTAAGGACTCTTGCAAAGGATTCGATACCTGATTTATTCTCCCTACAGAACAACATCCTCCTTGTGGGATTGACCCCAGACTTCTACTATACTACGTCATATTAGTTAGTAATGTTTGGGACACATATAAATTTATAATTTGACATTACCATGAGGAAAAAAATGACCCATGTGGCTAATGCGTTTCATGTGTCTTTTATGAGAAAATTACCGCTGACTTTTGGTGGATATCCCAATCCACTAGTCGTTCAAAAGTGGGTCAACTCAATAGAGAAAATATTTTTCATGCTTCGTTGTTCTAAGATAGGGAATGTTACTCTTGACATTTATTATTTAGATAGAGAGGTTGGTAAATGGTGGTTTTTTATTAAGAATACCAACCCAAAATAAGAAATTTAGGAGATGGAGCGGGGAGATTTTAAGAAAATATTTCTTAAATTTATTTCCATTTAACTCTTCCAACAACTATAGAGTAAGAATTATTAGAGCCCAAGAAAAATGATGTTGAACCTATCATGGGTCCTGAAGAAAATTTCAGAAGTTCTTAAAGATACAACTTTGGTTTTATTATAAAAAACTATTGAAAAATAGATGGAATCTTTAGTGGTTTAATAAAACCTTTAAAATTATCTAGAATATCAAAACATAGGGAGTAATGAATAAGTTTTTCAATAATCTCTCAAAGTGTAAATAGAGTTTGGAGAGTGGTCTCATGGATATGGTGATAATAAATGAATGATGGAGTTTCAAGATGTTTCATCTAATGATAAAGGTGGAAAGAAAACTCAACCACTCAAATGTCAAAATTGTGGGAAGAAGCATCATAGGAATTCCCTCAATGGGATGGGTAAAAGATTCAAGTGTGGGAGGAGAGGACACAATTTTCATCGATGTCAATGATACATGAAGAATCTTAAAAATGTTGTGGAATAATTAATAGAATGACCTATGGTTCAAGGCCCCAATTGTAGTGGGAAAGGTAAACATTGAGTCCTTGAGGAAAATCGGTATCATTATCAATCAATGAAAAAGGATCAAGGTTATCCTTATTCCATCTCTATTACTAAGGTGGATCCCGAAAATGATGTGGTGAAAGGTACACTAGATATTAATTAAATAATAGTGAATGTACTATTTGATTTGGGTTGTTTTCATCCTATTATATCTAGAAATTTTATTAGAAATATTCGAACACCACCTAAACATTTGGAGGATGAGTTATTTATCAGAATAGAAAATAGGGAAATTATTGCATCCAAAGTATATAACTCTTCCATGATTAATTTTTTTGGACTAAACCTTTCATAAAATTATATCTTTCTTACTCTGGTGGAGTTTGATGTTATTTTGGTCCATGATTGGCTATATTTATCCAAAGGAAACATGAACTATCAGGAAAGGTATATCACTCTTCACATCCTAATAAATCCTCCATTTTTGTACAACTGTAAGGATGTGGATGAATATTATTCATAATCATAATATCAACTGCAGATATTATTTCTTTATGAGAAATAAAATCTAGATCAAATGATTGAGACAAAGGAAAAAATAATGCTCATGGACATGCCCATCTCAAGGTATTACACTGATGTGTTCTTAAATAATTGACTGGTATTCCTCCTAGCCAAGAGGATAATTTCACAATTGATCTTTTTATGGGATATCTTCCTATATAAATGGAACCTTATATAATGTCCACCATTGAGTTGGATGAACTAAAAAAGTTGTTACAAGAAAATTTGTAGAGTGTTTTATCTGATCAAGTGCTTCATAATTAGGTGTGATAGTCCTCTCCAACAAGAATAAGTATGTACAAATGTTCATATGCATTTATTATTTTGTGCCCAAAAAATTCATGAAAGATAAAACTTTTCCCCTTCCACAAATAGATGAATTGTTTAATCAATTTCATGATGCCACATATTTTTCTAAGGTGGACCATCAGTCAGGATATCACCAATTAATTGTGTGGAAGGAATATATTCCTCAAGTATTCCTTTCAATTGGAGAACAAACATTATGATTTCAATGTCATTCCTTTCGGACTCACTAATGCTCCAATAATATTCATTGTCTTAATTAATAGAGTATTAACATATTACCTCAATAAATTTTTGATATTCTTTATGGATGATATTCTAATATATTACTCGAGAAAGGGGGACTTGTAGAGAATTTTAATAATGTGCTATACGATTTGTGAAGGGAGAAACCTTATGCATAGTATAATATTTTAGAATTATGTATGGAGGAAGTATCATTATTGGGGATAGTTATCACCAATAAAGGAATATCAGTGGACCCTTCCAAGACAAAGGCAATCGAAGAGTGCCCTAGGCCATCATTTGTAATGTAGATTTGTAGTTTCCTTAGAGTTTGTAATCTTTGCATTGAAAATATTCCATCAATATCTCTATGGGGAGATGTGAGGAATATATAAAAATTATAATTGCCTAAAATATATATTCATAGAGAACGATATTAATATTAACCAATGAAGATGATTAGATCTCATCAAGGATTATGACAGCTCGATCCACTATCATCCTAGAAATGAAAATAATGTGGTGAATGTTGTAAGTTGAAAGGATCCAACAATATTATCAATAATTAGTATTTAGAGGGATACAATGTTATTATAATTTAAAAAAGGATCGACATGGGAATAATTGAGTAATAAACATCATCAATCCTTTGTCAAATTATTTCTCAACCATCCCTCAGGGATAAAATAATGTATTCTCAAATAAATTATGTGGAAATTCATAATAAGTTGGAATTTGTCAGAACGGGGAAATCCACAGAGTATAAAATTTATGAGGAATGAGTTTTATGATTTAGGTCATGACTATTTGTACCATCGAATATAGAGATAAAGAAGGATAAACTGAATGACGCACATAGCTCAACCTTATCTATTCTCCCAGGGAGCACAAAGGTGTATTGATATAACTGAGATAACTATCAGTGGGACAATATAAAGAAGGAGATCATTGAATATACATCTATGTTCTAGGAATTTTATTAGGTGATGGTTAGAAGAAATAACTATAAGGGGGTGATGCAACCATTACCCATACCAACATGGAAAGGGGAAAATTTCTCCATGTGCTTTGTCACTAGACTTGTGAGGAAATATAGAGGAAACATTATTATATGGGTTGTTGTGGATCATCTTACAATGACAGTTCACATTATAATAATTTCAGATGACATCAAACAAGATCATATTTTAGGAATATACAATATATAAGTGTTAAGGATTCAGGTGGTACCACTATCGATTTTATTCAATTGAGATCTGAGATTTGGCACCAAGTTCTGGAAAATTCTCTAAAGTTCTCTAAACACTGAGCTAAAAATTAGCACATCTTATCATCCTCAAAATAATTTCCATTATGATAATACTATTTAAAAAATGTAATATATGTTTATAGAATGTTATATAGACTTTAACGGAGTATGTGACCAAAATCAACCTATGATAGAGTTCTCATACAAAAACAGTTTCCACTCAAGCAATCAAATGTCTCCATATGAAGCCCTTTTTGTTAAATTATATATAAGATCATCATGATGGGATGAATCTTTTAAATGTAAGCTTATAGGACCTAAAATGGTTAATGAAATCTTTGAAAAGGAAAAAACCATTTATCATCACATCATAGAAGCCCAAAGTAGATAGAAGAGCTATCGAGACATTCAACGATGGGACTTAGAGTTTAAGGATGGAGACATGGTATTCTTATACATATCTTCATGGAAGAAGATCATGAGATTTCAGAATAATGGAATATTGATTCCCTTGTACATATTCCCCTTTCATATCCTTTTTCATTTTTGATCGATGGCCTATCAAATAGACCTTCAACATATCATGTCTCAAGTATATGATGTATTCCATGTATCCCTCTGAATGGATTATATACCAGATCCCTCACATATAAAGAATCTAGAGGTTGTACATTTGGAAAAAGAAAAATATTATGAGTATAATCCAATAATTAACTCAAATGATATATATATAAATTTATAGGCAACAAGACTACTCACATGGTCAAGTTACTATGGTGGAACCATAAGTAAAAAGTGGGAACATGAGAACTGGAGTAAACTTTGAATGAGAAGTACCCTCGTTTGTTTTCACCATAGTATGTAAAATTAAAATTTGTGGTTGAAATCTAATAATGGTGGAATAAATTAATTTCTGAAATTTTATAAATGTAAACTCTCTTTTTATTATTATTCTATATTGTATAAATCACAAAAACCACCTAGAAAAAATAGAAACATTATAAATGAATAATTAATGTAATTATAGGTATTAATAGAAGATTAGGAACCAATACTGATGAAAGGGTAACTTGAAACTTGGAATAGTTCTTTGGCCATTAGGAATAGTAATTCATAATATAGAATAATAACCTTGTCTTTGAAATTATAAATTATAATTAGGCATCTTATAAAGGAAAATATGATATAATTATATAAAATGATATGTAAATAAGTGTCTTAAAAGTTATAAATTAAGTGTGGGTATTTTATGTAAGGGTAATTATAACTCTATTGTATTATATATACCGGAATTTTATTATATTAATTTAATAATCCATCAGCAAACCTCTTCTCCAGTCCCTTTTATTCTAAAAATGAAAACATCGTTCGTGATGTGTTGATTTATTGGCTTCGAGGACGACTAGTTTTAATTTTCCTTTACCACCATCAATGTTCGTCCTAAAACCATTATAATTGATAAAAAATATCTTCAAATTTATTTTATAAGATTTTTTATATTCTGGAACAAAAATATACACGAAATAATAAATAATTAAAAACGAGTTTATCATGATCGAAAACAACCAAAATTAATGTAAACAGTTATCGTTAACATTTTATCTAATGATAAATCCTCATATATTTAAAACAATAATATATATGTAAGACCAATTAAACTCTATTAACTTCACTAATAACATATAATTTAAATTCTGTACATTTTTTCTCATTTCACATGATCTTCCAGACATGCATACAAGTGAACTGATCATTAAAACAAAAAAACACTCCCAAGTGAGGAAATTAAACTATATAACTGATCATAATGTCCATAAATAAACTTAATGAAGTTATAATAAATTAATTAAATGTGTAAGAGGTTATGAATTTATTAATTAAGAAATATAATTTGAATATACATGAGATTAAATTGAATAAATCATTCAGATATAAGGTATGGGGATTCTCGAACCCAATTTCATTTAATTGGGTCTTCCCCTTTCATAACAAATTTCTGTATGGATGACCTTTTAATATTCCTAAAATATAATTCCATTTTCCATACCTTTTAATTTATGTGATATACATGCTTACAATCTGAATTTATGAAAAATAAAAATATCATTCCCAAAGAACTCTTCTTTCTAAAAACAATTGTTTTACTTCTATTGAGAATGTTTCTTCTTCACTCAAGATTGGTGATTCTTATACCAAGTAGATTATTCCCTTTTTATTTTAGGTACCACAAGTTTTATTAATTAATGTATGATTTATGAAATTCTCATTAAACCCACTTCCTTTCAATAGTTTATTTTATGTATAATATTGATATTTGTTCTATGTGCATACTTGATTATATAAATGTTATGACGTGACAAGTGAACCAAGAAGTATATAGCACTCCAATAAATTGGGTAATAAGATTTATCTAATTATATAATGTGAAATATGAATGAATATGATGATTTGTTTTTCCACAATGATTATTTTATGATTATTAACATATGTGATACATGAAAAATATGCTAGCTTTGTTCGCAACTATGTGTGGTATTTGAGAACTAAGACATTGTGTTTCATTTTTATGCATTGCCACATTCCATGCCATTTTCTATTACTTCTTATCATGAATATGATGATGATACCATACTTATGTTATGATTTTGATGATTATTCTCACCCATGTTATATTGATTCATGTCCTTATCTATTATCTTAATGAGATGTTAGCTCACTAATTTGTTTAATGTGTATCCTCAGGTGACTACATATACTAAGGAGTACATCATATCTAGTAAGAATCTATAGAAGTAATAATTAAATATTTTTTTTTGTGTAAATTTTATGTTTGCTCTTAATTTTACCATGACTATAAGGCTTCATCCTATAAAAAATAAATAATCTTGAATTAAGTTAATAATTCACATTGAGGATCTTTTCAGGTTTAGAGTTTTAGATAATTAATCCAAAACTATTACATTACATCTCAAAAATTACCAAGTACACACTTCAACTCTAATTAATTTTTTTTGTAAAATAAAAACTCTTGAAAAAAAAGAGTGATGTCTAGTATTATGTTTTAGACATCATTACTTTTCCTTGATCCCATCCTTGACCTTATTCATCTTTAAGTGATGTGAAAAACATTTCAAAACATGGGATGAGCATAAAAATCTCATTAAGGGTTATAAAATAAAGAAATAACACATTATTCCATAAATATATAAGCCTTTAAACATACCTCATGAATTTATAATATTTATGAATTACACATAGTAATCCCAAATCATAATGGTATTTTGTTCCATCCATATCAAAATCACATTGTAGCATTCATAGCTATGTAGGGAGTTACATTTGGAATAACCATCACATTATATTCCCTAAATATATTAGGGAAAACATTATAATTTACCTCTATCATGATACCAAATCCATTGGAGTGTAATCTCGGTCTCACCTGACCTAGGATTATCATGGAACCAGCCATATACATAAAAAATGCCCAAGAACCATAACATAGCCACAACACATAACACAAGAATAAAAGATGGAAATCATTTCCACATTTCAATAATAATATATAACTTCAATATATTGACATAATCAGTCCATTAACAAATCCATTTTCATTATAAAAATACATAAAAAGAGTATATGGCATTTATATTTCATTTAAAATCATTTCATCTTGTTATGGAAGCCAAAGAAAAAATATTACTCATGACGGTGGAAAAGGTCATTGTCACTGCATAAGGTAAAAATAAAACATTCGATTTTTCTTTTAGAAAAACAATACATAGAAAATTATTCCCTTTGAATGAAATTAAATTTTAAAAGGGTTTATACACCGTATAAAATAATGTCATGTATAAATCAAAATATGCCTCAATGAATGGAGATTGAGACGAAGTCCCTTACAAAGATCATTTTGTAAATAATATAGATCAATTATGTGTATTCACTATAATTAAACATATAAAATTATAAATGAAATATAATATATCAAAATTCATTTCTCACATAATCATAGAAAAACATAAACAAGAAGTAGAAGATCAACCCAAAGAATGGAAATTGGGATAAGAAGTTCCATTACCAATTTGGTAACTTATGAAACATAAAACCCATGAAAGAAGGTTCATAAAGTGAATATATAAATAACCATAAATTAAATTATATTAAACATAGAATAAAATCAGGGTAAGTATATACACCACACAAAAGGATATAGTGGAAAATATAGCATAAATCTCATGAGAAAAAAAGTGAGATGAAAACCCCTTACCGATTTAATAACTTATGAAACATATAACCCATGAAAAAACGATAATATAATGAATATGTAAATACCCACAAATTAATGTATATTACAATAATAATACAATCATGGGATGTACATACACCACACAAAATAAATAGTGTCAAATATAGCATTAATCTCACGAGAATAAAAAATGAGATGAAAACCCCTTAGCTCATGTCCGACCTGACTCGTTTATTCTTTGTTATTCCTAAACAATAAACATGAGTTAATTTATAATTGAGTCAAAAACTTTTTAATGTTTATTATTACTTTTATACCACTTATTACATTTCTATAAAAATTATTAATTGATTGAGTTCATATCGAACATTTTGTTGATGTTTGGAACTTGTGTAAAAAATGAACTTGTTATAATTACAAGTTGTCCATGTGGTCAAAATTCCATTATCTTCAAAATAATATTCATGATTTATATATCATATATATCATACATATCTAGTATATATATGTATTTATAACATCACATAAAATTAGGTGATAAGAAATGACATCCACCGTTCATGGAGATGGTAAGTCGTACGTACGCATGAACGCTACTTTTATTTTTAAATCATATTTAATGTAATGAAAAAATAATGATATATAGGTATATTATAATTATATTATTATATAATATATAATTTCATTAACTAAATCATTTATACATTCCACGTATGGTATGAATGAGTCATATCACTTTGAGGGGGCAGTTGTCCGCACGTCCTCAAATGAAATTATCGTACTTAACCATTATAGAAACCATAAAGGTATGATATAAATTAATAATAAAGAATCATAGAGATAATAAAAATATAATATATATATATATAATATAATTACATTTCCATCCTAATTTCCACCATCAGTGGTGGTAGGAGATATTTGAACACTCATCATTTCGTGAGGTAGTAGTTCATCGTCAACAGAAACAGTAAGTTCGTATCCATTAAATGGATGTTTGTGGATGTGTAGTTCTAATACTAATCAAAAAAACATATTAGTATATTTAATATACTGTTTTGTTTATAAAATAATTGAATAAATATTGTATACTGGGTTGGATAATGAAAATAAAAGAAAAGAAGTTGAGAGATGATGTTACCTTTAAATCGGGTAGCTCCCTGTGGTTTGAACCAAAAGGCTTTCTAGAAGTTCATTATACATAGAGTAAGGATTCTTAAAAGTAATGTAGGGTTTTTTTAGAATATTTTGGCAGATCTTATATGATACAAGGGGATTGAGAGATATGAGTAATAGGTTATAGGTGGTATCCATTTATAACGGGGAGGAGGGGCCTTTTAGGAATGTTTGAAAATATTATTTTATTATAAAATTAATTTCTATTTAAAAAGGTAATAAACTAATTAAATCATAAGATAATATTAATATTGTTATAAATAAAAGCATCCAATAATAATTGGACAGGTTTTGGATATTTTATTAAACATTATAATTTCATTTATTTAGATCATTCATTAATGAGGTAATCATTGGATCCTCATTGTATCGTCGATAATTTTATTTATATGATGTCTAAGAATTATAAATAAAATACCATGATGTAGGAAATCTTTTTAGATTTCACATAAATATTTATATTTGAAGCGATCACTTATATTATCCCATATAAAAATTTTATTACTAAAACATATATGTTTATTTAACTTTTTTCATTACTTTAAATTAAACAATATACGTCTCATTATCACTCCCATGTGGCTCCATGGGGTCCAAAAATCAACATAAGGACTACCATGGTCAGAAATGTATCAACAATAGTATTAGGACACACTTTTGTGTAATTTAATATTATTTAAATATTAATTTTCACCCTTATTTACTAGATTTATCCTTCAACCATGGTAAATAAAATATTTACTGAACTAAATATTCATAATGTATAAAAATTAGACATTACCTATTTAAAAAATTTGAACCTAATGATTCCAAATATGGAATAAATTTCTAAAAATTCTAAACATATAAGTGGAAGAAATAAATTTAAAATTAATTCTCATTGTCAAAACAAAAAACCTGTTTTTAAGAAATAATAACTATCAAAAGTTTGACACTTTTTTATGTCCAATGTAAAAGTGAAATTAATTTAAATGAATATATTTGGATTATAAATTAAAAGAATAATCTAATTAAACAATAAATTCAACTAAAAATATAATATAACCATATAATTAAATTAGATTAAAATAAGTCTTTGAATTAAAATACCGTTTTTTACACTATTCATTTAACAATGAACATTATCAGAAAAATATCAAAATTTAATCCAATGTAAATTTTGATGTCCCAAATATAAATAAGAATTTTATTTTGTAAAATATAACATATAGAAGTGAAATAAACAATAATTAAATAGGTTTCACCATCAAAAGGCTGTAAATTGAACTTTTAAAGAATATCATGCTATTTGTGCTTAAAATAAGATACATTCTTTTTTTAAGCCTCGAATTTTTATTGGAAAATAGTAAGAACATTTAACAAACATGTATAATAATATTGTAGTTCGTTTTGATCATTCCTTACAATACAACAGCTAGGTGTTAACAACCATTTTAAAAAATATTATATTATTATTTTCTCAGTATGACTCAACATTTTGTGCAACGTAAGATTTCAAAGAAACTCGTTGTTGTGTATTGGGTATGCCATCGAACATAGCATCGACTTTAAATTAAAATTAATATTTAATTCACAAATATTAATAAATATGAAAATGTTACATTCTTTATTTACTTGGAATGTTACATCCTTCCACCCTTTTTGGAATTGCGTCCTTGCAATTATATTCACTTATCAAATATGTGCGGGTATTTATCTCTCATAGAATTATCATATTCCCACGTTTCCTCTTAAAAAATATGGTTTTTTCACACAACTTTTACCTGGTAGATTACTTTATTCCACAAGACTTCCTCTCTTTGATCAAGAATCTGGACTGGTTGTTCCTCATATAAAAGATTATCTTCCAACTGAACTACATATGGACTCAAAACATGAGATGGATCTAGCATATAATTTTCCCGCATTAAAACATGAAAAACATTGTGTACCTAGGATAAAACATTGAGGTAAAGTCACTGTGTATGCAACTGATCCAATATTTTCTAGGATTTTATATGGTCCAATAGACCTCAGCCTTAACTATCCCTTCTTACCAAAACGCATCACACTTTTCCATGGAGAAACATTGAGAGACACATGATCAAAAACCTTGAAAAAAATTACCTTCCTCTAGTTATCTGCATATATTTTCTGCCTGCTCTAAGTTGTTATCATGTGCTTCTGAATCAACTAATCTTTTTATGCCATCAATTCTACCAATTCTAGTCCCATCAATTTCCTTTCACCTACTTCATCTCAAAAATATGTATTTCTCCACCTCTTTCTATATAATCCCTCAAATGGTTCCATCTGTATAATAGAATTAAAATAGTTATTATAAGAAAATTTAAACTACAAACGATATTGGTCCCAACATCCCTAGTAATACATTTAGAATGAACGTAGCATATATTCCAAATTAAATTTTTTTTATTTTGATTGCACATATGATTGAGGATGAAAAGATTTTCTAAAATTTAATTCAGTACTCAACGACTTTTGAAGGAGTTTGTGAATGTTAGAAGTAGTCCTGGGTTCCCTATCAGATACAATGGAGAGGGGAACTCCATGAAACATGACTATCTCTTTAACATACAACTGAGAAAGTTGATCTATAGAAATTGTATCTCGAATAGTAAGGAAATGAGCAGATTTAGGCAATCGATCAACAATAGCCCTAATTGAATTATAACCTCGAGACGTGTTTGGTAATCCCACGATGAAATCCATGGGCACATTTTCCCATTTCCACTCTAGCACCGATAAAGGCTGAAGCATCCCATTCGGTAACTGTTTCGCTGCATTAACCTATTAACAATTCAACCAATTCACAATAATGTCAGTAATTTCTCTTTTTATTCCATCTCACCAGTAATACTCCCAATGATATCCGTACATCTTAGTATTTCAAGGATGAACAAAAAAAGAGATCTATGAGCTTTATATAACAAATTATTCTTCAATATTTAATCACAAGGAAAACATAATTTCTTCTCAAATCTCAAAATACAATCATTATCAATGTTAAAATTAGGGAACTTACCATTCTGAACCAACTGTATATTTTTCTACAACTCACTATCTTCCTTCTACGCTTGCTTAATTCTGTATGATAGAGATGATTTTAATAACACTTGAAAAAAACAGAGAAATTTCTTACACCAACATCTTCTATTCCAATTTTTATCAAATCTTCAATCAAATTATCTTGTTCCAAGAATATCATGGTTAATAGTGCATTAATTTTTAGACTCAAAGCATCGGCCACTTTATTTTCTTTTCATTGATGGTAATGGATAGTGCAATCATAATTCTTGATTAATTATAACAATCTCCTCTATCTCATGTTTAATTCATTATGAGTGAATATATACATCATTATTTTGTGGTCAATATATATTTCACATTTTAATCAATACAAATTATGACACAATATTTTTAAAGAATAAACAACAACATCTAATTCCAAATCATGTGTAGGGTAATTTAACTCATGAGGCTTCAACTAAGGTGATGCATAAGCAATTACCTGACCATTCTGCATTAGGACCCAACCAATTCCATTCAACAAAGCATCACTGTAGATAAAAAACTCACCGTTTCTAGAAGCCAGTTCCAAAATTAGAGAATTCACCAATCTTGTTTTGAATTTCTGAAAACAATCATCACATTATTTTGTTATGATTAACATAACACCTTTTCGAGTTTACTTAGTCAGTGGGTTAGATAACCATGAAAATTTTCAACAAGCCTCTGATAATAACCTACCAAACCAAGAAAACTACGGATCTCAGTTATATTTTTGGGTCTTGTTCATTCATCAATAACTTTTTATAGTAGGATAAACAATCATACGATTTTTTGAAACAATGCGACCAAGGAATGAAATTTGTTGTAACCAAGACTCACAAACTCTGAATTACCCATACACTTTATTTTCTTTTATGGTATGTAAGACAACCCTTACATGACTTCCATGTTCCTCTTTACTTTTGGAATAAACCAAAATATCATCAATAAAAATAACAAACATTTTTCACCAATGTCAATAGAGCCATCACTGCAACAAACTATTAAATTCTGATTTTGACAATTTTAGGATGCCGATTTGGAAGGTCATTTCCCTCTGTATGCTTTCAAAGAAAAGTTTTTTTGTTTCCACTATGAAAACCCATTCTATGAACAGAAATATTATAGGGAAAGAAAAATGGTAATCTATAAATGCTATATAATTTAAATATTAATATGAATTAATTTTTTGATATTAATTTAACAATACCATAACTCCTAAAGTTGTCTAAACCGATCTCTGATACCAACTATAAGGCCCCAGCCTTAAAACAATACATAATCTTGAATTAAGTTAAGAATTCATATTGAGGATCTTTTCAAGTATAGATTTTTTGAGAGTTAGTCCATAAAAATTACATTATATATAAAAAATTACAAAGTAGACACTTCTACTCAGTTTCCATTATTTATAAAATAAAAACTATTGATAAAAATATTCCCGTATAGTTCCATGGTTTAGATAGCATAACTTTTTCTTGATCGCGCCCCTGACCCTATTCATCTTTAAGTCCAGTGAAAAACATTTCAAAACATGGGATGAGCATAAAAATATTTTTTAAGGGTCATAAAATAAAGAATGAAAACATTAGCTCATAAAAACATATTTTTTAAACATAACTCATGAAATCAGAGCACTTAAGAATAACACATAGTTATAACAAATCATAAAGGTAACTTGTGGCATCCATATAAAACATACAATGTAGCTTTCATAGCTACGTAGGGAGTTACATTTGGAATACACATAACCGAATAATCCCAAAATCTCCATGAGGAAACATTAACGTTTACCTCTGCCAAGTTACCCAATTCATTTGAGTGTTATCTCGGGATCACCCTCCATAAGTTTATCACAAAACCACCCGTATATGTAAATAATTCCCAAGAACCATAACATAGTCATAACACCGAACACATGCATAAAAGCAATATAACATTTCCATATTCAAATCACAATATATAATTTCAATATATTGACATGATCAATCCATTAAAAAACCATTTTCAATACCAAAATGCGTAAATAGAGTATATGTTATTTATTTTTCTTCTAAAAACTTTACGACTGTTAAAGAATCCAAATATCAAATAATACTCGCGATGGTAGAAAAAGTCATTTTCACTACATACATTAAAAAAGAAACATTCCCTTTTTTAGTAAAACACTACGTATAAAAATATTCCCTTTGAATGAAATTAAAAGTCAAAAGGGTTTTATACACCGTATAAAATAAAGTCATGTATAAATCAATTTATTCCTTAATGAAAGGAGATTGAGACGAAGTCCCTTACAAATATCATTTTGTAAATAAAATAGATCAATTAAGTATATTCAGTATAATTACACATAAATCAAGTATAAATACTAGATAATATATCAAAATTCATTTCTCACATAATCATAGCATGACATAAAAAATTAGTAGAAAATCAACCAATGGAATCGAAATTGGGTTATGTTATTCCCTTACCGATTTAGTAGCTTCTGAAATATACACCACATGAAAGAAGTATCATAAAATAAAGATGTAAATGAAAATAAATTATATTATATTACACAAAAAAGTGGATAATGGTCAGTTCATACACCACAGAAAAAGAAATAGTGAAAAATATTGCATGAATCTCACGAGAATAAAAATTGAGATGAAAACCCCTACCCGATTTGGTAACTTATGAAACATACACCACATGAAAGAAGGATCATACAATGAAGATGTAAATACCCATAAATTAAATTATACTACACAACTAATACAATCATGGGTCGTACATACACAACACAATAGGAAATAGTGGAAAATATAGCATGAATCTCACTAGAATAAAAAGTGAGATGAAAATCCCCTTACCTTGTGTCCGACTAGACTCGTTTTTACTTATTCTTATAGAATAAAAAAAATAATATAATTTCTACTTGATTCAGAATATTTTTAAAGTTTATTATTTCCGTAATATCACTTGTTACTTTTCTATAAAAATTATTAATTTTTTGATTTCCTATCAGACATTTTTTCAATGTTTGGAACATGTGTAAAAAATGAACTTGTTATAATTACAAGATGTCCATGTGGTCAAAATTCCATTATCTTTAGAATTATATTAATGATTTAGATATGATATATATAATATATATATCCATTATATATATATATATATTTATTTGTTTATAACATCACATAAAAATTGGAGATAAAAAATTTAATGCACTGTTCATGGAGACGGTAAGCCGTACGTACGCATGAACTCTACTTTCATTTCTATTTCATATTTAATGGAATTAAAACATAATGATGAATAGGTATATTATAATTACAGTATAATATCATATATAATTTTAGTAACTCCATCCTTTATACATTCCACGAATGGTATGAACGAGTCATATCACTTTAAGGGGGCTGTAGTCCACACTTCCTCAAATGAATTTATTATATATACCCATTATGGAAACCATAAAATTATGATATAAATGAAAAATACAGAATAATAGGGACAATATAAATATAATATATATCAAATATAATACATTTTCCTTCATAATGGGCACCATAAGAGGTGGTATGAGATATTTGAATATTCATTGTTTCATGAGGTTGTAGTTCACTATCCACAGAGACAATATGTTCGTATCCATCACACGAAGGTGTGTGGATGTGTAGTTATAATCCTCCTGATAAAAAAATACTAGTATATTTATGATACTGGTTAATTTAGTTAATAATGGAATAAAGAGAGTTTAGGGTGTTGGATAAGGAAAATAAATAAAAATAAATTGAGAGAATAAGATACCTTTAAATTGGGAAACTCCCTTTGGTTTGAACCAAAAGGATTTATTAAAGTTCATTCTACCAAAAGGAATTCTTATAAGAGTAATATAGAGATGTTGGGAGCTTATTTTTGTAGATTTTGGATGAGCCAAGGGTCTTTAGAGGTGTTATTAATGGGTTAGAGGTGGTGGCCTTTTATAAGGTTGGAGGGGCTCTTTAGGAATGTTTGAAAGTATTATTTTATTATAAAATTATTTTCAGTTTCAAAAGGCTGAAGACTCCTTAAATTAGATGAAATGATTAATAATGTTCTAAATAAAGTCATCCAAATAAAATTGGACTGGTTTTAGATAATTATTTAAATTTTATAGTCTCATTTATTTAAATCATTTATATATAAGGTAATCCCTCCTTCATCATTTTGTCATAAATAATTTTATTTATATGATTTCTAAAAATTATAAATAAAATACCATGATGTAGGAAATATTTTTAGATTTCAAATGATTATTTATAGTCAAGGATATAACCTATATTACCCAATATAAAAATTGATTTACTAAAATATATATGTTTATGTTTCTTTTGATGTAACTTTAAATTAATTAATATAATGTGTCATTATCACTCCCAAGTGGCTCCATGAGATCCCAAAAATGTCCCAAGAATGCCAATGGATGAACAGTTATCAACCAACAGGATTATAATACATGTTATGGTAATTTAATATTATTATAATATTATTTTTCACCTTTAATTACCATATTTACACTTAAACCATGGTAAATAAAATATTTACTGATGTAAATATTCAAAAAGTCTAAAAATAAAATTAATTTATTTACACAATTTGGACCTCCTGATTTCGAATATAGAATCTATTTTTCAAATTCAAAACATATAAGTGGAGGGAATTAATTTAATATAAATTCTTGTTGTTAAATCAAAAAACGTGTTTTTATGAAATAATAACTATAAAAAAGATTGACACTTTTTTGTATAATTTCAAAGTGAAATTACATCCAATGACCAAAATTGGATTAAATTATAAAAACCTAATCTAATTAAACATTAAATCCAATTCAAAATATAATCTAACAATATATATAAATTATATTAAAAGCCAGTTTTGAATTAAAATGTTGTATTTTTTACTATTTATTAAAAATGAACTTTATCAAAAAAATTCCAAAATTTCATCCAAAGTAAATTTTGGTGTCCCAATTATAAATAATAATTTTATTTTTTTTAAATAGAACATATAATTGTGATAAAACTAGATTTAAAAATGGTTCTCCATCAAAAGCTGGTAAATTGACCTTTTAAAGAATGTTAGACTACTTATGCTTAAAATTGGATTCATTCACATTTTAATCCTCTCATTTTTATTTGATTAATATAAAAAAAATTATCAAACCTGTATAATCCTATTCTAATTTTTATTTTTAACTACCTTCAATACAATGGATTGGAATTAAGTTCCATCTAAAATAATATTATATGATTATTTTTTCAGTATGTCTCAACTTTGTGTGAAATGTAAGATTTAAAAGAAACCTGTTGTTGTGTATTAGGTATGCCATCGAACATAGCATCCCCTTTAATGTAAAATTAATATTTAATTCACTGATTTTAATAAATATAAAAATGTTATACTCATTATTTACCTGGGATGTTACAATGACACTAAACATTTGGAACCGGGTTTGGTGAAAATATTATATTTTTATATATAAATGATATAATAGTAATGTAACAAAAAAAGGTCATCATACAGTGGATCTTTACTATTGGAGTTGGGATAATTATATTTAGTATCAGAGAAATTTTAGTAGAAACCATGGGATCTATATTTAGTAATAATTTTATTAAGAAATATAACCATATGATAGACTTTGTGGATATCTCTAATTGTAGGAAAATATCATAATTTTTTAAGGTAGAGATTATGTTGTTTTCCTAGAAATAAATCCATTTCTGGAAAATATAGGTGGATGTGTTTTTTTCACAGATCAATATTTGGGTAATATTATTAACATAATTGGTTTCTTATATCTTGACCATAATTTCTATGCATGGTGAGTAATCCCTTACCGTGCACCTATTTTGACACAACTAAGGGATATGCATGGTTTAATTCACATTAGATTTATGAACCATTATAATGACTGAGAGTGTACAATCAATAGAAACATGTGATATTAAATATTAAAATGGGAAAAATGAAAAGGACCATGGTATTATAATTCTATGATTGATCAAAAGTTTTAAGTTAAAGATTCACCTTTTTAGGTTCCATATGATCAATGTTTTAAGATAATTAAGTTTGTTTTCTGAATCATTTATAGTATTACAACACTTGGGTTTAGTATATGTTTTAGTAAAAAGGATGTGTGAGAATAATGTTTTTATATTTTTTGTAAAAAACATTAATGTTATTGATATCCTTTTGGGTTAATAATATCATTGAAGGGGAGGTAATTTTTCTAGATTGGGAAGGAAGAGTTAGTAGATTTTTTGGAATATATTATAAACATAATCATGGGATTGAAAATTGTTTTGATGACCTTGTGATTGTTATTATTTTTGAATAATTGTTATAAATTGGGGATACTAAATTATTAAGATAAAAAAATTTGGAATAAATAATATACTAATTTAGGAAACCATATATTTTTTAGTTGTTTTTGGGTGATACATTCTATTTTTGGAAATTCATCATATTTTAAAAGAGAATATATTACCAAGGTATTTACATGTTTTTTATTTGTTATTTTAAGATATTTTATATTCAATTAAGATAAATGTTTGATCAAATGTTTCATATTTTTTATTCAGAATCTTTTCATACATATTATGGATGATTTTTAAGGATATATATTTATGGTGTGTATTATGTTGAACTGTGAGGATTAATTTTGAGATATTTTAGATTAATTTATTTTAATTGATAACTTGTTCTAAAATTTTTGTTTTTGTTAAATATTTATAGAAATAATGAATTTTTTTTAATTCTTTCAGGGATCTTATAATACTTATAATGTAAATTTTATTTCTTTATACATGAAAAATTCATATTGAATATTTATTTCATAGAATAATAAATGGTGGGGAAATTGATCAATACAAAATAAATTTCTAAAATTGTTCTTATGAAATGAAAAGAAATCAGTTAAGTAAAAATTATATTTTTATCTATAATGATATTAATAAATTCCCTATACTTTAAGAATAGGATATTAAAATAAATATGTTATCATGTTACCTAATTTCTGATGAATTGATGGTCTTTTCCCCTCACTGGTTTATGATTTTTTTTCTTGTTAACATGTTCATGACCATGTTTTATATAACTCATTATTAGTCCACTAAAATTATTTTTTCCAATATTTCTATAATTTTAATTTCCACCAATGTTCACTTTAACTATGAACCTGAATATGTGTTATTTTACATAATGTTTTTCCTTCCCACTTACCCATTTTTAAATAAGTTTCATTATTCCTCTGTACGATGTGGGTTTTCAACAAAGGTTGATTATTTTATATTCACGATAAAATTAATATGGAATAATTTATTAGCTGGGTTTGTAATGTAACACACTAAAAACTTAAATTAAAATAATAATATACTAGATAACATTCTTAACAAGAAACATTGGGCTATATTAGAATGAAGATATATTATAAAAAATATTATTTAAATGTGACTGTTATAACATAGCCAATGAATTGGAATGTATTAATAAGAGTCACTGCTCTATTAAATAATTGTATAATGTTCCTAATTAGTACTAATTTATTTATTTTTTTCTTATGAAAAAAATCCCTTGTTTTTACTGAAGTAAGTTTTGTCATAAAAAATGCATTTTATTTTAAAGTGATTTTATTGAATTATTTTTGAAAATTATAACTAATTTCAACCCATTTCAATAATTTTATTTTATATAATGAACATAATTTATTAAATTATAATATTATAAATAACATAGGGTAAAATTTTGGACTTTTTCTAAAATCATTTATTTTTCAGTGAATACGGAAAATATCAATTTTCCTCATGCTATAATTTATTTACATTAAATAAATTAATTTTAAAGTCTGGTAATATTTTAGATTAAGTTAAATATTTTCCATTTGATTAATAATAATTTAAATAATATATTTTTAATCAGAAATATTAATGAATCTAATATTAGTTATTTTTTATTCTTAAAATGAATTTTTTAAAAAACTATTTTCTTTTTTATTTTAAAAATTTATAATAAAGTTGAGTTATTTAACATATATAGATTAAAATTGAAAAATTATTACCATTTTTGGAATCATGAGGTTCTAATTTTGTAAATAGGTCCCTTATATTTTTTATCATTATTAATTGTAACCGTGGTAAATATTTTCCACATCGGTAACGACAAAATCGGTAAAACATGGTTAATCCATGGGGTGATATCTCAAAATGAACCCAAAACAAGAAATTATTTAATTAAACAGAATCTATAAAATCCTATATTATAATATATGTAATTTCAAGTCCATTTCTCCATGATAAGGACATTTATATTTTTTATGTAAAGAAAATTCCCAAAATGACATACTTTTGACTTTAATATCATTAAAAATTTTACCAAATGATATAAATAGAAAAAGTTCAATTATTTTTGATTTTTTAATATGAATTAACTGATTATCATATAAATTTATTTTTAATTTTTATGTATTAAATAACTTCGATAAAGACATAACCAACACCAACACACTTCTTTTGCAATTAGTAGGAAAATATTGTAAATGATTCTAAAAATTATAAAATAAGTATTATTTTAGTTACATATATTTCCTCATTAATTCTAAAAATGAATATGACATATTAATGGTTCTTATGATGTTTGGATTCAAATTTCATTTCTTTCTTTATGTCTTTAATTTAAAATTGAGTTAATAATGTTGAAAAATATATTAGTTATATTTAATAAAAAATAATGTTTTATTAAATCATTTAAAAATAATAGAAATGTTGAAAGATGAAATGTTTGATTAAATAAGGTAAATTATTTCATCCAATTTATATTTATGTTCCGATTGTTACCGTTTATAGAAAACTATAACCCTTAAATTAGAAATTGATTTTACTGCTATTATGGCTAAAATGGTTAACAGAGGGGTTAAACCCAGAGAAAAGCGTTAAAATGATTTAAAAACATTCATAAAAATATTTTTTGGTTTCATTTAAACCATAATGATATAGCCCCAGAATATGAGTAATTTTTCGTCCATTCTTTCATGAATGAGGCTTAACATTACTTTAAATCATTGAATAATTCAAGTGTGGCGCTCACCTCAATAATTAAAGGACACCCCACCCATCACTTATTTACACATCATTGAGCATCCTAACTCAACCAATGCCATAAAAAATATCGTATTAGCTTCCCTATCCATGAATTTGATTTTTTATTCTTCCTAAAAGTCCTTTAAAATGGTCCTTAATAATGGATATAAATGAATCCTACCGAAGAATAGGTAATCGTCTTTTCCAAATTATTCAACATTATTTATTATTCAACATCCCTTAAATATATTTTACAAATAATAAAATAATAACTATAGGTTTTAAAATAAACTATCATATTAATATTATTAAGGTAAAACTGTTTTACACCGCTTAATAACCTACATAAAGTGAAAATTGTGGTCGTATGTATATACAGTTTACCATCCCCATCTAGTGATGTAATTCATTTTGCAACCATATATTACATGGATTATTATAAATATATAACTAATAAATATATATGATATTTATAAAACTATTATGTTTATATAAACACTATATATCATTTACCTTCATACAATTCTATTTGTTGGAAATGATAATTCCACTCTTGTGTGTGTGTGTACTGCCCCCTCAACGAAATGATGTTATTCATTTTTCATTTACACATTACATAAACAGTACTAATGATGTATTTAATGAATATATAGGATATATATTTCACACTAATTATTTTTAATGATTAATTATTATTTAACTTTCTTTCATTTTATCTATGGAAAACATAAAACAATGTTCATTACTATGTACGACCTACCGTCTCCATTAACGGTTTCATTAATTTTTCTATATCCACTTTTCTTGAATGATTTTATGTATGTATATGTTGAATATATATGATATTTACATATTTATTTTAATTAAAAAAATTATTTAACCGTGATCAACGTAAAACCACTATAACTAGGAAAAAAACTTCATTGAGATTTGAAATATTTAACACACAAAAACGACGATTTTAAAGGAATTATTAATAAATGAGTGTTGAAATATTATAAATGGATGAAATATGATACTAGTAATGTAAATATTGTTTTATAATAATTTAAAATAATGTTTAAAACCATTATAAATAATTTTAACAATTTTTCTACAAAGTCGAAGTGTGAGGTAATGGGGTTCATAACTCAATTTACATTTACTAGGTTATAAATCTACTTCATTGAATATGTTTTGGAGTGATAATATGTGAAAATAATGATGATTATGTCATATTTTATTACCAATTATTTTTTTTTGGATTTATATTTTTTACACATAATCACATGATATATTAATTCTCATATAAATTATAAGACCATGCATGGGATTTCATCTAATTTTCCAATCCATTGAGCCATTTCTTATTATACACCATTTTACTTATATGTGTAGTATATATTATCCCTTTGATTTATTTAACATAAATATATATTTATTTATAATTATTAATGTTTCAATTCACATTTAATGTTTTAATGGGATTCAACATTAAATTTACCAAAGTGGTAAGCATTTATTATACAATCTCAATTTTTGGAATACTATTGTTAGCATTGAATATTTAATATAATATATCCTTTATAAACATAGCCCATTTTCTTATCCTATGAATGTTTATAGATTTTACATGATTTATTAAAACATTTACTATATTTTTAACTTAAATTAATTAAAAAAATTAAAAAAATCTGAATTTATTTATCCTTTTTAAAGGTGATATTTTTTCCCAAGTCAATTTTATTAAAATTTATTTACAATGATACATTTTATTTACTCAAATAATTTTTTATGAAATTTTACGTTATCTTTGACTTTTTAAAATGTTTCAAAGGACTCCATATTATGTTTTTATTAAAAATTCATTTTTAATATTATTAATAAAAATTACACAGGAATGTTTCTTGACCTATAAGGTGTTAACTGAATTTCTTTTTGTAATCAACCAGCTTACATTATCTTGATTCTTCTATAATATTTCTAGTTTTTTACATGTAAAACTTCCTAATGCAATATTATTTGAAATTTTCACTTCAATTTTATTTTATAAACTAATAGAAATAAATATATTAAAAAACCTATATTTCTGATGAATTGATTGTCATCTTTTTTTCAGATTAATTTAGTGGTCATTAATTTTCACTTTAAACAATCACTTTATAGAAATCATGTTTCATTGGAAAATAAATTTCTATTAAATATAAATATTATTTTAATCATGGATATATTTATATCTTAAAAAATATACCATCTCTACATATAGTGTTTTACTATAAAAGTTATTTGATTGATGGGGAAATATTGATATTCTATATAAATTACTCAATTCAAATATCTATCAATTAGTATTATTTTTTATGAATTACCTTTACCATTCAATATATTATGAATGAATTTGACTTAATAAGTGATGGTATGTGCTTATTATATCCCCTTTATGCATCAGTATGCCTCGTGAGATGAACTTGTTTGTGTATTTAGTCGAGGCCTCTCCCATTTATATGAGATATCCATTAACCTGTTCAGGATGGTCTATTTAATAATTATGGAATTATGAATTCCATTATAAAGAACATAGTTACTGATTTCAATGTGATTATTTGAATAGTTATTATGTCCATTGATAAATATCAAGTTCCTGTGATTATTTGTATATCATCATATGATCATCATTTACTCTATACATATTATTCTTTATAATAATTTGAATGATTAAATGTAATTTTTTAGTTATTTACATTTCTATATTGATTATGAACTCTATTCTCATGATAGATTTCATTATTCAATACCATTACTAAGAATTTGAGGTCACCCCTTTTTATGTTTACATTTTATATGATATGATGATGTAATTCTTGAATGAGTTTAAGGATGAAATAAATTTCATTCACTATGTTTTTTATGTCTTATGTAATATAAGAATAATTTTTGTAAGAATTTCTTCAATTCTACTAAAAAATGTAGTCATTTGGATTGTGATTTCTTGTATCTAATTTCAATGTAATGGGGTAACCATCAACTTTGGGTTACTATAGTTGGGGTTGATAAATTTTCTACGAGAAAAAGGTTAGTATAAACCTTGTTAAATAGATCTAGTATAATATAGTTTAGGGGACATAACCCTATGAAATACATGGAGGATCTCTGTAATAGTTGGAAACTATCATAAATGATTATGTATAGAATAGATAATGCTGTTTTCCTAAAAATAAATCCTTGTATGGATACTACAATTGAATGTTCTTTTGGATCAGTTGGATCTTAGGGTAATAACCCTGAATGATTTTTTCGAGTATATATCGACCATTTTCTAGTGAACGGTGAGTGTGAACTTAATTCACATGGTGTTTGTTGATCCAATGGGGATATTCTTGGGATATTTCACATCATCATAAGGAAACATTACGAATAATTAAAGAGTATAACTAGTATAAACCTATGATATACAATATTAATAAGTGATAAACCTTAAGTTTCAAGGGTTTATAGGACTAAGGTTGATAGTAATTATAAACACATAGATGCCCCTTTTTAAATTTCACGTGATTAGTGATTTAAGATGATTAAGGTTATTTCAAGATTCATTTATTGGAATAAAAAACTTTAGTTTAGTATAAGTTTTAGTGAACTGGTTTATTGAGGAATAATTCATTTATATTTTCTGGAACCAAGTTTAATGTTACTGATAAACTTTAGGTTTTATAGGATCTTTAATTTTAAGGTATTTACTATTGATTGGGATAAAATATTTAATATATTTTGGTGGTATATTTTATCATTTAGAAAAAAATGTAGATGAAAAGTGGTTTGATGACTATGTGATTATTTTTATTTTTTAAATAAATTCACTATATTGGGAATACTATATGAATAAGGTAGAGGTAATTTGATGATTGAATATTTATTTAATTAATGTAATAGAATATGTTTGGTAGTTGTTTTATGGTGAGTTAGAATAATTTTGTAAATTATTAGTATGATTTAGGATAATATATGATCAATATATTTTCAGGTTTAGTATGTGACATTATCAGGTACTATATGTTGTTTGGGGAAAACATTTTGATCTAATATTCATCATTTTTATGTTTTGAATTTGTTTATGAATATTTTGTATTGTTTGTAAGGATAAATATTAATGGAATGTATTAGGGGGTTATTGTTGATATTTTAGAAATAAATTTATTAATTAGATAAATTTTTATAACTGTTTTGGATTTATTAAATATTTAGAGAAATAACTAATGATAGGTAATTATTTTAAGTATATTATGATATTTTAAAAGTTAATTTTATTGCTTTATTCATTAAAAATCATCTTGAGTATATATTTCATGAAATATAAGATGGCGTGGAAATTGATCGAAGTAAAACAAAAAAGTTGAGATTTTACTTATGGAATGGAACAAAAAATTGCAAGAATATTTTATTGTGTTCAATACCTTGATAGAAAAATAATCTCCAAACTTTAGGAAAAACATATTGAAATAAAAATATAATGATATTGCCTTAAATTCCGTTGAATCTATGATCATATCACCCTTCAATGATGTGTGGTTTATGGTCATTCACTTTCTCATGACTATGTTCTATATCACTCATTGTAAGTCCCTATAAGTTAGATATCCCCACCATGTATATAATTTAACTTCAAACCATTTTTATCCATATCTTTTAACCTAATTATGTTTCATTTTAGTGAACCATTATTCTTCTCCCTTCTCCTTTTAAAAATAAGTTTAATTATTCCTCTTTGCAATGTGGGTTTTCAATAAATATTGAATCTTTGATGACCAAGATCGAATTGGGAGGGTATAGTTTATTTAAGGGGTTGTAATTTGATATGCCAATTTTTTAAAAAAAATAATAATATGCTACCTAAATTTCTTAAAAATAATCCCTTATATTTAAGTGAAATGAGATATATTGGAAAATACAATTATTATTTAAGTGTGATCATTATAAACTAGTCATTGAATAGGATGCAATAAATTTAAGTAATGAAAATATGAAATTTTTGTATAATGATACTACTGAATACTAAATAATTTATTATGTATCAGGAAATAAGTACTCATTTTTTTGTTAAGTTAATTTATTCAAAAAAATTAATTCTATTTAAATGTTATTTTACTGTATTTTATGCCTAAAAATTATCATTTATTTTTTCAACATTTGCAATTTTTATTTTAAAAAATTAATTTGGTTTTATAAATTACAAAATTAAAAATTAACTTAGGGTGAAATTTTGTGTTTTTAATGAAATAATTTAATTTTAGTGAATACTGAAAATTAATTATTTTCCAAATATTTTCATTTATTTTAATTAAATATTATTATTCAAAAGTCCCATTATATTTTTGATTTATATATATATGATCCTATTTATTTATAACAATATAATTATTTCCATTTTAATTAGAAAGATTCATTATTATGTTATAAGTTAATTTTTATGCCTAAAAATCATTTTTTATAAAAACTTTTTTTGTCGTGTTTTACACATTTTTATTGAAATTGATTTATAACACTTACATTGAAATAATCCTGAAAATATATTAGAATTTTTTTAATTATAGAGTTAAAATCTGGTAAATTTGTCCCTTTTATTTTTTTCATTGTGAATTTTAATTTTAGTAAATATTTGTCACATTAGTAAGGGTAAAATGGGTAAAATTGGGTTTAAACTAGATATAATGTCTAAAAATCAACCCATAAATTCCCTTTATTTCATTTAATGCAAAAAAATTTCCAAATGCTCCTAAATAAATACATATGTAATTTTTAAGAAATTGTTTCCTAATAGTGATATTTATAATAGTTTATGTAAAAAAATTAAAAAAAGTCACTATCTTGATATTAATATATCAAAAACAATTATAAATGGATTAAAATATGATAAGTAAATTTTTATTTGTTTATTTTATGTATTATTTATAATTTTTTTGTATTATTCTTGTTTTATTTTATTGATAAAAAATTACCTTCAATTCTTACTCAACTCTAACACAATGCTATTACAAGTAGTTAAAAATCATGTAAATGAAATTAAAAACACTAAAAATAATATTTTTTCCGTATTTATAGTGAATCAAAAAATATGTATTAATATAACATATTATGGGTGTTTTAAAGTTTTTATTCTAATACCATTGTAATATTAATGTATTTAAGATTAAATTAAATTAATTGTGTCAAACAATGATATGATTGATTATTTATGAAAACCATATTTTCTAAATTCATTTTAAAATCCTAAAAATACTAAAATAAAACAAATTATGGTGATAAATGATCTAAAATTTCATCCCTCATCCACTTATCATCTAATTGACACCTTATAAGTAATATTATAACCTTTTAAGATTAAAAAAGGTTGTCACCATGGTAATTGTTAAAATGGTTAGAAATGGGGTTAAAGATAAATATTAGGGTGAAAATTAAATAAAAACATTCATAAACATAATTGGTTAGTTTTATTTAGAACTTACCCATATCACACATAAAATCATTTAATTATGGACCCATTTTTCATTGAAATTGTCTCAATAATATTTTAAATCATTGAGAAATTACACGTGTTCCACTCCCTTCAATTATAATGGGTCACGTCTCCCATATCTTATTTAATCCACTTTGAGAAACCTAGAAAACCCAAATCCATCCAAAATATATTTTAAATTTTACTAGAAAATAATTATAGTTCATGTTTTTCATGAAAACTATTCCATGTATCCATGACAAGGGATCTAAAATAATTCTTCTAAAATTGAGGTAATAGTGTATGCCGACTATTTCATGTTTATTTATTATTATATTTCCTCAAATTATATTTTTCCCATCATAAAATAAAAACGTAATTATAATAAATATAAATTTATTTTATAATTATTATGGAATAACCATTTGACACCTAATTTTCATCATATTAAATTCAATTACATTACTCGTGCATATGTACGGCTTAACGTCTCTACATAGTAATGTAATTAATTTTTCATCACCACATTACATGGATGGTTATAAAATTATAACTAATGAGTATAGATGATATTTATGTCATAATTAATATTTTGAAAATATAATAGATCATTTCCCTTCTTAATTTCTATCTATTGGAAAATGATAATGCCACTACTACATATGTTTAAAAAACCACCTCTGTGAATCGATGTGATTCATTTTTTATTTAAGATTATAATATATTGTAATAAAGATATTTTTAATTAATATATATGATATATAATTTATAATAATGTTTTTTATAAATTTCAATTACTCTTTACATTTCATTATTTTCATCAGTTGAAAAGTGAAAACAATGTTCATGTGTACGTACGACCTACTGTCTCCAGGAATAGTGTATTTCATTTTTCTATAGAAACTTTTCATGAACAATTTATATTTTATATAATGAATATATATTATATTTATATAAAGTATATATTTCTCTAGATGATGGATTCATGATCATAGAATACGAATCATAACTGCCAAACCTAAATATCCCAAAAAAATGAAATAGTTAACACCATGATATAATGATTTTAATTATTAATAAATGATGGTTGAAAAATAATAATATGGTAATATATGAAATTATAAATATTAATATGGATCTAGAAAAAATTCATAACAATATTATAATAATTAAATATGAGGCTAAATCATGTTAAAAATTGTAGAAGCATGAGGTAAGTTGTTTCTTAACCAAATATCCATTCATTGTGTTCTACTTATACTTCATTGACTATGTTATTCCATGACAATATATTCATTGATATATAATTAAATTGTTTTTACTTAAACTTTTTTTATATATATTTACATTTTTATACATTATAACATCATTTATTAATTATCAATTCAATGATATCTTCTTTGTAATGGATTTTGTATGGATTTACACTTCATTGAGACATTTTTGGTATTATGTACCTATTTAAGTTCATTTGTTTTATGTACTTTCCATTAAATTTAATTAAAATTAATATATATTTATTCATGGGAATTAATAATTAATTTAAATTTTATAATTTCAAGGGATTTGAACATAAATGTTACTAAATACGTTGAGATTTATTTTAAAACATTATTTTTGGGATTTAAATCATTTACATTAAAGGAGAGGTATAATTTTTCCTTCATAAACCACATCTATATTCATATCCTCGAAATATTTATGTATTTTCTAATTTTTCATTCAAATTTAACCCTCCTTAGAAAATTAATGAATAATTTAAAGTTTTAAATGAAAATATTATCTTATTTCACTTTTTTGATTATGAATATTATCTTGTATGTCCATATTTTGCAAATTATATTTCAGAAAATCATTTTTATTTACTCAAGTGATCGATTAATGAAATTTTATATTCAAAATAAATTTATAAAAGGTTTTAAAGGAATATTTATAATATTTTTATAGACGGTCCATTTACATTGTTCTTTATTACAAGTCAAAATAAATGTTTATTTTCGACCTATACAGGACTAACAGACTTTTCTGCTAGTATAAATTCATTATAATATTTATCTTATTCTATAATTTTCCAATGGTTTTGAAAATAAATCACTTTAATGTAAACTTATTATAATGTTTATGTTCCACTTTATTTTATACTTCATATGAAATGAATTGTTTATAAAAAACTATATTTTTCAAGAATTGATAGTCATCATTAATATCTTCTAAAAAATTTGGTTTTTAGTTTTCTACTAAAAAACATAACTTCTTATGATCATCTATCATTGGACATTACATTTCTTTTAAAATTTCATATCATTTTTATCATCTATGTAAATATATCTCAAACCATATACCATCTCTATATATGGAGTTCAACAATTAATGTTATTTTATTGACTAAGGAAATATTGATATTTTCTTTCCATCACTCAATACTAATATTTATTAGTAAGTCATATTTTTTATGAGTCAAATTTATCATCCAATATATTAAGAATACATTTTAGTTGGTAAGTTATGGTATGGGCATGTTTTACCCCCTCAAGGCATCAGATAGTGACATGTTACAAACTAGTTTGGGTATTTGGCTGATGTAGTACCCATTTATATAAGATGGTTAGAAGGAGACATCAAAAATAAGTTCAATATGTTTGTAATTATTCATTCCATTATAATGAATTATTTTATTTATGTCCATGTGACTATTTCAATATTGATGATATCCATTGATATTTCTCAATTTCAAGTGCTTATTTATATGTCATTATTTGATCTTCATGTATTCTTTTTTTAAAAGGTTGATGTTTGTATAGGAAACACAAAAAACACTTCCAAATAATATATTAAAATAAAACATTATAAAAATATTACATGAGATAAAAATAATATTCACTAAAAGAATATTAATTGAGAGAGAAAAAACATTAAAAAATAAAATGCTAAAAAAGAGTGAACATAGAAAATTTCATCCGAAGAACATGCATCTACATTGGAATGTTTTTTTATCATCACCTCCTCATAAAACCAGTCCATTATGATGTATTCCATTGTTGAATTAGAATTTTGAAGCATATTCTAAAGGAAAACATTGAAAATGTAACCAATTTCCTTGAAATGACATCAATGTATCACTTCCATGACTTCATCATGAGATCAGGTGCAAGAAACACATAAAAATTAAACAAATTCCTACAATAATGTATTTTTAATCAAGATTCCAACACCAAAAGTAAACTCCATTAAAAATCAAGGTCATATCCCAACATTCAAACTATTATATCCATGAAGACCACATATCATAACAATTTTCAGAATAGTAACACAAATTAAAAACTAGACAATAAATTATGCCCAAAAACATCCAGAAGTAGGAAAAAAATAGACTAGAAAATGATATCAATCCAGGGTTAGAAATGTCATGTTCTAGGATTCACATGACAAGAAGAAAAGAACAATAGAATTTAAAAAAACAATATAACACATCATGAAGATTCTGAGAAAAATCATCAAAGTATGACAAATAACATAAGTGATAATATCAAGTAGTAATTCTTCTATAAATCAACATGAACTTATAAGTAAGAATGTATGGTGTGATCCAAGGAAGAGAAAGAAAAAAATAACTTTTTCACTCGCACTAGTTCACACACCTACCAACCAATCACCAAATTAACTAGAAATCCAATCATCTATAAACTTTAATAACAAATTAAAATAAAATTCAGATTCAATCATCACTAAATATTGAGTTTCCACACTAAAAAAGTCACAAAACCTATAAGTAAATTTTTATGGTTTATATATACCAACATAAAACTATAAAACCATCAAAACATCGTCATAATACATAAGAAAGTAGGAGACATTTTCAAAGAATTTATTTGAAGTTGAAATCCAATTTTTTTTAAAATTCCCCTATTACATTAATGAATATATTTTTTATTTTAAGTTAGGTATTTGTAGACATTTCAACGTTTTTATTTTGGTGTAAATAAGTTGTATCATTATCCTCAATCCAATAGTCATGATCCTCCAAGAATTTCAAATTCTCTTCAATTTGATAAGCATCCCTCACTACAGGATCATCATGACCATTATTGTTATTGTCTTCTGAATCATCTTCATCATAATATGTAGTCAAATGATCAGTGACCACATTATGCGGGGAGTGATTATTTTTAAATTCCTAGAGTCATCTAAGGATCTCGTTACAATAGTCATATCAATGTTATTGTAATCTATACGTTTTTTAATTATTTTTTGTATTTGGAGTGATTAGACCATCTAAATCAATGTTTTGTTTTTTTTCCAATTTTATCCCTTGATTTCAAGATAGCCACCTAATTTTTATAGGATTAATCATATTCATCATGTGCATACTCACAAAACATCTAGTCATCACTCTTTTCCTATCCATGCAAGGGATGAATCATTTTTATGGTCTCAATAGCATATAGCTCATACATATTAAGAAATTATCTGTCCTAATATTTAGACTAAAAATTTTGAACTATCTCTGTGAAACCTAATAGATTATAAGTCATGAGTTAATTATTAGAAGAACTAG
The DNA here is from genome assembly GCA_963277665.1 of Viscum album. Lineage (NCBI taxonomy): Eukaryota > Viridiplantae > Streptophyta > Magnoliopsida > Santalales > Viscaceae > Viscum > Viscum album. The sequence continues at coordinate 1,729,095,470 of OY728157.1, forward strand.
AAATATTATTGTTTTCATCCATATCAACAAGATCTCTTTGATGACCTATGGAATCAATTTACATCCATTTTTCTCCCCTTTTCCAATAGAAATACATTTAAAATGAAAAATGGAAATGTATCATGAGACTTATTCTAAAATTCCCATAATGAATGTCCAATTTTGAAACATTTTTTGAAGTAATATGGGACATTTTCAAAGACATCTTCTTGAACAATCCATAGTCACAATTTTGAATCAAAACCAAGATGTAAAATATTGTGATATATCAACTTCTTTATAGATTTTAGTGACTAATAGTTTATATAGGTTCTTAATATAAGAATCTAATTTAAGGGTTTTTCCAAATAAACTAGAAATTGAAAAAAGTTAATCATGTAATAATTGATGCAAAGGAAAACCAAGGAATTGAAACCAAATAGGGAAACTTAAGCGATCCAAATCAAGGGAATAATCTTGAGACCATTTTAAAAAATTTATGAAACATCCACTAAAGGACCACACACCTCTCACCCAAAGCCTATAGAAATAATTTTCAGATTTAAAATGGAAAATCACATGCATGGAGTTGAATAGATCAATATGAAAATTTTAAAAAATATTTCTAGTGTTTTTATGAGGAATATTAGTAAGGGTCCTCATTTTAAAAACATTCCAACAAGCATAAAATGAAGGTTGAAATTGAGTTGTTGTACCTCTTCCTTTGAAAAAAATATCTCTAAGAGGCCTCCATTCTGGAATATCTCATGATCGATTTTTTGAGCCTTTGAATCTTCATGAGTTGGAAAATAATTGTTCCCAGGGATGACATCTATGACAAAGAAAAGTTTGGTGTTACAGTTTTTTCTTTTTTTTACCCGATGGTGCATTCTCCATAACAGTCTCCATCTAATACTTTAAGACTTATCCTCCATCCATATTATTCATGTTATCATGTTAAATATTAAATTGAATTTGTTTTCATTTATTTACCTTTCCATAATAATAATTTCTCATTTAATCATTATAGTCTTTTTATACATAATAGTTACTAAAACACTAAGATCACCCCTTTTTTATATTTTTGTTCCCAAGGATATGATGATGGAATCATTGAATGCGTTTAAGGATTTTGAATATTTACATTCACTATGATTTATATTTAATTAGAAACATAATACGAGAAGCATTTGTATATATTGTTTCTCAATAATTCTAAACTATTCAGTTATTGTGAAGTGAAAGATTGTAACAATTCACATGCAATCAAGTATCCACATGCTCTCATATACTAGAGTATGGTTAATTACACCTTTCATATATTCTCTATATGTTTCCAATGAACTAGATATATGTTTTACTCTAGAGAAATGGTACTTCTAATATATGTCTTCCTTGATCGAATCATAGTGGTACTAGTCGTTCGAATATGGTTAGTAGTCATCCCTTGTGTACCTATCTGATTTCACCATCCGTAGTCCAAAAAGGTCAAATCATAGTTTACAGAATCATCATTACCAACTGATATGGTTTTATGGTGATTCTTGGCACATGAAACCCGATCGGTTAGTTGTTTCACACTCTCCCTTCTTATAATGGTCCACACATAATTACCATAAATTTTGTGTTTATTTGTAAGAGGTTTTATATTGGACATGTGATCTATATTCACATCAGGGTTTTCTTTACCCTTACTACAATGGTTTTATCATTACTTTTTCCAACATCAATTTACATAATATGTGTATAACATGTTCAAAGCTATACGTCCAAAAATTATATTACATATTAGGCTAAATCAAAGGTCCATAAATCTGTAGGGAATGCGATACTAAACTTGTTAAACTAAAAACTCGTAAAGATAGTATTGAGAAAAAGTAATGATTCAACTCTTTCTTTTTTCCGCTTTCATGTCTTAAGAAATAAATATACTACAAAATAAAAAATGACGATTGTCTATGGGTCTCCGTATATGACCCTAGAAATATATTTTCTAGGATCACTAGGACCACTAGATAAAAAAATCCAGATCAGGAACATATCATATATATTCAACAGGATAATTTGTTCGATACATGGAAGAATAACTTTTAGATTAACAAGTACCTCCTTGAATACCCATTTTGAATGAACCTATTCCACTTACCAAATGTTTGAATCCCTAGGAATAATACCAGGATGTTTTTAACAAGTAAATATATATTTAAAGAAATCCACTTTTTCATATCCATAAAAGACCCATTACTAATCTATATACAATCCCCAAGGGTGGCCTTCTCAAAAGAGGAATTTTAGTATGCTAAAAAATATCTTATTAATATTCGTATGGCCTGACACCATTTTAGTGGAACCCATTATTTTAATATGGCCAACAGTCATCCCTATCATGTCTGTCCCATATCATAATCCATGATTTGAAATCTTTTTGTTATGATTTAAAGAACCCATTATCGTATAAATCAAGTAGAATTAATACCCTCATTATCTCACATTTGTTAATCATACCACATTTAATGAAGAGATATAACATTTCTTCTTTGAACATTTAACCAGGCCTCATCATGTGACAGTAAACCACGTGACATTATTTTATAAGATTCATTATGATAAAATGAATACCCCTCTTCATATGGAAGACTATTCTAGCATTCATATTTCCATCCACATGGAGTTTTTATCCCATTTTACATAGATTTTCATCCCCATAATTTTTTTCAAATATATAAAACCACAATATGTAGTGATTTCTAGTGAAATAAATCTATCAAAAAACATCACCAACCTATCATCTAAAAATTGTGACCTAAAAATTAATGAAACATTCAACAAGGATATCCAAGTTAGACACATTAGAAGATAAATTCTATTTATACCATGATTAGTTAATTATTGAAAATAATTTGCACTACATATTTTTGTAATGATTTTTTTTGAAAACAAATACATCATATTAATTATCATGATTATGGAGATATTATTAATGAAAATAAAGGGAATGTGATGGTGTAAAAAGAGACACTATCTATACATATTGGAAGTGTTTTATGAGTGGGTTGAAGAATAAAGAATATGGTCTGATGGGGATTTAGTTTAATTTTATGTATGTCTAGAGTTTTTGTACCAAGACTAATGAATGGTTGATTAAATAACTATAGCCTCATATGTTTAGTTTTTTGTGTGATCTATCCACTAATTGTACTTCACACTATTAATCGACTTACCATAGTGGGTTCTAATGGTTAGTATCTTGTTCATCTGGTAAATCCTCACAATCATCCAATTGTTCATGTAGTTGATCATTTGAATTTTTTCATGTTATTTATCAATGATTTTCATCCAAGAATTTGACCCATTTCATGTTGTTTCTTCACATTATTGATCTACCTCACGATCGATCATCCAAATGAAATTTAATAGCTATATATGGGTGTTTTTTACATAAAAATGAGCTACAAAAAATATTATTTTCCTCATATATTGTAAATATCATGTTACTAAGTTTCGAAATCATGAACATAATTATGTAAACATCAGCTATGTAACAACATTTTCCTATAATTGTGTAAAAATAATGTTTATAAACATTAAGAAAATAAACATAATTCATTTTTACTTTGATATTCACATGTATGAATAATAATAGAGTATTCATTCACCAAAAATCAATAGAGGGGTTCATAATATTTATCACATGTTAGTCCAGATGATTCTACAAAATCTATTCATTAATGCTAATAATAATCATGATTGGTATTATAATGATTTAGGTGGTTTAGGGATGAAAGATAAAGGATGTTCTAGTAGAGATATGTCATCCCATTAATGAAGAATCTCTGATCAAAACTAAAATAATGAATATATTTATTTCCATTATTTAATTCATGTCAATTATCAGGGATATAATGAGGAATAATTATATGACTGATGAAGGAAGAATAGTTCATGATTTTTGTGGTGAAAACGGTGAATCTTTATATTTATATAAGACTATATATATCATGGACGTATAAATAAATTTAAATGAATCCATCCTGGATGAAAATTAGTTTCCATAATGGTTATGAAGAAAATAAGTCAGATTCTAGAGGGTATAGATCCATGTCTTTAAATGAATTAAAATTTATTATATTCAAATATATTATTAATTTTAGAAGACTAAAAATAATATAATCATAAAAAATGTTATTAATATAGTATTATATTAATATATTATCTATCATGGATGGTGGATGTTTTTTGTGTGTGATTTTTGAAGAAAGAAACTATGTGAGTTGGTTGAGAATTTCACAAAATAAAGAGTGTAATAAAAATCCATTGATTTAATATACATATTATAAAAATATTTTTCATTATAATGATTCAAATGGTGGCAGTTTCATGTATTTTTGTGCAAGTGACATGAATTGGTGTCTTGATACTCTATAATAACTTTAGAAGAAGTACTCACCACAATAGAATGTATGATAATAGTCTACATCAATAAGGTTTATCAGTTTTTATCCAAACTATTTATCATTATAAACTGTGGGATAAACTATCTTATTGGATTCATAAAAGAATATTCATGGGATATTCAGATATAAGTTTAAAGGTTATACTCTACTCTTTATACTCACATGACTTTTTTAGAGGGTATTGTTATCATTAATTAATTCATATCTCACCAAGGATTTTCCTTTTTGAATTATGAGTTTAACTTTGTATGTCAATAGTTTTATTTTATGTTGGTGTGTGTTTGGGTGTGTCAAAAAAATTATCACATGTACTATAATAGGAGGTGAGGGTTGTTTGAAAATAAATTAAAAAAATAAATATTGATCCCTGATTGAACCCTCTTTTATTGATCTTAATGAAATCCTATATTTCTCAACACATTCACATTGTATTTTTCATCACATGTGTTTCAATAAAAACATCCCACTTTTGGTATAATATAGTTGATGTTAAAAATTTACTAAATCTCCCTAGATGGAATGACCACACAATTATTATGTAAAGAGACACTAAATTCACTATAATGAAAATAAAAAAATGGAAACAAAAAATTAATTTGAGTCTATTCTAATTATGCATACCATTTACATAATCCAAAAAAATTATATTTCTACAAAAAAACACTAAAACCTTTTCTTCTTGAAAACCTAGAAATTGTGGCCAACTAAAAAGTCGAGTCCTAACTAATTAGTAGGAAAAATGTAGAGTAAAAGAAAAATAAAATTAAATAAAAACACAGTGATTGTGAGGCTCACCATACAACCTTTTAAAGAGTTCATCCTTGCATGCTCGGTCCCTTGGCATAGGAAACAATTAGAGCATCACTCCAGTCTTGAAATATCAACTTGGTTATTTATAATAATTTCATAGATGTGTGGGTTCACAGAGCTCAAACCCTATTGAAAATATTAATCCATATTCCAAACTCTCACTTTATGATCCTAAAAATATTGATTCACTTCATTTCATGTTATAATGAACATACTTTGGAGTACAATGACAGAACATATTCCTACAACCATCCATGATCCATGCCAAGGAGGATATCATTCCAACTTAGATGTTTGGTTATAATGATTACCTTTGTGAATTTCATATTCAATGTTCAAATGGTTTCAATTTATTTGAGAATTTACATCAACGGATTCACAAGTTAATATAAAATAATAATTAGAATAGAAAAATGGATAGAAAATTAGGAACAATATATTGTTTCATTAATTGATCAAAAATGAGAGGAACTTCTACATATTGGTGTCTCCCTCATGAATATGATGATATTATTATAAGTAATTATTTAGGGGATCTCAATATTGAATAGTTGATCTCTCAAAATCCATGAAATATTTTTATATACCATCAATCATTATACTTCTTATTTTATATCAGATTGCATAGTATTTTTTCATGTAACAGAATCTTGTTCAGCTATCTCTTCATCCTAAAATAATTGATTCTACTCAAAAGATTCACTCTTAGTATTGAAAAATTACTAATAAATCTGATACAACTCTAGAAAATGTTGATCTGACTCCTAGCATATTCTTTCCACTATGGACTACTTCTCTATAGCCAAATCCTCCTTCCATGCTACCACCCCAGTATGTGAGGATCATGTATTAAGATGAGATTCCTAGACTCAACAAAATAGTTCATGAAAGATGTTGTTGTTATCTTTTAGCCTAATAATCATTCCCATTATTAAGTATAAATACCCTCCTTTACTTTGGAAAGAATGGAATAGAAATCACACCCACCATACGGGAGCATTGAAAAAATATGACCTCCTATAGGAAGCATCACATTAAATCGTTTTAGTAAAACCTATGATAAAATATTCCATATGTATTTCCATAAAACATTTCAAGTGGCATGGAAGCTAATAAATGATTTCTGGTAAGGTTCAAAATCATTTATTGTAGGTGGGACGTATTTCAGTACTAGATCATTTATTGAGGGACCAGTCTCAATACCTCATGACTGAGATTTCTATATACTGAATGATGTGGATGTAACCTCTATAGAATGATATTTAAACCACAAAAAATCTTAATCCTTATAATTCTATGAAAACATGGCTAAAAAGGACACCCATAAAATGTTATTGGAAGACTGGAAAAGAAATATGATGGATAGAGAAATAGGTACTCACTTTTAAATACCATAGTATTAACCTCTATATATTTCAATTCCAAATAGAAAGGCACAGTAGGTCAAACCATTCATTAAAATTTTAGTTAAAAAACATGGGATGTACATTTGTTGAGATTGGAACTATATCCCATTTTAATTCAGTAGACCCAAAGGTATCTTCTAGCCCATGACATCCAAGATTACTAACATTGAGTGTTGAATATGGAGTTTGAAAGAGGTCATCATAATTTCAAATAAAATTTACAAATTTGAATGTCACATACCATATGGTATGAACGCATGAATTGTATTATAATCATTTTTTAAGTATTATACAATATATGTTAATTTTATAAGGTCATATTCCAACGAATTATGTGCTAATATGATTACCATCATATTTAGATTGATGGATAATTCTGGGCATCACTGGGATCTAGACACCTCCAATGGTTGCCTCCTCTGGAAGTATGGTAATTGTATGCCTTAGGGTAGTCTATTCTCCCAAACCTAGAACCATTATTTGATCATCTAGAATATTTAATGTGATTCTATTGTGGTTTGTTACAATTTTTTCTCACCCCCCTCATGCTTCACATGTCATTTCTCAAAAAAATTCCCTTTCCTGAACCCCATGAGCTATATATCCATGGGATGTTGGAAGTCCTGAACCCGGGTCCTGTATGAAATCATTCACAAGCCATGAGACAAAACTCAGTGTCTTTCCTTCTGTAAAAACCCCAATCCCTAACACAATAGGGTTTCCTCATTGGAAAATATCTCCTAGAGATATGCAGGTCTGGATACCATTAGTAACTGGTATTATTATTACTAACATTTTTTTCTCAGCACATGGGGGTTTAAAAGGTTATTACATTCCTCTATAAACATTAATTAATAATCTTTTTTCCTTATTCCACTATAATACACCCCATGGGTTATCCTGTAAGAACATAGGTTTTGATCATATAAGACTTTGGATTTTTTTGATGTTATTCCATAGCAAGGCGTTTAGACGGCGTGTGATTTCGAACCCTTAGTGGCCGAAATTAAAATTTAGGAGCATTCGTACTAGACACACAAAATAAATAGAATAAATCCAAAATAGATGCTCGGATGGGAAAACTGGTGGCACCATTGAGGCCGGAGCGTGCTTTTTACTCTAGGAGGGGTGCAACTTTCGCGGGCACGACCCTTCAATGGAAAACACCACCAGGGGCATTTTTGTAATTTAGCGACCTCAGGCGTGAAATTTATAACATCTCAACGGAGGCTCGGATTAAAATTCTGAGACCTTCATTGTGTTCATAATGTGGATTTTTCACTAGGGGCGGCCTAACCCCGACCTCGTCGAGAGTTCAAGTATGGGCCTATTGGAGGGTGTTTAAGAATTAATTAATTTTAATTGATTTTTCCCCCACTTAAGCACATACACCCCCTCCTTCTTCCCCCATACCTTATCCCTAATGTAAGCTCTTCGTATAAGTGATCCACCTCCCTTCATGCTCAACCACTTCCACAAAGAGGTTTTTGCAGCTCCGGCGGGTCGTTGGTGAAGCGACGGGCTACGCCCTACGTGGTAGGGTCGTGCGTTTTCGTTTTAAATTTATGAATCTACATTGAACTAAAATTATAGTGTAGAATTGCTTTTTTTTTGTCAATAAAATTCCATAGATTTGTATGTTTCGATCCGAGTTTTCCAAATCTCTTTTCAGATCAAAAATCCAAGTCTCAGGGCGTCCAGGGTGGCCCCTGGGAGTTATCCGGCCAAACCCATATTTTTATGACGGTTCCAGGGCGGTCCGGCTGCTCCAAGCGGTGGTCTGGCGAGTCCAGGCGGCGGCGCGGCGGGCTCCCCATGTGGCGGCCCGGTGGGCACCCTCAGCGGCAGTGTTGCAGCCTCTTCAGGAGGCCGCGCAGTGGGCTCCTCATACGGCTGCACTACGGGCTCTCCAGGTGGCGGCTGTCGACGCTGGTGCATGGGTCGGTCGGCTCTGCCGGTCGGCGTGCCACGGGAGACTGGGGTTGTCACATCCCCGGGAGCAACCGAGACCTATGAAACATGAGTCTCGTGGAGGAAAATCCATACCGGATTGTGCCAGCCTTGGTAAAGCCGCACAGCCCACGGTGGACCGGGTGGTCCAGGCGGCTGACTCGCGGACCGCCGGTCTAAAGGGGGTGGTCCGGCCCACCTCGTCTCTATCGGTTGGCACTAAATTGCCCCTAAATTGCTAACTGAGTGTTGGATTCACATGCCATCTATAGCGACAAGATCCTCAAACCGAGACGGAGGTTTTGAGATGGTCTTGGGGATTTTTAAGTCCCGATATGGGAGCTCGGTGGCATGACATGCTCATTAAGCGTTACTTAGTGCCTCACTGGGATTATTGTTTCAGATGGAGCGAGAACATCCAGAGTCCATTTTAGGCACCATCAGCATCGTTGGGACCCTGACATCGAGAAAAAGTAGTATAGAGTGGTTTAAGGCATTGAAGCCAGAGTTGAAGCTTGGGCCCCACGATCCGTCTTTTAAGCTGTGTGCAGCATACTGCAACTTTTTTAACTGATGTCCATTCTGGGCGAATGAGTAGTGGTTTTGGCTTGTTTTTTCACGATCATCACAATGGTGTAGTTCACCTGACAATTTTCGAGACTGATGTGTGGGCCCCATGAGACTTTGTATGGTCATACAGCATTGTTAAATATCTTTTTCGTCGGGAGTCCATTTCAAGTGAGTAAATAGTCTATCTCGCGTGTTTTTTCGAAAGGATTGCAATGGTATAATCTATTTCGGTGTGTGGAGCCCCTTTCTAGATTTCATTTAATGTGTAAATATGAAAGGTCGTTGGTCAGAGGTCTATTTTATGCACTCCGAACCAACACTTGGTAGTAATGTTAGTGACCCCCATAGATGGCACAAGTAGTGTAGAGTTATCAGACCAGTTCCAGGTTTCCACTCTAGTGAAGATGGGTAGTGGGTTACCCACCAGTGTGTTAGGGTTTACCTTCCAGCATGGATAGGAAGTGGGTTACCCGTTGACCATAGGGTTTACCTTCCGGCTGGGTTGGCCAGTGGGTTACCTGACAACCTCTTAGGGTTTACTCTCAAGCTAGGTTGGGCAGTGGGTCACCTGACGACCTCTTAGGGTTTACCCTCCAGCATGTCTGCGCAGTCGGTTAACCAAAGACTTCTTTATGATCAGTGATTTCAATGAGGCTAGTCAATGAATTTTCTCCATGATTACTGGAGCGGGACCCTTGGTTTTTCAGTTCTGCTATGAGACAGCTTTGGTGTGGATGACTTTTGGAATTAGTGATGGATATCATTATACTATTGGAGACTTTTCCAGGGCTGAGCTTGGAGATAAAGATCCCCATACACACTAGTTTGGGTTTCTTTTTTAGCATATATATATGTATACACGCTACTTTTGTTCCCACTCCTTGGGTTTAGTTACTCTCCTTCGAGGAGGTGCGAAGCCACGCGGGGTATGCCATTTATTTTTTTGTCTAGCTCCATTTGGTTCTGATGAGTCTACTTCCTTTCTTCTGTTGGGTCGAGCTACACTCTCTCTATTGAACTCTTACACTTTTCTTTGTTCTGTCTATTTCTCACTATTTTAGTACCTCCTTTGTTGCTCCCTCGAGTTTTCAGTGCATCCCACTGAGTATCATTATCGTCTCCCCTTCTTGGGCTTTTCCCACACATGTTGTGACCTTGCAGACGATGGACAGGTCGATCGAGACTACAGAGGAGCATAGAGGACACAAGAGATTGGGCTACGTTCAGTTGTCTTAGTAGGACTGTTAGGTGTGAAACTCACAAGTTGTTTACTTTTTTTACCAATTTCTGGGTTATGGAACCATCCGGGTTGGGCGTGTGTTTTTCCATTTTTCCATTTAGTTATCTTTTCAGTACTTTTCTGCACATTACTTGTTCTACATAGAAGTTGATGCATGACTATGGTTGAGTTATAGATGATAGTATTTTTGTTTCCTCGTTACATTTCACTTATGAATTGAGTGGGACGTGTGTGTGTGTGTGTGTATATACAGGTAATTAGGCAATGGCCTCCCTGAGATTGTTATGCCTTCGGTGCTTGTCACCGACCCCTAGCCTATGGAGGTGGGGTTCCGGTAGTTATGGCTCGAGACCAGTAGGTTCGGGTCATGAAAATTTGCTATTAGAGGTGGTTCGTTCGTTGGGGAATTGTTAAGACATCCCTATAAATGAAATAGATGGTATTTAGGGAATTCATGTCAATGTGTGTCGAGAAGGGTTCCCAATCCAGGGAGTCCATTTTGGTACAGGCATATGACGTATCCATTCACTAGGACCCTGATAACCAGCTTGTCAACTCGGCACACTGAGACACATGTTGTAGGGAATTTGTAACATGCATCTGGTAGGATTGAGTCTTTGACTATCCTTTTTAAGTCAGCTCCCCTTTGTGATTACTATTATATATATATATATATATGCTCATCAGATCGTTGTAATCCTTAATAATTTTCAAGATTCCCCCACGACAGAATCCAACCAGGTTACCCTCTACGGTTCATGAAGACGACCTGGTGATCGATGTGGCGTCAGTTTAGGGATCCTCACCTAATCCCCTTCCACCGAATGGTTCAGTAGAAGCCCCTCCATCTGGAGAGTGGCAGTTAGTACTGAAAGCATGGGCCGAGGTTGAGCGCAGACTAAGTGCACTTCGAGACATCTAGCGTCAGCGGCCGTAGAAGTTATGCGGGGACCTAGACCCCAAGGCAGAGGAAGGCTAGATAGAGTACGTGGAATGAATTTTTAGGTTTGTACGAACACCAGTGGACCAGATGGTATCCCTAGCTGCTAGCCCTTTCCTCGGGATGGTCGGGCATTGGTGGGGGTTGGTTAGGCAGACCCACGATGAGTCCTCTCTCATGTGGGATAGATTCTAGTAGCTTTTCTGGGAGGAGTACTACACCTCTTGTTTACGCTCCGTTCGGATTTAGGAGCTTCTAGAGCTGAAGAAGGGGGGATGACCGTGGCAGAGTACTCAGACCGATTTACCGATCTGACGCACTACTCGCAAGATATGATCCACGATAGTTACCTATGGGTGTGGAAGTTTGAGGAGGATCTTCGTAGGGAAATATTTGCTAGTTTTGTACCCTGATGCATCGCTACTTATGTATTAGTGCAAGAGAGAGTGCTTGTGATAGAGAGATTCTTTGTTGAGGGACACCAGCTTCTAGAAACTAGTAGTGGGTGCTTCATAGTAGAGTCTTTGGTCTTAGGTAGGCGATAGAGAGCAGAACCTCAGTCAAGGAGGCCCTTCTATGAGCAGACTCACAGGCCGGGTCATACACCGCAGTGGCACTGTAGAGCATTGGAGTAGTTAGGAGAGAGTTGGTACTATGCTTGTGACAGACGGGGTTACCTAGCATGGGACTGCCCAACCAGTTGTACTGTGCAGTCGTGGCAGGTAGTGGGCGCACCTTAGTGGTAGAGGAAGTGCCATGACCAGGGATCTCCCATGCTAGGATAGGGTGTTCCTCAGAGAGGTGGCATAAGCAGAGCGGCAGGACCTGGAGGTGGGGGATGGTGTTTCAAGGTCCTTCCACTGCCGCCACCGGGTGGCCCATGCCAGGCTCAGGGATCTAGCGCTAGGGGCTGTAGGTAGCTTTAGGATATTGGATTTCGTGACCCCCCATCACATGAGATGGTATGAGGTATGCTTTTTTTTACTCTACGCTTACTTTGGTACTCATAGAAATAGTCACCAACCACTACTTTATATCTCTGCTTTTGGTACGGGAGTTGGATCTCCTAGTAGAGGCACTGACACCCAAGCATAGCCTCAAGGTTCTTATAGGGAGTGCCTCGTTAGTGAACATTGTTTGCATACCGTGTGATATTTCATTAGAAGGAGAGAGTTTGATGTGGGACCTACAGGTCATCATGATGAAACCTTACGATGTCGGCATGGGCATGTATTGGCCTTCAATGGTTCACACCTAGATCGACTGTCGTCGGAGATGAGTCAGATGCGTGCATTATGATGGGATGAGATTCACCATCCTCAGTGAACGAGACCTCATGGCAGAGCAGATGGGTACACTGAGTAGGAGACTACGACCTTTTTCTCGTTAGTTGGAAAGCATGGCTCTCAGAGCAAAAGAAGCTACTGGAACCTGGATCCCTACCGTTGTAGAGGAATACATGAACGTCTTTTTTGAGGATGTCCCAGGACTACCTCCAAGGTGAGATATGGAGTTCTGCATTGACATGTAACTGGGGACTACCCCAATATCATGTGATGATTATCAGATGGCACCCAAAAAGCTTCTGGAGATACAACTTCAGTTGGATGACCTTCGTGAGAAGGGATTCATCGGGCCCAGTGTGTCCCCATGGACCACTCCGGTTTTGTTTGTGAAGAAGGAATATGATAGCCTATGACTATTTGTGGATTATGATTGCCTGAATCAGGCCACGATAAAGAACAGGTACCCTTTCTCGAGGATTTATGACCACTTTTATGAGTTGAGAGGTGTGAAGTGGTTCTCCAAGATTGATCTTTGATCCGGCTACCATCGGTTGCGGGTTCATGAGGCTGACCTCCAGAAGCTGGATTTCTGTAGTAGCTATGGGCATTACGATGTTTTGGTAATTCCTTTTGGAGGGATGAACGCCCCATCCATCTCCATGTCATTGATGAACAAGATTTTCCAACTGTATTTGGATCGGTTTGTGGTTTCTTTATTGATGACATACTCATCTACTCTGCGACAGAGGAGGACCACACAGATCATTTGAAGATGGTCCTAGACTTACACCGGAAGCACCAGTTGTATGGGATGCTCACGATGTGTCAATTCCAGATTCATGAGGTTGAATTTCTGGGGCATATCATTTCGGAATATGGTTTATATGTATATCCCACAAAGATAGGGGCCGTTTTTTCTTGGGAGCCACCCCAGAATGTGTTAGAGGTGCGGAGCTTCGTTGGTTTGGAAGGGTACTACTAGAGGTTCATGGAAGATTTCCCCCATATTGATACCCCTTTGACTGAATTGATGCTGAAGGGACGACCTTTCACCTAGACTGATCAGTACCACAAGGCCTTCGAGTAGTTGAGGTAGAGGCTGACTAGTGCTCCAGTGTTGAGGCTGCCAGAGGAGGGCGTTGTGTTCATGGTATACTGAGACGCTTCAGGATCTGGGCTCGGGTCTATGCTGATGCAGCAGCAGGCAGTGATTGTATATGGGTTGAGGCAGTTGAGGCCCCATGAGTAGAATTATGTGACTCACGACTTGGAGCTGGCAGTGGTAGTCTTCATCTTGAGGTTATAGAGACACTACCTTATGCGTGAGAATTTTGTGGTCTACTCAGACCACCAGAGCCTCAAGTACATCTTCACTCAGAGGGATCTGAATCTGAGGTAGAGGCGCTGGTTAGAGTTTTTGCAGGGCATTAATTTTGAGATAGTCTGCACTCCAGGAAAGGGAAACGTAGTAGCAGATTCTCTTAGCAGGAAGACACATGCACATCTAGTGCAAAAAGCTTCAGAGAAGTTGGCTTCCTACATCTGAACTTGGTGGAGCAGGAGGGTACGACTTTTCTACTGTCGATGGTGTTGACTCCTTTTCTCCTTGGGCATGTGAGAGAGTCATAGCTGCGGGATATCGACAGTGAGGTACTACATGATCAGATATCCACAGGCGCTGCACCCGATGGGTATTCTGAAGGTGGGAATCATAAGATCGTATTGTAGGTGCGAGCTACAGTACCAGTGGAGATGCGAGAGGAGGTGATGTTAGAATTCCACAATTATACATTGATTGTACATCCCAGTCTGGGGAAGATGTACAGAGAAATTCAGAAGTAGTTTTGGTGGTCTATCATGAGGCAGAGCGTAGCTGAGTTTGTTTCTCGGTAACTTACCTGTCAGCAGGTGAAGGCAGAGTATCAGGTTTTAGTAGGGTTATTGCAGACCCTGGATATTCCAGAGTGGAAGTGGGATGGAATATCTATGGACTTCATCATAGGGCTTCCACGCATAGTGAAGGGCCATGATTCCATTTGGGTGATTGTGGAATGACTCACGAAGTCGGCTCACTTCTTTTCCATCAAGGAGCAGAGTTCGAGGAAGATTCTAGGGCACCTGTACGTCCAGAAGATCGTATACCTTCATGGAGTACCCTCGAAGATCTTCTCTGACCGTGATGTGTGGTGTACGTCACGACTGTGTCAATTCCTGGCGGAGGCATTCTATACTCAACTGCAGATGGGTACATCTTTTCACCCCCAGATGGACGGGATGAAGAAGCGCACTATCAAGGTGTTGGAGGAGATTCTCAAGGCCTGCGTGTTAGACTTTGGCCTAAGCTCGGAGGATCACCTGCCCTTTGTGGAGTTCACATATAATAATAGTTACCATTCTACTATTAGCATGGACCATTTTTGAGTCCCTCTACTGGAGACACTGCATGTCAATGTTGTGTAAGAAAGGGGTTGGGGAGACCTCCCTCGTGGGCCTAGTGTTGGTGCGGGTGATGATGGAGATGGTCCAGGTCATTTGTGAGTAGAAGAGGATGGATCAGAGCAGACAGAAGTTTTACACAGACCGTTGTCGTAGGCCTTCGGAGTTTGAGCAGGGGTGCCATGTCTTTTTGAGAGTCTCCCCCCCCCCTCGTGGAACACGGAGGTTCGGCCGGGGAGGCAAGCTATCCCAAAGGTTCATTAGGCCCTTTGAGATCGTGCACAGGGTTGGTGAGGTTGCCTACCGTCTTGCTATACCCCCACAGCTAGAGAGGGTGCATGACGTCTTCCACGTGTCACAGTTGAGGAAATTCTTACATGACCCCACACATGTTATCGACCGGGGAGATCTAGACATTGAGGATGGAGCCACATTTTCGGAGCACCTAGTGGCAATTGAGGACTAGCAAGAGTGGACTCTGCGTGGACGGACTGCCCCTTCGGTTCTTGTGATGCAGCGGTATGGGATGGTGCTAGAGAGAACTTGGGAACGGGAGAGCCAGATGCTGCCTCAGTATCTCAAGTTATTTATGTAGTTTTTTTTTTCTGGGATGAAAAAATTGAATGAGGTAATGATGTAAGAACTCATTTTTTGAGCCTGTAAGACATTGAAATTTTCTTGATGTTATTCCAAAGCAGGGCATTTAGACAGCGTGTGATTCTGAGCCTCGATGTGGCCATAATTAAATTTTAAGTGTGCTCACACTAGACACACCAAATAAACGGAATAACTTCTAAATGGTTTCTTGGATGGGAAAACGGAGGGCATCGTTGAGTCCAGAGCGTGCATTTTACCCTAGGAGGGGTGTAACATTCGTTTGCATGACCCTTCTGTGGAAAACGCCACCATGGGATTTTTTGTAATTTTGGGGCCTCGGGCATGAACTTTATAACTTCTGAACGAAGGCTCGGATTAAAATTCAGAGACCGTCGTTGCACTCAGAACGTGGATTTTCCTTATGGGTGGCTTAACCCCAACCCCGTCGAGAGTTTGGGTACGGTCCTACTAGTGGCTGTTTAAGAATTAATTAATTTTAATTAATTTTTTTCTATATAATCTCATCCACCCCCTCTTTATTCCCCCTTACCTTCTCCCTGATGGAAGCTCTCCCAACAAGGGATCCACCTCCCATCAAGCTCCCCTCCTCCCAAGCGAGGTGTTTGTGGCTCTGGCGGGACGTTGGTGAAGCGACGAGCTAGGCCCAGCGAGGAAGGGTCGTGCGTTTTTTTATTCATTTTACTCATCAAATATGAACTCAAATTATAGCATCGAATGGTTGTTTGTTTTTCGATCAGAGGACATAGATGTGTAGGGATAAATCTGAGATTTCCAATGTTCTTTTCGGATCAAAAATCCATGTCCTGGGGTGTCCGGGGTGGCCGCAGGTATTTTTCCGGCCAAACCCTTATTTTTTTGACGGTTCTATGGCGGTCTGGCGGCTCCGCGCGGCGGTCGGGCGAGTCCATGCAGCGGCGCTGCAGGCTCCCCAGGTGGCGGCGCAGTGGGATACCCAGGCTGTTGCGCGGCAGGCTCCCAGGTGGTGGCATGGAGGGCTCCCCAGGCAGCGGCGTCGCAGGCTCCCCAGGCAGCGGTGGTTGGCACAGGCGCGCGGGTCAGCCAGCTCTACCGATCGGCGTGTCGTGGGAGACCGGGGTCGTCGCGACCCTGGGAGCAACCGAGAACCGCAAAATGCGGGTCTCATGGGGGAGAAGCCGGATCGGCTCGTGATGGTCTGGGTAAAGATGAAAAGCAAGTGCGGTGAACCACGGGTCGTGGTTGACTGGGCAGTCTGGGTGGTCAAGCCGTGGATGGCCAGCCTAAAGGGGCGGACCGGCTGAACCGGTCCGGCCCGCCCCATCTCCGCCCGTTGGCACTAAAATGCCCCTAAATTTCTAACAGTGTGTCGGATTCATGTTTTGTCTATGGAAACGAGAACCTCAGATTGAGATAGAGGTTTTGAGATGGTATCTGGGATTTTTAATTCCTCAAACGGGAGCTCAATGGCGTGAGACGCTCGTTAAGCGTTTCATAGAACCTCACCGGGATTCCTTTTTCAGATGGTGCGAGCACATCCAGATTCCATTTTAAGCGCCATCATCAGCATTGTGACCCTGGAATCAAGACGAAGTAGTCCAAAGTGGTTTCAGGAGTTCAATCCGGATTTGAAGCGTAGGCCCTATGTGCCATCTTTTATGTTGTGTGCAGCACACTGTGACTTTTTCATCTGACGTCTGTTCAGGGCGAGTGAGTAGTCTTTTTGGCCTATTTTTCTAAGTGCATCATGATGGCATAGTTCGCCCAACCATTTTTAGGACCATGGTGTGGGCCCCACGAGAGGTTGTATGGGCATAAAACGTTGTTACAGAACTTTTTCATCAAGAGTCAGTTTCAAGCGAGTAAATCGTCTATCTCGCGTGTTTTTCTGTGGGGATTGCAATGGTGTAATTTTTTTGGGCATGTAGAGCCTATTTCAAGATCTAATTAAATGTTGAAACATGAAATGCCATTGGTCGGAGGTCCCTTTGACACACTCTGAACCAATGCATGATAGCTATGATAATGACCCCCAATGATGGAACAGGAAGTGTGGAGTTATCCGGCTAGTTCTGGGTTTACCCTCCAGCGGGGTTAGCCAGTGGGTTACCTACTAGCGTGTCAGGGATTACCCTCCAGCGGGGCTGGGCAGTGGGTTACCAGTTCACCTTAGGGTTTACCCTTCTGCTGGGTTGGGCAGTGGGTCACTCGTCGATATCTTATGGTTTACCCTCCAGCTGGGATGGGCAGTGGGTCAACTGATGACCTCTTAAGGTTTAACCTCTAGTTGGGCTGGGCAGTGGGTTACCCGACAACTTCTTTTAGAATCATCCCTTTCGATGAGTCTAGTCAGTGAATTTTCTCTATGATTACCGGAGCGGGACCCTTGGTTGTACGGTTCAGCGATGAGACATCATTGGCATGCGGGACATTTGGGCATCAGTGATGGATATCCTAAGAACTGTTGGTGACTTTTCTTGGGATGATCTTGGAGATAGAGATCCCCTTACACACTCTTTCAGGTTTCTTGTTGAGCATATATATATGTATACACCCAAATTTTGTTCCCACTCCATGGGTTCAGTTACTCTCCTTCTATGAGGGGAGAAGACGAGCTAGGTATGCCACGTGCTTTCTGTGTCTAGCTCCTCTTAGTTGGGATGATTCTACCTCCTTTCTTTTGTTGGGTTGAGCTTCACTCTCTCTGTTGTACTCTTAAACTGTTATTTTTTCTTTCTACTGCTCACCATTTTAGCACCTCTTTTTTTGCTCCCTCGTGCTTTCGGGGCATCCTACTAAGTATGTTTATACTCACCTATGATTGGCCTTTGCCCGCACTTTGTGTGCCCTTGTAGTAGATGGACAGGTTGATTGAGACTACAGAGGAGCGTAGAGGACACATGAGCTTAGGCTTCATTCAATGGTCATAGTAGGATAATCAGGTGTGAGAATCAACAACTATTTACTTTTGTTTACTATTTGCCTAGTTGTGGAACCTTTCTGGTTGGGTGTGTGTTTTGCCCATTTTCTGTTCAGTTATCTTGTCAGTACTTTTCATCACTTTTCTTGTTATACATAGAAGTTGATGCATAACTGTGGTTGATTAATAGTTATTTTTACTTTGGATTCCTCGTTACTCTGCACTTTTTCATTACATGGGTTCTGTGTGTGTGTATAGGTACTTAGGCAAAGGCCTCCCTAAGATTGTTATGCCTTCGGTGATTATCGCCAACCCCTAGCCTATGGAGGCAGGCCTGGGGTAGTCACGTCTTGAGACCAGTATAGTCAAGTTGTGGCATAGTTTTTTAGATTTAACAATTAATTTTAATGGAGTGGGAAGAATTCACTCCATTTTTTAAATTACTACCCATATTTTGTCTTCCATGTCATGAGAACCATCTTCCATGACTCCTTCATGAGAAGGGCCATCCAATTCAAGCATTTTATACATTAAATTTATTGTGGGGATTCAATCGATGATCTTTCACCTAAAACCTCCTATCAAATTTCAAAAAGTTTGAGAATAACATTAATGGTTAGAAGAAAACCAAAATGGAATTCTTTTTCACCTCTTACCATAGAGTGATTTAACCCTCATCATTTGTCACATTCACTATTGATGTTAGCATATATATACACCAAAAAATTAATAAATCCAAGTATTTATGGAATGGACAAATACATCCATATCTACATTATAGGATCTATCCACTTTAACTCCTATTAAAAATTGACATATGTATCTGTAGTTACATGTCCAAAACATGTCTGCTTAATCTTTTATGCGTAAACTACAATCTATGATTCATCAATTAATAAGATTTTTCTCCATATATACCACTCAATTTAGTATTCTTCTAATTTAACCATGAAAAGATTGGGTAGTGATTGAAGAAGCCATCTTTTTTAGGGGTCAGGATAAAAATTCTTAATTTATTTCCTCAATATCTAAAATGATAATCCCTTTAATGGAATAGGATTATTATGAGGCCTAGTTGAATCTATCAGTGGCTCTAGATCCTCTTAATCATCTATTGGTGTCCCCGAGACAATGGTAACTAGTTTAACCAATTGTACGCTTAGATTTGAGATGATAAAAGATTCAATATAGTTCTTTGTAGGTTCACACATTTCCCTAATAGGTGGAATCTCCTCTTAAATACATGTATCCTATCATGTGAACATATGATATTGTTATAGTGAAACTATTAGATGTTTATCTTCCCCTGGAACTATTATAAGAGTAGTAAATAATTTTTGGTCATAAAAGAACTATCTCCCAAATTTTAATGGTGAATAACCCTCATTGATCAACTCCCCATCAATCTTAGTCGCTAATATGATTTCCCTCAAGGATGTGGGATACCATCAGGCTATATGGTCTCCAGATTATTTAGCTTTCAATGTTTCAATCAGAGGAATGTATGGCATATAGAAAAAGTATTCATGCTTGTTCACCAATTTAATCATGTTCATAACTTCCAATAATAATAGTTGGACTCTGATATTCCACTATAGATATGACCTGAATTGAGACTATTGGATCTTTGGGCAATTTACAAATTCAAATCCCCATGTGTGAGTTTTTATCTAGCACCATATGACATAAAATGTGATAAAAATGAAATGGGGTCTCCTCATTTTGTTTATATTGTAAACATAGTCTACTATATTTATTTTCTTCTACCTCCAATTGAGCCACAGTTATGAATGTCACATCTTGGACTCTATTATGGGACTCAGACACTAGAAACAATAAGCCACTTGGGAATATGGAAATGAATAATAATATTCATACATATTGATCCTTCTTAAAAGAAAACATCAAAACCCACTAAATGAACTAAACATATTATATAATTAACCAACATGTAGTTTTAGGTATGTAGGTTTTATAGTTGGTATTCTCCTTGGCCTCTTAACTAGGACTTCATGATAATTTTGAGTGATAGATACCTAATCATGGTCAATAAAGGGGATATCTATATTCATATAGACTCACTATTCGAGGATATTTTTCACTATTATGTGTAGATCCTTAGCAGGAGGGGTTTCTTCTCTTAATATTCCAATAAAAAAGAATGGGGATGAATTAATCATACATATTATCAAATATTGGTACCCCTATGATCATATAGACATCTTAAGGACTGATGGTGACCTCCCCATCCACAATATGAATTTTTTTGGTGTTTAGACTCTATAATCAAATAAAATGTGGAAGGAGGTGCCTATTTTGGTGAGAGAATAATTGTGAGAACTATATGGACTCATATAATCACACTGCCTTCAAACCCATTTTGAATAAATTACATCACAAAAACATGAACAATGGAAACCCTACGTTCATCACTATGGATTTTGTAGGGTCATGATTCCCCCTTAATGACCATTTTAGCTTCCCATTAGTGGTGTAACTCATATAGATTGATATATAGTTATAGATATCTTTCCCTAGTTACTAAAAACAATATTACAACATAGAATTAATATATCCAAATATTTATTGATAAAATGATATTCCCTGATAAACTCCCTCCTTAATGAGATTTTTTCTCATATGGTCAAACGATGGGTATTAATCCAGGTGAAGGGTTGATTTCATTGATTTCATTTATGGATGCGCACCAAAATTAATAGCCTAAATCCATTAATTGAATGAATATCATATACTAGGTAGTCCAAGTGACTGGAATCCATAAGGTTTAATAACAAATGATGTCGTGAATGCACGTATTACTTTGTATCGGCATCAAAACACTCTACTATTGAATTTTTTTCCCTTTATAAACATGGAGATTTTTTTTGTAGTAATCATTTACAAGAAGTAAAAATTAATTAAAACTCTAATATATTAAATCAGAAATTTAATAATTTCCAAATTCCCATGGAGTGTTATTGGAATTTCATGAGTTACAGAGTGCATATATTGTGATCCAGTATACATGATCGTTACAAATTGAAAAAAAAATATTTTTTAATAAAAATCTCCTTGATGTATAAATATACGATTACGAAGTCTCACTACAGAAAAAACACCTTAGTTTGTGATGTTAGTAAATCATAGAGGAATACTCCTCTATGGAACAACACTTGATCATGATATTTTATTCAACCAACTAGTAGATTCATAAACATAATAAAAAATAAAGGGTTCAATATCCATTTATATATATGTGGTTCCTTTACATAGCAAACCACAAGGAGCCCATGTGGTTCACTTTTCATTCTCATAATAAGATTTTATTCTAGTTGAATGAACCTTTATCTAATAGGGGATCTTTTTATGGCCCTCGTAGTCATACAGACATGAATAAAATATTAGAAATTAGATCTATCATCTAATACATGATCGAAGGTGTAAAAATCTACATAAAATTTGGTGAATTAGATTATTTCACATATCACTATGATTACTTCAGAAAACAACTTATGGAATTTATAAATCGCTAATTCTATCATTAATAATCATATATTATACAAAAAAACGAGATAAAGAGTTGGAAAAAATATATAGTGCATATTAATGTTGGGTATGGGAGAGGGGGAAAACATAACCATTGAGTTCATCTAATTTTAAATAGGTTATAATGATTGTAACACATTAATGAAGAATGAATCACATCATATGTTTATAAATTTGAGGAGAAATAAAATAAGGGAATGAAATGAATATTATAAAGTAAAATATAGTAATAAAAATATTTATATCATTTTGGAATAAAAAATAAAATAGAGTGACACTCTCTTATAATAGTTCAAAATTAAAAAGGAAATAATTTTCATGGTATACTAATCAATAGTAATTTCTCATCCCAATTTTGTAACATAATTCCCAACACTACATTGTGTCTCAAGTAGGAGTGTATCATTTTTTTCATTGTTTATTACTTCTTTTAATTATTTTATTTTTCATTTTAAAGTAAAACTAAAATTAAAACATTTAATTTGATATTGATTTTTAAATTAATGAAAATACCATAATTTAAAATAGAAATAAAATAAAATTGCTACCTGAATGGTAGAATGGAATCATGAATAATGAAAAGGTTCAAACTATAATTAATTCTAGGGTTATTCATTATTAATTAGTTCCCTTGCATGGACTCAATATTTAAATAAATTTAATCTACATGGCATTTTTTATTTCATTTATGATGCTCAACTGACTGGAAATTAATTTTTTTTAAAAGGATGGAAATGACCCTTAAACATAAAGAAGTATCAAGGAGGTCTGTTGTGATAAAATCCAAGGGCATCCCCTTGGACAGCCATTCTACATTCAAAAGGAAGAGAACCCACATGGTTGAAGAGAATAAGAGGTTCAACCGGACTGCTAACCCGAGCAAGAGTGTCCGCTGAGAAGTTGGCTTGCCGCCAAATGTTTCTCACCATCTGACCGCCATTGGTATCAATGGAGAAACTTCTAGTGATGTAAACCAAGTCCCAAGGAGTAGGAAACTTCCCTTGAAAAATTCTAACCAAAAACTCAAAGTCAGACTTTTATGAAGTTCAACACATAGCAAAATAGGATGACCAAAAATCAATCTCAATATATTTTGAATTATTCAATATAAATCAATAAAAAAGTGAAAGTAAAATTGAAATAACATTATATAATCCCTCAATACCACTGTTAAATAAGATTATAAAATAAATTACCAATCCATAACGTTCCCAACCGATACATGGAAACTAAACTCTTACCATGTTAGTATCTCTTGACCAGACTGTAGATGTATGTTATATAAAGGATTGAAGGTGGGATTTAAAAATCATAGAAAAGGGCATGAGTGAATGTTGTAATAATCATAAACCATTTTAATGCTCCTCCAATATTACCCACAACCTCTATTTTATTGGAAATGTTGTAAAATAAAATAATTGTGTATTAATTCATTAAATAAATAGATATACTTGATTCTCCCCATTCCATCATTCAAATGAGGGTGATATCCTTCTATTTAATTGATATTAGTGAGAATAAGAGGAGTAATATAGTTTACATAAGGTTAACTAATAGAAATAAAATTTTGATAATAAACTAAAAAGAAAAAAATCCTAGGTTATGGGATATCCACAGTGATTAACCACTTATTCTTTTACACTAATATGAAACACTCAATTAAAAAAATATTTAAAAAAATGAACAGAACTTGTCTACATGAAATGAATGTTTTACACCCCCCCCCCACTAGTGACCAACCAAGATTAATAGTGAATGTTGGGATGGCTATTGAAGCTCGCCTATAATTAGACAGGGTTTGGTGACTAGTATTGAGGGTATAGAATGCATTAAAATAGGATGAATTACCCTAAAAATGTAAATTTTAGGATAATAATTAAGATCCATCATCAACATCATCATTTAGATAATAGATATATCATCCCAATAAATGAATGTAATGTCCTCTAAAATTTAAAACAAATAATAGTACCCAGAAAAAACTTTGGAAGTGTCGAAAAACAAAAATAGCTCCTAGAAAACCACCCAAAGATAATAATCCCTAAATAAAAAGCCAACCATCTCCGAGGGACCATAATATATATATATATATAGTGTGACTATATATAAATACTCAATAAGATCTTCCCTATAACCTCTTTGAGAAATGTTAAATATGAAAACTAAACCTAGTGATAAGAAAAATAAAACAAACACATTGCCCAAATAGGTAAAACAATTTTTCATCCTAAACGAGGCATACTAAACAAGTAGTGAATAGATGTAAGCATATCCAGAACAAATAATATTCATAATAAAGTAATACTTCTTCATCTTCCCTGGTTCTTTTCAATCTCATTCCCCAATTCAAATTTTTCTACGTTAAAATACCTCTTATAAGTCATCCTACACCATGTATAAGCATACCCTATCCACTTTTCATCATATCCATAACCATGTAGATGTCTAAAATCCATCATAAGGCTCATGAAATTCATTGTACCACAATCCATCATTGCTCATGTAAGTACACTAATAGTAACCATAATCACATTATCTTGAATTCATGTATATGTTATAACCTTAAACCAATATAGCCTATAAATAAATGTATAATAAAAATGAGATACATTATATCCCTTGTAGACACATACCCCGTACATTAATCCACTATATCTTGGATACTCCTACACTTCATGTTATGTCTGAAGATAGAGTTTGAAAGAAGGAGATGTCAACCTTTTATTCCCTCACTTACAAGGATGTTTGGGAAAACACCCAAAACCCATAAAACATGGACATCATTTTAATTCGCGACTAAGGAGGGTATGAAATTATAATATATATTATGAAAAGTGTATCACCAAACCAAAATAAGTGAACAATATCTATCCTTAGTTATGAACTATAACTAATTTCCCATATAACACCAAACTACCACAACTATGGTCTAGATACCTAGATCTCAAAAAATTAAATAATTATCAAGATTTATCATTATTAATCATTTTCATTTAGAAATTAGAAATAATCAACCATTCATTAACCCAATTAAAAATTCTTGTTTGATCATTCAATTTCACTAAATATACAATGTTATGTTCTAATTCAAATTTCAATTTAGAAATCACTATTAAATGATCTTATAGAACTAATCCATAGATCCCAGGGTTATCATTTAATATATATAATTAAACCATTTATCAAAACCCAATACTATGAGTTAATTTATGATTCCTTTACTACCCTTTAATCCTTGAATTATTGGAACCGAATTGAAATACAAAAAGAAAATATACACTCAATAGAATAGGAAATCTACTTTAGGTAATTGGAAATCACAATAAAAACATCAAGACAATCATTATTAGGTAGAAAAAATCACGAAAAGAATAGTAATCAATGCTCCCAACCTATATCAATATAATAACCAAAAACTCTCCACAAAATTCCGGTAATTGGAATGATATAAAAAACCAGCCCAATTTGACTGAGCACAATACCAAACCCAGACCCCCAATAGGCCAGAAAGGAATTATAGATTCTTATATGTTAAAAACTAGTTCACGAGTATCAATAATGAAAAATGGATATTGTTTTATCCTCAAAAATAAAATAAATAATTAGAGGAAACATAATTATAAAGTAACCACCATTTAATAATAATTATGCATCCATTAAAAAAGTAGAACAATAATATAATAAAATATAAGTTGATTAAAATAAACATCCCATAATGAATGGAATATACTATATCCCTAAATAAATATAATGAATCTTGGAAAAACTATCACATCATCACTGGTGAACCCTTTTCACTCATAATATTCATTAATACATCAATGGACTAATCTGAAACCAAAGAATAGAAGAATAGTTAGTCACATTAAGGAAAAACATGAGAACTTCATACACACTTGAACACTATTTTACATGCAATGTGTGAGCTAAACAAATTCTTATGTTCTCACCAAGGATTCTCAGCAATTCACATAGTATGAATGTCTATAATCATATTGTATAAAACTAATTTTCATAAGGTTTATAAAATAAATAAAATAACATATTATACTCACATTTTTAAAATAACACACCATTATAAATTAAACAAGGTTTTAAAGAACTAATATTTTAATATTTTATAAAAACGCCATTATCAAAAATAAAATCATTAAAAACATTTTTATTAAAAAACATTTAAGGAAAAAAAGAACCATTCATTTTAAAATACACTTTTAAAATTATTTTAAAAGAAATAAATTAAATTTAAAAAAAATAACCAAACTTAAATAAAAACACAATAACTATAAAGTTACCAATTAATCAAGACCCAGTGTCAATACTTGTTAATAGTTCCATGTGAACAAGCAAACTAACGGAAATACAAATGATCCAAAATATGGAATCTTCTAGAACATGCTGAGAATGACCTATATATCATGGGAAACATCCTAAAACTCAAATTTCATGATCTAAAATGCAAAAACAGACTCTATGAAATCCAACATGAACTCATTCAACTTTTTAGTCTCACCAGACTAGTATTTACCTACATCTATTCAAAAAATAAAAATATACCATAGGCTCAAGTACGACAAGAATCCATAATTCTTATCTCTTGCTAAACATAACCTGAACTACAGTTTTAATTATCTAGTACATCTATTAAATCATATGATTCCCATGAAATTCGAAATAATAATCATGAGAAAATAATGGAATAGAATTTCATCATATAGAATAATTTCAAGATTTGAAATTAAACATCATCTAACATGCTACACCATCATAAGAAATATCACCATTCAAATCAGTGTATAATAATAAAATAAATAAATACCATTTTTAAACATCCCTATAGGGTTTACAAGATAATATAGGAATAAAATTTACCAGATGGATCTATTTATGGTATCACATTTTTTTAGAAATCATTTCATTAAAGAAGTCGTATTGGCTATCAGAAAAATATTGAAAACCATAGTTATTTGCTAACCTTTTGGAATCCCATTTCAAAATATTAATTAAATCAAATTTATCAAAAAACCATTTCAAAATCCATTAGATACCAATAATTTCCCATAATTACATTTTTAAAACATTTCAATGAATTATCAAGACTTAGCAGTCTCAAAACAGTTCAAATTTTTGTCAAAACAACTTTTCTACCAACCATCCCTTTAAAAAAACTTGCACATTATACTTAAAAATGAATGATATATAAAACAACATTTGAAATCATTTAAATCATTTTGAAATATTGAATCATGAATTTTTACAAACACTTGACATTATTAAATTTCATAACAAGTGTTTAAACAATTTGGAACATATTTTCAGTCCACAAGGGATATAATAAACACTTATAATTTCATTATGATGAAATTTAAAACAACTACAAAATTTATAACATTCAATAATAGAGAATTTCAAATAAACTCATACCTCAAATTTGGAATAAATCAACACATTGAGTCATATTTATGGTGAAAAAAACTATAAAAAAGAAGAATCCCTCACAAACCCCTAACAACCCAATTCAATTTTGATTAAACCATCCCAAATAAAAACCAATAAACTAATCACGATTAGGTTTTAATAAATAAATAAAAAAATTAAAGGGTAAGAAGGATAATTAAGAATAAAAATTTAGTAGAAATATATTAGAAAAAATGTAAATATTGAGATACAATAGGATAGTGAATAGAAGAATAAGAATGATGGAAGCTCCCATGTGAACCCGCTATTTAGGTGAGGCAATTTGACAGAAAGAGGGAGGTGGAAACATAAAAATGAAAGGTTAAAAGGATAAAATTCATTTTTTAGGAAAAAAAATTATTGATTTAATAGTTTACATGCATTTTTTATAAAATAGTTCTTCAAAATCATGGAAAAATGATTTAATAAAAAAGGCTAACATGATTAGTTACAAGGATTATTAGATAATTCATCAACCATGTAGAACTCACAAATAAACACTCCAGACATTACACACACTTGTCAAATGGTTTCCTCTAACTATTTGAGATTTTTAATGTAGTAATCTAATCAGAAAGGGTACTCGCATAATTTCCCAAGTAAGTTTCATGTTTTGTACCAAACAAAGTTCTAGCTATATAGACTGTCTATTCACTAAATATAATGAAATAAAAATATCTTTTTGTAAGGTTTACTATATGGTTTCCCCTAAACCATACATGAAAATTATGAACATAAGGAGAATTTAAAACTTTTAATTTTTAAATCCAACACATACCAGAAACATAAATTTTACAAGGATAAAATAAAATTTCATAAAATAAGCGGTAAAAGTGACATGCCAATGTCCCAATTCAACCCACCGTGCAACTTTTCCCCCATGAAGGTCCCTGATAAAAATATATTTTCTTCCAAACGGAAACCCTAAATTCTCACATTTAAGAATGGGGGATTGGTGATACGTGAAGAAAATATTAATATTTGGAAAAACCTAAAAATTATATAGCCTCGACGAATCCATCCAAATCATCTACAAATCTCATCCACCTCAGGCAAGAATACATTCCACAACAACCCTACAACCACTGGGTAAGTAACAAAAAAATATAGAAACTTGACATGGGTTATTGCACTATTTAGTAAAAAGATAAAGTATTAAATAAAATATTAACCTCCATAAATATAATGTAAAAAAATAAAAAAAAATTTATAGTCCAAAAGAAACTTCCTCAATTCCATAAAGGGAACAAAAACCAAAAAAGAATACCCAAAATATTACAAGGCCATGAAACCAAAACCATCACATCTAATATATCATATTAATAAATAAAATAGAAAAAATCCTCAATAATAAAATTATGGGGCCTTCAACCATGAGTCATAACAAAAAGTATGGGGTCAAGTTGGACTTAATACAAAGGAAAAATATCATGTTGATCCAAATCATATTTAAATAGAAAACAACCAGTCTATAATATCCACTAGTTCCAAGCCCATCTGATTCACTAGAAAAAAAATACCCAAGGAAATTCCATACCTAAATAAATGAATCAAATTTCATTAATGGATCCCTCTATGAAACTAATATTACCAAAAAATAGATACAGAAGGCACTGAGAAAAATGAGGAAAACAATTAAATTAATTAAGCACTAATGAAATAGAAACCCCAAAAAAATACACCCTTATTATAGCAGGAACTAAAATCATCGAACAAAACTCACCTAATTAGTCAAAATTTTAATTGAAAATAGATATCTAAAAGACCAAACATAATGATCCTCATTAATTGACTCATCTAACAAAGGACCATTATGCAATTCTGTCAAATCCAACTTACATGATTCCCGAAAATACTTATAGAAAAACTAAATTAGATAAATAAAATTTATAGTACTGAGAGGAGGAATCAATAGTTTACCTTCCCTCAAAAGATTTCTAAGAGGCATACATTAAATAAAACAAACCATTAACCCATTTTTGTTTGGTTTCAAAAATCAAACAAACTATCCATAAAATAGACAATAAAAAATACCTCAAACAAATTTCATATTGAAATCATGACACCTAGATAAATATTTTCCAAAAAAACATTTTAAGATAAAAAATATTTTAAATTGACTTAAAATAATAACTTATTTAATTTTAAATATTCAGGGAAAATACACTTTCTATTTCAAAACATTACAACCCATTAAAATTCCTTAATACACATTCAAAATTTAATTTTGAAAATAACCTTTTCTGATAAATAACCCCAAAAAGGTTCAAAATTTCCCTACACCAAAACCGACAAGAAATTTCAAACTGAAAAAATTTGGTTTCATAAATAAATAAACCAATTCATAAAATACATTTAACTTTTTTTATAAAAAATCACTCATATTTTATAAACTGTTTCCATGTATCATTTTCAAATAAAAAATAACCTCCCACCAAATTATCTATTTTCACCAAAAAAATGTAAAATAGTCACCCAAAAATTATGAAAACCACCAATAAAAAAAATCCATTCTCTAATCATAAAAATATTACTAAGCCAACCTTGATTCTTTTCCCTATAATGAGAAACATTCTAAAGGTTCAAGAATAAGGGGTTCTCAAAAATATGTAAAAAGTGACACATAAAAATGATTGAATCATCCACATGGTTTAATGGGACATGATACAATCCTTAAATAATTCAAAAAAAACTCTAGATTGGGCATTTGTCCATTTCACAATTTTTCAGGTAATCCAATACATCCTCACAGCGTGGAACTATTTTCCATATTCATCACAGAATCTAAATAAATAACCAATAAAACTAATACTATGTAAGTGAGAATAAAACACAATAAACTAAATTCTCAATCCATAAGAATTTTAAAAAAAACTTCCAATCCCACTACCAATGAAAACTCAAGGCCCGGGGTATGTGAGAGCATGATAAACTCTCTTCACTCCTAAATCATCGGTTTTGATGAAAATTCTAACTCGATCATACCATAATACATATGAATAAAAAGAGATTTATTTTATAATAGATTCCCCTATTGAGAAACCTAGGCTTGGATACCCATTTTAATGAACTAGTCATAGATGTCCCAACACATCACCTAACACGGCCCACCAGTTGGACTGAACAATATTCCTGACCCCGATGGGTGGAAACTAATTCTTAGGTCTAATGAATGCCCAATGGGAATGATTTCACCCTTTAAAAAAACAATTAGTGAAAATTAAATGATAAAACAACCAACATGTTCTAATTAATAAGAATACATACAAAAAGTGTGTAAAATTATATATAATTCAAGTAGACATAAATAAAAATCCATGTTCAAATAAATTATACATCATCTGACAAGAAAGATAGTGAAACCCATACCCATCTAACTTCACCACTAATTAAACTTGTTCACTCATTAGATCTACTCATCCAAAAAATAGACCAATGAACATCCAATGAAAATTATAAGAATTATACACCCAAAAGAAAGACATAAGAGACACATGTGCACCTATGAATCAACACATATGTAGGGTGTGAGATAAATGTTCCCAAAAATATCTCACCATGGATTCTTTTTAATTACCCTCATAAGTAAATATATATAATACTTGTTTGAACATAATATAAACATTAGGATTTCACATTATTTTTAAAGGAACTTAATAAACATACAAAAATCACATTTAAAAAAACCCCATTTTTAAATTAAAAAAATCCTAGGAGGAACCACTTTAATTAATATTGTCCTAAAAATCCAATTTTTCTAAATAAAATAATATAAAAAAATATTTCTTAAATATCTTTTACTAAAAATACCAAATAATTTCATTCAAACTAAACATTCCAAATCATTTTAAATGATATAATTTAATATAAACCAGAATAATAACCAAAAAAATACAATCACATAAACAACCAATATATTTGAGAATTGAAATAAAAATATCATACTGAGGTATTGGTTCTATGTGAACACAAAAACTAAGGAAAACAGAAAAGAGAATGTGGATTGAATCCCCTAAAAATAATATGATTTACTACAGCTTCATGGGAAACATTCTATAACTTTAGTATCATGACATTAACTGGTGACACATAGGATGACCTGTAAGAACTAATCTATCCTAGTAGTCCTGTCAAACAAACTAGACCCTAGAACCATCCAAGAGGAATAAAGATAGAATGGTCCTGGGATCACTCGGCATTTACGGTACCTACATATCTCTGGTTGAAAGTTGAACTAGAGTATCACATATCTTGTTCATTTATTAACTCTTAATATTTACATGTCATGTCAAATATTAGTTCTAAGGACCTAGCCTTAAAACCATGATTCATCCTGAATTTTGGAAAATAAAATAAATTATTACAAAATAAGGATCTTGTTAGGTTTAGGGTTTTAAATAATTAGGATATCTTACATACATAACATGCCACATTCTAACAAAGTGGACACAACTAAACACAATAACAATTTTTCAAAATATGAAACATTAAAACATAAAACATGATATCATTGACAACACTCCATATAAAACATCATTAATACATCCTTTCTCTTATCCTTACTTATATACTATGATTTTTTTTAAACATGGATGAGTATAAAACCTAGTAAGGGATATAAATAAAGATATCGTTATTCAAGTGATAACATAAAAACCAATAAAACCTATAATCCTAAAAACTCATATGCATATAAATATCATTTAGTTTCCTTGGGAGATATTTACCATATCACTCTTACAATAACCCTTAAATATGGAATAACCATTTGGTCAAATTCCACCTCCAAAGTACCCAATGCATTAAAGAGCTATAATGGGGCTCACCCGTCATATCTTGAGCTATAATGGGCTCAAAAAAACATATCTTGAGCTATGATGGGCTCAAAACAACATAATTAATTTCCAAGGAACATATCATGGAAATAAAGTATCTTGAAATTTGGATAAACCATTCATTACATATTCTTTTAAAAACAATCCTTTTGAAATTTATTAAAGTGAGTTTTAAAAGGATTTTCAAAGGAAAGTACCATTAAATATAAATAGAGTGAGAATTAATAGATTGGAATGGATATCTTGTACAAATTGTAACTACATATATTATAACCTAATATAAATAAAAATTCATCACACCAATAATCTTAATACCACATAATGAATAAACAAGAAGGTTAACCAAAAGAATGGAAATTGGGTTAAGATATCCCTCACGTCGTGTTATTCTTACTTAAAATGTGATTATACATCATGTATAATTTTTAAAAGAATTTTGTTAATATAGTAATGAAGCATATTAATTTTTATAATACCTTATATGATAATTTTATCATATCATTCAACACATTTATTTGTAATATTTTTTATTTACATTGTTTCGAGTGTGTTTTCTACACGGTTTCAATGATCGGTTCATGATGGATATTCTTGGAGATTGAAAGTGAAACATGAGAATTAGAATGGAATGGTATTTAAATATTTCTAGAACCATAAATTATAAAATTTCTCATTTTTTTATGATATGAGGATGATTCATATGTCAAAAAATTATTGATATTTGTTTAGGTCATTTTGGCGATTCTTCGACCGTAATGAACTAATTTTTTTTATAAATTAATCAAAAGTGTACATAAATATTCCATAACCTTATATAATATATAATACATAAATTGTAATTATGTTCAAACATGAAAAAAATTTCATTATTAGTCTTTAAGGACATAAACGAAATTGAAATCACATCATCCACGATGTTAGAAAATCGACACATCAGATACGGTGTTTTAATTTTTTGAATAAGCTGGAGAGGAGATGAATTATAATGGTGAATATTACATAAACATGATGAAATATGAATTATGTAATACACTAGAACATTCATTTCTATTGTATAATGAGAGGTTAGTAATGATGATGAAAATAAAGGAACTTGAAATAATAGAACATTTGAGAAATCCCTCAAGGAAGTTCGGTAGCATAACGACTATGAAACATGGTTTTAGAAAACATTAAAAAGAGATAGGACTTGGGTAAACCTTCCATAAATGAACAATAATAAATTAGAGATATATAATGACATGTAAATACAAACATTTTAAGGAAACATGAATGTTATGCCACGTAAAAGAGAACTTGAATGGACAAAGAAAGAAGATGAGATTTATCTTACCTTGTAGAGTAACTCATATGACTTGAAGGTTGGGAACTTAGTGACTAGATGACACCGTGGGAGGTCTAAAAGGGGGGTAATAAGACCAGATATTCATTTAGGAGGAATTTTATATGAATGGAATGAAGGAATGGGTTGGTATTTATAGTGAAAATGAGGGAATATTTTATTAATTTCCAATGGACACCTCATTAGGGGTATTTGAAAAAACATGGGCTGGACAATGGTATTTTCCAATGGTATTGACCACATGGGATACCTCATATCATATTATACTGCACACAAGTCAACCATAATTATTACACCAATATTACATCACTAATGATGTCATTAAACTCACTAAAACTGAAAACTGTATTTTTACAATTCACTGAAAATTCAACTGTTTCAGAAATATCCCAAAAATTCACCCTAACCATATCTCGACATGTAATATTCAAAAAATAACACCATTTTTAAAAAATAATTTTCTAAATATTATTAATTTAATTTCCAAATAAAATCAAAATATATTCAAAAATAACAATTTTAAATCTGCATAACTTTTTTAACACCTTGAAAAATTAATCAACATATCATTATATTATATCCATATGAAAATAAAATATTAATACGATTTACTATTCATAAACATAATATTACTATTTATAAGGGTAGGTTACTATTCACAAAAAAATCAATTTGGTTCCATTAGACTCCAAATAACATACTGATCACAATTGTATATGACCATTTTTAAAAATTAAAATCAAATAAGACACTAAATTATGTTAAAATACTAGATATAAAAATCTTAATAAAACAATGTTTCATGCATTTCATTTATATTTTCAAACCTTGGGGTGTTACATTTTCCTCACCTTCTAGATATTTCATCCTCAAAATTTTATTTACTCATTAAACAAGCGTGGGTACCATTCCCTCATAGAATTTTCAGATTCCCATGTTGCTTCTCAACCATGTGGTTTCTCCACAAAACCTTTAACTAGTGGATTACCTTATACTACATACTTATTCCCTTCCATCAAAAATCTGAACTGGTTTCTCTTTATAAAAAAGGTTCTCTTCCAGCTAAACTACTTCGGGGATCAAGACATGAGATAAATCTATGACATACTTTCTCAACATCAAAACAAGAAAAACATTGTGTACCTGAGATAAACTCAGAGGTATAGATACTTGATAGGAAACTGGTAAAAATTTATCTTGAATTTCATAAGGTCTAATGAACTATGGACTTAGCATTCCTTTGATACCAAAATGCATAACACTTTTTCATGGCGAGATTCAAAGGAAAATATGATCACCTACCTCAAAATAAATGAATTACCTCTTGTTGTCTACATAATTTTACATCCTTATCTGAGATATTCTCATGTTTTGTTGGATCATCTTCACTTTCTCAGCCACTTCCTCTACTAACTCTGGTCCAATCAACATCCTTTCCCTGACTTCATCCCAAAAATATAGAGTTTGAAACAACTTCTCATACAATGCCTCAAAAGGTACCATCTTTATATGGGAGTGAAAACTATTATTACAAGAAAAAAAACTAAACAAAGTCGATGATCCCAACTTCCTTGGTAGTCCATTGAACAAGCTCGAAGCATATCATCCAAAGTATGAATTGTTTGTTTTGACTTCACATCTGATTGAGGATGAAAGTCTTTAGTGAAATTTAATTTTTTTTCCCAATGACTTCAGAAGGCCCTTCCAAAAATTGGAAGTGAACTTGGGATCATAATCAGATATAATGGAATGAGGAACTCCATGTTACCTGACTATCTCTTTAAAGTACATTTTATAAATATGATCCAACCGCATTGTATCTCAAATAGAAAGAAAATGTTCATATTTCATCAGTTGGTCAACAATAACCCAAATCCCATTATCACTTCGAGAAGTCTTAGGTAGTCCCACCACAATGTCCATGGATATATTCTCCCATTTCCACTCTGGCACTGGTAATGGGTAAAGCATCCCCTTTAGTATCTGTCTCTATGATTTAACCTATTGACATGTCAAACATTTCATATTAAATTCTTCAATATCATTTTTCATTCCATCCCACTAGTAATACACTTGAAGGTATTTTTACATCTTATTAATTCCGTGATGAAATAATAATGGAGAACTATGAGCTTCACACAAAAAAATATTTCTTCAACTGGGAATCACAAGGAACACACAAACTTTTTCCTAATCATAAAACACAATCGATGTCAAGGTTAAATTATGGAAACTTACCCATTTTAACCAATTCTACCTTTATATATAGCTCATGGTCATCCTTATGAACTTTCTTAATTCTGTCTCATAATTATGACTGCACTAAAACCTGAAACAAAATAGATGTCATTCCTGCACCAACAACTTCTAAGAAAAAAGTCATCAAATCATTAATCAAGGGATCATGTTCCAAACATAACAGGGTTAATGATGCATGATGTTTTCAAATAAAGAAATCCAACACATTGTTTCCTTTTCCTGGATGGTAATTGATTGTGCATTCATAATCCTTTATCAGTTCAATACATTTTCTCCACCTCATGTTTAATTCCTTTTGAGATAATATATACTTCAGACTTTTTTTGTAACTATATATTTGACATTTGGCTCCGTATAAATGGTGCCTCCAAATATTCAAAGAAAAAATCACAGCTCCCAATTCCAAATAATGTGTGGGATAATTTACCCCTTGAGGTTTTATTTTTCTCGAAGAATAATAAATTATCTTATCATTCTACTTCAGAACACAACTATGTACCCTCAATGAATCATCACTGTAGATGATAAACTCACCATTTTGGGAAGGTAAGTCCAAAATGGTATCATTCAACAATCTCTTCTTCAGTTCTTGAAAACAAACATCACATTATTCTATCCAATAAAATTTAACCCATTTTCATGATAACATAGTTATTGGGCTTGATAACCATGGAATGTTTAGAAAAAGTTGTCAGTAATCACCTACTATTCCAAGAAAACTATGATTTTCTATAACATTTATTGGTCTTAGCCGTTCATTAACCATTTTTTTTGGCAAGATCAACTATTATTCCATCCTTATTTACAATGTTTCCAAGAAAAGAAATTTGTTTCAACCAGAAATAAAACATTCTAAATTTTCCATACAGTTCCTTTTTTAAGGTTTTTAAAACAAACCTTAGTCGTTTTTTAGGATCCTCTTCACTTCTAGAATATTCCAAAATTTCATTAATAAACACAGCCAAAAACATATCCAATAACTCGTGAAATATTTTATTCATAAGATCTGTGAATACATAAGGTGAATTAGTTAACCCAAAAGTTATAATTGCACATTCATAATGACAATATCAAGTACATAATGTAGTATTCAGGATGTCTTCATCCTTTACTTTCAATCGATGGTACCCCGACCTTAGGTCAACCTTCAAAATATACTATAGTCCTTAATCACGATAAAAAAATCATCGATATGAATAAAAAGATAATTTTTAATAGTAATTTTATTAAATTATCTATAATCGAGGAAAAGTCTGATTGAACCATATTTCATCATAAAAAACAAGACATGATCACCCCATGGGAAAGTGCTAGGTCGGATGAAGCCTTTATCTAATAATTCCTATAAATGCTTTTTTAATTATAGAAGTTCAATTTGGTCCATTAATTAAGGGAGTTTAGAAATTGCCTTTTCATCGGGAACTAAGTAAATAGTAAACTAAACTTCTTGATTAGGAATAACATGAGGAAAATCATAAGGAAAAACATCCAAGAATTAATTTACCATTGGTACATTATTAACTAGGATGGTTCCCTTATCATCAAAAATATTAGCAAGATAAATTTAATTTCCATCATTAATTATTTTACTAGCTTCTTGATATGTTATTAATGGTATGGGTTCATTATGGTACACAAACTGAAATTATTTCTAAAAAAAAACTTCTTTTTTCTTGACAATCTATCATGGAATAATAAAAAGGAAGGAAGTCCATAACAAGGATAACATCATACTCTACTAGAGGCAAAACAACAAGGTTTTCATGGAAACGCTTTCCACAGACAAGGATAGCTAGATTATTATATTTTATTTTTTCACCAATATTTCCTCCAGGTGTTTTTACCTTGTGATCTGGTTTCATTTCATGAGGTTGAATTCTCAATATTTCGAAAAATTTCTAAAAAATAAAGGTGTAGAACATGAATCAAACAATTCATTTAAAAAATATTTTTAACCATGCAATGTACCTAATACCACCTCATTTGATAGATCAAAATCTACTGAAGTGGTGGAAAATGATTTTACCAATCCCTTCGTCTTCTAATCCTACAGATTCCCTACTTGAGTGACTAGCATCGGAAAACAATTTAAAAAATTACCCAATTCTTTATAGTCAAAGAATCTCACCATGTGCTTATCATTAATTTTCAGATCATTTTTCGTGCACTCACGAGGTATGTTTCCAAACTTTCAACATCGATAGAATTTCCCAGAATTTACAAGGCATTCACCCAGATGCATTTACCACACTTTTCATAAGAATGGAAATTGATTTTCTTACCTATAGACTCTATTAAAAAATTCTTACCCAAATCCTGTCAACCTGGATGCTTTTTATTCTTTTCATCAGGAGGGAGATTCATGTTAGAAAACTCCATCTTCACTTTTTCAGCACAACAGAAAAGTTTCTCGTTTCCTTTAAACTCTCGTGAAGCCAAATCTATTTGAAAAAATGGTTTAAAACTGGAGTAAAATATATTAATTTTATTATCAAAATCCCAAGTAAAATCTGGTACACGCCTATCAAGTCTTGTAAAATATGATTTATATGCTGCCACAAAATCATCTTCGTTCTACTATAGTTCTATGAATTGTTTCTCTATTATAATTCGAACAGTTTTGGGAAAATATTTTTCAAGAAAATGACTCTTAAAATCA
The DNA here is from genome assembly GCA_963277665.1 of Viscum album. Lineage (NCBI taxonomy): Eukaryota > Viridiplantae > Streptophyta > Magnoliopsida > Santalales > Viscaceae > Viscum > Viscum album. Next base: position 1,729,134,153 of record OY728157.1, read on the forward strand.
TCACATTCCAGACTATCAAGATCATCACTTTCTTAAGTATTATTAACCAGAGACTACCATTGTTCAGAATAACATTTCAAATGATAAATTCCTAGTATTACCTTTTGACATTCCAAACATCCAATGACAACAAATATCTTTTCTAGGGAATTGATCCATCCTTCGACAATCACTGGATATATGGTTCCACTGAATGTTGGAGGATGTTGCCTCATAAAATGATCCAAAAAATACATGTTCCATCATGGTTGATCATGTTACTCTAAATAATGGATACCAACTTTTTTTATTTGATTCAAATGAGCCATTTCTTTCACAAAATTCTTGGTCCCGATTACCACCATTCCGGGATGCTGATTCGTACAAACATTAGCCTCTTGGTGCCTTCCTACATTAGCTTCCTTGTTTCCTTCTTCTGAAAAATATTTTGAATATAAATAAGATAAGTGAATCAATTTTTTACTTCGGAAATTCAATAATATTTCAAATTACCATATATTTAAAATCATTTATGGTATTCTTTTAACATCATCCTAACCCCTATATTTAACTGAACTATCCTTTGATATCAACTATAACGACCCGTCATTAAAACATTTCTTAATCCTGAATTTTAGACAAGAAAGTAAATTATTACACATTGATTGTCTTTATAGGTATATAGATTTATTGAATTCGTAGATCTTACATACATAACATAAAACATTATGACAAAAAGGATACTACTAAAATAATATCCATTTTTTCAAAATATAAAACAATAAAACGTAAATCATGATTTCTTTTAGAAAAACTATATAAAACATCACGACTCTGTTATTTCTTTTACCCATCCTTAGATCATGTGAAAAAAATTTAAATACATTGGATTAGTATAAAACATAGTAAGGGGTATAAGGAATCAATTTGTTTGTCAAGTTATAACATAAAAACCAATAAAACCCATAGTCATAAAAACTTATTTGCATAGAGACATCATGTAGTTTTTTTAGGATATATTTACCATATCACTATTACAATCCCCATTACATATAGAACACCAATTTTTTCAAATTTTACCATTGGTGTATCCAATGAATTAGAGAGTTATAATGGGGCTCACCCGTCATATCTTGAGCTATAATGGGCTTAACCCAATATATCATTAGCTATAATGGGATCAACCCAACATTTCTTGAGTAAAAATGGGATCCAAATGACATAAATATTGTCCAAGGAACATATCATGCTAATAATGTATCTAGAAATTAGGATACACCATTCATTATATATACATATAAATAAATCCATTCAAAATTTATTTAAAAGATTTTCAATAGAATTTTTAATGGAAAGTCCCTTTAAATATAAATAGCGTGAGAATTAATTGAATGGAATGGATGTGTGTATATAGTGTAAATACACATACTACAACATAATATAAACAAAAATTCATCACACCAATATTCATAATACCACACAATGAATAATAAAGAAGGTTAACCCAAAGAAAGGAAATTTGGTTCAAAATTCCTTTACCTCGGGTTCTTCTAACATAAAATGTGCTTAATCCTCTTATATAATTTGTAATAGAGTGTTATTAATATCTTGATGAAAAATATTAATGTTTATAACACCTTATATTGTAATTTTACAACATCATTCAACACATTTAATGGTAATATTTTGTTATTTACATTGTTTCGTGTATGTTCTTTACATGGTATCAATGATCGGTTCTTGATGGATATTCTTGTCAATTGGAAGTGAAACTCTAAAATTGGAATAGAATAGTATTTAAATATTTACAGAACCATAAATTATAACATATTTTTTTTAATTCTGACATTAGGATGAATCATAAGTTTAAACATTATTGAAATTTATTTATGAAATTTTGGTGATTCTTCGATCGTAATGAACACGTTTTGTTTCAAAAATTAATCACAAGTGTACAAAAATATTATAAAACCTTATATAAGATATAATACACAAATTATAATCTTTTTAAACCATAAAAACAGTTTCATGACCAGTTATAACGAATTAAAAGAAATTTAAATCACAGCGTCCACGATGTCGATAAATCGACACATCATGGACGATGTTTTAATTTCATGAATATGTGGGAGAGGAGAAAAAGATAATGGTTAATATTTCATAAAAATGATGAAATAAAAATATATATTTTACTATATTATTGATTACTCATGTATAAGGGTAGGTGATGAAATAATAAGAAATGAATGTAACTTGAAAAAACAGAATAGTTGAGAAACCCCTTAAGAAAATTCGGCTGCATAACTGCTACGAAACATGGTTTTAGAAAAAAAATAAAAAGAGAGGGAAAAAGGGTAACCCATCGATAAATGAATCATAATAAATTATAGTGATATAATAAAATAGAAATAAAAACAAGGTATGGAAACATGAATGTTATACCACATAAAAGAAAACATTAATGGAAAAAAGAACGAAGTTGAGAATTGTCTTACCATGTAGTGTAACTCCTAAGACCTGAATGTTGGGACCTTGGGGGATTGAGTACACCTTTTGAGGACAAATAGATAGGTAAGAATACCATATCATCATTTATGACTAATTTTTATTGAATGTAATGAAATAATGGGTTGGTATTTATAGGAAAAATGAGGAAATATTTTATTAATTTCCAAGGGACACCTCATTGGTGGTATTTTCAATACCATGGGCTTCTCCATGGTATTTTCACTTGGTATTTCCCACTTGGAAAAAAATGTAACATATATTAGTTTAAAAAAGTCTACCTAAATAATTACATCATTATTCCATCATTAATGATGTCATTAAACACATCGAAACTCATAATTCTATTTTTACTATTCACCAGAAATTCAAATGTTTTAAGAAAATCCCAAAAATTCACCTAACCATTTTTCAACATGTAGAATTCAAAAATTAACTCCATTTTTTAGAATAATATTGTAAATAGTATTAATTTAATTTTAAAATAAATTCATAATTTATTAAAAATGAGAATTTTAAATCTATAACTCTTTTTTTATCACCTTGAAAAATTAATCGACATATCATTATCTTATATGCTTACGAAAATAAAATAAAAATATGATTTTCTATGCATAATTTTCATATAATTATTCATATTAATATTAATAATGGAAGGTTACTAATAACTAAAAAAATTCAACTTGGATCCATCCGACACCAAATAACTTACTGATCACAGCTGTAGATGGCCATTTTTTGGTAATTCAAATCCTGGATGCTATAAAATTATGTTTAAAGACAAGTTATAAATATCTAATTAAAAAAAATTCATGAATTTCATTTATATTTTAAATCCTTCGGGTATTACATTATAGATGAGAAAATAATGGGACATGGGTTCATCACATAATGATATTTCACGAATTTAAAATTAAACCTCATCTAACTTCTTATGCCCCCGAAACAAACATCCCCTTTCACATCCATTCATAATAATATAAAAAATAAATATCAATATCAAGAATGTACCACGGGTTCTCATAAACCTTGAGTATAATAATTATTATGGGGATCGAATAAGGGTATCACATTGATTAGAAATCAATTCATTAACGTTGTCAACTGGGCTTTCAAAATGAAGATTGGAATTCCAAGTTGTTTCATAACATTTTGGAATTACATTTCAAAACAGTTATTGAGATCAAATTTTTAAAAACCCATTGGAAATCATTTAGAACATAATATTCTTCCCAAAATTTTATTTTCAAAACTATTCAAATAATTACCAAGACCCAACGATATCAAAAAAGTGGTTCATTCCCTTTTTTTAAAATAAGAACCATCAAAACAACGCACACTACCTTAAAAATGAAACCATTATCATGTATCCCTTCAAATAATTCACTCAATTTTAAAATATCTACTCAAGGATTTTGAAAAACACATTCTATGGGACACGCTCATGACATGTTTTTAATCAAATTGAAATCCACTTCCCTTTACATAATAGATATTATGTATGTTAATAATTTACTAAGGAATGCATTTAAAACATAAATGTAATTTATAAAAATCATTAAAATGTAATTATAAAGAAAAAACTACTTCATTTCAAGAGTAACTCATATCAACATATCACCTTCTAGTGAAAAAATGAAAATTGAGGAAGACTAAGTCCTCACATAACCTTAAACACCCAAAAACATTTCATTAGAATAATTCTTTACAAATATCCCAACAAAAATATTGGGTAGGGTTTATGAAATATTGAAAAAACAAAAGACATATAATAGATAATAAAGGATAATATAAAGAGAGGTAAATTACCATGTAAACCAGTTGATATTAAGGGGAAAGTAGTTAGGAATCAAAGGAGGAAGAACAGTGGAATGTCCCATGCGCACCCTTGGTTTTTCTATGTTGGAGGATAGAAATAGGAAGGGGAAAACATAAAAATACAAGGGGGAAAAGTGTGAAATAATATGTTTTCTGAAAACTAATAAGACTATCTGGTTTAGTGGAATAGTTATTCAAACCATTATTTAAATATATTTATGTAACAATTTCATAATAATTAAATTACACAGTTTAGAATCATAGTTTAAAAAATATGCACCAAATAAGGAACAATTATTACTAAAAACTATAGTCTTATGGAAAAATTTCTTCTAAGTGTATTTAGATTGGGAACTAGTACTCTATTTATAGAAGGGGAACACAAGTTATTCCATAAAATTCACATCATTTGGTCTGAACCATTCACTATTATCCAAACCATCCTTTCATTGAAGAAAATTAACTAAAAACCTTGTTTCGCAAGGGTGTTGTTATAGTTTCCTATAAACTGTGTGTGCAGACCATGCATGGAAGGATGATTTATATATTTTCAAGTAACAATACCAAACATCCCAAAAACATAAATTACATAATGATAAAATAAAATAACATAAAAATAAAAGCTAATATCGTCATTTGGGTGTAACATAAGAACATATCTCATGAAACACTATCCACCCCAACATTAACCTCATCTCAAGGAATAGGAAACAAGAAACTCTATCTGTCATCCTATGTCATCAACCCCCCACATACACCAAATATCCCAACCACATTGGTTCGATTAAAATCACACAAATGGACCAAATAGGCTAAACAACATACATATAAACCATCATATTTCTATTTCATCAATCTCAAGGGGTAACTAAGGCCACAAACCAAGGAATATAAGGATATAAAAATCAATGATGGGCTCACAATATCCCTGAAAATTTAATTTTAGGAAGAAAAACATTTCCATTATTTTTTCATGTTAACGAATTCATTGGTCATATGTTTTAGAAACAAGAATCCAAAAATTTACAACTAACAATATCTACGAATAAATTATAAATAAGATTTGAAAAATACATTCATATTCATAGATTTTGAATGAATAAAAGTAATTAATTACACATAGAAAATTCATTATCTAGTATATATTTAATTTATTATGGTTGTTATCCAATTTAATGCATATAATTTTTTCCAAGGAAGAATATTAATTATTGAATTCAATTACACACTATAATGAAAATATCAGGTGGCATCCAATATAGAATAGACAAAATTCTATCATTTAATCCCATTACCCATTTCTTTATTACTTAATTTATACATTATTTCTTTCATTTGATTGATTACACCAATACCCAATGAACCAAAATCATTTTAATCTCATAATTTCTCCTAAAATTATGATATTTCATCCATCCCCTACTTAAAAATTTTAAATTCAATGTTTTCTAGGAATGAATAGAAAACTAATTGTTTATATCCAATAAACTCTCCCAAAAATAACTTGATATCCTTATGGATATAATACCTACATAAATATTCTATAAATAACCAAGTAAAACCCCATGAAAATCATCGAAAAAATATCCATAGAATGGAAAACCAGATTTCAAGAGAGTGAAACCAAAATATAATAGGAGAAATCAACTCTAATCTCTTATGAAAAAATATCTATAAGATAGGGTGTTGAATCAAATAAAAGGTATTTTAATGGCATCTGTATAATTCCTTTAGACATCAAGGGGTCGAAGGGATAGGTACGAACTAAAAGGAATTATTGTTTACTTTTAAATTTATATTCTCTATATAAAAAATTTGACCATAGCGCAACACCACTGACCACGCCATTTTTTTCGTCTTCAACTCAAACCAGAACATAGTAAGGGTGTCCATAATACATCGTTCATAGTCAAATATTCCCTCCAAAATCCATAACACAGGTACCTATATAAATGATACTATCCAAAACTTAATTAAATATGATCTAAAAAACCTATGATAACACCATGGTGTAACCATGATAACATGCTTCATTGGTCTACATGTTTTTATTATGGAGTGTCTTGACCCCTTTTAACCCCATGACACATCCTAAACTGATGCAATAGTGACCCCTCAGATACTCGAGATATGAAAACCCAGTCCTAAGAGATCCAAGGTGTAACATAAAAAGTAATCTATATACTAATATAGATTGAAAAAATATACCAAATCCTTCATGGAAATATCTATATTGTAGGGACCCTATATAATCTAAAATGTTGCTATCCTTATAATTTTGACAAACCCCTTGAAACTACACCATTCCCAACTTACCATGCTATAGTACTATGCTCTTACTCAAGATATAATTCTTGATCAAACGAAACCCCTTCTCACCCATCAGTCCCCTAAAACCTTTAATCATTTGAAATCATGAAGGAATGGCTTAGGAAAAACTATTACCTTACATAGGATACATCTCAAACAACTATAATCCTTTATAATTTCATTAAAAACCCAAGTAGAAACGAAATGGGAACTAGGAAACCTCCTTCTGAGATACCACCCTATGATCACACCATAACTAGAAAAAAACAACACATCTAATGAACAAGGCACATGAACATTGTATAGACCCTAGATTTACGTACATGGAGATTACATTTCATTGGAAGAATACATAATACATGGCAAAAACAGATTCCCAAAGATCATATTAGTTTATTGTCTTTGGAAACTCGGAATAAGAACTTCTAACCGTGGTGAAAGATCTTCAATATATCCCATAAATATCATCCCCTTTTTTCCTACCTAAAACCATTCCGTATATCCCGGGGAAAGAAAACATGAAAAGGGTGAGCTCAAATGCTCAGTAAGGGTAAATATTGAGAACATAAATATAAAAATAAACATGTGTACACAAAAACATAAACATAATGTTTAAACATCAAGATCTTATGTCGTGAAATAAATCTTGTAAGTACATAAGACATTGATCATAAAGGAACATTAATCAATATAAAATAGCATGGTAATAAAACATGAAATTGTGGAAAACTGATAAGTATATAATATTATATCCATATTATCCAAGGCATTGTTTCCAAGACCGTCATATTGGTCAAATCCCATTACTAAAGTAGGTTTACTTACCATTCTAGCCATGTACTACTGAACCAGATTTACTTGTCATTCCAACCCTATATTACTTAACCAGATTTACTTGACCTTACAGTTATGTCATTCTCATGATATATAAATATTTACCCAATGCATTGGAGGTAGATATAGGTCCCACCCATCTTGTAATGATATCAGTCTTACATTTGCAACTAAACATAAATCAATAATCATATCATAACCCAAGAAATAAAATGGTTTTCTTAAATATCCATTCATCATAACATAATCTATATAAAAGATCATTCCATCATTAGCACAATAATGTTATATTAATAATAGGGTTATAAACACTCCCCTATATAAAATCATCATCTTATATGGAAAATAAATTTCATAAAACACTTAAACATAGTTCTTAAGGAAAATATTATTTCTTAGTCGAAAACTTTTTCTTTTCTCAGAATATAATGAAATATGAAAACAAAATAATTTAATTGAAAATACACCTGTAAACATGTAGAGGATGATTCATGGAAATAAATAGTTATGAATATGTAAAAGCATGTCCATTCTATATAAGATAAAAAACAATCTCTTCATACTTTTTCTAGAAAATTCAAAAAGTACCTGATATGGGAAACAAAAGATAGATTTCTTCCAAACCATGTAGTAAAGCTAAAAATTGGTAAAAATGATTTTAAATATACATATACTAATATTAAAAAATTTATGATTTTTTTTTAGAAAACATGGACATGGATAATAATATATCCCCAATAAATACATACGAATAAACAATCATGGATAAAAACAAGATTGGAAAAGTTATCCCTTACCTTAGGTCAGATTTCATCCATATGTGAATAAAACTATACTATAGTGGGTTTAAACATATTATTAACTTCCAACAGATCCATAATAATATTTATGATATCATATATTATTCACATACAACTTTATGTTACCCATTTATTTGTCAATTCTATGTTAAATCAATGTTTTGGGTAAAAATAGTTTTATTTATCGAACATGTTTTAAATTGTTATTCTTGATATTATAACATATATCATGATTTACATATGTCCAGGATTTAAAAAATTATTTATATATCATACCTATTTGTTATATAAATATATATATATATATATATATTATGGATAAATGAAATGGAATACACCATTCGTGGAGATAGTAGTCTCTATGTACGCATGAATGCAGTTTTCATTTCCTTATTGAATTGAATGGTAGTAAGTAAATGAAATATATATATATATATATATGTGCATAAATCCAGAAGAATTATTATGTCATATATTTCATTATTATTTATTATATATACTTTATAATCATTCTTTAAGGGTTAACATGGAGAATGAATCTCATCAGGTCGTAGAGACGGCAAGCCTTACGTACACACGAGCGACGATATCATTCCCATAATTATTTAATGGTATTGAAGTGTATGGTTTATAATATCTCAGAATTAGTATCATGTTATAACAATCATATATAGTTATTATTTTTATCATTATACATATCCAAGTAAGGTGGTGGTAAAAAAAATGCACCATGGCGTGGAGACGGTAAGCCTTAGGTACACATGTGAGGTGATTTTGATTTTTGTAAGATGGATCGAAGGTGAAATAAGATTTCTTAAAAATTATAATAATATATAAGTATATGAGTGATACTTATTTTATTACTTTATAATAAAACAACTATATAAAAGTAATTAGAAGAAGAAATAAATTAGAAAGAATCGGTAGAAGAGATTACCTCTTCCTGGATGTCCCTCCTTTAAATTTGCATTTAGTGCACTAGAGTTAGCCTTTATAGAAGGTACGAACCTCTAGAATGTAACTAGGGAAATTTAAAAGACAAATGGGAAGATTTTGGCTGATATGTAAGGCTCAAAATGGAGTTAAAAGAAGAGGGAGGAGGTTCCCTTTTATAAGAGAGGAGGGAAGAGCTTTAGGAAAGACATAAAATCATAATTTATTATAAATTAAATTTACATTTAAAATGGTACAAAAATTATTTTTTTAGAAGATAAGATGATTTTAGTTTTAGTTCCCATCATTTAATAATTTCTAGAAACTTTTGGAATATTTTTTTATCCTTATCTTTTTTGTTTAACCCATATTTTACCATTTTTAATCCTACCATGATATCATGTTATTTACATATTGTGGATGATGTAATTACCATATCATGTAAAACATCCCAAAAAAAGTTATTTATGAAATATTTGGACTTATATTAACCATTTTTAAGAAATAAAGTTTTTTATAATTGAATAACATTTAATAAACTATTTTATGTTTTAAGTTATGAATTATGTATTTTTTGGACACTATTCATACATAGCTTTTTTAAAACATTAATGCTACCTGATTATGTAAATAAAGCATTAAATCATACCTAATATGTCAATGTAATCCGTAAAAATCATGGATGGAATCAAAATATTCAAATTAAATTTATTTTAATATTTATAAATTCATTTATTTGAATCTTTCATTACTGAGGTTTTCACTATATTATAATTATGTCATAAGTGTATATAATTATCTAATTTCTAAAAAATATAAATAAAATGCCATGATGTATAAAATATTTTTAGCTTTATAATTACTTTTTATAGACATAATTATCAGATAAATAAACCCATATTAATATCTATTTTGTAAAATAAATATGTTTACGTTATAATTATCATTAATTTAAATTAATTCATATAAAATTCCATTTTCACATCCATGTGATTCCATGGTGTCCCAAAATTTATCAAAAGATTTCCATTATTGAAAATATCTAATAAAATAGGATTAGTACATGTGTTAGGGTAGCTTAATTTTATTATAATTTTATTTTTTACCCTTATCTACCATATTTACTCTTTAACCATTGTAAATAAAATAATTACTGAAGTTACTATTCATAATGTCTAAAAATAAAAGGTACATATTTACAAAAAAAATTTACTCCTGATTAATAATATGTAATCTATTTTTTCAAATTTAAAACAAAGAACTTTTATAAAATAATTTAAAATTATTTCCTGTTGTCAAAACCAAAAAAAAGGGCTTTTAAGGAGTAATAACATTCAAAATATTGACATCTGTATATGTCCAATTTTAAAGTGAAATTATATCCAACGAAAAAAATTGTATTAAATGATAATAATATAATCCAATTAAACTTTAATACCAATTAAAAAATATAATCTATCTATATAAATAAATTATATGAAAAGGCTGTTTTGAATTAAAATACAGTATTTTTCAATATTCAAAAAATGTGAATTTTATCAGAAAAAATACCAAAATTTCATCCAAAGGAAATTTTTATCTTCTTATTCAAAATAAGAAATTAATTTTGTAAAATTGAATGTATTAAAGTGACAAAATCAATATTTAAAATGGGTGCACCATCAAAAGCCAGTAAAACATCATTTTTTTCAAAATACTTCTTTTATCTAAAAAAATTGTTTTGTTCTCATATCATGTTCAATAAAATGTTTAAAATGAATTCTAATGTTACATTAAATTAAAAATGTGGTTAATAATATTCATAAAATCTAGTTTATATAATAATATTTTAATAATATATCTTTGTCTAGTGAAACTCGGTATCACGTACAATGCAAGCTATCTAAGAAGGTCGCTCTTGCGTGTAATGCAAGACAAGTGAGTGTTATGCGTAGTGAAAGATTCCTTTGGTGTTTCATATAGCATAGTCCAGACATGTTTCATTTATACATTAAAAATAATCTATATTTAGTATTGCATAAAATGAATTCTATCAAAAGAACTTGAAATTGTGTGCAACACAAGCAAAGAGTACTGTTGTGTATACTGCAAGAAATTATAGTGTTCCATATAGAGAAAGCTAATATTGGTGTATCGAAAAACACAAGATATAAAAAAATTAAAAAGAATATTTATTATAAAATCTTGGGGTGTTTCTTTCTCCCCCCTTTAAACAAAATTTCTCCCTTGAAATTCTTTGGGGTTATAAATATTTTTCTACATGAATGTTTCTTTCATGGAAACCCACAACATAAGATGAATACTAAAAGAACATATTAAAAATGATATTTTTGAAACATAATGGTTACCAAAGTAACTCATCACTGGGTTTACACCTAGGATAACATAGGTGGTAAGTGAAAACATGGATATGGAAGAGAAATATGACCATCATGTTCTGATGGATAGTGATAGAGAAAAAGGTTTGGAGAATGTTAACTACCAGAAATCCATATATATCTGAAGATTTAATGGACTATCTGATTCATCAGATAAGAAGTTATTAGGATAATATTTTTGGTTTCATGATCTTTTTCCTATAGTTTAGGAACATGAGAAGACATACTTACTTTATTTTAGTATAATCCTGACATTGGTCGTTCCTTGAACAATTTTTTCTTCATCTTGTATTCAATGAAATGAAGTTGACTTTTTCATTCTTGTTGTTTTAGAAGATCATGCGATAGAATGATTTGTCATTCCATCTATCTATAAAAAAAATTCATAGGTAATAAAATATCCATAAGTCTAATTATAGTGAGATAATACATTAATATAACACACTTAAAACAGAAAATAACTTATAAAATCCATAAATGGATAACATTACAATCCGTCCAAAAAATTAAAATATAAAACATTAGAAATAGGTGAACTAAATATACATAAATATTTTCTCCCATATCTCATAAGGTAGTTCTTGGTTTTCACATTTCCAACATTTGAATACCTTAATCATGTATTCTCTTGAAACAATATTTACCATAAAACCTTAGTGAAAACATGAATGCTTTTAAAAGATCACTCTTCCCACATAACCAAATTCCAAAAATTCTATATAATCAAACAATGATATCACTTTATCCTTATATAAGTCATGAGCTCATTAATACTATCAAACATATCATTATATCCATATCCCTTCATTATGCACATATAATGTGCTTTTCAAAAATATACGAATAACATGTCATGGTTACCAGTACCATTCAACATTTAAATTCAAATACTTACGGAAAAACAGTAGTGCAACAATCTATATATGTTTCTTTATTCAGTAGTACCATTAAATTACTTATACAAAATTACTCTTGATAAAACTTCAATCATTACACTACCTTCTTAATACTTAGACTGATACTCATCATTTTATTCCACAATACTTCTTCCATCTCATATATCATTTTTAGTCTCTTCAACATCACCAACATAAATATGAAACGTACGACTATGCTGATTCTCTTCATGAGATTTTCCCTTAGGGAATCGATTTTCATAATGATTATACATTCAACATTTAAAATACATAACCATTGTTGATGTCTTTGTAATACCATTATCCGTGTCCATTGTGTTAACGAAACATTTTCCTTCGTAATTACTTGCTTTGTGTCCTTATTTTCCACACGCAATGAAACTTCTAGTACATTTGAAATATTCTCCTTGATATCCCTTCCCACATGATTCACATGAGAAAAAATGAACTTTCTTTCCTCTATGATCACAATGAAACTCCATATTTCTCTTATTAGCGGCTTTAATAAACTCACCAAAGTTTAGATTATTGATCATATTAATATATTGTTGATTTTTTATAATAATGACTTTTTTTATTACAACTCCCATTTAATTTGGTTTCCCATGAACAATATCATTCCATTTTCCATCATATTATATATTAACATTAATCCTCCTATTTCAATCAATTTTAAAAATTACGAAAAAATAGTGTGAGAGGTAAAAATCATACTAATAAAACAACATGATCAAGGGGGGTACGTTCAATATCTAATATCATAGGTTTAATCCTACGTTATTAATGATATTTATCATAATTATAGGACTATAACCTATACTTATAATTAACCTTAGGGACATCCTTATACATATCTTATAAATTTATCTAGGGATCTCACTATATTTTTCTTATCCTAGTTTCCAAAGGTTAACTAAACCATCTCTCTCATACCAACTGTAGAGACCCCAGCATGACATTAATGGACATTACATTTCTTTTTCTTAATACTTAATTCAGGAAAAAAAAGACGTCCCAAGATCGTATTAGTGTAGTGTCTTTGGAAACTTGGAAAAAACCTTCTAATCATGTTGAAAGATCTTCACCATCTCCACCAAAGATCTTCTCCTTTTGTTTAACTACCAAATATCATTATTTATATTTCCTGGGGAAAAGAAAACATAAAAAGAGTTAGCTGAAATTCTTAGTAAGGGTAAATATGGATAACCTAAAACAAACCATAAACATTTTATGTAAAAACATGAACATAAATTTTAATCATCATAATCTTAAGTCATGAAATAAATTTTCACAATACGTAAGACATAGATCATAAAGAAACATTAATCATAATAAAATATAATTGTAATAAAACATATAATTGTGGAAAACTAACAAGAACATAATATTATTTCTATAGTATATAAGGAATTGTTTCCATGACCATCATAGTGGAAAAATTCCATTACTAAACCGGGTTTACTTGTCGTTCCAGCCATGTATTACTGAATCAGATTTACTTGTCATTCCAGACCTATATTACTGAACCGGATTTACATTACATTAAATTAAGGTCTATATAATGAGATATAAATAATTACCCAATTAATTGTAAGGATATATAGGTCTCATACATCTCATAATGAAATAATTCTTACATGTTTCACAAAACATAAATCATTCATCATAGAATACCCTAAACAATAAAATTGGTTTCTTTAATATCATCTCATACTAACATAATCCATATAAAAGATCATTTCACCCTTAACACAATAATTTCATATTAATAATAGGGATACAAACATAACCCTATTTAAAAGAGTCATCTTAGACTGAATATAATTTTGATAAAACACTTGAACATAGTTCTTGAAGAAAATATCCTTTCATATTCAAAAATGTTTTCTTCTCTCAATTTTTTTTCTTTATTAATAGAAAAAAATTAATTTAAAATACCCTTGTAAACATGTAGTGGATGCTTCTTGGAAATAAGGCATTATAAAGATGTAAAAGCTCATTAATTCTATATAAGGTAAAAAAAATTCTCCTCATGCTTTTTCTAGAAAAGTCAAAAAGTACCTCGTATGGGAAACAAAAGAAAAATTCCTTCTAAACTATGTAGTAAATGTAAAAATGGGTAAAAATGACATTAAATATACATAGAATAAAATTAAACAATTTATGAAAATATTTTTTTAAAAAAATGGGTCTTGTATGATAAATGTATCCCCTGTAAATACATAGGAATAAACAATCTCTGATAAAAACGATATTGCATAGTTATCCCTTACCTTATGTCTGTTTTCATCTATATGTCTCTAAAACTACGGTATAATGGGTTTAAACATAATATTAATTTTTAAAATAAACATAATAATATTTATGATATCATATATGATTCACTTACGACTTTATATTACCCGTTCATTTGTCAATTCCATGTTAAATCAACGTTTTGGGTAATAATCATTTTATTTATCGTACATGTTTTAAATTGATATCCATGGTATTATTACATATATCATGAATTAAAAAATTCTATAATGTAAAACGTGATATATATTATATATATATTCATTATATAAATATATATATATAATAGATAGATAAATGAGATGGAATACACCGTTCATGGATATGGCAGTATGTATGTACGCATGAACGTTGTTTTCATTTCCGTATTGAATTTAATGGTAGTATGTAAATGAAATATATATATTCATAAGACAATTATAATTATTATTTCGTAAATTGAATTATTTAATTATTATATATAATATATTATCCTTCTTGAATGGTTAACAAGGGGAATGAATATTGTCACATCATGGAAATAGTAAGCCATATATACGCACGATCGGAGATATCGTGTCCATAATTATTGAATGGTATTGAAATGGACAATGTATAATCTCTCAGAATTAGTATCATGTTATAATAATCATATATAGTTATTATTTCCATGATTATACCCATCCATGTATGGCGGTGGTGAATAACAGATTACACCACGGCGTGGAGATGGTAAGCCGTGCATACGCTCCTGCGGTGATTTCATTATTTGTAGGATGGATAGAAGGAGAAATAGTGTTGTTTCATATTTAAAATAAAAAATCATTATTTTAGTGATACTGATTTTATTACCTTATAATGAATAAACTATATAATAGGATGTTGAAGAAGAAATAAATTTAAAGGAAACGGTAGAAGAGATTACCTCATCCTCGACGTGCCTCCTTCAAATTTCCTCATAGGGCACTAGAGTTGGTCTTTTGAGAATACTAGAACCTCTATAATGATAATAGGGAATTTGAGAAGATAAATGTTCTGGGTTTGACTTAAATTGATGGCTCAAAAAGAAGTGAATTGGAGAGGGATGAGGTGCCGTTTTTTATGAGAGGAGAGGGGCACTTTTGTAAAGTCCTAAATATTAATTTATTATAAAATAAATTTCTATTTAAAATGGTCCAAAATATATTTAATTCGAATATAATATTATTTTGGTTTGAATACCCATAATACAATATTTTTAGACAATTTTTGAATATTTTTTATCCTTATCTTTTTGGATTAACCCTTATTTTACCCTTTTTAATCTTATAGTGATATCATATTATTTATATATTTTAGGTTAATGTAATTACAATATCATTTAAAAAGACCCAAAAAGTTCTTTAAGACATATTCGGACTTATATTTAACATTTTTTAAAATATTATACATTTAGGAATTTAATATAATTTAATAAACTATTTTATGTCTTAAGTTTTGAATTATGTCAATTTTGGACACTATTCATAATTAACTTTGTTAAAAATTTATAACAACCTTATTACTTTGAACCAAAGGAATTAAATAATCCCTAGTATGTCAATTTAATCCAAAAAAATCATGTATGGAATCCAAAAGGTTTAAATTAAATTTATATTAATATTTATAAATTCATTTATTTGAATCTTTAAATAATGAGGTAATCACTAAATTATAATTGTGTCATAAATAATTAAATTTATATAATGTATAAAAATTATAAATAAAATACCATGATGTAGTAAATATTTTTATATTTATAATTTCTATTGATAGATATGAGTTATATAAACCCATATTAAAATTGATATAGTAAAAGATATTTGTTGAGATTATAATTATCATTAATTTCATTTAATTCTTATAAAATGTCATTTTCACATCCAAGTGAATCCATGGTGTCCCAAAATAGATCCAAGGGTTAAAATGGAATTAAATATCAAATCCAATAGGATTATTAAATGTGTTAGGGCTTTTTAATATTATTATAATATTATATTTTAACCTTATTTACTATATTTACCATTTAACAATGGTAAATAAAATAATTACTGAAGTTACTATTCATAATTTCAAAAAATAAAATGTACATATTTACTCAATTTATACCTCATGATTCTAAATATGGAATCCATTTTTCAAAATTCAAAACGCAGAAGTTGCAGTAATTAATTTAAAATTACTTCTCGATGTCAAAACCAAAAAGTAGGTTTTTATGATGTAATAACTATAAAATTATTGACATCTGTTTACATCCAATTTTAATGTGAAATTACTAACAATGATAAAAATTGGATTAAATGATAAAAATATAATCCAATTACACTTTAAAACCAATTAAAAATATAGTCTAACTGTAAAAATAAATTAGATGAAAAGGCAGTTTTGAATTAAAATACAGTATTTTTCACTATTCATAAAATATGAATTTTATTAGAAAAATAAAAAAAATTCATCCAAAGTAAATTTTTATGTTCGTATTTTTAATAATAAATTCATTTTTTTTAAATTTAACAAATAAAATAGACAAAAACTATATTAAAATGGGTGTTCCATCAAAAAGTGTTAAAACTGCATTTTTTTTAAAATGCTTCTTTTATCCAAAAAATTGACTTTGTTCTAATATCATGTTATAGAAAATTTATAATATGAATTATAATGTTTTATATAATTAAAAATGTGGTTAATACTATTCATAATTTCTAGTTTATATAAAAATATTTTTATAATATATATAATTTTAGTGAAACTCGGTATCGCGTACCACACAAGCTACCGAGGAAGGTCACTCTTGCGTATAACGGAAGCCATGTCGATATTGTGTGTAGTGAAAAATTCCTTGGAATTTTTTTACAACATAATCCATTATTGGTTCATTTATACATTGAAAAAAATCTATACTAAGTGAAATTAATTTTATCAAAAATACATTAAATTGTGCACAACACAAGCCAAGGATATTGTTGCGTATACTGCACACTAATATGGTGTTTCATATAGAGAATACTAATATTGATGTAGAATAATACAAAATACATGAAATAAATTAAAAATAATCTATCTCATAAAATCTTGGGGTGTTACAAACATGAAACACCATCTATTATCTAATAAATAAACAAATGTCGTACTTCATATCCAATAAAATCCAACATCCAAAAAATAAGGATATTTGGAATGCACTTACAAATACCACTACCAAGAATAATACTACCATCCAACATGCATACATTTGACATGAACTAATTGAATAGTACACCCCTGCAAAACCACCTCCTAACAGTCATGAATCTTGATAGGCTACCCCTCAAAGGATGCTTTATCTTAAATTTTTTGTTTTTAACATTCAATGTTATGAGAATCATTATAATGATGCTAATGAATATATTATTTATGGAAAAAATCATGAATATAGATCATTTATAATGGAAGTTAATGTTGATATGAAATAGCTCTAACACATGAAAATACCTCCAATGGTCTGAAAAATCATTGATAAATCTTCCTCCAATGAATAAAAATTATTTTCCCCTGATGATGAGATAAATTTGTGGAATAAATGATATCTAACTTCAAACTCTAGAGACCACATTCCATGATTAGCATACGAATTCTAATGATCTTTTATTTTCTCTATTATCTCAAAAATTACTTTTACCTTTATTATTGTTCTATATAACAATTCTGATATGGGAATAGTAGACTCTATAACGTCAGTACAGAATAATGGATATCTTCAAGGTTATCCATACAGTGCATCAAATGGTACCATACCAACAACAGATTAATAATTATTACTATATGTGAACACTATTAAGAGGAATTTCCTCACTCATCAACCTCCAAAATATTGAACACATGGGCACAAATTTTCTTTTATTGTATGGATAGTCCACTCTATCTGACCAATTTTTAGTGAATGAAAAGTAGTTCTAACACATAGTTGAGAACCAAATCACTCTAGATACATCTCCAAACCCTAGATAAAAAATGGGGATCATGTTCAAAGATGGTAATCTATATAATCCCATAAATCCCCCCCACCTATTGTAGAAACATCCTTGATAAAACATCCATAGTTCTCAAATCCTTAATATCTAATAAGTGGGTTGGCTTCATCAAGTAGGTCATGGTCACCAATATAAAATAACATCCTACTAGAGCTCAAAGAAAAATAGTTACAAAGTCTATAATTATTTCATCCCACTTCTATTGGAGAACATAGAGTAGAAAATTCATCCCACAAGAAACATAATAATTAGATTTCACTCTATGGTAAACCAAACACAAATACATGAAGTCTTTAATATATTTCTTTTACCCAATAGTAGAAAAAATGGAATCAAATACATGAAAAATCATTTCCACATCTAGATATACAAACAAATGTGATGTTATTAAATCATAGATAACCACATATCTAAAGTAACAAAGTGTATATATTAAAACATCACTTAATATCGATCATCATCACACCATTCTTATGGATAATCATCAGAAATAACTCTATTTATCCAATCCTCTACCTTGGTATCACATAACAAGTACTCATCCACGTATTTCATTAAATGTTGTCACATTTTTATCTAACAAACACACCATATATCATCAAACTCCCTCATATGAAGGTACTTCTTAGAGATTTCCTCTATCACTCATTACTCATCACCAGCCTCAAACATGACATCTCTATATAACTTCCTACTTAAATCATTAGACACAACATTCCAATTTTGTGGTGTATAAATAATATAAAAATCATAATCATGTAATAATTCCATCCACTATCATTGATAAAAAAAATTAAATCACGATGGGTGAAGATGTTAATCAATATCTTATGATATTATATGATTATGAAGAATTTTTTAATGAGGTAATATGACCAAGAATTTAGAAAAAATACAACCACAAAAGATCATGATTCTGGGTTTCATAGTTACATTCATTAGTTCATGATTTATGAAACCCAAAAAAGATGATTATTCCCTAGTACATCGTGATTCTACCCAATTAACTATGTAAAACATAATAATAATCATTAAAAAACCACTCTGATCTATAAAATGTTGAACAAGATCACATACTAACTTCATCTTTTAAGAACTCAAAAGAATCATGGTATTGATCAGTATTTAAAAAATACTAATACATCCAATTAGGGCCTATAAAAGGATTCATGATCAGAGATAATTAGGTTAAAAACCATTTTTAACAGATTATAAGAATAATAAAAATCCACACATTTATAACTTTTTGGTCACTAACCATGAAAAAATAGTCTCAATATTCAAAGTATCCATGAATATTCAATGATAGGACAAAAACTTCTAAAAAATATAGACCCCATTGGTTAAAAACAAGAATTTAAAATGTTTCCCAAATAGATTTTTGTGTCAATAATATCTGAAAATAGATCTTATATTCTCTCTATACTCCTCATCCAACACCAAATTATCAAGGATCACATCAATTGACACAGCCATGAATAGATCCGAGAACACATTGAAATTTAAATAAAGCATCATTAATTCCCCAAGTGAGAGAATAATTTAAATTTTTTTAATAAGTTTCTTAATCCTCTTTTAAGTGCAACAAATTAGATAACATATGTTTGGTGTCATCCCACATAGAAGAGAGTTTAGTGAAAAATTGGAAATTATTAGCTAGAGAATGACTCTTCTAGATTTAATGTTGACGAAATGAAAATTTTGAATTTTTCAAATAACTAAACATGCATTAGTTATTAATTTCAAAAGTTTTATACATAGGACATATTTACCCCAATCCATGGAGAGATCAATATATATAGGCTAAATTTTTTTCATAATATATTCAATTTCATTTGGACAAAAAAATTGATTCTATCCAAGTTAATAATGAATTATTGGTCTAGAAAAGTTTCCAATATAAGCTCATTATGTTAAAAATAGAAAGTGGAATAGAATAAAAGTTATCAGTTTTATCATAATACTCTCAACTAGATTTGTTTTCCTCTTAAACAATTCCCCTGATCATGTTCATGAAAAATAATGTTATGTAAATAATCACTAATATAATTCCTATCCAATAATATTTACCATGTTTTCAAGTTAACAATTATCTAACACTCTAACCAATTACTCTTGATTTATTACCCTGTAGGAAGACTATCCTTTCATGATTAAAATGGGTCCCATCATGTGTAAATATGTAAAATTAAGGGAGTAATGCATGAAAAAAAAATTGTTAAATGGAAAATAATAAATAATTGGGAAACAGTGTTGAAATAGGAAAATAATTCAATTAATGGTAATGGAATATTTTAAAATTAGCATAAATGAAATGGTGAAGTACAACATAAGAATTAGACTTTGGGAAAGAATGAAAAAAATCCACCCAAAGAAAAAAATTATCATCCCCATAAAATGATTTGCAGACCCAAATATAAATACAAAAAATTAATTCATGGAGTGAACTCGCATTCAAAATGATAATGGGTAGGGTTTTACCCTAAAGTAAATTATTTCAAAAGTTTTACTTTTTAAATCATTTATTCACATTGTGAATGAAAATTTGAATCTTCAAATCCTAAATCCTCTTTTATTTTTTTACTCCATAACCATCAGGATTCAAATATGTTTGACAAAATAATTTTGACTCAAAAATTTCACAGCATGAATGGATTCCATGACATGAAAAACACTCATGAATTGAGTGATTTTATTATAACACTTTATTCACATTTCTATAAAAATTGACATCATGAACAGATATTAATAGCATGGATAACCTCCAATTCTATAATTTCCTCAACAAATCCATTGTGACTTTCCTTTATCAAAACTTAAAAGTATTTGGAAAAATATAAAGTAATTATATGATAAATGACATATAAATAAATAGAATTAATTTACACCATATATATAACTTTTTTATATCCAATCCCCAAACAATTTAAAAATTTATTTTCCCTATTAAAGTTAATCTCAAGAATGATTCAAACAAACAAAATATTAATAAGATAAAAATTTAATCAAGGATATTGA
This sequence comes from Viscum album, assembly GCA_963277665.1. Lineage (NCBI taxonomy): Eukaryota > Viridiplantae > Streptophyta > Magnoliopsida > Santalales > Viscaceae > Viscum > Viscum album. The sequence goes on from OY728157.1 coordinate 1,729,155,947, forward strand.
CAATATCAAGTATTAGATAAATCAAAATAAGACTTATAACTCAACCCTTCTAGGTTACTAGTCCTAATTTGTCAATGGGTCTCTCAATATTATTACTTATTGAATTATTCATTATTTATAAACCCAGCCATTAGAAATCTCGTCCATTTTTTTATTTACCTCACCTTGAATGTTTTCTCTCATCACTCAATGTAAAAATGTTATAGAGTTATACTTATCATGTGAATACATATTTTTATCCATAGGATTGAATAAAATCATAGATCTCTACCTGAATAATACAAATGTGCTATTTAATAATTTGGGATTGCAATATGGATTTAATAACATTGAGGATTTTCTTCGGTAGACGATGATGTTAGAAAAAAATTTAAGACAAAAAATGGGGGTAAAGTCTAAATAATAATTCATGTAGATACTAGATAACCTCAAAAAAATTCTCCCTCAAAATATAATTATCCAAACTCCCAAATATCATGCTCAATGTATTGGTCATGAAATAATGAAGGCATAATTAATGAATATCATATATTATTTTATTCAATTTTTTAAATTTTATTCTTTTTTTAATATAATATTACACTTTATTTTAAAATTTCCACTTTTTAAAATTATTACATCCACCACCCAAACCCAAAAAATAGATGATTGTTGGTCTATCAATGGTGATTTTTTACCTTCCCAAGTCACTACAAATTTTTTATGAGAGGTACACAATGAAGTTAAATGAAAAAGGATCTTGAACCTCCTTGATTATAAGGCCCCGACCAAAAACATTACTTAATATTGAATTAAATGAATAATTCACATTGAGGATCTTTTCAGGTTTAGAGTTTTAGAGAATTAGGACATAACTATTACATCTCAAAAGATTACAAATTAGAAACTTCTACTAATTTTCCATAAAATAAAAACTCTTAAAATAAAACATGTCTTGTTCCATGTTTTAGATAGCATGACTTTTCCTTGATCCCATCGTTGACATTATTCCACATTAAGTCCTGTGAAAAACATTTCAAAAACATGGGATGAGCATAAAAAGCTCAGTAAAGGATATAAAAGTACGAAATGAAAACATTAGTCAATGTATAAAATCATACTTTAATCATAAAACATAATATTTTTAACATATCTAATCAAATCATTAATAAATCATAGAAATCATAAGACATAATGGTAACTTGAGGCATTCATAACATTCTTACATAGGGAGTAACCCTCATGGTTACGTTTGGAATACCCATCACAATATATTCCCTGAATCTCTTCGAAGAAACCTAACCTTTAACTCCTTCGCGTTACCCAATTCATTGGAGAGCTATATCGGGCTCACCCACCCTTAGTTTATCACGGAACCACCCGTCTTCATAACAATGCCCAAGAACCATAACATAACTGCATCACGTAAAACATGCATAAAGGAAACATAACATTTCCACATTTAAATCACAAGATATCAATACAACACATTGATATAATAAAAACATTATTAAAACCATTTTCAATATCAAAATAAAATAAAAGTAATACATGGTATTTATTTTTCATTTAAAAAAAGTTAGGTTATGGATTGTAGAGGAAGCCGAAACTCAAATAATGGTCACAGTGGTGGAGAAGTCGTTGTCACCGAATAGGTACAAAAAAACATTTCTTTTGTCATTTAGTAAAACACTTCGTATAAAAAAAGATTCCTTTTGAATAAGCGTAAAATTCAAAGGGGTTTATACACCATATAAAAGAAAGTTGTGTATAAAACAAAATATGTCTCAAAGAATGGAGATTGAGACGAAGTCCCTTACCTCGTGTCCAACGTGACTCGATTGCTCTTTACTCTCCTGAATAATAAACATGAGTTAATTTATACTTGTTTAAGAACCTTTTTCAAGTTCATTATTCCTTTTATATCACTTATTACCATGTCATGAACACTATGTAATTATTTAAGTTAATAACGGTCGTTTTAACGATCATTGGTACTTGAGTTAATAATAAACTCTTTATAATTACAAGTTGTTCATGTATCCATTATATACAGAGTTATATTCATTATGTAGATATCATATATATCATACATATCCAGTATATACATTCATTTATAATATTACATAACATTTAGATGTAAGAAATGAAACTCTCCATTCATGGAGAGGGTAAGTCATACGTACGCATGAACGCTACATTCATTTCTATTTCGTATTTTATGGAATGGAATAATAATGAAATAAAGGTATATTATAATTTCAGTATAATGTCATATATAATATCATTAACTCCATCCTTTATACATCCCATATATTGCATTAACAAATCAAATCACTTTGAGGGGGCGGTAGTCCGCACATCCTAAAATGAAGATATCGTGTATACCCATGATAGAAGCCATAAAGGTTTGACATAAATGAAAAACACAGAAGCTTAAGGAATACATAAACATATTATATATCATATATAAATATAGTGTCATATTAATGTCCACCTTTGAAGGTGTTAGAAGAATATTGAACAATCATCGTTTCGTGAGGCAGAAATTCGCCATCCACGGAAACAGTATGCTCTTTAACCATTAGATGAAGGTGTGTGTAAGTGTAGCTCTAATAATTCCCATAACAACATCCTTGTATATTTAAGATAATGGTTTTGTTACTAATGAAAGGAATAAAAGAGTTTAGGGGGTTGGAGAATCAAAATAAAACATAAGAACACAAGAGAAGACACTACTTTTAAAACAGGTAACTGCCTTTAATTTGAGCTCAAAGGCTTCCTTGGAAAGACTTATGCCCAATGTGAGGCTTCTAAGAGTAATAGAGGGATTTGAAGAGACCAAATTTACAAGGTTTGGCTGATCCAAAGGCTTGATAGGTGTCGTTAAGGTGGTATAGGTGGCTCCCTTTTATAAGAGGACAGGAGGGGCACTCTTGGAAAGTTATAAAAGGTTACTTTATTATAAAATTCCTTTCGGATTTTAAAGGTCCCAAAATAATATATTTCGAGGATACGGTGATAAGAGTTCAAAATCAACCCATCCAATTGGTTTTTGACAATTGTAGGTGTTATATTTTACATTATCTTTTCATTTTATTTAAATTGTTAAATAATGAGGTAAACGCTGCATCATCATGGTGTCATATATAATTTAATTTATTTAATGTCCAAAAATTATAAAAAAATATCATGATGTAGGAAATCATTTTAGATTTCTAATTAATATTTATAGTCAAAATTATGACTTGTATAACCCCATTTAAAAATTGGTTTATTAAAACAACACATGTTTGTGACATTTTTATTTTAACATTAAATAAAAAGTTATTAATGTCATTTCCCTACCAAAGTGGCTCTATGGGGTCCCCAAGTTGACCCATGGAATTTCTTGGTCAGCCATGACATATCCAATAATGGCAGGACATGTGTGAAGGATATTTCATATTCTTAAAACATTATTTTTACCTTAAATTACACTAATTACCTCTAATCGCGATTAAAAACACAAAAGTTACTATTCACCAAAAAATTATTCTAATCCCATTGAAGCACATTTTACTTATTAATGAAAACCATGAATGTCAGATTTTCGAAATTCAAAACACAGAGGTGGTAATATTTCATTTAAATGAGAAATCGGTTTTTTTAAGTACCACTTAGTGGTTTCACTATTCATCAAAAATTGATGTTTTTCAGAATAATACCAAAACATCACCCTAAGATATATTTGATATTCCGAATTCAAAAATGATGTCTATTTTAAAAAATTCAGAACATATAAGTTACATTAATTAATTTAATAATTAATTCACGCTGTCAGAACAAATAGCGTGTTTTTATGAAATAATATATATCAAAAGATTGACAGTAGTTTAAGTCCAATTTCAAAGTGAAATTAATTCCAACAACCACTATTGGATTAAATAGTAAGAATATATTCTAATTTCACTTTAAAACCAATTCAAAAGATAATATTATCATATAAATAAATTCAATTAATAAAAGGTTTTTAATTAAAATACAACATTTTTCACTATTCATTAAAAAAATAAACCTTATCGAAAAATACCAAAAATTTATACAAAGTAAATTTTGATGTCCCAATTATAAATAAGAATATTATTTGGTCCAAAAGAATGTATATGAGTGACCAAAACTATATTTAAAGAGGGTTATCCATCAAAAGGCGATAGGTGGGCCTTTAGTGAAAATTAGAGTATATATGCCTAAAATTGAATTATTTTCGTATTTTAAGCCTTTATCATTTATTGGATAAATATAAAAACATTTAACAAACATATATAATCATATTTTAGTTATTTCTATTCATTCATGCGAATGCAACGGCTACGTGTTAACTACCATTTAAAATAATATTATTTTATTACTAGTGTGCAACGTAAGATTTTAAAGAAACTCTTTGTTGCGTATCGAGTATGCTATAGAACATAGCAACCCCTTTAAAGTAAAATTAATGTTTAATTCGTAAATATTAATAAGTATGAAAATGTATTATTCTTTATTTACCTGGGATGTTACATCCTACTCCTTTTGGGAATTGCATCCTCGCAATTTTATTCACTTATCAAAATAATTGGGGGTATTTATCCCTCATAGAATTTTTAGATTCCAACATTGCCTCTTCAACCATATGGTTTTTCCAAAAAAACCTTTACCTGATGAATTACCTTATTCCGTAACACTTCCTCTCTATGGTCACAAATCTGGACTAGTTGTTCTTCATAAGAGAGATTATCTTACAACTGAACTACCTCTGGGATCAAAACATGAGATGGGTCCGGAATATACTTTCTCAACATCAAAACATGAAAAACATTGTGTACCTGAGATAAACTCGTAGGTAAAGCTAGTCGGTAAGAAACTGATCCAACTTTTCTAGAATTTCATATCTTCCAATGAACCTTGGACTCAACTTTCCTTTCTTACCAAATCACATCACACTTTCCCACAGTGAAACTTTGAGAAAAACATTATCACCTACCTCGAAAGATAGATCCTTCCTCCGGTTATCTGCATAACTCTTCTGCCTTCTCTAAGCTGTTCTCATGTGTTTCCAAATCAACTGAACTTTTTTTCCATCTCTTCTACCAATTATGGTCCCATCAGCTTACTTTCACCCAGTTCATCCCAAAAAGCTGGAGTTCGACACCGCTTCCCATATAATGCCTCAAACGGTGCCATTTGTATACTGTATTGAAAACTATTATTATATAAAAATTGAACCAAAGAAAGATGTTGGTCCCAACTTACCTGATAATCCATCGAACAAGCACGTAGCATATCCTCCAAACTCTGAATAGTTCGCTCTGATTGCCCATCTGATTGATAATGAAAAGATGTAATAAAATTTAATTCAGTACCCAACGACTTCTGAAGGCCTTTCCAAAAGTTAGAAGTAAACCTGTGATCACGATTAGATACAATTAATATGGGAACTCCATGAAACCTAACTATCTCTTTAAGATACAATTGAGAAAGTTTATCTAGAGAGAAAGTATCTCGAATAGAAAGGAAATGAGAAGATTTATTCAAGCGATAAACAATAACCCAGATTGCATTATTACCTTGAGATGTCTTCGGTAATCCCACAACAAAGCCCGGGGATATATTGTCCCATTTCCACTCTGGCACTGGTAAAGGCTGAATCATCCCTTTCGGTAACCGCCGCTCTACATTAACCTGCTGACAAGTCAAACACTTCACAGTAAAATTAGCAATATCTCTTTTCATTCCATCCCACCAGTGATACTCCCGCAGATCTCTATACATCTTAGTACTGCCAGGATAAACTGAAAACAGAGAACTACGAGCTTCACATAACAACTTTGTCTTCAACTGTAAATCATAAGGCACACATAATCTATTCCCAAATCTCAAAACACAATCATTATCAATGATGAATTCAGGAAACTTACCCTTCTGAACCAGCTCTACCTTTTTCTGCAACTCACTGTCTTGCTTCTGTGCTTGCTTGATTCTGTCTCATAGAGAATATTTGACTGATACCTAAAACAAAACAGAAGGACATCATGAACCAACAACTTTTATGCCAAATTTCATCAAATCGTTAACCAAAGGATCACATTCCAAATGAAAAATTGTTAATGAAGCATTACTTTTTCGACTCAAAGCATCTGCCACTTTATTTTCTTTTTCCGGATGGTAATGAATTGTACAATCATAATCCTTGATTAATTCTAACCATATCTTCTGTCTCATGTTCAATTCTTTCTGAGTGAATATATACTTTAAACTTTTGTGATCGGTATATATTTCACAATTTACTTCATACAAATGATGCCTCCAAATTTTTAAAGCGAAAACAACAGCAGCTAATTCTAAATCATGTGTAGAGTAATTTACCTCATGAGTTTTCAACTGACATGAAGCATATGCAATTACCTGATAATTCTGCATAAGGACACAGCCAAGTACTTTCAACGAAGCATCACTGTATATAACAAACTCACCATTCCTAGAAGTAAGTGCCAAAACTGGAGCATTCACCAATCTTCTTTTCAACTCCTGAAAACAATCATCACATTTTTTTCCAGCTAAACTTAACACCCTTACGAGTTAGCTTGGTCATTGGACTAGATAACCGTGAAAATATTTCAACAAACCTTTGGTAGTAACCTGCCATACCAAGAATACTATGGATCTCATTTACATTTGTGGGTCTTGGCCATTCTTCAACAACTATTGTTTTTGTAGGATCCACAGTTATTCCATCTTTAAATACAATATGACCAAGGAAAGAAATTTGTTACAACCAAAACTCACACTTGCTGAATTTCCCATACAATTTCTTTTCTTTTAAGTTTTGAAAAATAACCCTTAAATGTCTTTCATGCTCCTATTTACTTTTAGAAAACACCAAAATATCATCAATGAAAACAACCACAAACTTATCCAAGAACTCATAGAAAATTATATTCATAAGGTCCATGAATACAGAAGGTGCATTGGTTAGCCCAAAATTCATTACTACAAATTCTTAATGTCCATATCTTGTACGAAACACGGTCTTCGGAATATCTTCTTCCTTTAGCTTCAACTGATGGTACCCCGATCTCAGGTCATTCTTTGAAAAAAACTGAGCTATCTGTAGCTGATCAAACAAACATCAATATGAGGAAAAAGATATTAGTTCTTAACAGTGATGTTATTCAAGGCTCTATAATCAATGAAAAGTCTCATTGAACCATCTTTCTTTTTAACAAATAAAACAGAATCACCCCAGTGTGATGTGCTAGGTCGAATGAAACCTTTCTCTAATAAATCTTGCAATTTCTCCTTAAACTCTAAAAGTTCAGTTTGAGCCATTCTATAAGGGGGTTTTGAAATTGGCTTAGCATCAGGAAGTAAGTGAACAGTAAATTCAACTTCCTGATCTGGTATTATTCCAGGAAACTCATCAGGAAAAACATCAGGATAGTCATTTACCACTAGTACATCATTAATCTGAACAGTTCCCTTATTTTAAACGATATGTTCAAGGTAACATTAATTTCCATATTTTACAAGTTTCTCGGCCTCTTGATATGTTATCAACAGTAAGGGTTCATTCTTGTGCACAAACTGAATTTCTTTCTAAAAAGAAACTTCTTTAGATCTACAGTCAATCTTAGCATGGTAAATAGAGAGCAAATACATTCCCAGGATAACATAAAACTCTACTAGAGGTAAAACAATAAGTTTTTAAGTAGGTTCTTTCTACAGATAAGGATATGAGGATTATTATAAAAAAAGATTTGCCTCAACATTTCTCCCAGGTGTTTTTACCACAAGTTCAGGAGTCATTTCTTGAGATGGTATTCCCATTTTACAAGAAAAGTTTTCAGAGATGAAAGAATGTGTAGACCCTGAATCAAACAACACACTGGCATAATCTAAAAAAACAAACAAAGTACCTGATACAACTTCATTTGATGGCCCGTCATCTGCTGAAGTAGTTGCAAAGGATTTCACCACCCCTTTCTTCTTGTAGTCTAACTACTTCCCATCACTCAAGCTCTTTTTCGGACACTCGTTTTCATAATGACCCATCTCATTGCACTTAAAACATTTCACTAACTGTAAATCAAATTTGGACTTAACATCACCTTGATCGTTTTCAGTGCAATCATGAGCCTTATGTCCGATCTTACCACATTAGTAGCACTTTCAAGATTTCAGAAGACATTCCCCATCATGCCTTTTACCACATTTATCACAAAATGGAAACATAGTTTTCTTACCGCCAGACCTTTTTGAAGAATTCTTTCCTTTCTCCCGCCACATTGGTCTCTTCTTCTGTTGGCTGTTATAAAACACTTGATCATCGGCAAACTCCATTTCCACCTTCTCAGCACATCAAACAGTTTTTTCATAACTTTTGAACTCACTAGATGCTAAATCCCTTCGATATTTTGGCTTAAACCTGAGTAAAAACGATTGATATTACTATCAAGGTCTCGGATAAAATTTGGAGCATACCTTGACATTCGAGTGAACCTTTCTTCATAGGCAGCCACTGATTCTTCCTCTTGCCTCAATTCTAGGAATTGTTTTTCCATCCTAAGTCGATAATCGTTAGGAAAATACTTCTCAAGAAACATACCTTTGAATTCATCCCAGTTGAGAGCATAAATCTCATCAGCGTCCCTAAAATTTTTAACCATCGACCACCACTGATCTGCTTCACCATCCAAACGGTAAATAGAAAGACTAACCATTTGATCTTCTGAACACCCCATGACCTCGAAAGTCTTCTCCAATTCTTTAATCCACCCTTTAGCTAGCACAGGTTCAGATGATACTTTGAATGATGGGAGATGTTTCCTCATGAAATGTTCAACCACTGACATGTTCCTCTGCGGTTGATCTGGGGGATCTCGTGCATGGATACCACCACAATTTATCGATTGAGTCAACTGCTCCATTACTACAAAAACACTGTTCAGTTTCAATTCCGACCATCTCAAGATGCTGATTCGGAAGGTTATTTACTTCTGTATGCCTTCCTAGCACTACTTCCATGTTTCCTCTGTGGAAAACCATTCTGAACAAACATCTCTTAGATGAAGCAACATGGTAATTTTCAAATGCTATATCATTTCAATTTGACCATAAAAGAAATATTTTTGGATAATAATTTAATATAATTACAACTCCTAAAGTTATCTAAACCAACCTCTAATACCAACTATAAGGCCCCGGCCTTAAACCTTAATTAATATTAAATTAAATGAATAATTCACATTGAGGATATTTTCAGGTTTAGAGTTTTAGAGAATTAAGACATAACTATTACATCTCAAAAGATTACAAAGTAGACACTTCTACTACGTTTCCATAAAATAAAAACTCTTAAAAAGAAACATGTCTAATTACATGTTTTAGATAGCATGACTTTTCCTTGATCCCATCCTTGACCCTATTCCACATTATGTCCTATGAAAAACATTTCAAAAACTTGGGATGAGTATAAAAACCTCAATAAGGGATATAAACGTACAAAATGAAAACATTAGTCCATGTATGAAATCATAATTTACTCATAAAACATAAGCATTTTAACATACCTCACCAAATCCTGAATAAATCATAGAAATCAAAAGACATAAAGGTAACTTGAGGAATTCATAACATTCTTACGTAGGTAGTAACCCTCATGGTTACGTTTGTAATACCCATCACAATATAATCCCTAAATATCTTCGGAGAAACCATAATGTTTAACTCCTTCGCATTACTCAATGCATTGGAGAGCTATATCGGGCTAACCCACCCTTAGATTATCACAGAACCACCCGTCTTCATAACAATTCCCAAGAACCATAACATAATCGTATCACGTAAAACATGCATAATAGAAACATAAAATTTCGAAATTTCAATCACAAGATATCAATGCAACACATTGATATAATAAAAACATAATGAAAACCATTTTCAATACAAAAATAAAAGAAAAGTAATACATGTTATTTATTTTTCATTTAAAAAAAAGTTATGTTATGGCTTGTAGAGGAAGCCGAAACTCAAATAATGGTCACGGCAGCAGAGAAGTCGTTATCGCCTCATACTTACGACAAAATAAACATTCCTTTTTTCATTTAGTAAAACACTTCGTATAAAAAAATATTAATTTTGAAAAAGCGTAAAAGTGAAAGGGTTTTATACACCGTATAAAAGAAAGTTGTGTATAAAACAAAATATGCCTCAATGAATGGAGATTGAGACGAAGTCCCTTACCTTGTGTCCGATGTGACTTGATTTCTCTTTAATCTCATGAATAATAAACTTGAGTTAATTCCTACTTGCTTAAGAACCTTTTTCTAGTTCATTATTCCTTTTATATCACTTATTACCATGTCATGAACACTATGTAATTATTTATGTTAATAACTGTCATTTTAACGATCATTGGTACTTGTGTCAAAAATAAACTCTTTATAATTACAATTTGTTCATGTACCCATTATATCCACAGTTATATTAATTATGTAGATATCATATATATCCATCATATACATGCATTTATAATATTACATAACATTTAGAGGTAAGAAATGAAATGCACCGTTCATGGAGACGGTAAGCCGTACGTACGCATGAATGCTACTTTCATTTCTATTTTGTATTTTATGGAATGGGATAATAATGACATAAAGTTATATAATAATTCCAGTATAATTTCATATATAATATCATTAAATCCATTCTTTATACATCCCACATATGGAATTAATGAATCAAATCACTTTGAGGGGGCGGTAGTCCGCACATCCTAAAATGAAGATATCGCGTATACCCATAATGGAATCCATAAACATAGTACATAAATGAAAAATATAGATGCTTAAAGAAAACATAAAAATATTATATATCATATATAAATATAGTGTCATCTTAATGGCCACCTTTTAAGGTGTTAGAAGAATATGGAACAATCATCATTTTGTGAGGCAGAAATTCGCCATCCATGGAAATAGTATGATCATTAACAATTAGATGAGGGTGTGTGTAATTGTAGCTGTAATAATTCTCATAAAAAAATCCTATTATATTGAAGATACTGGTGTCTTTACAAAATAAATAAATAAAAATAGTTTAGGGGGTTGGAGAAGCAAAATAAAACATAAGAACACAACAGAAGACACTACCTTTAAAACGGGTAACTCTTTTTGATTTGAGCTCAAAGGATTCCTTAAAAAGACTTCTTCCCAAATTGAGGCTTCTAGGAGTAAGAGAGGGATGTGGAGAGACAAAATGGGAAGGGTTTGGCCGAGCCAAAGGCTTGATAGGTGTGGTTAAGGTGGTATAGGTGGGGGCATTTTATAAGAGGAGAGGAGGGGCCCTCTTGGAAAGTTATAAAAGGATACCTTATTATAAAATTATTTTCGGATTTTAAAGGTCCCCAAATTATATATTTCGAGGCTAAGGTGATAAGAGTTGAAAATCCACCCATATAATAAGTTTTTGAAAAGTTTAGGTCTTAGATTTTACATTATCTTTTCATTTTATTTAAATCGTTAAATAATGAGGTAATCACTGCATCATCATGGTGTCATAAATAATTTAATTTATTTAATTTCTAAAAATTATAAAACAAATATCATGATGTATTAAATATTTTTATATTTATAATGAATATTTATAGTCAAAACTATGTCTTGTATAACCCCATTTAATTTTTTTTAGTAAAACAGCACATGTTTGTGACATTTTTATTTTAACATTAAATAAAAAGTTATTAATGTCATTTTCCTACAAAAGTGGCTCCATGAGGTTCCCAAGTTGACCCATTGATTTTATTGGTCGACCATGAAACATCCAATAAGGGTAGGACATGTTTCAAGGTAATTTCATATTATTAAAACTTTATTTTTACATTAAATTACACTAATTACCTCTAATCACGATTAAAAACATAAAAGTAACTATTCACCAAAAAATTATTTTAATCCCATTGAACCACATTAAACTTTATAATGACAACCATTAATGTAGGTTTTTTGAAATTCAAAACACAGTGGTGGTAAAATTTCATTTAAATGAAAAATCAGTTTTTTAAATACCACTTAGTGGTTTCACTATTCATCAAAAATTGATGTTTTCCAGAAAAATACCCAAACTTCACCCTAAGAAATATTTTATATTCTAAATTAAAAAATGATGTCTATTTTAAAAAAATAAAAAAAATGTAATTTACATTAATTAATTTAATAATTAATTCCCATTGTCAGAAAAAAAAAAGCGTTTTTTTATGAAACAATATACATAAAAAGATTGACACTAATTTATGTCCAATTACAAAGTAAAATTAATTCCAACGACCACTATTGGATTAAATGGTAAAAATATATTTTAATTTCACTTTAAAACCAATTTATAAGATAATATAATCATATAAATAAATTAGATTAAAAAGAGGTTTTGAATTAAAATACAACATTTTTCACTATTAATTAAAAAAATAAACTTTATCGGAAAAATACCAAAAAATTACACAAAGTAAATTTTGATGTCCCGATTCTAAAGAAGAATTTTATTTGGTCCAAAATAATTTATAAGAGTGACCAAAACTATATTTAAAGAGGGTTCTCCATCAAAAGGTGATAAGTGGACCTTTAGTGAAAATTAGAGTATATATGTCTAAAATTTAATTCTTTTCGTATTTTAAGACTTTATCCTTCATTGGATAAATGTAAAAACATTTAACAAACAGATATAATCATATTTTAGTTATTTCTATTCATTTCCGCGAATACAACAGCTACGTGTTAATTACCATTTAAAATAATTTTATTTTATTACTAGTGTGCAACGTAAGATTTCAACGAAACTCTTTGTTGCCTATCGGGTACGCTATCAAACATAGAAACCCCTTTAAAGTAAAATTAATATTTAATTCATAAATATTAAGAAGTATTAAAATTTATTATTATTTATTTACCTGGTATGTTACATTGATATATTAAGGAAAAAACACCACATAACGTCCTTCAATAGAAAATCTCCACATCCACCAAAAAAACCTCTCCCCCGCACTAGAAATATTTAATATCATGCAGAATACATAAATAAGGCGGGATGTGATAATGTAGTCTTATAGTGAGTCACTTAACGATTAATTCCATACAAGAATTCATTGGGATAATTAGGTTTAAATGTATAGGTATGTGTAAACTATTAATGGATAACAATTGAAAATAAACAAACATTTATAATGTGAATTTTTTCAATACTGGCATTGAAATGATTTCCATATAAGTTCTAGTATGTTCAATTTTCCCATGTATTTCTCAAGAAATATTATCAAAATGAGTGGGTAATATTGGGATTTAATTACTCTTGTTAATGATTGATATAAAATAGATCAATCACTGAATTCATGGTTACCAATTAATGGGTCAAAAAATAAGGACTTTCAAAATTTTAAAAAAAATAAAAAATAAAATCATCAATCATACTAGATTATAACTAAGCATAACACGAAATTATTTCCAATAAATTACAACTAAAACTGATATTTCTATCTCCATGATTTTAATGAAATTATCATGTCAAAAACAAGTGTGTAGTTAAAAAAATTTCCTAGATCAATGAAAATAAGAAAAAAATTCATGATGAATCCAATTAAAAATAAACATTATCCCCCACCCGACCACCCCAACCTTAAAATCAAATGATTTTTTCACTATTTTTGATCAATATAATGGAGGTTAAATGTATTTATAAACTAAATTAGAATAAAAAAAATGTGGTGTAGAAAACTCCCATAATAAAAGTAGTTTTCTATGGGGGAATTGTGTTGACTGTACTGAATTCCTAAAAACTATATCCTATCATTAGATAAATACCTACACATGGAAAATAGTATGATATAACAGAAAAAAATAAAAAAATATAATATTATTCATTTATAAATGTAATGTCTAAAAAGTTTAATTTTAATAAAATAAAAATTTTATATATTAATTACATAGAAATGTGATACATAAAGTGCCCAAAAATAATTGAAAAAAGGGGAATAACAGAGAGAACCCTATGAATCTATAGTTTTAACCCTTTTGGTAGTACTAGTTCCATTATCATGGATTGTCTATAAGCACATCCCAGATGATTTGATAGAAAAAAATATAACTCATGGCCTATAATGGGGAAAACATGGAATCTACTGGCTATAAAATTCTAGTTGTTTGGATGAAAATGGTAGGGGGGGAACTAGGAAGTGGTCTTGTCTGGTGTGGGATTACGAGTTTTCCTGGATTCCATGAATCTTCAAACAAGATCATGGAAATTTATCTCAGGAATAGTATCAATTGTGTCTCCCTTACACTATCAAACATGCTGAAAGGCATACACATGTTGAGAAATAAGGACATTGGACATTAGGGGCCTTGTAGATGAGGTGGCTGACATAAGGGGTGTGGGAGTAGGGATGAAATTGAGGGTTGATATTGTAGAATATAGAAAAAGGTGTGGAATGTGGCAATTAGTATGAGGACGAGTGGGCCCATAATATGATTTAGGAAGGTGCGAATGAGGAGGTTCTACGAACATCAATCCTATGTTCTAAAAAAATTCTCTATAATTCTATAGAAGTTACTAGATATTCATTAAACAATAAGGAAGCCACACACCCATAGTAAAGTAACAAGGAACTGAATAAGATGATGTTGAATATGAGGGCTCGGTTGTATGCTTGGGGGTTTTCTGAGCCTCATATTATTATTATGAATCATTTGTGTCAGTGGAATCAACGTCCTTAGCTTCCCAATCATAATATTTATTGGTATTCTTAATAAATCCAATATTTTTAATAAGAATAAGATCAATGAACATCATTGGTCCCAATGATGAGAGTGAATGTGAGGAATCATACACCCTTACGGGATTGGCCAAATGGTTAATAAATTTTCAACCCATAAGAATTACTTGTGTCTTTAGGTCCTTCCCCTAATAGTATAAGAAAACCCATCGATTCATATTGACCACTGGAGATCCTATGGATGATGCATGAAAGAGTACCTCCAGGTGAATCAGAACCCCATATGAATCTCTTTAGGAAAAGTGGGAATGATTGAGGGAATAATGAATAATCTGAAGATATTTACCCTTTTAACTAGGTTCTCTTTGAAATTATTTGTTCATGGAAACTCATTGGATCATGGATAATTATCACTCTATTCTTTGGGATTTCAGTCTTGTATACACCAAGTTTAATGTCTTTTAGGTGTCTTTTACCACAAATTTGGCAGTGTTTACCCCTATTCCAAACCAAAATTATTTTCTATTAAATTATCACTGCTTAAAACCAATGATAAATGAATTGTGAACCATATATATCTCAAATTTAGAATAAAATAATGAAAAAGATCATATAAATTTTCTTCCCTAACAACTATAATGTAGTTAATATGTATCTAATAAAAGGACTCCATTAAATCATCTTTAATATGAATAGTTTAACATACACCTTTATATTGTTTTACATATACATAGGTTTGGTATGAATGTGAACTAAGTGGGCATAGTTATTGGGGTCTAAGAATTGGAGGCATGGATGAGTTTGTTACTAAAAAACCGCAACATGGGATGAATGGGAAGAGGTTAAGTTTGTGTTAGAAGGCTGGGTGTTTGGGTCATATGTGGGTGGGTAAGTGGGTTCCATGTTCCAATGTTTTTCTGGATGGCGGGACTCGACATTTGTTAGGAATCCCATCCAACTTCATTATTATGAACTAGTCTTGTGGTCATTGGGAGGTTTCCTTACAATAGTCTATGGGGAGTTGATGGAACATAGGTATTGATTAGGTGGTTTTAGTGGAGAAATGGTGTGTGGTAGGAGTGGGATAATGTTTTAGAAGCTTGAATGTTTGGAAGCAATTAGTTTTATGAGAATTATTGATTGTGGAAATAAAATGTCATTATATTACAAGGTAAATTAAATGTAGAGAACATTGAAGATGAAATTAATTGATATAGAGGGGCATGGGAGGAGAGTATATGGGGGATTTAGGGGTTTGGAAGATGATATATGGGGTAAACGATATTGGATAATGAGTTAAGGTTAACAAAAAATCCCATGAATCATTAATGACATTAATCGAAATTCAAATTGTGATTTTATTAGGTAGGAAAGAATCTTGATCAAAAGATTTTAACGGATGACTATTCAGATTAATTCAACTAGTTTAGTTCATCATCACCATGTATTTTTCCTATATCAATTCTGAATCCCATAAATATATATTCTATTCTAAGGGAATTGAGGAAATTAAAAAAATAAACATTGTTTTCCTCCTACTCATTATTTCATTTATAGTAAATATCAATACATTCTTTATCTTGGTTATTAAAATTTCGTTATAAGGATATAACATTATTTAAATATTTCAATTTATAACATAATACATTTTTTATTCAATTTGAATTGAGATTCATCTCCTCTTTTAATTTTAATGGATCCCTGTGGAGTGACTTTATTCACTACCAATGGGCCCATAAAACATGATTTTAATTTTAATAGGATAAATTTGAAACATGATTTGAATAAAATAATAATGTCCCCATATGAATCTTTCCATCAAGAAAAGTTTTAATCATGTCAATTTTTATTCATTTCCAGTAATATTTTAGAATTCCTTTATTCATACCATTTAGATTCTTCCCACTCATCCAGATATAGTAATCTATGATCTTACACACACTATAAATCCATATTTTTTAAATATCTCAAAATGAGTGGCAATCCATTTCTACTGGTAAATGGAAATGTTTTCCATAAATGAGCTATATAGAAGTCATAGTAATAAATGCTTTAAAATCCTTCTGGTATGCCCAAAAAGCATTTTCATGGTTATGAATTCAGTCTTTTGATATTGAGTTCTCCATTTTCTCTAGAAATTTTTTTGATTTATTATTTATCAAATTATACTTTCCCATTTGGTGGTAATGAGTGTTGGTATTATATCAAGCTCCATATTTACCAAGAAATATTCTCATCAGGTGGATGTTGAATTGAGTTTCCAAGTCACTAATGAGTAATCAAGGTATTCCAAATCAATGGATATATACCACTTTAATAATTTCATGAACACCTTGGTAGTGTTCATAGTGGCGGCCTCAGCTTTTACCCATTTTGAATTTAAATTAATATACACTAAGAGGTACATATTACCGAATGAATTCATGAATTGGCCTATGAATTTTATACCCCAAATATCATGAAACATCAACCTATAAGATATGATTCTTGGGAATCTTATTCTACTTACCTATGTTTCCTGTTCTCCACCAGCAATCAAAACATTGAAAAAATTATCTAGTATCTCAATATAGTGTGGGATATAAAAATAAACATTGGTGTGTTTTGACAACAATATTATTAGGTCCATGATTCCAAATAGAAGGTGGTGTATGAAAAAACTATAGATCTCTAGGAATCAACTATTTGGTTATGAATCTTAAAATAACATCGTATCTAATCTATATTAAAATCAATGGTTTATCCTCAAATTTATGCCCTAAAAATATAGGAATCTCTTCTTTTAATGGTATGAATATTGAGGTTAGGGTGTCTCAATGGTCTAATTGATTACAACATCAATAAACCATGTACTCGAATAAAATACCATGTAAAACAATTTATCATCTAGAAAATACTCAAGGATATTTAAAGCATCCTCTTCTAAACATTTTTATGTTTAAATGTTCATAAAGAGTTGGTGAAAACATTTTTAATTCCTTTATTCACCATCATAAAAATGTTAAATTCTTGTTTTAACAGAATCCAAAAAAACAACCTCAACATAGAATCGTTTTTTGAGAATTTATAGTATTGTGGAATGGTTAGTGTAAACTATCACTTTATATAGAAAAATATATGATAAAAATTTATCAAATTAAAACACCTATATGTTATACCCTTTTTCAGTTGTGGTGTAATTAATATGGAAAACATTAAGTGTGTGACTAACATAGTAAATAGGTTGAAAATTATGATAATTCTATTTTCCTAACTCATCTCTCACATAAAAACCATAGTATCTTCATATCCTCTCGAAGTATATATCCTTTTTTGGTGATATAATGATAAATTTGGCCACCATGGTTTTTATTTAATCATTTGAGGCTTGTTATAAATTCTCATGGTAACTGAAATAATATTCATTTTATAAAAAATGTTTGAGAGACCAAGAAAAATTAGAAAAAAAATTAATATTATGATGTATAATCCCAGGTGTTAAATAAATCATTTTATCCCCTTAACTGATGTTTATTCATGTAACTCCTTACTAACCATGATTTTGGCTAGATCAAGCTCTATTACATTTTTGGTAATTCAATATCTGATTTTTTTGACTCCATATACCATAAAATGACAATTCTACCTATTAAGAAGTAGAATTTTTTATTCACATCACTTCATAACTCAATCCATGTTTCTCAAAAGGACATCAAAATACCTCCCATATATGGATAAATGATCCTTTAATATCTCCAAGAACTCCTCCATTAAATTATGAAAAATATGTCTAATGAACATTTTTAATGTTGTTGTTGTGTTTTATATTCCAAATGGTATTCATGTATAAGACATGATTATATATGGTAATGTGATGGTTTTCTTGGATTTGAAACCCAAATACAAAATTATTTTATTATAACTAGAATAGACAACAATAATGGAGTAGAATTCATGTCTAGTCAGTCTCTCTATAATTTGGTCCACAAATGAAATTGTGAAATGATATTTCTGGGTGGAGGAACTCATCTTATATCATCTAAATACACTATCTAACCCATTAAAAATCTATTTATAATCAACTCGTTTTCATCATTTATTATTGTAGATGAAACTATTCTCTTCAACATCACTTTTTGTAGGCGTACCCACTCACTATCAGGAATAGAAAATATTTATCCTATATCAAGAAATTACACACCAATTTAGTGACTATCACTTTCGTGGGAGGACCTAATAATTTCATTGGTTGATGGCTCAGACATCTTCTATCATCCAAAAAACAATATGAGTACAATTTCTAGGGTTTATCACATTTATATTGTCAATGGTAAATATCTTTAAATATTTTATTCATCCCAATATAGCATGGAGTTTTTTCATGTTCATCTATAAATTAATAATTTATGGTCACATTGTGTGATTCTATTTCCCTTAAAAACATGTACTTCAATGTACATAGAAGTGGATTAAATTCCATGTTCATTGGTTTGAAAATTGAGGTAGATAAATTAATATATGATTCCCTCATTAATCATTCTATCCACTATACTAATTTTTAATTGAGGATTTTTACATCCTATTTATATTTTTTTCCCACTTTTTTGGATACCATATTATTAGTAAGTTTCATTTTCTATTTATCCTCTTCTTATTATAGTTTCTTAAATTTTGTTTCTTATAAAAAATCACCTCCTTTAGCAACTAGGAGGGATTGAAACTACAATAAGTCCATTCATTTACATGTAGATTTTAAATTGTAAAAAAATTATCTTCTCTTACTTGAAAGATGATACATCCTTTATTAACATTGATGAGTTCCTTCCTGATTATGAGAGAATTAATTCCTAGAAATATAGGAAAATCACTTTCACAGAAAATATCAATTCAAAAGAAAAATCTAGGGAAAATAATCTTCTCAATATTCATAAGAACCACATAAAGAACTCATTAAAGGTATTTTACTTTTATATTATTTAGATTTAAATCTACCATTATTAGTTTTTTCTCATCGAGTTCCAAATTTCAAACCATGCATGTTTCCATTAGGTTTACACTAGAACCAAGATAACAAAGAATTTTCCCATAGATCTATGAGTCAATGATTTATGGTATTAAAAACCTCTTCAGTTCACTCATATTAGGTTTTATTTTCTATTAGACTATTATGAGGAAATCGTTACAAAGAGAGATAACTCCCATGTTTTTAATCTCTTAATTATTCAATAATAACTCCTTAAAAAATATCATAAACCAAAATTTTCTAAATAGCCTTAATGAAAGGGAATATTGATTAAGAGTTATTTAAATATATAAATTATTTTTTTGAACCTTCACCATCCCTTGACTTACTCTATGTAAATTTGAGAGGGGGATTATATAGTGAATGTTTTATGTAAACAAGTTTCTTTTGTGTTTCTTCAACTATAAGTGTGGTGTTGATTCGTTGTTTTCTATTTCTTCTTGAATTTTTTATTCAAGTTATTATTATTTGATCTAGTTCTCGTTTCTTTTTACCACTAAACATCTATATCAACTTCATAAAACTAATTCTACTGATTTTCATCTTTTTTTAGCCCCATATAGGTTTTTTCCCTGGTTCACATTCATTCCATAGGATGATGACTTTAGCTTCTTCTCTATCAAGTGATTCTATATTTTTAGTACCAAAATAGGCTTAAATTCATTAATAGGGGGTCAATCTCAGTATAGATATTCTTTTGAAACTTTCCCCACCCCACTAGATCTTAACATCTTTATTATAAGGGTCACTTCATTTTATCTTTAAGGGTTATATTGATCTCATCCATTCCAACTATATCTAATTATGATTCACAGAATATAATAAAAAACAACTCTAAAGAAACACATTGTTTTACTTGGTTCACCCTCACTAGGCTACATCCAACAAGCATACAAAGGAAATATGATAACATGAAAAATACACTAAGCACACTTCTATTGGATTTTTCTAGGTTACACTTACCCCGGCTCAAATCATATACAGTTTTTGGTGTAGATTCACTAACTCTTAGGGATCACTTCCCTCACACTTCCATATTATTCTAAATTATTTATAAGCAAAAAAAGTTCAATGAATACAATGGAATATATCTTCTATTATTGATATTTTCAATGAATGTATGATAGGTTCCTTTGAAATTCACATGATCCTTCACAACATTGAGGTGAACAGACCACTGTGCATCTTCTTTCCGTGATATATCATGGAAAATAATTCTCTCATTGGAAATATCATCAAGATATTCCCTGTATTCCTTTAACTAAATTGGATATAACAATGAATAATATGTTTCTCTAGCTATTTTTCATTTCGTATAGATCCATGGAATTACTCATATTCTTCTTCAGAATTCACACATTACAATAGTAATATTTTCATAGTTAATTCATCATTTTTCTTCTTACATGAAACCCTAACATGTAACCCTTGTGAAAAGATCAATTCGGAATACCCCTTCTTAATACACGTTTGAGAGAATCCTCCATAATATCCCTCTTAATCATTCTCAATGTCCCTCTATAATATAATATTATATACACACAAGTCACAGGACTCTAGCACAAAATCTAGTTCATGTTACATTGATCGTTTAATACCAGCATCTTTTCCTATGCCCAGAGTATACATCACGTCACATGAAACTATTGTGATACTCCTTTTTGTAACCTCCTTATGTTCACATTAATCTATCATGATACCTTGTTTATGTTACATAGATCATGTTATTCCAAAAATTGTACCAATTCACAGTGCATATATCCATTCACAAGACAACTTCATGTGTATGTATCACGAGATCCCATTACAAGATTCTTTCACAAGACATTCCACTGATAATGTTGATCTCTTGATTCCAATGAAATACGTTGTTCCTATATTGAGAAATTAGTTTCTTCATATCAAACCACTTAATAAAAACTATCTACTTTATTGATGATCGGTAAGGGGGTATTTGTAAGAAAAAAATCCACCACCTTAACTCCACTAATCATTATTATTTGTTTGCTCCACCTCCTCAACAATCACCCTTACATGATTCATGTGATCACTCCAGGTAATCAAATTCCAAATTTCATAAGTGATTCTTTAGATCTCATACATTTTATTTGAGCAGGTATTTTGGTTACATATCTTTCTCAATTTATAATCACGTAGTCATCAATGTTTTCCTCTTTCTCTTAAAATGATCTCATCATGGGATCGATTTACTATCATGCAGTCAGGTACATTGTCCCCTAGCACTTTGTGTCGTCTCATCATGTGTTTAAATGAATAACATGTGATCATTTTCTTTTTTATGATCAGAATATGTCTCCATTATTTACAGCTTATTATCCCTCATACTCTTTGTATGCTCCCACCATTATGTCCCCTAACTATCATGTGGTGCTTCACATGATCTCTTCCCAAGGTCCGCTGACAATTATACGATTCTTCACAAGATCGCTTTTTAGATCCCATGAAAATCAGGCAATGCTTTGTGTGATCTCACATACAATTACACTTAAATTCATATTCTCATCATGTGATCTCAACACGAGAACCACTAATAATTATGTGTTGTTCATTCTGTCCCACCGTGAAACACACTAACAGTCATGTGTTCTTCGCATGATCTCACCATGTGATCCACTAACAATCATGAAATGTCTTCATGTGATTCACAAGATCTCTTCATGAGATCCATTCTGTAAATTCTCACACTGCTTGAACCTTCCACATGATTTGTTTAAACACTAACTCTTCCCATGATCAGTTCAGACCATCACACTCTGTGTTTTTAATTTTTACATTCAAAATCAGTCATCAAGACTCCTTAAAAACCAGCGATCTTCATTAATGTTATACCTCATCAACAATCACAATCATCCCAAAATAACTATGAAGATGGAATTATTTTCCAAAAATATCTCCCTTTGGGTTAGTTGAATACATTTAAAAACGTTAAGAATCATCTTATTGACCAATCAAGAACATGAAAATCCATTTTCCTTCTAAAACCATAGGTATTGATCAAGGAGTTTCTCAACATGAATTACAAGATCACTTGAGTCATGATTGGAATGAGAAACAAGATTAGAATTCAAATTTAATCAATGAATCCCTCTGTTCTTGATCATTAATTTAGAAACCATCTCAAGACCCAAATATAAGACATGTATAGATCGTGATATCACTACCTTACTCAACTACTGTCGTTTTCATATTTATAACTACTCGTGTTTCACTATCCACCCCTATTAGTTTTTCCCTTATATTAATCAATACCATTTGTCCATCTTTTTCAAGGTACCCAAATCTCAGTCCATTGTGGTCTAAGACGTGGAAATGAACACATATAAGTACATAGGAAAAACACATCATCCCTAAGGAAAATGGGGTACTGCATCCACACCATTCAAATATAGGGAGTTGGATGAATTCCTAGATCTAGTCAATGTTGTCCAAATTATTTTTTCTGTTTGTTTTTCAACAATATGTCTACAACATATAGTTTATTAGGCACATACTCTAGCTTCACTATCACATACTTCAACTTTTCTTCATGGGGTGATATTTGACATTAATGTTCATTTTCCATTAGTGATGGATAATATTTTTTCTATGCTTTATATCACATCACTTATCACATAGATTTTTTTCAAAGACTTCACATCAATCCCCCCATTCTCATATAATTTTACATGGGTATTTCTCATATATTACTACATAGGTTGGTATCCGAAGACCACATAGCTATGTAAACTATTTTCAAATTCAACATGGACTCTATTTATTAACAGATAATTGAATCTTTTCTTCTTTGATAACTTTTCAAGTCCATATCCATATTCATCCTTTTAGATTACACTTATAATTGATTTTTAGTAAGTGAAAATAACACTTTTCATGGAGTCTTTATAAGATCAACTATGTCGTATGGGTCAAAACTCTTTATATAAAATAAGAGTTAACAATAATAAACAACAATATTGTCTATGTCACTCAAGTTATTCCTTGAATTCCTATATCATGACATTCATAAAATATTCATAGGAGTCTCTGGACTAATGAGGCTATATCACACATGTATATTTTAACTATATCACCCTGAAAGATTCAAACTTTGGACTTCTATTGATTATTAATATCAATTTTTGAGCTAAATCATGATGTATAATTAATCCTCATAATGGGGATACCACTTTTTGAAAATTATGATGAAACAAGAATTAAATGATTGATTCTACTACCTCAAATATATCTTCTAATGATGAAAAAATACCACTTGAACTATGTCCTGATACCAATGTTATGTCCGTATATCTAGATATTCTCTACCTACATGCTAAGTCATCTTCTGATGTGTATATTTTATTATCTTTAAATTTTTCAAAATATTAGGTTTATACCGACTAGTAAAAATATTGTTCTTTGAAACTCAAACTATACCCCATTCATCAAGATTATTTCTATGAGAAATAATCATTCCCCTATATTTTTTATCTTTCTTCATACTCCATTGGACGGTTCTTCATCTTCTGAATGGTGAAGGTCAAGAAAAAATAGCCACATTTGTGATTCTTAGTGTAGGGTGTTGGTGTATATGGAAGGCAAGAAACAAGGCTTTCTATGAACATATTCATTCTAAAGAAATATCTATTTTCATGAATAAAATATATCTCCTGATTGATCTGGTATGTTTCTCTGATATTTCAAGTGATACACCCACTTAGAGGAACATGAAGGAATGTGGTTCTTCAGTTCTTCCTTTAGATCATGTGATAATATTGAATTGGGTTTGCTGGTTACCTCCAAACATGGGACTTAAAATTAACTTTGATGGTTCATGCGTTAGGGGGGCTCATTAGAGGTGGTGGAGTTGTTTGTGACTACAGTGGCAGTAACCTACACACTTTTACATCATTTTAATGGAGGGGGGTTCTATCCAGGTAGAGGCTGAGGCTATGCATACAAGTATCATGTTGTGTGCTCAAAATAATTTATCAATTATTCAAATTGAAGCTGATTCCAAGATCATTCATGACTCGATGAATGTAAAAAATTCCCTTCTATGGTCAATTACATATATTATCTGGATATTTATAGGTATCATTAACAATAGAAACACCAATATTATTCATACATGTCATGAAGGAAATAAGGTAGGAGACTATCTAGCTTCCATGGTGGTGGCTGATCAAGGTACCAACATCATTTGTTTCTTTAGTTCTCCTCAAATTAATTTGGAAGGGGTTAACATGATTTACAGAGACAATATTGGCCTTTATTATTTCAGTTCACATTAAACTTTTCTTGTCTTGCCAGTCCATAGACTTTTTGGTTGTGGGTTCCTTCAATTAATAATATAACGATGCAGCGTTGGAGTGTCAAGGTATTCTCTATTCAACTTCCTTGTATCAGTAATCCATGTCCCTAATCCTTCCTTGATGGGGGTGAATATGTAATTGTACGAACATTATATATTCATATAACTAGGGTAATTCCTCCCTTTTAATTCTAGTTTTAATAACATTTTTTCTAAGAGAGATGTTTTGAGTGTATCAAAGGAGATTCTTGGTACAAATTTTACTAAGATCCCTGCGTTTATAATAGACTTTAATCTTATTTTGCAACTTATGTGGTTATATTCTAGTATACTCTTTCTCGTTATGTTCCACCATAGTTGGGGATCTCATTTCAAGTTCCCTTTTCTTCCCTAAATTATTTTAGCTGCAATATCTTTCATAATTCCCATGATTAAAAAATATAAAAAATATCTCTTTAAAAACATACCTCTCACCATAATTTCTAGGATGAGATAATGATATATCTTGGGTTCATTATCTAATATTAACCTCTCATGCTTCATGACACATACTCCTAGTGATCCCCAGTCTTTCACAATAATAGAATTTGATGGATACATTCTTCCAAGAGTAATTTCCTTCAAACATTTCATTAATAATATACTTATTGATAGATTTCACAATATTTTAGTGTTCCCAATACAAAATATATTCAAAATAGTAAAAGAAAAAAATTAGATATCTCCATACATCCCACAAAAAATTGTACATGAATTTATCCCTTCATGTAATTTTTTTTCCATCACCAGTATGACTTTCCTTATATATGGAAAAATTCACAACTCTTTTCCCCTCAGGCATGGGGGAAGGTTTATTATATCCAATGCCATATTTTCCCAAATTTCATTCCCTTTTTGGATGAGACAATAATTACAAAATTTTCCTCTATGATATAATATTTTCATTTCGTTTCATTGTTACATATTAAGGATAATCAAATAATAAATTCAAAGAAAATTCCAATTTTGTCATGCTATAAAAATTAAATTACTCTACTCTATGGACTGAATATATATCATTTCTTAATTTTTGAATCTCATTCTCTCTTGATTCAAGTTAAGCCATATGATGTTTCTTTAGAGTCTTCTTTATCATCATTCCACCTTCCTATTATTTATATAGAAAATCCACCATGTTAGTTTGATAATTTATTTTATAATTCTACTTAGAAATAAGATATTTGAAGCATTAATTCTCTTGAACTATGTTAGAAATGTTTGTAGAAATATCATAATTTTTAGATTACAAATTCTGGTTTTTTTGAGTTTATATTATTTTACATATCTTTATATTTCAGTTTCACTATATTTAATAACATCACATTAAGTTCTTCAACATAAAAATCAATCATCACCCTTATATCTATGTCCACATAAATGATTATTTTATTTAAACCATTTAGCTTGTTGAATTTAATTTCATATAATTGAATTATGATATCTTGAGATTTATTTATTTATCTCAAATTATGACCCATTTCCTTTTTGACTTCAAAATATTCCACAATTGAATTTATTGTAATTACTTCATCGTAAGTTGTTACAATATCACTTGCATTTCATGTTCTTCACTAATTATTACAATATAATTTAATGACTAAATATTCTCACAATATGATTCAATCAAAAAGTTCATCAGTACATCTTTCATTTCATTAAATTTAATCACACTCTTTCCATAGACACTTATACACTAAGGAATAACATGAAACATATTCTTCTTCTTTGAGGTTCTTCACTTTACAAGGGAACCATGATCTTTGAAATATTAAACATCAATTCGAAAAGTAGAATAAAAAAATCAGAACAAATTAAATTCAATAAATGAAACCTACAGTTTGATACCAATTATTTGTCTGAAAAGAGTCTTAGATTCACTAAGAGGGGTGTGAATATAGTTATGGATATTCTCTTAAAAATTATTCCCGCCCACTTGATCTCAACAACTTGACAATAACGGTCAATTAATTTTTTTTATTCATTATATTGATATTATCATTTCCATCTACATCTGATGATGGTCCAATGAATGTATTGAAAGAAAAAAAGAACAATGATCCACAATGTTTTAGTTGGTTCACCCTCACTGGTCTACATCAAAGGAGCATACAAAGGAAATGTGTCTATGTAACAAATCCACTAAAAATATTTCTATTTTTCTAGGATATGTCACACCTACTTGGGATATATTCCCTTATAATTTTTAGGGAAGATTAATTATCTCCATGATATCTAATCCCACACACAACCCTCTTATACTCCCTTATTTATAAGGAAGGAAAATCAACATGATGTCCAATGAATAATATCTTCAATTGTTATGATTTCATTAAATGTATTATGGGTTAACTTGAATTTAATTTAATCCTTAAAATACATGATGTGAAAATACCTTTGACAATCTCTATTACATGAGATATCATAGAAAATATCCCTCACTTTTCCAAGATCTTCATCAGATTCTAGGTCTTCTATTCACTTCCATGGTTGTAGCAATAAATAATCTCCATCTAGAAATATTGTCAGTGTGTATAGATCCTAGGCCATATTCTTCATAATCAGCATTAATATATGACAATAGTAATATTCACAGGGATAGCTTAGTATTATCTAATTCTATGATATCCAAAAAATTAATTCTTGTTCCAGACCCATTCGCAACAACCTTTCACAACTTCCCTTAGAAAGACTATTCCATGAGACTCTTCCACAAGATACCTCCGTAAGAATCCTCTACAAGACTCACCCATTAGATCCCTCTATGAGACTCTTCTATGAGACCCCTTTAAGAGAAATTGTTCTATTTATGAGATTCACATGACTCTATCACCAAACATTTTTTCGGTTACATAGATCCTGTGATACCAACAGGTATGCCTAGGCCATCGCATACATCCCTTCGCAATAAACATTCATATGAATCCTCTGTGAATAATAATGTTATTGACGTGAATCTCATGAATATGAAATTATATTATTTTTTCATCATGTGGATCATTTGATACCATTAAGTCTTCATATGCCTAGTGCACACTTCTATTCACAATATAAAATTTTGAGTCTCTTTTGCAAGAACCCTTTTTTAGATCCATTTATAGAACCTTATACAAATTATGAAGATCATTTTATTATAGTGAAATTCATTATTATGATCATTAGAAATTAATTTCTTCAAATAAAATAATTTAAAAAAAATCACTCTACATTATTAATGATGGGTTAGGGGGTATTTATTAGAATAAATACCCAACCTTACCTACACAAAATGTGGTTATCCATCTGTTCTGCTGCCTCAACAATAAAACTAATATTATTCATGTGATTTCCATCTGTGATCACTTGTTGGATTAGAGAAGTTATTCTTATGATCACATGTACTGCAGTTGAGTGTGCTGCAAGATCCCATTACTTGATCATTTGACAATCATGTGGTCAGTTGTGTTTTCCTCAAGAACATAGTGTGATCTCATTGCATGTTCAAATAACAATCATGGGGTTCGAAACATTTTACTCTAGAGATTCATGCGACCACATCATGTGATCAAATAATTATCATGTGTTCATGTGATTTTAAACAACCATGAGATGCACCCATCATTTCCAGCACATTTTTCTTCATGTTCTTCATATGATCCAACCATAAGATACCTTAAAAATGATACAGTTATTTGTGTGATATCATTGCGACATCCCCTAAAATCATGAAGTTCTTTATGTGACATTTTCACTATATTATATAAAAATAATTTGGTTCTTCACATGATCTCATAACCGGATCCACAGACAATCATGAATTCTTCGAGTGATCTTACTACAAGACCCACTGGCTATCATGCACACTTTCTGTGATCTCACCGTACAATCCACTGAAAATAATGTGGTGTTTCCAAGTTATTTTCATGATATCTTCATCAAATCCCTTGCGGTCATTCATTCTCTATGTGAACCCTCCATGTTATCAGTTTATATACTCATGCTCTGCAAGATCAGTTCATAAATTTTTACTCCACTTGATCAGTTCAAACATTCATGCTCACTCTTCAAGACTTCTTTAACAACCAGCCATTTTTAATAATGTAAACTCTTATCCAAAAACCCAACTATACTAATATCACTATCTATGTGGATTTATTCCAATTAATCTACTTAATAGTGTTTCTGATAATAGATTTGAATGTGTTTGAGTTGTTTGGCACAGTTGATGTTCAAGATTATGTGGGCTAGCTATTTGATTTGTCATATATATTTCCTGGTTTTTAATCATTTAATATATTATAATAATGATTATAGAGTGATGATTATAAATATTAAAATCTTTGTTTTTTGTTGGTTGTGGAAATTTTTGAGGCTGCAATTATTTTTAGCACTACTCATTATGTGAGTATTGTTAGGATCTAGATTGTAAAAAAGAATGGAATTTTCATGATGATTTTAATTATGGTGGGTATCTATGTGGTCCACACCATCACTATTAATTCTAAATAATATTTTTTTTGTGTTAATTACAGCAGTGAATACATACCTACTAAGGCTACCTAAGTCTATCTTGGTTGTAACTATGCTATAATTACTATTTTTCTTGATCATAATTAGCATACTTACAATCAAGGGGATGATGTTTTTTTAATTATATCATCTTTATAGAGATGTGTGTGTGCCTCCACACAATGTTTAAGATTATAAATATACAATCTATTCTTATCATGGTTTTTTATTGGTTTGGGAATTGAAGAATATATAAATTCTTTATGCGAGCCTATATTTTGGTGGCTAATTATTTCATCTCATTAACATAAGGAATGCCTCACATCGGGGGTCATCGATCAATTTTCCAAAGGCTACATTTTTGGAAAATCTCATCCAAAATATGTCATCTAACCTCTAGATTCATCATCATGATTCCACCATCCGCTATGCTGTCCACCACAGCTACCAAAATATGATCTAGTCTATAGTAAAATGTGTTTATCTTTATCCATAAATCATGTCTATAGTTTTGGTAATTATTTTTAGTAGATCCTTAAATCAGCCCCAATCCTCCAAAGAATATTCACAATATAGTAGGTCAAATATGTGGATTTCACTCTTCAACTTCAACATTCTCATTGGTGGGAAATATATTTTGAGAACCATTATTTTTATATCATCCCATGTGGTTATTATTTCAAATGGTTCATTCTATAATCATTCATTACCTCTATCTCTTAATGAAATTCAAAACAACCTCCATTTTATTATGTCTCACATCACCCATATATGTTTAGAGTAGTTGTAGACCACTGTAAAATTTTAATTTTATCCATGATTATGTTCATAAAATGCTTGATGTGTCACTATTTATAGACAAAATTCCATATTACATGATGGTATGCTCCAAAATAAATGGTCATGAGGTGACCGAAGCATTAAATACAAAATATTTACATCTATAAATATTAATAATCAATATATATCATAATAAACATATTTTTTATAGATATTCAATAATAACATACAAAGTTCATATCACATAGTACTATTCTTAAACAAACAATATTTATAAAAAATATTCATATCATAGGGAAATACAAATAAAAGAAAGAGTGATCTGATATTCTCATTAAGGTTAATTATAGGCAGTATCAATAAATTAACCTATGTGAGAATAAGATATGTATAAGGGTATGATAACATAAACATAACATACAAAAGTTATAGCTAATTAGTCAACGTTCATTAATCATGAGTCAGGTTATAAGTCATTTTTATAACAAATTTCATAAGTCAAAAGTGTGTAGAGTCTTTATTAATCAATCATTATTAATGAGAAAATATCATAATCATAAGATATAAGATTTTGGATTGAAAATAATCATATAAAATAATTTTTTATTCAAGAATCACTACCATGACTATCATTTTGAATAAAATCAAATAGTGGATCAGGTTCAAACCCTCTTTCCCTCGTTTTATTTTTCCAAGTGCACTAAAAAGACTATAATAGTGTATAAAAACAGTTACTAAATTTGGATTAATCTCTATTCAATATCATATTATATCATGATATATAAATCATTACCTAATGAAATGTTTGGATATATAATTCTGGCCTATCCCATCACATATTTAAAAACATACATACGTGTTTTATATGATAATAAAAAAATTCATCGAAGAATAACCCAACGAAATGAAAAATGTTTTATAAATATTTCATAAAAACTTAATAAAATCAAGGGGGTAACTTGTTTCATGGAATAATCCATAAAAATCATCATCATAGTCAATCTAGGAAAATAATGTGTATAGTATCAAAAGGGAGAACATTACTTTTATTTTAGATGGTTTTAGAAAAATCCTTGAAAAATTGGATTAGTATTATCTTTGTAAAACCTTTGAAAATTTAAAAGTAAGATTCAAGAAGAAGGAAGGTAATTGAGGCTGAAAAATATATTCATGTTGTATATGTTAAAAGAGAACATTCTCTTCACACTTTTGAAAAAATACAAAATCTTGTCGTATAAGTTTTCTTTCAAAACATTACATTTAATACTTTTTGACGAAAATTAATATATTCAAAATAAAAACATTCACATAAATTTAAATAAAAGTAATAACATTCATAAATTTTTTTTGGATGAACATGGTCATATGGGATTGAAAGATTCTTGACATAAAATAAAAATAAATAAGGCCATCTTTTCTGGAAAACATTTTCTAGATCATTTTATGTACCATGGAGAGGAGAATGAAAATATAAAATGAAAAAAAGTAGATGATAAAAAATATGTGGGTTTAAAAATATAAGTGTTATAAAATTTCCCTTAATGTATTATTTACATAGAAAATTCAAAAAATAAATGAGATTATAACATAAACCCTTACAACTTTGCCAACATTTGAATCATAAACCCCTAGAAATTAATAACATCAAATGAAACTTTCAACACAATGAATATAAATATATTCTTGATATAACATATCAATAGGGTAGTATATACACTATATAAACACAAATATATTCATAACATGAAATATGTCTCAATGAAATAATATTGATACGATGAACTCATGCAGTTTGGATAATTTAGGAATTATAACCAACTAAAGGGGAAAACATTAGATGGATTTATAAATACCAATAATTTTAAATAAAATTATAATAAAATAAACAAATTTTTATTAAATAAACCATCCAAAAAACAATTTTTCAGTACAAATTATGTCTCATAGAAATAAAAGTGAGATGAGAAACCCTTAGCTCAAGTCCTGAATTTCAACATGGATGATTTTAACCTCCGGTATAATATATTTATATTTACTATACCTAAATTAAAAAAACATATCATACTTATAATACCATATATGATTCACTTATATCATATTAACACCCTTTTATTAATATTTCTCATTAAAATCATTATTCTGGGTGTCAAAAGTTCACATTTTTCAGGCATGTTTTGGTTCAGTTGTTATAGTCCTTCCACCTTGATCTTGGTTTAATAACCTAAAAAACATAATTTTTTTATAAATATAACATTTAATCATTATATAAAATGTTATAAAAATCCATAATGGGGGGATGTAAACTAAATTACTCAACTTTTTGGATATGGTAGTTCAAATATTTGTACTAGTGATGTTTCCACATTTCAATAGATCAATGATTAGAATGGTAAATAATAATTAAAAATTAATGAATCGTAATGATATTATAAATATTATATAGATTCATTAAATATTTCTTTATCATTTTAAATTTAAATAGCAAATTAAAAATAAATCACATTGCTTTGTGGAGGTCAGAGTCTACACGGACGCACCACTTACATTATCATTTCCTAATGGATGAAAGGGTAAGACAGTTTATAATATTTTTTTTAAATAATCGTAATTATGTTTTGAAAATCATATATATAAATTAAATTTATCAATATAACCATACAAGAGATATGATGATGAAAAATGAAAAAAAAAACGCATCATGGAAATAGGGGTCCATATGTTCCCATGAACGATGTTTCTATTTCTCATTAGGTAGATAATTGATATAAAATATATATAAATTACACATTAAAACAATTAATTTTATTAAATATACAAATTTTATCATCTTAATATGGTTATTGATGAATTGGAGGTAATTTAAGGAGAAATAAACAAGAAATTATTCTTATGAATATATACATCTTCTTTCGGTATCCTCCTATGAAAAAAAACATAAGGATTTTTTTATGGCTATTTTGGGAATAAAATAACCTCAATATCTTGTATAAATATTTTTATAGGGTACTTAGATATATATTTTAACCTAATGTTCTCTAGTTGTGTAGATGAGTGAAAAAATGAGGTTTTCTTTTATAATTGAGCTGGGATAGAAACATGAATATATTAGAAGCTTTATTATATAATCTAACTATCACTCAAGTAATGTGGATAACATTTTTAGAATATTTGAATATAATAAATTTATAGATGAAATAAATTCAACCAATTAAATTAATTTTTTTTTGATATTTTAAACCTTATCTCGTAGTTTAGCCACTCTATTAACCCTTTTTACCTTTACCATGCAAAAAATATTTTTACCATGGTAAATATTCATTTTTGGAAAAAAACAAGTTAATATTATTACCTAATATTAATTATAATGATTATAAATATGTAATCAATTATATTATATATAATTCCTCAAATTAGAATAAATTAATTCAAATATTCTCAACCAAAACTTGTGAAACCCATTATTAGAGAAAATGTATTTGTAGGAAAAAATTGAATTTACTATCATTCCTTGAATAGTTATAAGAATATTAATAAATTATTTAATAAATTATATACAAAATGTTTACATATTATTCAAATAGTTATTAATTTAATTAACTTAGATAAAAATAAATAGATTTTAAAAAAATAAATCTTTTTATCTTTGAATGATTTCATCTACAATTATAGCCACATGATATCCAATGTGTACTAAATATTCATTATTTTATATTTAATTCCAAATACACATTAAAATATTTGTTCATTTCTAATCAAGATTTATTATATATAAAAACATATCACTATGAAAAAGTTATAAAATGATATTTTTGTTAACATTTATAATTCAATATTTAATTACATGGAATTAATCAATACTTTCAATTTAAGGGAAAATTGTATATTTTTTTCTTAATTTATTTAGTCCTATTCAAACCTTCCAATCTAATGGAAATGTGTAACACCCATATTTAAAAATGATATTTTAATAGTATCGCATGGTTTGTTTATGCTCAAGGTTGTGTATAATTCAAGCTGTGAAACACACTAATATATATATATATATATATATTCTAAAATCTATCGGAGTTATATTCTACCCCATAATAATTTGTTCATTGAAATTATTTTATTTTGATTTAAGTGAACACGAATTCTTCATCATCATCACGTCCCCAGTTTCCCAGATATATTTTCTAAATTTATGGTTATGTGAAAAAAATAAAATTACCATCTGAGTGGGCTTTTTTCATATCAATTTACCTATTAGATAAAAAATATTTTTTATTTTCAACTCATAATAAATTCATTCTCTAGTTTTATAGCCTCTATGTTCAATAGATACTAAGAATCAGGTATATACTTCCAAAAATGTACATATTTTTAATATATTTCGGTGTTATAATTAATGATCCATTTTTTATCATATTAAAACATGTTGTTCTAGAAATCATGAATAACAGGGCTTCATTGATCATCCATATTAAAACATTGTCATGAATATAAGAACCAGTCGATCTCAAGATCATAAACTAGTGGGTCTCAATGTTCCAAACTCATAGAACGAGTGGTGTGGGTCTATCTCATGAACTAGTAACCCAGCATAAGGAAACTATGAAAACATATTCTTAAAATGGAAATGAAAACTAAAAGTAGAAAATACAAGAGTGAATGAGGCATCATATTTAACATTCAAGGTCATTGTTCCTCCTTGACAACGACTTCAAAAATCAACATGGTCATAGAGAATTGTGACTTCCCTATAGTAGAGACCAATTTATAAAATAAAATTAGAGCTTATTTAACCTATAATAACAACAATATAATAGATATATTATGTTCAAGGTCATCATAATGGGAGGCCAAAACTATGATAATTCGTAAATGGTTACCTACATATTGACTGTTCGTGATAAAAATTAACGAGAAATAAAAATTAAGTTCATTACTAATTATCCATTGACTAAATTGGGATTAGGGATCAATTTAATTGTATTTATTTATAGGATACAATTACCCTGAATAATGGAGTCATTTGACTTTACTAGACACAAATTTATCCTAATATTGAAATATTTCTTCTGTGAAATCAATTGATTCTACCCAAATCAATGAGAATTTCTTGGTCTAGGAATAGTCACCATTTTAGGTGTATTATATGAATCTCTTAAAATTGAATCTAATAAAATTATTTCTTGTAACATAATCCTCCCAACTAGATTTTTTTCCATCTAGAAAATTCTATAGATATGGTTCATCGATGAGGATGTGAAGCAATTAAGTTCCAATCCAATTATATTTCAAAAGTTAATATGTTAATGATTAATTTACACTATATCCACCTAATTTTGATTCCATGACACTTATATAGACTATCAAAACATTATGGAATGATGTCTCATCTATAGTGAAAAATGTAATTGAGGGAAGAACTCATTGAAAATTTAATGTTAAATGTAAAACATTGATTGATTGAGAAACTTTTTTGAAATAGTAAAAATAGTAAAATAAATGAAATTGAATTAAAAAATAAATTTTACCTAAATTGAGATGTTATATAAAATCATGGAACTCAATGAAATAAATATGAAAATTAAACTAGGGAAAAAATTTCAGTCCCTTAAAATTTCAACATAAACAAATATAAAAAGGAAGATTGTATTCACTATGTCAATTGAAATTCACAGTGTGAATGGGTATATATTCCTATAAATGGTATTAATTTTGAATTTTTTATATCGTGAATATGTTATTCATAAAATGATTGAAATTTTTAATCTTCAAATCCTAGAACCTCCTTTATTCAGGACTACAAGATCTTAGGGTATCTAGGAGGTTTGATAAGATATATTTGACTTAAAATTTTAATGGTTTGAATCTTTTTCATGGAATGACTGAATTTAACAAACAATATTATGTTAGTGTAGTAATTTATTGAATTTTCTTCAATAATTTACATCTTGAACATTTATTCACAGTTTCAATGACATGTAGTTCTATAACTTCTTTCGTCGAAACTCCATAATTTTCATGCTTCAAATCCTTTAAAACATATGTAAGTAGTTAAGGTATCACATGATAATAGAATTATTAAATAATATAAATTAGGTCCAATATATATATATATATATTAGATATATCACTCTGTCAACAAAAAATTTGTCATCTTCACGAAAATGTACAAAGTGTTTGTGATACCAAACAATGTTACAATGAACTCCTAATACCCATAATGACATCTTAAGGTAGTAGTATTTATATCAACATCCTTCAACCACATATGATGATGTCATGAATAAGAATTGATATTTTTGAAATAGCTAGTTCCCATAACCCGATTGAACAAATTGTCAATTCTTTTGAGGGTATAGTAGTTACTCATGGTCATTTTATTTAGGCGATGATAATTGATACAAAAAAACAAACTAGCAGTAGCCCTATTCCAAAATAAGACTAGAGAAAACTAAGGTGAAACAGTAGGATAAATAAAACCTTAATACAAAATATAAAAAATTATAAACGGTAGCTACCATATTTAAAACGGCTCATTCCAATATTGAGACATCGATATCTGAGTAACATCTGAATTAAACTATATCTCAAACTCGATCACATACTAATGGTGTAATGTCAAAAAAAAACTGTAAAAATACATTAGGATATTGTTATAAAGTGATGGGAAACACCACTAGTTGATCCTATACTAAACTCAACATCATCTAATCTATCAAGTATGAAAGGGACCCAATAATCCTTTAAATCATCAAAGGTTCACCAACAAACACATCATGATATTCATCAGTTTCATATAATATAACATGCCTCCTGAAGTAGTAAAAAATATCATACACCTAATATATCCAATCCATTCTATGGATTATATTATAATGTTATATCCATAAATAGAATAAATCTCCCCCAATGTGATACTTCTCTAGAATCAACTCATAATATCAACAAAAACATATATGTTATCTCAACCTCTAATTGGTTTATTAAATTCCAAGTGATCTAGAAGAATCTCTAGATCATGTCTCAAATCATGGAATATTGTGGGTACAGTGAAGGAGAGAGTAACTCTTAAATTAAACATAGAATATGGTTGTGAATAATATAACTAGATAATACCTCCCTCAACATCTAACTCACCTAGTTCTACCAACTATAAATCATGATTTTGATCATGCTTGGCTCAACAACATCTTTGAACCTAATAGAATACACCTCTATAGTGATGCACTTTTCATGATCCCTAAGTAATAGGATAATCGTGGTTATATACTCCACTCATCACATACCTTCTATTAAAATAAAACATTATAGCACCCTCTCGTTTTTTCTATCATGGAGGATACTACTGCCAAAAAATTATCCTATGTTTTGCTATGAATCGTGGTTGTTTTGGAGTTTGAAGAATTTGTAAAAAGTATATCATTGGTTGTGTTGGATTTTTTATCAACGCATAAACTATATTCATGGGTATTTACAAGGTTCCATGTTAAAATTTCATAGTTCCTATATATAATGAAATAATTTCATAATGGGTGAAAGGTGAAAGCGAGGTGGAGGAGAAGTGTACATGGGAAGAACTAGTTTTCTAGCTATAGTTTTAGAGTTTTCACACTTTAAAACATATTACTAAATTGTATCCGGTAAAAATATTCCACAATATACGTTTTCCATATCGTAGAGGATTATTTCTCTACATCGAAGAGTAAGACTATGGTGTACAAGATACTATGTTGGTATTATACTTCCATTATAAAATCATGAATCTTCTTATCATACTTATTAAACTACAGAATATAGAATTTTAGAATGATTTAGGTGAATCTATATAATTTGGAACCTCTATATTATAGCACTTTAACCATGTTGTAGTTAGGTAGATGGATGACGTACTACACTACAACTTAGAATATCATGTTTCAAGGGTAGTTCAGATAGATTTTAGTGTTTCAAATAATATAAATACCTCTTCATCAATGTACTTGGACCATTTCATAATCATAAAATTTAATGGATATTATACCATACCAAAGAATATTACATTGTAGTTAGGTGGAAGATGAATTTGGGTGGCTCTAGTGTTTTTCGAACCTCAAAATAGTATCCCACTTGTCTAATCCATAGTAAATGGAGTGTCTAAATGACATGTTAGTATCACCTAAGAATAGGTTTCATCCTTGAATACTATTATATGATAACATTTTCAAATTAATAGTCTACACCAGTAGGGATATGACCATGTCATATAAGTTTTATTCCATAAGAATTATGATTTGGATTCATCTGATGAGTTTGGTGGTTATTATAATCTAAAAAATGTCTAGTTTTGAATTGGATTATCAATATATTTTGGAAGAAAAATCCAAAGGATAAGATAAAACAATTAAGTTAAAGGTTCTAATTTGAAATTTAAATTTAAATTAAATAAATATTAAAACTTTTTGTTGTGAAATGTTTTAAATAAAAGAAAAATAGAGAGAGGAGGTGTGAATTGTTTGAGGAGAAGAAGAAGAATAATATGCTAATGTGGATATTGGCATAGAGTGAAGAGATCATTCATGTGTTTCTATAGATTGAACAACTATAACAGTAATAATAATTCAATGATTTAAGGATATGGTTGAAGGGATTTATTCTTATTTATATCATGTTTTTATTAAAAATTATTTCAATATAGGATTCAATATTATAGTTAGGAAACATGATGAAATTTGACTTCAAGGATAAACACTAATCATTGAACCTACATCTTGAATCTATTTTTTATAATGATCTAGATGTAATATAGGTCTTGCTAATGACTATACTACACATTTTGATAAGTGAACCTTGTAAATAAATTTTTCCCTTATTCTTTTTTTGTTTTGGACAGTGATATAGATTAACCTTAACTACAAATGAGGGTTGTTTAACCAAAAAAACTAAATTATTTAGAATCACGGATTCATCCACCCCCAAGTAATTCTTTACTGATCAAGGTTTTTCTTTTTTATGTAGTATCAGAGTATGTTCACCTCATTAGTGATAGATATTTCAATTTTTAGAATAAGTTTCTATCTATTTTAAGTTGTTGTTTCTCAAATACTAGTGTTTTTCATGGGTGGTCATGAATCAGTTAATAGGAAGGGGGTTCACACTTTCAATGAGAAGAGTTATCATATCATGAATAATATAATTTTTCATTATATTTATTTTATAATTTTGTATTTTCTTTATGATGAAACAATTATATTCCCACCTTGTGTTGAAAATATTTAGTTTAAAATAGTTGATTAAAAGAATATTAAGAATTATGGTTGTGCCAGGAATGCATTAATTTCATAATTATCTAATAAATAATTTCTCAATGTGAGCATAATCAAGATATAAAAAAGATTTTTTATAAACATGTAAATATCTATAGAGGAAATAATAAGGTAATGCATGATAATATAAATATTTGGAGATTAAAATAAAATGATTTTGAAATGAAAGTAGATGAAACTAAATATGATTTTTTCACAAGAGTTAAAAATATTGTGAGTACGGTCAGAATTTATGGTGATAAATTGGAAGATACTATAATTAATGAGAAGATAAATCAGATATTACAAGACATGTTTGATTCTAAATCATTCTCACTTGAAGACAGTAAACCAAAATAACATCCTCTATATGATTTGAACAGTATTAACATTTCAACTGACATGATGAAATATAGTGTTATTAAGATGATGTGTAAGGTGGAAAAATAAATCTCTTTAAAAAAATCAAAGAAAGAGAACCATATGATGAATTTTGATGAAAAAGATGTTGATTATTATGATTCAATTTTTAATTTTAGTTAGAATATTGATAATATTTCTTACCTAATCAATAAAAATTATAGAAGAGGCAAGGGATTATTTAAAATTAAACATAAACTATAATTATTTTGGGGTGGAGAAGTCAGAAATTTTCCTTTAAATCCTCTTAATATAAAATAATTGAAGTTGGTGAGGAAAAAGAATAAGTGTTAAAAACATTCATTAAAAGGATATCATCAAAGGTTTAAATATCAGGTGTATCTTCTAAAGGTAAGAACAACAATTTCCAAATAATAAAAAGTAGAAATATATTATATAAATTTGAAAGTATTGAATGTTGTGATGAGGAACAAGAAATGGATATTTCATGATATATTGAGGAAAAAAACTAATCACATAGATGAATGAAGAATAATTCACTAGTGAATGTTATACTGAAGAGGAAGACAATGAACAAGCTGAAGTGGAATTTCTGTTGAAAAGAGAACTCAATGAGTGTCTCTTAAATATTATTATTTTAGAAAATTAGATAAAAAATATGAATAAGTCAAATTAATCATCTAAAAGTAATGAAGAATCTAATTGAAGAAAAATTAAATATATATGAAGAAGTTGATAACTTTAACAAGATTGTTTTTGAACTAAATAATTCAAGAATTAGGATGTAGAAAGGATTAAAATCAAAGGAAAATTATTTATTCCCACTAAAAAAATATTGACGAATATGGAAAATGATACTGAAAGATTTAAGCAAAATTTTTAGAATTATATTAAAAATTTTGGAGAAAATTCAAAAATTTTCAAGTCTCATAGACTTTAGTGAGGATAATAATCAAATGAAAATAAAATTATTTGATTGAATTTATAATATTTATTAGGAGATTAATGAAATCATGAATTCCAAACGTGTAGTAAAATCATGTGATTTTATAGATTTCATGAATTTTGAGTTTAACTACATGTATACAAAAACTACTAAAAATGATGAAGAAAAAAGTGAAAATAATAAGTTTCATATCATAAAAGAATATTCATGAGGTCATCAAAAAATTTGTTCCCAGAAATGATCAAACATTAATGGTGGAAATATGGTTGAAAGATTGGCCCAAATTTCTGGAAAACATAATATCAATAATAGGAAATATGATTTTTAAAGATAATTATTTACTTTAGAGTCTCTGGGAACATGGAGGGGATATGTTGGTTTAATTATCAATACATTTATGAGATGACATAGTCTAGAAGAAAAAATATTAGGGAATTCATCTCCCTCAAATGAAAAAAAATTAGAGACCGCCTAAGAAATATGAATTGAAAACAAAATAGTAGATTTAAACCATTAGAATATATTTTTGAATGATGCAAGAAACATTATTATATTGAGAAATGGTGTGTTGTTAGGATACCATCTCAAATGTTCTCAACATAATGTGATGAGAAGTCTCAGAAAAATAAGGATAATGGAGCACTAAATTCTATCATTTGTTATGCTACCAACAATGCACCCAAATGAGAATGTAAATATAATTTGAATAGATTTTATTATTCTCATATGATATGAGATGACAATACTCTCATGAATTTTGAAAAAATGTAAATAATTCTTGGTGACCTTTTGAAGTAAAGAGTAACTAAAAATAAAATGCATTGGGTCACCAATGATTGGTAAAAAAAACTTAAAAAACAAAACATGTTATTTCTTGATGGACT
The DNA here is from genome assembly GCA_963277665.1 of Viscum album. Lineage (NCBI taxonomy): Eukaryota > Viridiplantae > Streptophyta > Magnoliopsida > Santalales > Viscaceae > Viscum > Viscum album. Next base: position 1,729,197,811 of record OY728157.1, read on the forward strand.
AAAACATAATCTTCTTAGTGTATATTAGTTATGAAATGAAGGTAATGAACTGAAATTTAATAAATAAGGGTTTATTATAATTATCCTAAAATATTGATGTATCTTGAAATTATTATAAAAAATATGATATAATTTTTTTAGATTGGGGATGCAGAAAGTTCATGTTATTTAAGAAGTAAAGAAGAAAATCAACTATGGAATCAATAAATTGGTCATCCTATCCAAAATAAAAAATTATAATATCATTTATAGAGATAATATTCATGATGATCCAAAGTTGAATTGAAAAATTAATTTGGTGTGTTCTACTTTTCAAAAGGGAATGATTGTGGATATTCTACACAAGAGGGTTGAAATACAAACTACTCATCATTTGGAGCCAAATCACTCTAACATTTATGGTCCTATGAAGAACCAATAAACAAATGTAGATAATTAATTTAATTTCATTATTTATTACTTTAATTTCATTTCATGTATTATTTTTATGAATCATAAATCAGAATCTTTAAAATTTTTGAAATGTTTTAAGTGAATTTTTGAAAAAGGTGTGTGGTTAATATTTGGAGGAAGTTCAAAAATATAATGGGGCCAAGTTTACTAGTGGAATATTTGAAGTTTTTATTGAAAAATTGATATTCTCCATGAACTATATGAAATATTAATTCTAAAACAAAAATGATTGGTCAAATAAAATAATAATGGACTTCTGGGGATAAATCAGAACTTTATTTCTAGGGCATGAAACATCTAATATTCTCTAGGGACAAGACATTAGAGGAGTGTTTCATATCCAAAATCGTTTTTTATTATAATAATTAATATATTTCATCATATTTAATATATTATAATAAATATCCATGTTTGAGGTATCTGACAGTGCTTTTTAACCCTTGAATTATATATTTTAAGGGAGGGATTCTAGGAAAATCTAAAAGAAGAGGTGTTGATGTTATCTTTATTGGTTATCCACCAAATGGAAGAGAATTAAATTTTTTTTAAAGGTGCTAAATATATTGTAGATTTTATTTATGTAAAAGTGATGGAATATATAAATGAAGTGAAATCCAATGAAAAAAATTATTCAGAAGTGATAATGATGAATCTATTTTTGTAAAATGTATAAGTAAAGATTAAAAAATAGTGTGAATAATGAAGACGTTCTAGATGAAGAAGTTGTTTCAAAGTTTAGAATGAAATTATAGCTCAAAAATTCTATTTGAAATTATGGAAAATGGATTCAAAATAGAATAATATGAATCGAAAATATAATATCGTAATGTTCTCTCAAGTTGAACCTAAACATGTGGTATAATCAATGAAACATCAAGAGTTGGTTGATGTAATGAATGAAGAGAAATATTTGATTGAAAATAATAAACCATTGTAGTTTTTACCCAATCTGGAGGAACAGAATATTATAATAAAAAAGTGGTAGTTTTCAAACAAGATGAATGAAAAATACGATGTTCTGAGAAATAAATCAATATTGGTTTAAAAATGGTATTCACAAGATGAAGGAGTTGAAATTTATTAAATCTTTTATTTAGTTTCAAAACATGAAAAAACAATAATTTTTCTTTTTATTATAGTAAAAATTAATTAAAATATATTCCCAATCAATTTCATGATATCCACCCTCAATAGATACCTATAAGTGGAATTATATAATGAACAACCATGTGGTTTCTTTAGTGATGATGATTAGAATAGTTAATACATATTATTAAAGTCTTTATATCAGAAAAATAAATCCCAATATCATGGTATTATAATCATGAAATATTTATGAATAATTTCAATTTTAGAAAAGGTATATTTGATAGAAATATACACATAAAAGATTAATATTAAGTATTTATCATTATTATTGTTTATATAGATGATTTTTTAATGATGGAAATGATTAGATTTTTTGAAGGGTTTGTTAATGAAAGGAAAAATATTTTTTTATTATCCTTGCATTGTGAGATGAAAACATTATTAGATTACCAATTTATCACAAAAAGGATTAAATTTTTTAATCTCCGGAAAATTATGAAAATTAAATGTTGAGAAATATTGTGATAGAAGATTGAGAGCCTATTTCAACACAAATTTATGTAGGTAAAAGTTATTAAAAGATTAAATGGGAAAGGATGTTGATCCAAGGGAATTCCAAAATATGATTGGAAATTTACATTATCTAAAAAATTCAAGATCAAATATTATATTTTATGTCTCAATTTCATATGGAAAGATAATTAAAAAAAATATTCTCATTTTATGGTGGGAAATAGAATAATTAAATATATCAGACAAAAAAATTTGTCTTGAAATATTAAATCAAATTGGAGCCTGATATATTATGTTATTCAGATGTAGATTAGGTATGATGTGTTTATGATAGAAGGTCTACATCTGTGGGGAATTATTTATTAATGAATTTTTTTTGGAAGTTATGAAAGAAAAATTCAATTACTATTATTATTTAAATGTATGAATATGTGTCTTAAACTCATTCCTCAACATAACATATGTGGATGACGATTCAACTATAAAATTATAATGATGATGTAATGTTACCATTAATTTTGGTATGTGATAATGAAAGTGAAATTAATATTTCAATGAAGTTAGTTAAACATTCAATGTCAAAGAAAATTTATGTAAAGTATTACTTTATCAATGATCTAGTGGAGAACAATAAAATTACGATGAAATTTTTTCTAAAGATTGAAAATTATAGATGTTTTTACTGAGCCACTTTCCAAAGGTACATTCCATAATTTGAGGTTGATTTTAGGTGTTCAACATCAGTCTATACATGTATAAGGTATATCGGTATGGTCCCCTATATCATCTTTTATTTGGATATTATTTTCAAATGGGGATAATAATTGACAACATAAATCTTTTTAATGATTTTTATCTTCTTGTTTTTTCAGAAAGGGGATTCATCATGTTGGTGGAGTATCTTTTGATATGTGTTTCCTTTTAAGGAATAACAAAATTGGAGAGAGTCATTAAAATGGGTATTTTATGAATGAAGAATGTGTGAATTATTTTTACATTTTTTTATTAGTGGTTATAGTTTTGAAGGTTTAAAATAAATTTTTATGATATGGATATATTCAGGTGAAGGGAGATGTGACAAATAAATCACTATTTATTGAAAGTATGGTATTATTTATTTAGTATTCTAGTTTCTTACACTGGTCTCACTCATGTAGAACTATAATTATTGAATAGTGATCCATTTCTAAGGGGTTTGAGTTTCATAGTGATTTCTGACACATCATTGAAAAATATCCAAATGGGTAGATTTTTTATAACAATATGCATTAATCTTGTTTTTATTGTAGGTTGAAGACTCGATATGATCAGTAGTGTTGGATTTTTTTAAATGCAGGAATATTATTCAAAGGTAATCATAAAGGGTGAAGTGAAATGCTTCTAGTAACTATATATCATCAATTAACTTAATGATTTATGAACATTTTAGGAGACACATAGGAGATGTGATTATGGGTAGAAGTGGTGACATCACTATAGTGTAAGAGGTTCTATAATGAATAGAATGTTACTATGTTATAATAGGTTAGACCATGTCAAAGAAGAGAATTCCTCCATGTTGTAGAGTAGGACCATGGCAGAGATATTTCTCTTTTAGTTTTCTAATCCCTTTGGAAAATATGTCACCTCCACACCATAATAATAAAACTAAACCATAGAGAAATGTAGAAGGATTTAAGTGGTTCTTGAGAATTCATACCCTCCACATTATAGAACATTAAACATGTTGTAATCAAATTGATGAATAATGGACTACATTGCAGCCAATATGACCACACTAGAAAGGTATTTTGTCTAGATTTTAGTGGTTCCTGAAATATATATAATTCAACTTCACTCTCACTAGACGATGATGTAGACATGATTTAATGAACAATACACTACAACTAAAACGATTGGACCATAGTTAGGATATTAATTTATTTGTGTGGCTATAGGGTCATTAGTACCTCCACATCACATCTCAATTGTTCGTGCCATAAAGGATTTTTAGAAGGACTACATCACAATACATTTGACTAGACCATAACCTCTAATGCAGTTATATGATAACAAATTCATTCCAATAGGAATTTCTATAATGGTTTTGAACATATTATATAACTTCTATTCATGAATAATGCTCATTGTTTGTCATCTGATGACTTTTGATGTTATTTTGGTATAAAATAACTATCAATTTCAAATATATTTATTTGGATATTTTAGAAATATGATCCAAAGGATGAGATTAAAATAGAAGTTGATTGTTTTAAATTGAATTTCAAATTCAGATTGAAATAAGATAAAAAATGTGATTTTTTTAACGTTCTTTTAGAAAATAAAAATAGAGAGAAGATATTTGTGGAGTAAGAGAAGAAGAAAAATTAGTATAAGAATAAGAAGACTACATTTTTGTGCATATTAGAATAGAGTGAATATATCATTTATTTTTTATATAGGTTGATGAAAAAGAGGAAGATAAATATTTTAATAATTGAAGGATATTGTTGAAATTGTTTTTTCTTATTATTGTAAATTTTTCCTATATTTATTTCAGTGTGGGATGAACTATCAGAGTTGGGAGACATGATGTAATATTAGTTCATGAATAAAACCTTCCCATTGTACATACATGTTGAATCTAGTGGGTCGTATGATCCCGATGGGATCTAGATAGCTATAAAGAATATCAATCTCATTTCTAGTGGTGACCCTATTAAATATTTTTTCCCTTCTTGTGTGTGCATGTGTGTGTTTGGAATGGAAATCACGATTCACTTTATCCACTGATGTGGGATGTTTCACCAAATAAATGTAAAATATATAATCACTTATCCACTCCACCTATTACTGTTTCCTCATTGATCTATGAGGTTCCTTTTAAAAAATGATTTTGTATAGGGTTTCCACCCCCCCCCCCCCCCCACGGTGACAACCATGGAAGGTCAAACACTCATGATTCTGATGGCCATGACCACCACATGAAAAACAAACAATAAATGATCTCCTTGTATGGGTTAAAATGGTAATCACATGTTAAATTAAATGCAGAAGGATATAAAAAAATCCATGTTGTATGGATCTTCTATTAAATAGAAAATTGTTATCCTATATCACAGATTTTATCTTTATATAGTCCTAGTGACTCCCCTCCCACAATGGTCTGGTCATATCCATAACCCTCTCAATAACCTCTGACTTAATATCAACTCAAGATATGTCACAACATAAATGGGATAACATGTAAATTGGTCTTTGGATGAAAGCATATCCTCTAAATTTTATGTCATGTCCTTGTCAACTAGAATAATGTCTAAATCATAATGAAAGTGGATTTTTTACTAGATAGTAATCTCATGCAAACTAAAATTTCATTGGCAGAGAGTAAGAATATTATACCATAAACCCACCTTAATGGTTGATGAAATAATCTTATCCTAGAACTAATCAAAAAACATATTCCACAAAATAATTAACTCCTTATGATTCCTGAGGAGTAAAAACTATGATTTTAGAGATACCCCAAGCTGCATATCAATATCCAATGAAAACAACTAATCCCTTTGAGTATGGATCAACTTGATGGAAATCTATTCCTTCTAAAACCAATACATGATTTCATAATTTCAAATAGAACACTCATACTTATATATACTAAGACATTGAAACTCTCAAACTGCCTTCCTCTGAGCATTTTTTGTTGATATAAACTCTATGGTGATATGTTGGAACATCTTTATGAACATCATTATCACAGACCTGAAGAGGATGTCCATATGGATCTATTTCTACAAAAGAATAAATTTCTATGAATACTAGACCTGGAATATATAATATAAAATATTAATTAATTTAAATTCAACGTATTTCTAATTTTCTACTAAATCCATATATAGGTGTAGACAGTTATGATTTTTGTTCCTTACCCAGTGCTCTACACTCTAAGTAATATCACTTCACTTGGAATGTTTTTAATCTTAAGGCCCTTGTGTTAGATCATTGGATTCCCTAAAATTAAATGTTCTTGTTAGTATCCCTTGATTATATCACAAGTTAAATCAATATAATGTTGTTTCACTACAATCCCATTAAATCATTAGAAGTCATTATCTCTAAACATCAACATCATCTATTATATCTAGCATCAGTATCAAAACAAATTTTTCGTGACCCCCCCACCCCTCCACTAGTACCCGTTATAATATGGTAGTGAAGAAGGGGATGACACTAAAAGATTCCCTCAAATAGGAAATGGGTTGGTGAACAACACCATTGGAATATAGTACATAAAAATGGGATACATTACTCACAATATAAAAAAAAGGGTAAAATATAATATCAACTAATCATAAATAACACATATATAACACATAAATCAACCTAATACATGGATTTAATTTCATAAAAAATGGAAAACTAAAAAAAATCGCTACAACTAGGCAGTGATCATGAACACCAACATCTCATGAACAACCACTCTTGGATACTAACTCCCATATTCATCGCCAACTAGCTCTGGTGGACCTAAAAAAATTCATATATATACGGTGAGCTTATAGGAATACACAATTGGATCATTTCTTCATCCTTTCATGTAAATGAGAAAAATCATACAACATATGGTTGAATAAACCAATTAAACAAACTTGTTACCTTAATAAAGAAAACAATATCCCATCCTCATCAAGTATCTCCCACCATGTATTGTATAAATTTAGGTATATCAATATCAAAGAATATTTATTTATATATAATAAAGGTACCCCTCTAACAATTTACCATGGGTTTACAGCTCTCACTCCAAAATTCCAAACATGTTGTTCTACAATTCCTTCTATAAGTTATCCCAGACCTTATGCCACTACATCCATATCTCCACATCCTTAACCATGTAAAATATTGAATTCCGTCACAACCAATGTCTCAAAAATCATACCTCAATCCATTATAATCCATGAAAGGGCACATGTTGAAGCTATATTCACTATTTTGGGAGTATATGTATATTATGTAACCTCAATCCACTATAGCTAGTACACACATTTATGGTAAAACCGAGAGCTATCATAGCCCATGTAGACAAACACCCTATACCGTAATCTATTATATCCCAGATATGCCTACACTTCATGTTATGTCTAAAGGGAGAGTATAGAAGAGGGAGAAGTTGGTTATAAATTCCCTAACCATACCTATTGTATGGGAAACACTCTAAAGTGAAAACATTTGGGAGTCAACTACCAACCTAACACATCCGATGGAGAGGATGAAATAAAAAATATATATATATATATATAATGAATAGTATATAACACAACCAGACTAAGTGAAACTAACAAGACAAAGAATAATAATAATGATATAGTCACACATGACACCTAGCTTCAACCTTTGGGGTTTAGGGAACTGGATCTCATATATGTACACAATCATCAGGATTTGACATCATTAATCATTTTTATTTAGTAATTTGAAATTTACAACCATTCATTAAACCCATCAAAAATTACAGTTCAATCATCCTACTTTATCGATATTTGATATTCTTGTCTAATTTGAAATTCAATTTCAATATTTCTAGTCAATTATCCTATAAAACTAATTCAACCATAACATGGTTCTCATATAATATATATCATAACTACTATAAAAAATACCCAATCCCATTTATTCATTTATAATTAATTTAGTCCTCCAAAATCCATATATTCTAGCCTCAGAACAAAAATTTCATATAGAAGATGCAATATTACAGAATAGGAAAAATTTAGTGGAAATTTGGAAATCAAAAAAGAAGACCATCAAATAGAAAAATAGATTAAGAAGAAAACATCAAAAAATATGTGAAAAACCATCTCTCAAACCATACTAATCATTCAACCAAAAACTCCACATATTAATTAGGTAATATTAAATCTTTAATTTAAACCTATGTCATCAATCCCAACATCAAACTCGTCTAGAAAAATAGACGATAATAAAGACCAAATCAAAATTTCAATCATCCACCCTTCACATAATATCCCAAACATACTCGTTCCTCAAAAAATGGAAAGGTATCAAACAAACTAAATCAAACACATAACAACAATCATATTTTCTATACAATACACATAATGGGAATCCTAGTCTATAAAACTAAGGAATAAAATGCTATAATGAAAATAATTGGGCTCAAAAGTCTCTGAAAATTTAATTTCAGTAGAGAACCATTTTTATTGAAATATTGAATTCACTGATTCATTACTCATATGTTTTAGAAACAACTAACCTAACCTCATTATCTCATAATATGTTATAATCAACCAAAAATGTGGTTTATAAAATAATTTCATATTAAATTATTTTCAAGGATAAATGGTAAATAATTCTTCATTCCTCATCAGTTATTGATGTTATATTTCTATATCTGACTTTTTTATCCAAAATCAAGCATATTGTTTGTTTTATGGAAAATGATAATCAAATAACTCAACTTAATACTATCAATAATACCTCAAGATGCATCCAATATAGCATGAACTATATACGACCAATGTATCCCAGTCCATATTTTTATCTTCCTTAATTTCATTTTTATTATCTTAATTAGGATGATTTTACCATTAATTAAATAAGATAAATCATTTTAATATCGTGAATTCAAAAAAAAATCATGAATCAACTATCTTGATATTAAATATTTATCTTTCTTCGATAATGAATATAGGAACTTGCACAAATCTATAATCACAACACCCAAAAGGATCTCATGATCCCCATGGATATTATCCCACCAAAAATTCAACATAAATAAAAAATATAATCCTCAATACAATAAGTGGAAGAAAATATACATCTCTTGGAGAGATAGAGTGTGTGTGAATTAGAGATAAAAACCCCCAATGAAGAATTAGAAAACTCACCTCATATCACTAATAAAATGATATCTAAAATCCAATGGTTAAAGAAAAAAGGGGGTATTAAAGGTATATATTGAGATTCTCTAGTATCCTTGGGCCTAATGGTAGAGTGGGGATATAAAAGGTATTCATGTTAGCTTCCAAAAATATACAGGGTTGAAAAATTATAAGAACACATTGAAACACCCCAAAACAAGCCATAATTTCTACGTATTCCTCTAAAACCATGGTGAAAAAGGGTGTCCACTCCACAATGGTATTAGAAAAAATACCATTTCGTATCCATAATGACATCCACGCATATCTACCACTTTCTAAAAATATTCAAACATTATCTTTTAAACATGGAATAACACCATAACACAAAAAAATGTCATGCCACATTATTCCCCCTATTGGAAGAACCATGAACCTTGAACCCATGGGATTCCACAATGAAACCCCCAAACCACAACACAGTTACCCTTCATATGGTATTTCCAAACAAAAAACGACTCACAAGACTCTATGATGCAACCTAGGAAATAAGTCACAACTTATTATAGATTTAAGGACACACTGAATCCTTCACCTTTAGATTAATGCCATAGAGACCATGGATAGACCAAAAAGTGTCCATACTTAATAATTATACAACCCTCCAAGACTACAATAGGATAAAACCTTCCAATCCATATTACAGGCCACATATTATAGCTATAATTAAATCTCATTCCATGCACAAGATCATTCATACTTTAATAACCCATCTAATCATCCAAAAATACACTGAAATGTCTATAGATTTATTGATCCCTTGAAACATGAGTAAATACCAATAATTTAATTTATTTATTTCATATAGAATAGATGGGATTTTCCTACACATTGATCACATCAGTTCATTTTTATTTCCCAACTACAAAATATCCAACTGGAAATGGAAACTCCCTTCCATTATGATCTATAAATATTCAGGAAAAATTGAAAACTTGGTTTTTGTTTATTGTTTGAATGAATTAGAAAATAAAAGATTAAAATGTGAAATTACATGATATTAATGTGTATTTTATAGAATAATTTTAATCTCAACTTCATAATTAGGCTATAATAAAAGGTTATGATAGATTTATTTTAATATTAATGGATTTTTCTATTTATATTGAAGATATTATTCCATGTCTATAATAATATTGGGATCACATGGGTTTTTTTATTTCATTGTTCTAATTATGAAATAAATCTATATGTTCTTATTCGAATTTCATTGAACACCTAGTTGATGGCTACATTTGAATGGATTGATATATCACATTGAAAGATAAAAATTATTGTATAATGTATAGTGATGATAGAAATTGATTATTATATGGAGGATAGATTATTAATATGGAATTTTTTAACCCAATATAGATCTTAGTGTGTATTTGGACCGCTTGGGTGGAGCATGGAGTATAGTAAAATAGGTTTCCATATAATAACATGAATAGTGTTATTTATTTCTAATATCATGTATATAGTGAGTTATGCATGATGTATACTTACCATAATAGGGTTGATATTTATATATCCACTGTATATATGGTAATTCCCCTAAAAAAAATTCATATCAAAAGGTAATATAATTTTTGATGATGTATTGAGATCCTCAAGATACAATGACATTAACCATAAACATATTCCCTATGGTTCAAATATATCATATTAACTGGACAGAGATAAAGTGTGAAAATCATGTTTTGGGGGATAATAATCATTGATACTTCTTCTCATGATGTTCTCACTTGGGGATCCTGAGTAGACGAGCTCATATGAATTAAACTTCCAATAGGAACACCACATGTTTTAGTTGTAATTGGTAGCTCCTATCTAGAAACAAGTTTGATAGTATCTTAACAAGAGATTACTATCAGTGTATACTATTTCATTACATACTTTGATGTAAGATCAATACCACGAATATATTTCATGGGGAGGTAGATTGTTTTGGTTTCATAATTAGTGGTATGTCATTGATTGAATAATCAAGATTAAATCTATCACCTTGAAAAGGAACTAGTTGTACGTTCTTATCCTAGTGGAAGAATTAGTTGATTTGATTAACATCTCTATTTTTAGTCATAAATCACATGTAATCATTTATTTACAAGATAAATTGGTCATATAAAATGAAAATTGTATATTTATTGACTACATTAAATCTTTATAACTAATAGGGAAGGATCTTCACATGTAATTTACAATTAAATTATGAGTAGACATTGGGTTACATCAACTCTTAATTAAACTTTTGTTGATTATATATTTAACATGACCTTTTCATAAAAGAGATTCACTACTAATTCCAAGTACATAATCCCTCTTGTGGTGAACCAAAAATGAACCACAATTTATCAATGATTTCGTCGAACCATCATGTTCTATCACGTTTGATCTTAATCACTTTTAGTAATTCAAGGTTGATCACAACAAAATTATTCATGAGAGAGGAATAAATCATGACGATCCCTCATATTCATGGGAGAGGTAGGGATGATAGAATTATAGATCTCCTAATCTCCCTTGGGTTTCTAGAGTCTCACTCAGTGCTTTGTTCATAGTAATTGTGTTTTAGGAATGAGATATAATTTTATATTTAGTATGGTAGGTTTAGGGTTAGAAAATTACACACCAAACCATTTCAAAATTCCATAATTCCTAGTTGAAATCATTCACAATAATAATAATATTATTATTATTATTATTAATGGCAAGGAATTCGGAACACATAAAGAATGTATAAATAGATAAATTATACCATTTCCAGTGAGACCATTAAACATGATCTTCTTTACCTTATCCACATTTACCGAACCTTGAAAAATGTCTATTTATTTACAAAATAAATATCTCTACTTTATTCATCAATAAATATATTAAATATTACATTCTATAAACTTTCAAAAAAATATTTATTACTATTTAACTCATTTTATTCATTTTAATTACATTTGATTAAATTATTGTGATCGAAAAAACCGGAATAAATATTATTTATTCCAACTTGATAAATTCGATACTAGTGATCTATTAAATTATGAATGCACTTAGTGGGTGAACCACTATGCCACTTTCTCTGTGTAATTATGCTTAACCATGGGTAGTTCAAGGCTAACATCTTGAAACACACCATGGAATCCATGGTGAATGAAGTTAGTGTGAAAACAACATACATCCTCCTATAAATGTTTATCATGTAATACAATACCTTTATCACTATATCTCAAATCAAGAAGCTGTCATGCTATTTCCAACAACTTATATGCTTGATGTCTAATTCTTTGACATTCTAGTAATAAACTCACCCATCAAATCTCCTCCTCTTTCTTTGAAGCTCCATCCTTATATTACTTTTTACTCACACAAAGGAGTGGTGATATAATGGATTGGATAATGACGGGTTACATAATCAAAACCATGGGAATATAGACCCTTATATAATAAATAATAGGGGATGAATCTAAGGCTATCTATAATAAAAAATTAAATGTAACTAAGAATGCACGAGGGTTGTTCTAATCTCATGATCATCCACACATCATCAACGAACATACATTTTCAATCTTGTTTATTAATTACATAGATTCATTATTTAATTAATATAACATTCCCATTAATTAATCAAATTAATTCATTTTTTCTTTATTCCATACACCCATCTTTAACTCACAATCATCTATTGTTCGAAAACCATAATTTCTTCTAAAATTATTGTAGTATACAACTGTACATTGGGAAACCTCATGTGTTCACAATAAAATTAAAATAGAAATTACTTTAATATATAATTGATAATCCAATTATATCATGTGTACTATCGAATGAATGACCCATGAAATGCATAATTCATAAGTTTACTTATTCATTTATTTCTTCATTCCATGAAAATTTGATAACACTACTGATAGTGGACTATATAGAATGTAGAAATGTACAAGGTGTGAATTGTTCTTCTACCTATGTCTGTAACACACACCTCCAGACTGGATTTTTTGTCTTCTATGGATGCGTTTGAGGTACACAAAGTGTACTGGGAATACATGGTGTGTAACCATAGAGTATCATGACATGATTATACCCATTTTATTTATCTATTACATGGATTTCTAAGACACCCATGTTATCGGTCGTGAGGAGATAGGGATTACATGTCCTATAAGCTAATTACATGGTGTGTGGTTCTACATCTGATGTTCCAAAATATCTAGATCCAAATTTTTTTACATTTATTGAAACTGAAATCTGATTAGATGAGATCTAACTTACATCAACTCATGTAACGTACATGAAAAAAATTACATTGTTATTATACTATAATTAAAAGTCATGTACTCTAAGATTTTCTAGGAAGAACCTTTTGCACCTCCCAATGGTGTTATTTGAATTATTCTTCATTCTTAATTCTGTACCGATAACGGTTTAGTTATCAAGATCAATGAAATATAAGAGATAATAATGGTGGATATTAAAAAAAATCATTTTTAGTAAAATAAAATGAAAACACTAAAAAATAATAAACGAATAATAAATAATAATAAATTGAACATGTGACCCCTCAGATGTCACTTGTAGGTTCCGAGCCCTATGGAAGCATCCTTTGATTGAATGAGAATCTCATATTTTAGTCATAAATCACTTGAAATTTTTACATTACATGATCATAATATCTAGTCAAATGAAAACATTAGACTTATTGACTGTATTAAAATATCATAACCATAAGAGGAGGATCTTCAAATATAATTTTCAATTAATTTATGACAATATATATAATTACTATAACTTTTAATTCTGCTTTCATTGATGATTTGACTACTAAATTATTTTTTTTATTTTCAATGTGATCTTGGATTCAACTACATAATACATTTAGCAGTGATCCACACAATAAAAAAAATAATTGAATGATGTTTTAAAACTAATGGGTGTGAGCATGACTGATCATAACAGATTTTATTGTTTTTGGTTGATTGCAGGAGAATTATTCTTGCGAGAGGATGAAATCCTGATAATCTCTCATTTTCTTGAGAGGTAAAGGAGGAGGGAACTCTGATCTATGGACCTATACCTAGTTATTGAGAGAGTCTCATTATATCTAATGTGCAACCAACTGTGTTTTTGGAAATATATTGAATTATATATTTATTATAGAATATTTAGGGTTTGAAAATTGCACACTAAACCCATTCCAATTTCCATAATTATTAGTCTACCTTATGTCCTCTAATAATAAGTTAAAATTATTATTTAATACTTGACAAATGAAACAAAATAATTATATAAATAACTATCATTTATACCATTTTAAATTAGGCCATTAATCATAGTCTTGTTTCCCTCGACCACAATTACTTATTCTTAAATAATGACTATTTATTTAATAAATAAATATAACATAACTATTTATCAATTAATATAACATATATTTTATTCTCTAAACAATAAAAAATTATAATTGTTATTTTACTCAATTTTTTCTTTGGAATAATTTATGATTAAATTTTAGAGATCAACCAATCTAGAATAAATATTATTTATTTGAACTTGTTAAATTCAATACTATAATTTATATAAGATTATGAATAAATAAATTGTGTGACCCTCTATGCCTCTTTCATAGTGGAATTTGGAATAACCATTTAAATTCCATGGTTAACATCAAGTAACACACCTAGGAATCCATTGATAAAGAAGTTAACTTCACAATATAATCTAACCTCATATAAATTTTGACCATATAATATAATCCATTTATCAAAATATATCAAATCAAGAATTTTGAATGTCAGTGTCAACAACCTGTGTTCATGATGTATCTTTTTTTCACATTAAGAAAATTGACACTCCCATTGAACAACATGGTCATGGATATATGCTGGAAGTTCTTTTCTCATCAAAGAGCTTGAGATGATAATTTTTATCCAGAGGCAAAAGGGGTAAATAGTTTCTAATATTATCCATTATTGCAATATCATTTGTGACACACCCAACATTTTCTACTTCTCCTTGAACATATGTCATCACAGTGTTTACCAATATATCAAAATATGTTAGTCATGATATCCATTAATGATAATATTAAAGTATAATGATCAATACACCTATTTACAAATAGGTGCATCTCATAACACATGAAAATGTGGATTTTTTAATGGTCTAATTCATGTAACCTTAAATCATGGAGATCTCTAAGAGAACCACTCGATGATAATGTTTATCAATGTCTTATGAGCCTTATACCCCAAATAAAATGTATTGTGTGTGTCATGTTATGAAATATCATCTAGCTATATAATAAGGATCAGGAATAATTTTATGGCACCTCTAAGATAACATCATTGTGGGGAATTCTATTACCCTTTAGAGAAACATATATTCTATAGAAATTATCACAAACAAATATAATTAATATGAATAATAAAGATATGACAAAAAAATCTTATCAAATAAGAAAAAACATCTTGTCAATTACAAAACAAGTTGGTTCTAGGGTACCAACTTCAACATTATTATCCGAGGCATATTTAGTCCGGATGGTTGTACCTTTACTAAATCTATGGCTATGGTAGAAGAAGCTATTTCCATCCAGTAAGGTCAATAATAAATAAATAAATTATGATGATGTCACAAATTGGGCATCCACCTTTATGATATATCATGAGACAAAGCGATTATATTACACAATGTGTGTTTGTTGGAATGGATGTCATTGATAGGAATTTTCCTTTTCTCCTTAGACACATTGATAGGTTTCTAAACACTCCTTTTTTCTAAGAATATTATTTACTAATAACTAGATAAGGTCCTAATGTGTCACAAAATTAGCATAACAAAAGTTTGTCGTATTCAAATGAATAGGATTTTAGCACATGGTGTGTGACACCGCTACCATCTGTGGAAGTCTGTGAATATATAAACACCAATAATAATGAAATTTAAATTATTTGAGTTTAGAATAATTAGTATTGATTTAATTTATTTTAAATATTTTGAAGATATTAAGTGAATACATGAGAAAATATTTAACATACAGAATTTATTTTTAATATACATGGTTCATTTAATATTTGTGGAAACAATTAGTTGAGTTAATCACTCATTTTTATCATGAATGAAAATTTATTGTATTAAAATTAAGTGATAAAAATAAAAATCATATTTGTGACTCATTAAAATATTATTTAGAAGTTCTTATGGCATATTTAGTAGTTAAAACATAATCGAGGGTAGGGATACATTTTCATGTATTTTGTACCTTGCTGTATAAGTTAAAGACTATCATTTGGGGTACTATTCCGTACATGATTTTGAGATTCTCTCCCTCCTCTCTCTCACTTATGAGAGATAGGGTCACCTGATCCAAGACATTGATCCAAATTCATCTTCATGGATCGTAGGATAGGGGTACCAATTATTTTTAGGACATCTATGGAATCATCATATTTCTACCCCAACACATGGTTTTACACTATCATTGCTTGTGAAAAATGTCAAAGCATGTGTGGATGATCTATATAGATTTTGATTCAGTCCCTTTGAGCAACATCTACCATTGACATGCGGTTATTGAATGCGTCTTTAAATTTATTGAGATAATTTTTCAGTTAATTTTTCATGCTTAAATTCTTCACATGAGATCCTCATATTTTTTACCATGCTTCTCATCATTGTATAAATTTAAGTTACATTGATCAGTGATAAAAAAAATTAATTCCATATCACATATTCTTTTGGTACGTACTATAGTACCCTCAATAGGTATCATATAGATTGTGTGAAATTTGAAAGCTAAGAAAAAAAAATTAACATTAAATTATAGATGAGGTAATCCTTATAGTTTCATCAACTTATTCAGTGATTCAATATAATAGAGGAGTATCAGGTGGTGGTCATCCAAATATTTGAATAAGATTGAAATTAGTGTTTTTAGATTTAAAATCATAAGATCATTTATATAAATATATATAGAGAATATTGAACCACAAGATAGAATCAGAAGTGTTCTTTCTATGAAACCAAACTTCTTCTATAATTTTATTGGCCAAAAAAAGGATTTATTTTCATAAAAAATTCCACACCATTGTGGAATTGAAAAACACCCTAAAAGACGTAGACTTTTGAAAAAAAAAATTATTAAACAAAAAACATTGAATAGGAAATGGTGATGGTGGCATCAGGTCCAGTCAATAAAAAAGAAAATGAAAGAAAACCTAACAAGGATTGTTACTTCACTAGATAAGATAGCAAGTTAATGTGGCTCGCAAGCTAAAATCTCAACTTGAGACTCTCTGTGTAGTTTTGTATCCATTTCATAAACTATCGAGATATTTTTTTACAAATCCCTTCAACTATTATACTCAAGTGAGTGAGTATTCTAAATCTAATATTTAGGGCTACTAGGGTTCAGTAAAATAGTGGGAGATATAAAATGATTTTATAAATCAGTAATGACTAATCAATAATCAACATAATCTAATAATCTCCCTGAATTGTATTGGTAAAAAATGTAAATGAATACGGAATATATATTGTTATTAGTTCTGAACAATGATACAGTCCTAATTAGAACCAATTTTCAAGATTATTACTAGAACATTGTCAAAGTGCTATCATATATTAATTTTTTAATAATCGAGTCTTCACTACATGTTCAACCACCTCAGGAAGTGATAGTGTATAATATTATTATAGGAGACTCATGTATGTTGAATTTAATGATTAAATCATACTGATATTATCAATTTCTAATGATTTGTGAAAAAACATCAGGGAATGAATGATTTCGCATGTTTTCTCATCTCTGAGAAAATTGTGAGATGAAAGTGAGGTAAGATATGAATGATATTATGATTACATAAAACATGTGTAAATTGAAAGATTTATTAAGATCTTTTAATACACCCCTTTATAATATATTTATCACCAACATACTATAATTTATTTTAAATATTAAAACATAATGGAACAAAGAAAAATGCTTCATTAAGTGTTAGATAAGGTTCTCTAAGTATTTAAGAACACAAAGAAAGATTATTCTTCAGTTATTATGGTGAAAAATCTTAAATACAGGGTGAAAAGTAAAATGGATATTATAATTCAAAAAGAATCTTCATAACATCCTTTTCAAAGGAAAAAAATTTAATGTATTACACAAGATGTTATATGCTTTTCTTTTTGTGATATAGTGTTATATAAGATAAAATTTGATGAATTGATGTAGAAGCAAGTGAACGCTTCCACGTAGTGTATACTCATAATTTTATGTCATGTTTATATCATTCTTATTGGGTATTAAATACGATCTTTCTATATAATATATGTATTTAAATATAATAACCAAATAAGAAAATAAACATTTCAAGAAGTGAGGTGAATAATCCAAGTGGCTACGAAATGGTGATTCCAAAGTTAGTAGTGAGAATTAAATGACTTCTAATTTCAAGGTTTAAGGGCTCTAGTTTAATTTTATTTAGGCATTACCAAAACATTTATCTCACATGTCCCTTATAAATATGGAGGGTGAATGTTTTTTATGGTGTCTAACACTCAACTAATAGTTCATTAATTCTTGAATCGTTATAAGTAACCGATGAATATAAAATGTAAGGATCAATTATTCCCAGTTGTGGAAAGATAATTCTTTTTATAGTAAAACTAGAATTTTGTCAAGGATATACCTATTATGGTTTTGGAAACTTTTTAGATAAATACTATAGGTAATATGGACACATTTACTTGATTGTCTTTGGAAAAAAGATTCATTTAAAAATAAATGTAAGACATCATGATTCTATATTGTTTTCATCCAGATAGTGTGGAATATTCCATGGTTAAGCTAGAGTTAAGTAGATATAATTTTAGAGGACTAAATTAATAGTTGTAAGGAATTTAAAATTAATGTATTGAATAAGAATTGTTAAAAGATATGAGTTGCTTTGGGCTCGTTTGCAATGGAATATCATGACTCGGGATTCATCGATCATGAAAATGTAGTGTGGAGTAATTCCGAATAAAATATTTCCTTACACACAACAAATTTATGATATTATAAAGGGGGTGGATGATAACCTTTACATGAAAACATTTATCATTAAAATATAGCATGGAGTAATTAATAAATATAAATTTGCTAATAAACATCAAATTTAGGACCTATGTAAAAGTAGAATAAAAGTTCAGATTCATATTCATTATAGATAAATCCATTATTTTTCAAGATATGCTTCAAAAATAATTGTGGGATCATATAAAAATTTTCGAAATATAATGAAAAATGGATTATATATGATTTATAGTATGATATAAATCCATCATGTCATAATAGAATGTGTTTAGATGCAAAGTTTTTGTTAAGGATATAACTAAACATTCATCAAACAAAAAACAATGTGCATCTATAGTAGTTATCTAATATATCTATAATGATATTAAATAAATACCTTTGATAAAAATTTATAGTCATTTAATAGAATATATTTTTGTAAAAGGATATGAATCTCTATTTGAGAATGTGAGAGTAATATTGACTTGGGTTTAGTCAAGGATAAAGAAGCTCAACAAATTGGCATAAGAACTCGATCTATAAGTGATTGTGTAAAATGAATGTTCCATCAACACATTCTATATCAGAAAGACAAAACTATATTGGTGGTTTTAAATTCATTGATATTGGTTAGACATTATTCAGGGAGAATAAATTGAAATATACTATGATTGACATGTTTATATAAATTTAGAGAATGGATTCCATTTACAAAAATCTTGTTTTTATATTGGTAGCTTCATTAATTTATGTGAAACAATTGGTGGGTATTAAAGAGATACTATACATGGGTGATATAAGAGAGTTACTAATAATGATTAATTAGTTACATGAATATATCATGCCAAAATACATTAGAATTATACTCCTCGTTGCTACATTGTATGATAATTAAAATGGTCATTATATGTCAGTAATACCTTTCTTGGAAAGTGCCTATATGATTCAACAATGTATATATGGGGACACCTTAAAATGGAAATAAGGGGTGAAGGTTACAAAAATACATTTATTCTTGGATAATGAAACGAGATCATAGAATATTTATTTGGAATGATTTTTTTCCATGTGTTTCAAATAGTTTAGTGGGAGTGTCATTATTTTAAATAAAAAAAATTCATGACATATGTAAAATAGTAATTTTACCTACAGTTAGTTAGGACTAGGATGAATGTATATCTAAATATATTACATAAACTAGAAACCTCTATTCTTGGGAAAGATATCTATTCAGTAAGATATAATGGGTTTCTTAGACAAAGTCAAATTCTATATACTTAAATTTTATTAAATATAATAGTTGTATCAATTTAGGAGAGAATTATTACCAATGTCACATGGAATAAATTTCACTAAGGGGACATGTTTGATACATAATAAGAGATTAATGTGGTGAGTAAAATCCCATAACCTTCAACGATGGATCAACAACATTTTCCATGTTATGTTCTAAATAATATATTTCAAACATATATTTTATAATATAAAAATAGTTTATAAAACTAGGATAACTACAAAATATGTAGTTAGAACTATACAAATGTACTTGAGAATGTATATGGGATATTTACATGGTACATAGAGATGAAGGGACACTTTTTTAAGGAGGAATAAACTAGTATTCCTTTGGATCAATATAATCTAATATCATAGTCAGGATATGTTAATCAGCTAAAGAATTTAAATCAATGTATTGGTATCAATATCTAGAAATATAGACTACGTTGTGGCTTTATATGTAGTTGATTAAGAAGTTCAAACTATGAAAAAAATCTAGTTCTTAGAGTCAAACATTGTAAGTAATACTATATCATAATATCAATTATTATAATCCTACTCTTTTGACTATCCAATATTTCATGTTTTCATAGTAATAAAAAATAATATTAGTAGTCATATCATCTCCTGGGGATTATTACACGAGGAGGTAAAATCGTAGATATGAGAATAGTCATGCAGAAAATACATGGAAGTATCAACAACTAAACACATAACCCAAAATATAATGATCTTTTCATGTGATATATAACGAGGATTTTTATAAATATGACTCTATTTTAAGTTGTATTTCTATAAAAGTGGGTGTCATAGACCCAACATGAATAGTAATTTTGATTATCGTATCATTTTTGTAGTGAATGTTTCCTGATATTCACATACCATGATTGTTTTGATATTTTTTTCATAAACTATTTTCATTTTAATTTCCAAATATTATTTATCATGTTTAAAAGTTAGAAAAATTATCATTCCATAATGATAACCTTGAGATAATATTCCATTAATCTTATATATAAGGTTTATTGTCTAGATACATTTAATTTATAGGACACAAATTATGTGGTACCATGAGATATTATGGGATCATAAATATTGAATCATTTTCGCATTGAATTTTCACTTAGTTATCTCGAGTAGATGATATCACAATGACTAACATCTTAATAGAAAAATCATATGTTTCAGGTATCAATGGTAGTTCCTATATATGAACACATATATTGATCACTTTACTAGATATTATTACCATTTTATACTATTTAATTACTTACATTGATGTTTGAAAACAATAAGGAACATATTACCTGGTGAGGTTGATTGTGTTGAGTTTGTCATTGGTGTTATAAAATTGATTAAATAATCAAGATAGAATTTTTTTCACATCCAAAAGGAGTTAATATCTTAATCCTAGTTGATCATGATGGTAGTATCTTCACTAAACCCATGGACATTTTAAACAAACGTATGTTTATCCAATAAGGCCAATGAAAAATAATGCAAGAAATAATTATGACACAAAGTGTGGGTCTTGGATTTTGTGATATCACGAGATAAAGAGATTATATTACAAGGTGTGTGTTTGTAGGAGGGTTTGCCATTTCTAGGAATTTTCCATATCTCCCCAAGGGCTTTGAGAGGGTTTTATACTCTTCTCTTGTCCTATGAATAGCATTCATTTCTACCAATATAAGGTCATAGAGGGTCACTCTCTAAGTGTATTCAAAATTCAAGCCTTTTCCAATGAATAAGATTTTAGAAATTTATGGACCCCACCATTGGTGTCTAAGGATTTATTAGAATATATAACCACCAAGAATAAATAAATTAATATTTTTCATGTTTAGAATAATTGATATTAAATTTATTTCTTAAATTTACTCATAAGATATTATATGATTGAAAAGAAAAATATTTATCAAATGAATGTTATTTTAATATTAGAGTTCATTTAATATTTATAGGAATGGAAAGCAGAGTTAACAAATCAATTTTATCATGTAATATATTTATTATATTAATTGTAAGTGATAAAAATATAAATTATATTTATGACTCAATAAATTAGTTATATGGTTTCATTTATGTCTTATTTAGTAGGTGAAACATATTTTGGGGTGGGGGATCCATTTTAAGGTATTTTTTATCTCATTATATTAGTGGGAGGAGGCTCTCATTTGGGGTACTATTCACTACATTATTTTGGGAGATGCACTCTCTTTTCTACTACTTCCTATGGAGATTAGAACTCGGTCTAAGCCATCGATCCAAGTATTTCATCAGGAATCAAAGGATCAACATTACAAAAATTGTCTAGACATCTAATGCATTATTAGATATTTGCATTTGTAAACAGATATTGATGATTGATGTTTATGTAGTCTTCTAAAAAATGGGATGATCTAGAGAGATCAATCATAGGTTCCTTCAAATAATGGACCTTGTTGATGAGTTATTGTCGAACACACCTTCATATCGATTGATCTATCCTTTTTTATATATTTGTTAGGTTTAAATTATTCATGGGATATACTTGGTTTTGGTACTAGGATACACATCTTCAAAGATGACATATTTGCATCAATTGATAATAAAAAAATTATTCTCAGCCTATTTCCTCACACTATGTACATTCGAACCTTCAAGGAGTATAATGTGGATATTAAATATAGTGTGATGACTTGTAAGGGTGGTGTTGATAAATCTTCTCTATGTTTGAGAAAGGTAATGAAGATATATATCATTCATAAATGATTATTATATCATTTTTATGATAAAATAATAATATTGATAATAAAAATATATTCATGAATCAAATATTTTAGTTTCTTTTGTAAATTATGTACATAAAATATATATATTTATATATGATAAATTTTATTAATTATATAAATCCTTCTTCATAGTCCTCCTTAAATATTTAATATCCTCTATTGTAATGTAATCACCTAAAAACATGCATCATTAGAATGGTGGGACAAAATTTTAGTAAGGGGGGAATAATAGGTTGCAACATGATACATTAATCATTGTGATTAAACTAGTCAGGATAATAACTGGAATCATATCATAGGCATACGATCATAAAAATGAGTATACATAAATCATTTTAATGAGACATGGAATGTTCCATATGCACAATAATGAAACATTTTATCATTAGAGATAATTTTTTTACATAGAATGTGAACAAATATAGAATCATGTTAATACATACCATATATTTATCAAGCATTACTATATATATTTTGAACACAACTAGAATAATGTTCACACATATAATATGTGTACAAATATTGAAAACATTGAATATGAATAAAACTATCATCATTTCCAGACATAATATAAAAAATACCATGATATATATCACTTTACCCAATGAATCATAGGGATATATAATTCTAATCCAAATTTTCACGTCATAGAATTATCATAATCACGCATTCTATAGAGAATGGACACATTTAACAATAAAAAACATCAAATAAATCTCACAGAAAATAACATGTTCAGAATGGTTTGATAAGGAATATATTGATTAATATAAAATGTTGGTTCTATAAAATAAGCAAAGAAACAAATGTGGTCATTTTTAAGGGTATCATTGATATATAAAATATAATATTATAGATAAAGGAGTATAATAAAAATAAGAAGATACAAATAGATTATTTGATAAAAATTATTGATTGAGAAACATAAAAGTGCATTGGAATTCATCCCAATGATATAAGAACATTTATATACACATATAGAAAAAGATAAAGAATAGTAATATATTTTTATAAGGGTTTTAAGGGACCATGATGAAAAGAGTGATAAAGAGGTGATAAACCAAAATGTAAAGAGTTGAGTTTCATAGCATCCTTACCTTAGGTCTCGTATTATTTCATCATGTTTACATATTCTATATAATAAAAAAATTATTAATGGATTCACATAGATTTATATTTATCTATTTTTTTTATTTTTTTTAACCAATAGAATTTATTTATTACTATTTCATTGAAGAGTTAATGGATTGATGACTTTTTTTTATTTTTTTTCTTTTCATTTTAATTTATTGGTATTCATTATTTTGTAGTTGTAAATTAGTAAAATTATATCAATAATTATGTAAATAAATAAATTTAAATGTCCATATGTTATATATTAGATACATTATCCATCTATAAATGTGGTGATAATTAATGAATTGACAACATCCTCATAAGTGGATAAAATTGACCATTAATGAGACATGTTGAAAATAGTGGAATACGGAGTGTATATATTATGAATGGATTAAAGTATTTGTACCATATCATAAAAACATAAATATATTTGATAATTTTTAAATATGTTTCTTAGGATGCTAGGGTAAAATAGATTAGGACAGTAAAAATGAAAAAATTAAAAGAAGTGGGGTTTGAGAATACAATTTCATTGATGATTACTCCCTTGAGATGGGACTAATTCCTTGATAGATTGGGGTTGGATAAAACAAAAACGTCCCTAAGGAGACTAATAGGCTATTGAAAAGATAATTTTATTGTTCTAGGGATAGTATAAGTGATTGAGAAGTTTTTTTCTATGGGGTGGGAAAGGGGGTATTTAAAATTCCAGGAGGGGTATTTTGGTAAAAATATTGAGTACATTATTATTTCCAATGTAAAAAAATTAAATAATGGAATTTTTTGAATTATGAATAATATTTTAATTAAATTAAAATTTTATATGAATTTTTATTCATTTTAACACCAACTGAATTAGTTTATACAAATGGAATGATGACAATTAAATTTTTTATTTAATAGTATAATTTATCTTTTTTGATTTTGGAATTTTTTTCGGTTTTTTAATTATGATTTTCGTTTTGAAATGATTAATTTATATAATTAAATTAATTTTTGTTGAGATAAAAAATTATAATATATTAGAAAATAATTACATTAGTAATATTTAGTAAACCATGTGGTATTTGAAAAAAAATGTATTTTTAATATTCTCCATAAAATTTATGTATTTGAATAATTTACCAAAATACCAATCATGGAAAAAAATTATGTGATGATTCCAAAAAAGACATTTATTTTTTCAAATTAATTATTTACCTTTGGTAATTTGAATATTTAAAATAAAAATATGTGTTTATAAAATGTGATATAATATAGTTAATTAAAAATATACTTATACTTTCTTTTATGTTTTTCTAATTTGAATATTTTTTTATTACACTATAATATTTATACTTTCTTAATTTAATAATATTAAATATTATTTACAAGTCGTTTTACTATTCTAAAGGTCATGTTTAAATTTCAAAGGATAGGCTATTTTTCATAAAGTACGTATTGTTATTCTTAACAGTGAGGTTATTATTCTTAATTTTCAAGTTACTATTATAGTGGTCATAATTATTAAATAAATACTTCATATACCTCATATTTACTTAATTCATCATTCAATTCAATTCCACTTAGGGATCTTTATACAGTACTTTCAAAATTATGATTATATTAGAAATGTTCTGTTTTATTTTAACATTGTTATGCAAGGCTATTATAGTTCTATGGGACCACAATGTTGTGGAATATCAAATTTTAGTTATGTTAATAATATTTTTTTATATTCCATGGTATTAATTTCAATTTTATTGAGTATATTTATTATTTATATTTATTTAAATTAATTAGTGTTGGTTTTTAATGTGTTTTATTTTATACCACGTTCCTAAATATTACACACATGTATATATAGATTGAAATTTCATATTATAAAATATTGGGTCATTACACACTCCCAAGCTTTAGAAAATCCATCTATAAACTTTCAAATCATGTACTTGGTTTAGAATAGAAGTGGTTACATTAGTTTTATTTCATCCTATGGTAACCATGTTACCTCTTTATAATTCTGGTTTTTGCAAAGTACATTTACAATGTGATTTTTTTGGTTGCATGCATCCTTTTATCTAGGGTATAATACCATAACTAATTTATTCTCATATAATACGTCATGCTCTAGTTATATCAATTTTGATTTAGTACATGTGAGTGATCATGTATATACTTCCTCAAAATAGATATAGGAAATGTATTATGAAACTTAGTCGAGTTTGGCAGAAATTCTAGTCAATAGGCCAAATATCATATGTGATTAATAATATAAAAGAATATAATTTTTCAATGGTTGAAATTTGCATTCACTAAAAATGTCATCAATCTCTTCTATGGTGATATTCAAAGGAACACTTTGTTTCCAACATTAAACCCAAAATCTCGTTAATTATTTTTAGCATAACACTTCTATCAACTATGAGTATCTATACTTAATTTTCAAATGGTTTAAACATTATTTACCATATCTTTCACAATACTATGTTTAGGAAACTTCTTTTCACTAGCTTCTTCCTAATATATAGTATTATTCTACCTATTATTGTATAATGCTTCATATGGGTCCATATAAATACATGATTGAATGTTTTTGTTGTATGATAACTCTTCTATAGGAAGGTGTTGAACTCAGGGTGTTTTGATCATAGAAAATATACATATTACATTATCTTATATGATTATTCCTTATATATCATAAAAAAATACACCCCAGAAAATATAGGTTTAGTGTCATTGTAGATTGGATACATAACAAACTTATTTTATAATATTTTCGTCATCTAAAGAAAAAATTATTTGCTCATTATAACCATTTGGACACATCATGCATAATATATTATTCATATCCAAGGGAATGGATGTATAAGAAATAAAAAACTCAGATTCCCATTAAGATTCAACATAATAGTTATCAATTAAAGATCATAAGTGAGAATCATTTAATCATGTGTTCTTAAGAACAAAATTAAGGTATTTAGTCATAACATAAGAGACTTAAACATAATTATACCAAGATAAAAACTTATGAGTGATTGCATAATGATTTCCACATAAATTTGGATATCATATATATGAAAGTTGAAAAATGAGTCTTTAAATATTGACCATTAATTCATGACATAGGTATAAAAATGTTCCATATACATAAGGATAAAAAATCATACCTTATGTCAAGAATCACTACTTTGAATGTCATCATATAGAGGATAGATTCCCAAAATTTATTATTTTTAAAAAATTATTAAATGGGATCTCCATGATTGGACTTTTTGAACCCACCACACCACGAAACGCCCCTCCCCATGAAGAGGTCATCTAGAGAATCCCTAGCCAGGAAGGATCCATTTTCGGTCGAGATGGAAGAGCATCCCATGGGGTAACAGTCTGGTCATCAATGGTTTGAAATAGAAATCTATCATCTTTGTGGTATGTTCCCTTCTACCCACCCGAGGAGACATCGGGTGACCTGATGTGGTGAGTGGGGCATGGGAGGCAGAAATTCTTCCAAGAGTAGGATCCTAGGAGTCGAACCTCATACCTCACCAAACATTGTTTATATATCCCTCAACCTTTCACCACTACACCACTTCTGAAGATATAATGTGTAAGGTTTCCTCTTTAATCCGTAAAATATTTTTTTCTGAGATATAATGTGTTACCCAATGAATTAAAGGGTTATATTGGACCCACCCAACACTTTTTTCAAAGAGTTCAATAGGGGATTTGATTTATTTCTCATTACCACTAATCTCATCATATTTTATCTTTTTCTAGTGTATTGGAGATATTATAATGTACCCACCCATCACATAGTGATATACCATACATATATGTTCCATGTTAACTTTAAAACATTAAAAATTATATCATAGCTTAATTTACTCATTGGGAATGAAATATGATCCATGAAAACATCCATAATACCATATCATAATAAATATAGAGCAAAGAGGATGGTATTATTATGAAATACCCCAAATGAATCATATGTACCATGGAGGGATGTTAGAATCTATGAAAAATAATTTTTTAACATCATTAGTTAATTTCGTTGAAAAAGAAGAATGGATATCCTTTAATTTTCATGATTTTATTTTAAAAGAAAATTATTTATCAAAATTAGATATAGAATTAACATTGTAAGACCTTAAAAACAAGTTTAATAATATCTATAATGAAAAACATATAAACCATGGGGAAAATATTTTCATGTGGAAATCGTGAAAAATTAATATGCATTTAAACCTTTGTAAAAAAAGTCAAATCATTAAAAAATGAATCATATTGAAAAAAAATAAAAAATTTAAATTTAAATCCATTTTAATCAAAATAAAAAATTTAAAATAATTACCTTATTAAATCACATAAGTATCGATATGGACTTCTACAAAATCAATTTGATGAATATAGAAATTTAGGAAAAATATTCATGATCGAAATAAGAGACATGGTCAGATCCACATATAAGTATTATTTCTATTATAAAGTTAACAAATGGAACTAAAATGGTAATAATATATATATACACCAATAATAACTAGATACAAATAAAATATTTATGTTTTAATAGATAAATAATATAAAATTTCTCAATATGTAATTTTAGTCATAAATAATATTGATTCGAAATGATGTTCGAAAATAAAGCCCTTATGACCATTTTTACTTTTAAATATAAATCCATTTAAATAAAATGATATAAATTTAAAAAACATTCAATAATGTGAAAAATATGGTATAAGAAATTCTTGAGGTAGTATATATACCAAAAAATAAAGGTGGCGAATATAGAACATACCTTAATTAAATAAAATTAAGATTATCAAACCATACCTTCACTCCGGAATTCCATTAAAGTGCTTCAACTTCATGTATAATAAACATAAAAATATTAATAAATTATTTTAGAAAATTATTCATATACATTTATATTTACAATATTATGTTTTATTTATTCATTACACATATATAAATTAGTTTTTGTTTTTTTATCTTTGTATGTTTTTTATAATTTTTTAAAAATGTTACACCATGGTTATGTCAGTCCTTGTTCTTTAATGCCATGTTCATAATTTTTATATTATTAAAATTATTTCAATGATTATGTTTTAATGATTTATAGAGTTTCATTTTTACATTACAGGATGTATGGATACATTTTTTGATAATTGAATCAATGATAAACATGTTTCTTGTAGTTTACGAATAACAAAAAGTTACTTTATATTGATCATTAATTTTTGTTTCATCCAAAGAAAAACATATTAATAACATAAAATATTCATTAATATCATATTTAAATTTTATTATTATCTTGATACTCATTCATGTTGGATTCCTTCATCGAACCAGTAGCTACCAAAAATCTAATAAGGATTTCAAACCAGAATAATTGTATTATATTAATGATATAACTGACATAAAATATTGGTTTTAGATAGGTGTGGAAGGATTCCATTTGTAGGTTAGTTCTGAGTGGCATTTCCAAAAATACCCATTATTTAATGTTTACTGAATGTATTCTTACATTTCATGTTGATAAAAATTAGAGAATAATAAATATAGGTCCTGAATATCCACATCCATACAATATATATATATATATATATATATAATTTTTTATTATAATTTTCTTTCAATACAGGTTAGTTTAACCCTTTATACCTCAAAAATTTATCCTGGTAAGTCAATTTCTACCCAGATAACCTATTTTTAGACCTATAAATTAAATTGACCTTGTTAGCATA
This sequence comes from Viscum album, assembly GCA_963277665.1. Classification (NCBI taxonomy): domain Eukaryota; kingdom Viridiplantae; phylum Streptophyta; class Magnoliopsida; order Santalales; family Viscaceae; genus Viscum; species Viscum album. The sequence continues at coordinate 1,729,227,713 of OY728157.1, forward strand.
TTTAAATATCCTAATTAAATATTTTACTCAATTTAATATAATTAAATTTATAAATATGAGATTTTTAACTTTTATATGAAAACATAAAAAATATATAACTAATTTGTTTATATAAAAATGCATTTTAAAACATTATTTATTCAAATCCAATTTAATGTAAACTAATAATTATCTGAGTGATAATATATTTGTTGTAAATTGAAACATTATATTATATTATTCAATTAAAATTGGTAAATTTATTTTATTAAGATAAAAATAAGCATCACTTAAAAATAGTTCTTTGAAAAATATCATATTTTTTACATTAACCGTTTTAACAATATCCCTTGGAAATTGATTATTTATCTTCTTAAAATGAAAGTTTATCTATAATTTATATTAAAAGAATTATTTTTATTCTAAAAATATATAATATAATTATTTACTAATAATAATTAACACATTCAAATATATAATAAAATATTTTAAATTAATTTTATCTCTTTGTTTCATTATTTATTATTTGTAAATTATATTATTTTTATTTTTTTATTAATATTTATAAAAATTTAATATGACTATTATATACATGTATATCCAATGATCCTTTTTCCAATGACCATATTTATAATTACCATATATCAAACAACCAAAAATTTGACACACATATATTCATATATAACTGCCATATTTCATTCTTATATATCTGTAAACATTCATTAGTAAAATAATTCTTTATATTCATTTACTTATCTCTGAAAATTCATATTATATTTATAATTTTCATCCTTATTTCAATATTTATAATTAGGGTTATGAACTTCATGAAAAAACAAGATGATAAAAATTATATACTTTTGGAATTTTTTTTATACTTGCAGTTTTATTCCTCTTGGTGTATTCTTAGTGATGGATCATATTGTAATCTGAAAATGTATTAAATTTTATCATTAACTGTGATATTTTATTTAAATAAAATGTATCAAAGTTATCTTTTGTTTTAAATTTCACATGAAACATGATATTCAAGATGATATTTATTTAACGGGACTCTCATATTAAAATCACAGGGTATTACATTATAACCCATTAAATTAACTTAACCTTGAAATTTCATTACTGAAATGAAAACAAATGATTTTTATTCTATCTTATTATATGTTTGAGTTCCCACATTTCTTCTTTAAACTGGTGATTTCTCTAAATAACATTTACTAAGTGACTGGTATGATTTTGTTGTATCGTATATATTTGATCCAATAATTCTTCTAGTTTTACTCATATGATAGATCATTATATAGTAACGAAACCTCCGAGTTTAGTAAATCAGTATGATCCAGTATGTAATAACTGCAAAGTGATACATAGAAAAAATCATGCACTTGGGATCAGATCGGTGAAATTGAACAATGATGTGTTATTCTCCACAGATGATAGAGGATTTTGAAGTATTTAATTTATCTTGGGATCAATATTCACCTCTTCTGAAATATTGAAACCAAATTCCATATAGATATTCAAAGGAATACCTTATGTCTAACATAAAATTCCATATATCATCAATGATTATTAGTTAATCTCTTCGATCAAAATTGGGATGTTTTAAAATGTTGTTCAATAGTTTCGATCTTATATATCATTTTATGAGAAATATATAGTCCCAACATCTTAAACTCTCTTAGATCATCTCAATATACTGTTTTTTATTTTTTCTTACATATATCCTGATACAGTTCCATTATAATTCTATAAACTAAATTGTTTCTATATAAAAATTCTACAAAGGGGAGGTGTTGATCCTGACGTCCTTTGAAATCCATTGATCAAGAACTCAGTATATCATTTAGAGTATAAATGGTCACTTAATGTTGAACATCATTTTAAGGATTAAAAGAAGTGTTGAAGATCAGTTCTATATACAATAGCTGATAACTATTTTTTCATATCATTGAGATAAACATTGGATCATGATTAGATGCAATGGAATGTGGTAATCAAAACATATTTTCGAATTATTTTATATATATCTAGGAAATATGATCAAGTAAGAAATATTCACAAATATAAATGAAATACAATAAAATCATAAAGATATAAACTATAACCCCAACGAAATTTTATCCATTATATTATTAAGAAGTACTATAAAAATTTCCATGATTGTAACCACCTATTTGGATACAGTTATGGGTAATAGTTGCATCATCCTTTAAAAATTATATCATATTTCTATAGCTTATTAGATACAAAATATCAAGATATATAATTTTTAATCTCCTTATTCTTATTATCCCACCATAAATACACCTTAATATCACTATACCTAGTTTTTCTTCATGTATGGATAGAGAATGATGAGATATTTGCATAAACCAATAACCCATTCTACAATTCTTGTTTTGAAGGAACACATGTCCAATAACCAAATATTATAATTTCATGATGTTAGAGTTTAAATTTAGACTATTCCTTACCCTATTTTATATTTAAATATCCTCTTTTTATGCCTAGTTTTTCATTACAGTGATTAATTGTTGAGTTTTAATTTAGGTTAAATAATATTTCTCTCCCTCCCTTATGATTTCAATGTCCATATTTTAAAAATCCCTATGTATTGGGCCCCCTTAAATCCTTATCATGGATTTCGTGGAATGATCATTCTTCTTCATGTCATCTTCTACCTTGTGTTCCTTCCAAGGGTGGTAGTGTATCCATATATCATTGTCATTGATCAATTCCAACCATCTACTTCATAACATTTTCAACTCCTTCTGTGTGAATATATACTTTAATCTCTTCTAATAGGTATATATTTTTTACATTTCACCAATGAGATAATGGATATATATATTAAAATTAAATATAACTTCAGTGATCTCTAAATCATATATAGAGTAATTTTATCAATCTACATTCTACAGGGACTGAGATTTTTTTCTTATAAGACCATGAATTATTTTTAAATATATTTTTGGATCCAGGTGTTGAGACAATGTGTGATTCTAAGCCCTATTGTGCCCAGAATTAATTTTATAAAAATATTGAGCATATATTATATTAATAATATGATATTTCATAAAAAATTAGATAACTATTACCTGGAATATTTAATCATAAATCCAAGTCCAATTTTTATTTTGGAACAAAATTTTTACCCTAAGCGAGACCTAAAAATTTTCGGTGTGACGTGTTAGTATATTAAAAAAGATGGAAGTTGTGTTTACATATATAAAAAATTAATTTTATTTATTTATTTCATTAACTTGATCATGTTCCTTCTATAAAATCCACATTATTGTGAATCCTAAAAATTTAGCTGCATAAAACCATGGATTATTGAGAGGTTTTCTCTCCTCCTCTTCATTGGTGAATCTAATTCAGACAATGACGCAACTATGGATCAGGGAAAATTGAGACACAGTGAATACAAAGACATCTATAAATCATTGGATAGTGCATTATTAGTTGAATAATGATTCAATATCTATGTAGGACTCATCAATTTTTTAATTATTCCCTTATTTATAAATTGATTTAATAGGATCATCCTTTTCATTGATCTGTGCTAATTGTGGACAATTTCATTTTACCGATTACAAATTTAATTTATAATTCAATTATTTTCTCAACATAGATATCCTAATTGTATTTTCTTTAAATAAATATTCAACAATGATTGTTATAACCTTATTATTGTGTATTTCCCCCACAAAATTATATGTCTTAGTCATCGTTTGACCATAGAGTCATGACTTAACAATGCGGTGCGACAACAAGACTGATAAAACCCCTATATTCACAATAGATTCATAGTAGATGAAAGGATTATAGATAAATTGTGTATTTGGGTGTGAATCTTGGATTGACATGTTTTTTTAGAATTTGAGATTCAAGACCAATAACGCCAACCAGAGAAGAGTACAGGTGCGGTGGTGCAAGTTGGTTTCGACGGACTTCATGTGGATAAATTTAATTGATTCTCTGTCCACTATATGGCCATAAAACGATGGTTTGGAATGATATCTAAAAATTTGTTGGATATTTAGGTTCGATCCATGGTTCAGGAGGTGCATATGAAATTATAGAGCACATATCTAACTTTTTCTGATAAATATGAGTACATTCCATCTAGTCCAAAGAACACAAGGCGTGTTGGGCCATGGATGCAAAAATTAGGGATTGATGAAATCATGAGTATCCCAAGACACATGGGACCCCAGAATTCCATGTGACCTTGTTCTAGATACTCGATGTTTACTCAGGGAGAACATGAGCACATGAACGACGGAGCACACATCAGGTGTCAAAGTACACAGACATGGGATGGTTACACGAACATGACCAGGGAGCATGGGCTTGACCCCGAGTGGCATGGAAGTGCCATGTATTCCACCAAATGTTTCTTCATGGATACATGGAAATATATCCATGTAACGGAGGGGAAATTTAATGGTGATTGAATGGGACAACACACTGTGTGGGTCCCCTTACACATTATGTACCACTTAATTCTTTTTGTGGATACAACAATCTCTTTATCTTTTTTTTGTACATGAATTTTGGAGTATGATTATCTTATTGCTAATTTGTTTCTATTAATAATGTGATGGATACATTATGTCTTTTGAGATATGATGTGAGATGTTCCCAAGGTGATTCATATTTAGGTAGTGCTCAATAAATGGAGTGATTTGGAAGGATCTTTATAGTGGTACCCCATGAAGAACTGGGGTGAAGGTCCCCTATCTATTTACAGAGTAGTACCCCCAATAAAATATGGTGTGGGTGCTCCTTACACTAAGTGTTAACACCTTTGGAATTATGGTGGGGGTTTTCTGTCTATTGAGTTATACCCCCATAAAGAATTAGGGCATAGGCCCTCTATCTATTTAGTTTTTTTCCCTAAAAAATTAGCATGTGATTCTTTTATTTATGGAGTGGTACCCTTATCAGATAGGGAATGGGTCCTCTGTATAGTAAGTGGTACCCCTCCTATGTCATTAGAGTGTGGGTTCTCTACCCACTAATGTTTAACCCGATTGGATAGGACACAAGTCCTCCTTACATTGAGTGGAAAACCCATGATGGACCAGGGCACAATTCCTCTACATTTATATTATTCCCTTTCATCTGTGAAGCATAGTGGTGAGGTACATGCCCTCCACACAGTTGCCCCTATAGAAATACAAGAGAAATTTAGGTCATTAAGGATGAACTTATAGAATAGTTTGATCTATTTTCTTGGTCTAGTCTATGAGATGGATATCCCCTTGTCTCTCATTTGCGATTATTTGGGTTGATCATATATATATATATATATATACCTATATCAATGTCATTGGATTTGGTTACTCTTTTTTTTGGGTTGATCTTTCTATCTATTCCTATCATGTCTCTTTCTACTCCCCCTTCAGCTTTTAGGTAATCTTAATGAGTATATATACTCAACCCTATATAATCATTTCCTGCACATGTCATGTCTTATGCAGATGAAAGACAATTCGATGCTTACTATAGAGCAACATAGGGATATCGGGTGAATTGGACTATATATGGTTGTCTGATATTAGAGATTAAGTTTTGGGCTCACTCAGCATTTTAATTTCTATTTTTTTGGGTTGGGATATCTTTTGGGTTAGGGATATATTTCCCCCCTTTTACTTATTTAGTGTTTACTGTAGTAATCGTATAAACCCTATAGGTTTATAATGCATGGTTTACATTCAACATATTGCATATTTTTATTACTATTCCTTTATACTTCTATATTGAGATGGTCGTGTGTGTACATGTAGGTACATTATGTAAAAACTCCCATTTAGGATGTGTATTTTTGTGCTTTTCACTACCACCTTGCCTATGTAGGCAGGCTTGGGGATGTTGTGGCTCGAACCCCATTAGGCCAGGTCAAAACGGATTGCTTTCAGAGTAGTTCATTCCATGGTATGGTGTTTAGAGTGGCCTAATTATGATTAATATTATTGGGACATAGGGAAATAGTGTCAAACTATCTCAAGTGTGGCTCTCAAGATAGATAGCCCAGTAATGGTATGGGTGGCATATGTATGCATTCACTCAGACCTTGACTACATGTTTGTCGACTTAGCATACTAAGACATTTGCTTTAGGGATTGGTGGTACATGCAGTAGATATGATTGAGTCTTTTACATTATATCATGAGTGGGTTTTCAATTTAATGAATATATATATATATATATTCTCACAATTCCATTGTATATCTTGATTAAATTTTAAGGATGTCTTTGTGATGACAGCCATCTAGGATACCAGTTTCATTTTGTGATAAAGATCTAATGGGTGTTGAGTCCTCAGTTTTGGGTCCATCTCATGAGATTCTTCTTCTAAGTGGATAGGTAGTATCAACCCCACCTATTGAGTAGAAAAACATACCATTAGTGAAGGATATAGATACACAAAGTCTTAGCGCACTCTATGAGATCTAGTACCAGAGGCCTTTGAGGTTCCACGATGAGCTAAATCTCCAAGAATTGGATGATTGGCTAGAGTCAGTGGTCTATGTTTTCATGCTTATCTGAAAACCACCAGATTAGGTGGATAATCTAGTAGTTATGCCTCCTATTACTATATATTCTAGCAAAGGTAAATTACCACAAAAATGTTTGACTAATTTTGATGATCACTCAATGACTAAGTGAAAAAGATCTTCAAAAAATGTCGATTCAGCAGCTAATGAGGCACTTGAATCACAAGCAGGGGTTCCAGATGGCCACATTCTAGTGGATAAAAAAATGAGGCTGATGGATCATCCCAAGAACTCCTCATTCAGTATAATGAATAAATGTGAGAATATTCCTTTCTGATCAATATTACAGGGAAGTATGCTCACTGTATGTTCGAAAGACCGCTACTTGTTGATTTGAATGACAAACAGTATTCTTATATTGATAAATACAATAGAATTATTATTTGTGGCTTAAAATATGGGAAAAATCTTGGAGGAGCATGCGAAGGATTGCGATAAGATGGATCTCTAATTCGAGGATCTCATAAAGTAAAATCTATAAATTAATGTTACCTATATTGAATGGCATCTACATAAGGTACAGAATTCTAACCACTTTAGATTATTATGGAATGTCTCAACCTTTTCTTATGAGGGTTGATTTTTTGTATTAGGGATCTATTTTGTGTCCCAATTTTTCCTTAAAAGTGATTTTGAAATAAAAAAATTTGTTGGTGGTCTAGTATTTTTTTAGAGAATCTAGGTGTTGACGTATGATGATTCAACACTCCTATTTCCCATCTTCTTGCAGCTGTTATGTGAGGAGTACTACCCCTATTGTTTTCCCTCAGTTCTTATTAATGTGCTTCTAGAGCTATGGAAAGTATGGATGGTAGTTTCTAAGTATTCTATAAGGTTTATAGACCTTTTGAATTACTCCCATAACATGATCCAGTATGGCTATTTCCAGGAACAAAAGTTTTAGTAGAGTCTCATTAGAGATATATGTGACAGTGTAGTACCTTTTACATCCCCAAATATGTCATGGTATTGGAGGGGGAACATGTCATGAAAAGATTCCAATCATAGGATCTATTTGAGGATAGATATGGCACTGGGAATTATAGGGATGTGTCATCTTCAACAGCTAGCATGAACTAATCGATATGACCTCGACATAGGAGACCTACCCATGATCATACTCAAAAACATTGTCTTATAGTACAAGGATAGTGTAGAGGACCAGGGAATCTTGTAGAGTGTCAGTTATATTCATGTGATGGTTGAGTTCACATGGAATGTGAATTCCCGACCCAACGTGACGAGGATGGAAGAAAGATAGTTAATGGGCCACCACGATAGAGGAAGCATTGTGATCAAGGTTATCTCAGGAAAAGGTAGTGAGGCCTTTATGGAGGCAGAGATAGAAGGGGATTAGGTGTGGCCCATGGATTATTAGCAAGGGGTGGTTTATGAGGCTCATAGATCCTTCCACCACCACCACTAGGTGGACCATGTCAAGATCAGGGAGCTGGTGGTCGGGGAAACACACACCAGTAGGCTATGGAGGATTATGACCATGTGAAATATGAGATGATCATAGTTACTATATGTTTTTATTATACTCTTTCCTCAGTATTATTAAACACAATTATGAGTCATTAATTCATTTATTTACTCATTGGGAGATATATGGTGCTCTTAATTGAGGATCTATCCCAAAAGCATTTTCCAGAGGTTTCAATAGGAACTCATTCATCTATATATTTTATATTTCTAAAGTGATAACAATCGCTTCATTGATATAGTTTCATGTATGAAATTTTAGTCCTAATCATATAACCCTATTAAATCATCTTTGTTATGGATTAGTTATCCATTTCTGAGTCTAGATTTTTTATAACCATAGATAAGCTCTATCCCTTCGCACTGATGGGATGAGATTCCACATTATGGGTGAGAGGGATCTCAAGGAAAGGTGGGTGGGTTATATGGATAGCATGATGCAACCCATAATCCATCATTTAGACAGTGTGTACCTTTGTGCAGTTGGTTGTTTGTTAATATGGATTCCTTCTATCCTATAATATTTTATAGACATCTTCCCTAAGGATATTATGGGACTACCTTTGAGGTGGAAGATGGAGTTTTATTTATCTATTTACAACTTTGGTATACTCTGGTATTTTATATGGAATATCACATGGTCCCTACCAATCTTTAGGATCTACAGTTTTAGTTGTAGGACCTTCAAGAGAGTGTTTTGTTAAAACCAATGTGTCACCCTGGGCAGCTCTGGTGTTGTACGTTTAAATGGTGGATGAGTGCTTGTTTATTTGCATTTATAATGATCTTCATAACTAGGACTTCATAAAGAAAATTTACCCCTTTTCAAGGATTGATAAACTCTTTGATTAGTTGCGAGGATTGAGATGGTTCTCAAAGATCGATCTCAATTATGGAAACCAATAATTATGGATTTGCGAGGTTAATGTTTTGAAGCTATAATTCTAATTTCACTATAGACACTATGAGTCCCTTGTGATTTTCTTTTTTGTGATGAATTCCCCCACTGTGTTTATGGATTTTTTGAACCAGATATTCTAGCCATACTTGGACTCATTTTTGGTTTCCTTCATTTATTACATAATCATATACTCTGTGTTATTGGAGCAGTATATAGAGAACTTTGGTATGGTCCTAGATTTTCATTAAGATAACCCACTTCATTGAAATCTGTCAATGAGCTAGTTATAGATTCACGAGGATCACTTCTTGGGGAATTTCATTATTGAGCATGACTTAGTTGTAGACCCTGTGATGATCATTGTAGTTATATCTTGGGATCCACCCAAGAGTGTTTAAAGATGTGGAGTTTTCTTTTCTCGGCTGGGTACTATGGGAGGTTGGTTGTAGACATCTTATAAGGCCCCAGCCTTAAAACTTACTTAATATTGAATTAAAAGAATAATTCACATTGAGGATATTTTTAGGTTTGGAGTTTTAGAGAATTAGGGCATAACTATTACATCTCAAAAGATTACAAAGTATACACTTCTACTAAGTTTCCATAAAATAAAAACTCTTAAAAAGAAACATGTCTAGTTCCATGTTTTAGATACCATGACTTTTCCTTGATCTCATCCTTGACCCTATTCCACATTATGTCCGGTGAAAAACATTTCAAAAACTTGGGGTGATCATAAAAATCTTAGTAAGGGATACAAAATTAATGAAAACTGTTAGTTTTTCAAAACAACATGTAAACCGTGTATAAATTATCAAAGTAATACTTTTCACCTTTATGAATTTGTAAAAACTCTTCACTGAATAGAAGATCATTACTTACCCTTTTATAACCCAAAGGTTACCATAAAACCCATATAAAGATCACATAACATATAAAGGTAACTTGGGACATAAACATACTTAAGTGAAATAACAATACGGTCGACTTCCACACATATCACATAATGGAATAGCCATACGGCCGACTTCCATACCCAATGCATTGGAGGTTATAACGTAACCACCCGTCCTGGTATTCACGGAACCACCCATCATATGGTTTATCACATAACCACCCATAAAATTTCCAAGTACCATCATTACACATAAAATATTGAAAATATAAACATTTCAATAACAACATTTCATTTGAAATCAGAATAAATAATTCCAAGATATTGAATTAAGAAATCCATTTTCAAAAACCATTTAAAAGAGATTTTTGAATCAAAGTGTCCCATACCACTTTGAAGCTTTTAATGGAATTATAATTTTAAAACATTAATTTCCATATAAATAAATACTAAAAACCATTTTGAAAACATGGACATTAAAGATAAAGATTTAGAAAAATGAATCTTTAAAACATTTAAAAATATATTTTTGTTAAAGAGTTTATAACAAAATGAGAGGCTCTTGAATACAAATAATTGCGGAATAACATGTAATCTGAGCTTTATAATATCATGAGAATAAATGGATTCATGATATAATATGTCAAAGGAAAGTATACACACCATATAAGAGTTAATTGGTGCATAACAACAATGAAGTCTCAATGGAAATGTAAATTGAGATAAAATCCATTATAAAGATGGTATCCTTAAATTAAAGATAAATATATCACATAATTATGTGTGAGAAATATAAATACACCCAATATAAGTGGATATTAAGTGTGAAAAAATCAGAGGTCATTCACACATAATCTTGAAAAAACAAAACCAATGACATAGATATTTAACTCAATGAAATGATATTGAGTTATGATTTCCCATACAAGTTCGTAAGAATTTTTCAATGAGATGATTATGTGTATAAATACTATATCCACAAAATGGTTTGTGTAAATTACAAAATAGAGATTCCACACATAATCTTGGCATAATAAAATCAATAAGTAGAGGTTTAACCCAAATAATTGAAAGTGGGTTAAGAAGTTCCCTTACAGAAATCTGACAGCCTAACGGCGTCACTTTAAAATTCAGAAAATGAGTTGATGAGAGAGAAAATGGTATCTCATAACTTGGACATAAAATTTACATAAATAAGGATATATAAGAACATATCCCAACATAATAGTATGTGAATTAAAATACATAACAAAAGAAGTCTTTTAAAAAGAGGAGGGTGAAAGGTCCCCTTACCGAGTTGGGTAACTTTCGAAACGTACACCCCATAGAAGAAGGGTCATAAAATGAAGATTTAATACCCATAAATGAAATTATACTACACAAATTGTATAATAATGGGCAGTACATACACCACTCAAAGTAAATAGTGGAAAATGTTGCATAAATGTCACGGGAAATAAAAGTGAGATGAAAAATCCCCTACGAAAACTCGGCCGCCTAATGGCGCCACTTAAAACTTCAAAAATGGATTGATGAGATCAAATAGGGTATCTCATCATATTAACATAATATTTACAGTAAGATTAATATAAAATAACATCCAAATAATAATAAATATGAGCATAAAAGAAATGACATAAAAGAGTGTAATTAAAAAGAAAGAGAGGAGTAGGATCCCTTACCTCGGGTCTTACTTGACTCGATCGTTCTTTGATGTCCTGAATAATAAACATGAGTTAATTTCTACTTTATTAAGAACCTTATTCAAGTTAATTATCACATATTTCCATGTTATAAACATTATGTAATCATTTAAGTTAATAATGTTTGTTTTTTCGATATTTGGTTCTTAAGTCGAAAGTGGACTTCTTATAATTACATGTTGTTCGTGTGGTCAGAGGTTCATTATATCCAAAATGATATTCATGATTTGGATATCATATATATCATATATATCCAGCATATACATGTATTTATAATATTACATAATCATTTAGAGGTATGAAATGAAATGCACCATTCATGGAGATGGTAGGCCGTACGTACGCATGAACACTACATTCATTTCTTTGTCATATTAATGGAATTAAAAATAATTTAGAGAGATATATATTATAATTCTAGTATAATATATATGTTATATTGGTCTCATATGTTCATTAATTTCATTCTTTATACATTCCATTTATTGCATGAACGAGTCACATCACTTGAGGGGGTGGTAGTCCACACTTCCTCGTATGAAATTATCGCATTTGCACAACATGAAAAGCATAAAGGTATGATTTAAAAATAAAATTGAGAATCATATAGAAAACATAAATACCATATAAATAATATATAAAATATATTTACATCATAATGGCCACCATGAAAGGTGTTATGAGAAGATTGAACAATCATCGTTTCGTGAGGCAGAAATTCGCCATCCACAGAACAGTATGTTCTTTAACCATTAGATGAAGGTGTGTGTAAGTGTAGCTCTAATACTTCACATAAAAACATCCTAGTATATTTACAATACTTTTGTTGTTACAAAAGAAAGGAATAAAAAGATTTTAGAGGGTTGGAGAAGCAAAATAAAACATAAGAACACAAGAGAGGTCACTACCTTTAAATAGGGTAACTCTATTGGATTTGAGCTCAAAGGCTTTCTTGGAAAGGATTCTGACCAAAGTGAGGATTAAATGATGAAGATAGGGATTTGTAGAGATGAAATGGTCAGGGTTTGGCCGATCCAAAGGCTTGAGAGGTGTGTGTAAGGTGGTATAGGTGGGGGCCTTTTATAAGAGGAGAGGAGGGGGACTCTTGGAAAGTCAAAAAAAAGTTACATTATTTTCAATTGATTTTCGGATTTTAAAGGTCCCACATTGATATATTTAGAGTATAAGGTGATAAGGGTTCTAAATCCACCCATCCAATAGGTTTTTGATATGCGTAGGTCTTATATTTTACACTATCTTTTCATTTTATTTAAATCGTTAAATAATGAGGTAATCGATGCATCATCATGATGTCATTAATAAGTTAATATATTTAATGTCTAAAAATTATAAAAAATTACTATGATGTAGGAAATATATTTATATTTCCAATTAATATTTATCATCAAAAATATGACTAGTATAACTGCATGTAAAAATTGTTTTAGTAAAACAACTCATGTTTGTGAAATTTTTATTTTAACTTTAAATAAAAAGTTATTTATGTAATATTCCTACCAAAGTGGCTCCATGGGGTCCCCAAGTTGACCCTTGGATTTTATTGGTCGGAAATGACACATAAAGTTAGGGTAGGACATGTGTCTAGGTCATTTCATATTATTAAAATATTATTTTTACCTTAAATTACACTAATTACCTATAATCGCGATTAATAAACTTTAAAGTTTCTATTCACCAAAAAATTATATTAACCCCATTGAACCACATTTTACTTCTTAATGACAACCATGTATGTCAGATTTTTTGGAAATTCAAATCACATAAGTGGTAAAGTTTCATTTAAACGAAAAATCAGTTTCTTTAACTACCACTTAGTGGATTCACTATTCATCAAAAATTGAAGTTTTTCAGAAAATTACCAAAAATTCACCCTAGGCTATATTTGATATTCCAAATTCAATAATGATGTCTATTTTAAAAAATTAAAAACATATAAGTTACATTAATTAATTTAATAATTAATTCCCGATGTCAGAGGAAATAGCGTGTTTTTATGAAACAATAAGTACCAAAAGATTGACACTAGTTTAAGTCCAATTTCAGGATGAAATTAATTCCAACGACCACTATTGTATTAAATGGTAAAAATATATTCTAATTTAACTTTCAAACCAATTAAAATGTTAATATCATAATATAAATAAATTAGATTAAAAAGAGGTTTTGAATTAAAATACAACATTTTTCACTATTCGTTAAAAAATGAACATTATCGGAAAAATACCAAAATTTTACACAAAGTAAATTTTGATGTCCCGATTCTAAAGAAGAATTTTATTTTGTCAAATATAACACATAAAATTGTCAAAAAGTCGATTTATAGGAGGTTCTCCATCAAAAGGCGGTTAATCGACCTTTTAAAGAATATTAGAATGTTTACGCTTAAAATTGGATTCATTCGCATTTTTAATCCTCTAACATTTATTGTAAAAAGTAAAAATATTTGACAAACATATATAATGATTTTGTAGTTAGTTCTGTTCATTCCCACCATTACGACAGCTAGGCATTAACTACCATTTAAAATAATATTATTTTATTATTAGAGTGCAATGTAAGATTCCAAAAAATTCGTTGTTGCGTATTGGGTACGCCATCGAGAAAAGTGTCTTCTTTAAAGTAAAATTAATATTTAATTCATAAATATTAATACATATGAAAATGTTTTATTCTTTATTTACCTGGGATGTTACATCCTTCCCCCCTTTTGGGAATTGCGTCCTCGCAATTTTATTCACTTTTCAAAATAAGTGGGGGTATTTATCCCTCATAGCATTTTTAGATTCCCACGTTGCATCTTCAACCATATGGTTTTTCCACAAAAACATTACCTGGTGAATTACCTTATTTCACAACACCTTCTCTCTTCGGTCAAAAATTTGGAATGGTTGTTCTTCATAAGAGAGATTATCTTCTAACTGAACTACCTCCGGGCTCAAAACATGAGATGAATCTGGCATATACTTTTTCAACATCAAAACATGAAAAACATTGTGTACCTGAGATAAACTCGAAGGTAAAGCCACTCGGTAAGCAACTGATCCAACTTTCTCCAGAATTTCATATGGTCCAATGAACCTTGTACTCAGATTTCCTTTCTTACCAAATTTCATCACACTTTTCCATGGAGAAACCTTGAGAAAAACCTGATCACCTACCTCGAAAGAGAGATCCTTCCTCTGGTTATCCGCATAACTTTTCTGTCTGCTCTGAGCTGTTCTCATGTGTTTCTGAATCAACTTAACTTTTTATGCCGTCTCTTCTACCAATTCTGGTCCCATCAGCTTCCTTTCACCTACTTCATCCCAAAAAGCTGGAGTTGGACACCATTTCCCATATAATGCCTCAAATGGTGCCATCTGTATACTGGAATGAAAACTGTTATTATAAGAAAACTCAACCAAAGAAAGATTTTGGTCCCAACTTCCCTGATAATCCATAGAGAAAGCATGTAGCATATCCTCTAAGGTCTGAATTGTTTATTCGGACTGCCTATCTGACTGCGGATGAAAAGCTGTACTAAAATTTAATTTAGTACCCAACGACTTCTGAAGGCCTTTCCAAAAGTTAGATGTAAACTTGGGATCACGATCAGATACAATGGATAGGGGAACTCCATGCAAGTTGACTATCTCTTTAAGATACAATCGAGAATGTTGATCTAGAGAGAAATTATCTCGAGTAGGAAGGAAATGAGTAGATTTAGTCAAGCGATCAACAATAACCCAGATTGCATTATTACCTCGAGATGTCCTCGGTAATCCCACAACTATGTCCATGGATGCATTTTCTCATTTACACTCTGGCACTGGTAAAGGCTGAAGCATCCCATTCGGTAAATGTTGCTCTACTTTAACCTGCCGACATGTCAAACACTTCACAGTAAAATCAGCAATATCTCTTTTCATTCCATCCCACCAGTAATACTCCCGCAGATATCTGTACATCTTAGTACTGCCAGGATGAACTGAAAACAGGGAACTATGGGCCTCACATAAAAACTCATTCTTCAACAATGAATTACCAGGCACACATAATATCTTCCCAAACCTCAAAACACAATCATTATCAATGTGGAATTCTGGCAACTTACCCTTCTGAACCAGCTCTACCTATTTCTGCAACTCACTGTCTTCCCTCTGTGCTTGCTTAATTCTGTTTGATAGGGATGATCTCACTGATACCTAAAACAAAACAAGAGGACATCCTTACCAACAACTTCTATGCCAAAGTTCATCAAATCCTTAAACAAAGGATCATGTTCCAAACGCAACATTGCTAATAAAGCATTACTTTTTCAACTCAAAGCATCAGCCACTTTATTTATTTTTCCCGGATGGTAATGAATTGTACATCATAATCCTTGATTAATTGTAGCCATCTCTTTTGTCTCATGTTCAATTCTTTCTGAGTGAATATATACTTTAAACTTTTTTGATCCGTATATATTTCACAATTTACTCCATACAAATGATGCCTCCAAATTTTTAGAGCAAAAACAATAGCTGCTAATTCCAAATCATGTGTAGGGTAATTTACCTCATGAGTTTTCAACAGACGTGAAGCATATGCAATTACCTGATCATTTTGCATAAGGACACAACCAAGTCCTTTCAATGAATCATCGCTGTATATAACAAACTCACCATTCCTAGAAGGAAGTGCCAAAACTGGAGCATTCACCAATCTTCTTTTCAACTCCTTCAGTAGTAACCTGAGTCAACTGAGCCATCACTGCAACAAATTGTTTAGTTATGATTCTGACCATCTCAGGATACTGATTTGAAAGTTCATTTCCCTCTGTATGCCTTCCCAAAAAAGATGTTCTGTTTACTCTACGAAAAACCATTCTTAACAAAGAAATATCTTAGTCTAAGCAACATGGTAATCTTTAAATTCTATATCATTTCAATCATACCATAAATTAATTTATAATTTAACAATTTTCTAACTCCTAAAGTTGTCTAAACCAACATATGATACCAACTATAAGGCATCGGCCTTAAACCTTACATAATATTGAATTAAATGAATAGTTCACATTGGGGATATTTTCAGGTTTAGATTTTTAGAGAATTAGGACATAACTATTACATCTCAAAAGATTACAAATTAGACACTTCTACTAAGTTTCCATAAAATAAAAACTCTTAAAAAGAAACATGTCTACTTCCATGTTTTAGATAGCATGACTTTTCCTTGATCCCATCCTTGACCCTATTCCACATTAAGTACTATGAAAAACATCTCAAAAACTTGGGGTGAGCATAAAAATCTCAGTAAGGGATACACAATGAATGAAAACTGTTAGTTTTTCAAAACAACAAGTAAGCCATGTATACTTTATCAAAGTAATACTTTTCACCTTTATGAAGTAGTAAAAACTCTTTACTGAATAAAAGATCATTACTTACCCTTTTGTAACCAAAATCTTACCATAAAACCCATATAAAGATAACATAACATATAAAGGTAACTTGGGACATAAACATACTTAAGTGGAATAACCATACGGTCGACTTCCACACATATCACTTAATGGAATAGCTATACGGCTGACTTCCATACCCAATGCATTGGAGGTTATAACGTAACCACCCGTCCTGGTATTCACGGCACCACCCGTCATATGGTTTATCACGTAACCACCCGTAAAATGTCCAAGTACCATCATTACACATAAAATATTGAAAATATAAACATTTAAATAACAACATTTCAATTGAAATCAGAATAAATAATTCCAAGATATTGAATTAAGAAATCCACTTTCAAAAACCATTTAAAAGAGATTTTTGAATCAAAGTGTCCCATACCACTTTGAAGCTTTTAATGGAATTATAATTTTAAAACAATAATGTCCATATAAATAAATACTGAAAACCATTTTGAAAACATGGACATTAAAGATAAATATTTAGAATAATAAATCTTTAAAACATTTAAAATGATATTATTGTTAAAGAGTTTTTAACAAAATGAATGACTCTTGAATAAAAATAATTGTGGAATAACTTGTAATGAGAGATTTATAATATCATGAGAATAAAGTTATTCATGATATAATATTTCAAAGGACAGTATACACACCATATAAGAGTGAATTGGTGCATAACAACAATGAAGTATCAATGGAAATTTAAATTGATATGAAATCCATTATAAAAATGGTATCCTTAAATTAAGGAGAAATCTACCACATAATTATGTGTGAGAAATATAAATACACCCAATATAAGTGGATATTAAGTGTGAAACAATCAGAGTTCATTCACACATAATCTTGGAAAAACAAAAGCAATGACATAGATATTTAACTCAATGAAATGAGATTGAGTTATGATTTCCCATACAAGTTCGTAAGAATTTATCAGTGAGATGATTATGTGTAGAAATACTATATCCACAAAAAGGTTTGTGGAAATTAAAACATAGAGATTCCACACATAATATTGGCATAATAAAATCAATAAGTACAGGTTTAACCCAAAGAATTGAAAGTGGGTTAAGAAGTTCTCTTACAGAAATCCGACAGCCTAACGGCATCACTTTATAATTCAGAAAATGAGTTGATGAGAGAGAAAATGGTATCTCATCACTTGGACATAAAATTTACATAAATAAGGATATATATGAATATATCCCAACATAATAGTATGTGAATTAAAAGACATAACAAAATAAGTCTTTTAAAAAGACGAGGGTGAAAGGTCCCCTTACCGAGTTGGGTAACATTCGAAACGTACACCCCATGGAAGAAGGGTCATACAATGAAGATGTAAATACCCATAAATAAAATTAGTCTACACAATGTTTATAATTATGGGCATTACATACACCACTCAATGGAAATAGTGGCAAACATAGCATAAATGTCATGGGAATAAAAGTGAGATGAAAAATCCCCTACGAAAACTCGGCCGCATAACGGCGCCACTTAAAACTTCAAAAATGGATTGATGAGATCAATTAGGGTATCTCATCATATTAACATAATATTTACAGTAATAGTAATATAAAATAACATCCCAATCATAAGAAATATGAGCTTAAAAGAAATGACATAAAAGAGTGTACTTAAAAAGAAAGAGAGAAGTAGGATCCCTTACCTCGGGTCTGACTTGACTCGATCGTTCTTTAACGTCCTGAATAATAAACATGAGTTAATTTATACTTTCTTAAGAACCTTTTTCATGTTAATTATCACTTATTTCCATGTTATAAACATTATGTAATCATTTAAGTTAATAATGTTTGTTTTGTCGATATTTGGTTCTTAAGTGGAAAGTGGACTTTTTACAATTACATGTTGTTCGTGTGGTCAAAGGTTCATTATATCCAGAATGATATTCATGATTTGGATATCATATATATCATATATATCCAGAATATACATGTATTTATAATATTACATAATCATTTAGAGGTAATAAATGAAATGCATCGTTCATGGAGACGGTAGGTCATACGTACGCATGAACGCTACTTTCATTTCTTTGTCATATTAATGGAATTAAAAATAATTGAGAGATATATATATTATAATTCCAGTATAATATATATGTTATATAGGTCACACATGTTCATTAATTTCATTCTTTATACATTCCATGTATTGCATGAACGAGTCACATCACTTGAGGGGGCGGTAGTCCACACTTCCTCGTATGAAATTATCGCATTTGCACAACATGAAAAGCCTAAAGGCATGATTTAAAAATAAAATTCAGAAGCATATAGAAAACATAAATACCATATAAATAATATATAAAATATAGTGACATCATAATGGCCACCATGAAAGGTGTTATGAGAATGTTGAACAATCATCGTTTCGTGAGACAGAAATTCGTCATCCATAGAAACAGTATGTTCTTTAACCATTAGACGAAGGTGTGTGTAAGTGTAGCTCGAATACATCACATAAAAACCTCCTAATGTATTTAATATACTGTTATTGTTACAAAATAATTGAATAAAAAGAGTTTAGAGGGTTGGAGAAGCAAAATAAAACATAAGAACACAAGAGAGGGAACTACCTTTAAATCGGGTAACTCTATTTCATTTGAGCTCAAAGGCTTCCTTGGAATGGATTCTGCCCAATGTGAGGCTTCAACGATGAATAGAGGGATGTATAGAGATGAAATGGGCAGGGTTTGGACGAGCCAAAGGCTTGAGAGGTGTGTGTAAGGTGGTAGAGGTGGGGGCCTTTTATAAGAGGAGAGGAGGGGCACTCTTGGAATGTCAAAAAAAGTTACATTATTTTCAAATGATTTTCGGATTGTAAAGGACCCACATTGATATATTTAGAGGATAAGGTGATAAGGGTTATAAATCCACCCATCCAATAGGTTTCTGACATGTGTAGGTCTTATATTTTACATTATCTTTTCGTTTTATTTAAATCATTAAATAATGAGTTAATCGCTGCATCATCATGATGTCATAAATAAGTTAATTTATTTAATGTCTAAAAATTATAAAAAACTACTATGATGTTGTAAATCTTTTTATATTTCCAATGAATATTTATAGTCAAAACTCTGACTAGTATAACCCCATGTAAAAATTGTTTTAGTAAAACAACTCATGTTTGTGACATTTTTATTTTAAATTTAAATAAAAAGTTATTTATGTCATTTTCCTACCAAAGTGGCTCCATGGGGTCCCCAAGTTGACCCATGGATTTTCTTGGTCGGCCATGACACATCCAATGAGGGTAGGACATGTGTCTAGGTCATTTCATATTATTAAAACATTATTTTTACCTTAAATTACACTAATTACCTCTACTCGTGATTAATAAACTTAAAAGATACTATTCACCAAAAAATTATTTTAATCCAATTGAACCACATTTTACTTCTTAATGACAACCATGTATGTCGTATTTTTGAAATTCAAATCACAGAAGTGGTAACATTTTATTTAAACGAAAAATCAGTTTCTTTAACTACAACTTAGTGGTTTCACTATTCATCAAAAATTGAAGTTTTTCAGAAAATTACAAAAAATTCACCCCAGGCAATATTTGATATTCCTAATTCAAAAATGATGTCTATTTAACAAAATTCAAAACAAATAAGTTACATTAATTAATTTAATAATTAATTCCCACTGTCAGGGCAAATAGCGTGTTTTTATGAAACAATAAGTATCAAAAGATTGACACTAGTTTGAGTCCAATTTCAAGATGAAATTAATTCCAACGACCACTATTGAATTAAATGGTAAAAATATATTCTAATTTCACTTTGAAACCAATTCAAAAGATAATATAATCATATAAATAAATTAGATTAAAAAGAGGTTTTGAATTAAAATACAACATTTTTCACTATTCATTAAAAAAAGAACATTATCGGAAAAATACCAAAAATTTACACAAAGTAAATTTTGATGTCCCGATTCTAATGAATAATTTTATTTTGTCAAATATAACACATAAAATTTTCAAAAAGTGGATTTAAAGGAGGTTCTCCATCAAAATGTGGTTAATCGACCTTTTAAAGAATATTAGAATGTTTACGCTTAAAATTGGATTCATTTGAATTTTTAATCCTCTAACGTTTATTGTAAAAAGTAAAAATATTTGACAAACATATATAATCATTTTGTAGTTAGTTCTGTTCATTCCCAGCATTACAACATCTAGGCATTAACTACCGTTTAAAATAATATTATTTTATTATTAGAGTGCAACGTAAGATTCCCAAGAAACTCGTTGTTGCGTATTGGGTACGCCAACGAGCATAGCATCCCCTTAAAAGTAAAATTAATATTTAATTCGTAAATATTAATACATATGAGAATGTTTTATTCTTTATTTACCTGGGATGTTACACATCTCCAAGATTGTATCCTCTTTGAATGCACTAATGTGGATAGGGAATCCTTTTACATAGAATGGTTAGTTCAATGGCGTCTTTGAGGAGTTGAGGATGAGGCTGAAAAGTGATCCTATTTTGTGAGTACTATAGGAGGGTGTGGAGTATGTAGTTTATAGCTATTCCATGAGAGCTATGATCGATTGTGTGTTGATGCAATAGTCTGAATTTATCACATAAGGGTTGTGGAATCTGAGACCCCATGAGATGTAATATATAACTCATGACCTAAATATTGTAGATATTGTATTCTCCCTAAGGATATAGAGGCATTATTTTCTGAAAGAGTGCTTTATAGTCTATTCAGACCATTAGAGTCTCTTCCATGACTTCACGTATATGTAATTGAACCTGAGAGAGTGACACTAGTAGAAGTCCCTATAGGAATATAAAATAAAGATATTCTATACTCTATGGAAGGGAAAATTGGTTGTAAATTCCCTTAGTAGGAATTATCATGCTAATTTTTTATATAAAGCTTCTGATTAGTCGGATTCTTTATAGTTTAACCTGGTTGATTAGAAGGGCACAACTTGCCTTCTGCGAATGGTGTTGAATCCTACAATCCTTCATCGTGTGATAGTTTCCCATCTATGAGACATTAAATGTTGAGTCTTTCATAACCAAATATCATTAGGAGATTCACCTGATGGATTTTATGAAGGAAGGTACCACTTCATCCTTTTCAAAGGATACACGGTGGTCTAAGTCACGATGCAGGAGGAAGTGATATGAGAATTATACACATATCTTTTTGATATACATCGTAGTTTAGGGAAGATGTAGAGATACCTTTAGTGGATATTTTTTGGGCCAGAATGATATTGAATATGGCTATGTTCCTATGATGACATCTCGCATGTCCACAGGTGAAAGATGAGCACTGGTTTTAGGATGGTTTATTACAGCTCCTTGATATCCTGGAGTGGAAATGAGTGAGCATATCTTTGAACTTTTTGATCGGGATTCTATGGATAGTGGAGGGCCATAATTTCATCTATATGATTGTTTATAAACTTATGAAGTTAACAAACTTCCTTACTATTGGGGAGCAGTTTTTTGTGGGTAGTTTGGGGAATATGTACGTACAAAATATTGTTCTTCTTCATGGGTGTCCTAAACTATTTTATTTTATCATGTTTTGTGGTTCATGTCATGGTTTTGGAGAGTCTCTTAGGATTCATATGATACCCATGTAAGGATTAGTGGTTCATTTTACCCTCAGATGATGGTTTGAGCAAGTGTATTATCAATGTATTCAAGGATATATTGAGGGATTTCATGTTAGAGTCTGACTGGAATTAGGAGGATCACATTCCCTTAGTATGGATTCCATAATGAGATATCCACCACTCTAATATTAGCATGTCTCCTTTCTATTCCATGTACAAGAGACCTTGAAGGTCACCCTTGTCTTGGAAAAATATCGGAGTGGCATCTCTTGTGGGCCTAGAGTTAGTGAAAGTGATGATGGAGAATGTCCAGATCAACGATAAGAAAGTGAGGAAATATAAGAGTTGAAAGAAATATTATGAAAATTGACTTCATTGGACCTTTTTCATTGATTATGGAGACCTTATTTTTTTAGAGTCTCCCCATGATAGAAGATAGAAGTCATTCAGTCAGAGAGGCAAGAAAATCCTGAGGCTTGTTGGTCCATTAAAGATCTTTCAGAGTTTTGGTGAGTTTCTTAACTCCTCTACTTACCCCCGAAGTTGGAACGGGTGTATGAAATCTTCCATGTGTTATAGATAAGGATATATGTGCATGAATATATGGATGTTATTGACTTGGTCAATCTGAACATTGAGAATAAAGAAACTTTTTCGTATTACTGAACATTGATCGAGGATCAGTAGGAGAGGATCCTCTCTGGATGGACAATCCTATTGTTTCATCTGTTCTGGAATCATATTCCCATGTAGTAGATCTCATGGGAGTGGTAGATCCAAATGTGGGCTTAGAATCCTATTATTTTTGTATAATTTTTTTATTGGGGATGAAATTATTGAATGACGGAATGATGTAGAGACCCACTTTTTCCTTGTAATACTTTGAAATATTTCTACATATATTTTTTAGCTATAAACTATGACAAAATATCATATTGAGAGGATTTGTTCCTAGAATTAATTTCTTAAAAATATTTTATATATTTTATAATATGGGTTAGTATTTTTTTTAAAGAAAATGGGATATATATAAAACATAATCTCAAATCAGAAATCAAGAAAATGTTTGAGTCATGAACATGATGTATACCCTATACACAATCTAAAATAGTCCGTTGTGAGGGTTTGGATATTACGACCATTGGTTGATGAATTTATTTAAATAAATAAATATTTTTATTTATTTAATTAATTAACCTAATCATGTTTCATATAAAACCCCCATTATAGAGAATACTATATGATTAGACACTAAAACCATCAGAGTATTGAGAGGTTTTCCTTCCACCTCTCTATTGGAAAATCAAATTCAGATGAAGACATAGCTCTATATCCAAGAGGATCGATATAATGTGAATGCAATGACTTCTCTCAATAATTGGTGAGTACATTCTTTGTTAATGAAAAATAAAATCTATAGATAGTACTCATCAATTCATTTATCATTCCCTTATTAATTAAATTTATTCAGTAGTATCATCTCTTTCTTTGATATGTGTCAATAGCGGACCATTGTATGTTCCCATATAAAAACTTAATTGATGATTCAATTTTATTATCACCTCAGATCTACCAATTGTACTTGTTGAAAAAATAATGATTTTAAAGTGATTGTAAAACCCTTTTTCATCTGTATTTATCCTAAAAATTATTCATGTTATTCATCGTTGGAGCATTAGTTCATTATTGGACATTGTTGGGAAGGATCGAGCCATATTGGACCCCCATATCTGCAACAATTTTGCTGGTGATTAAGGGATCATAGATCAAGGATGTATTTGGGGACTAATCATGGTATAATGGGTGTTATTATAGGTTTTTAGATTTTATACCAATTGAGGGAACAATAGTGGATTAAAGGCATCATGTTGCAAGTGGTTCATGTGGGTTTATACAGATCAACCAAATCGATTTGGTGGACATATGATTGCCAGAAACAATGGTTGGGAAGGAGAACCATTGATTTTTTTTGTTGCTGGAGGTAAGATCCATGGTGGGGGAGGAAGATCTGGAATACACATGTTCATATCTGACATTATGTAAAAATTGAAATTGCACGCAGTGTAGTATAAAGAACACATGGCGTGTAAGACCTTGGATATGGAAGCTACAGTTTTGATAAATTATTGGTATCACACACTTTGTGGGGGTCGTACATTCCATGTGAACTTTTTTTGGTAACTCAACATGTAATTTGGGAGTACATGGACATGGTTATGGTTGGGCACACCCTATGTGTGAAAGTACAAGGACATAGTCTGGATACATGAACATGGCTACGGAAAATGGGGAGGACCCTGAGTGGCTTAGACATGATGTGTATTCTAAATACACGCCATGTATGGTTACATGTTCTGAAATCCATTTATGGAAAGGGATACATATAGGGGATGGAATGGGACCACATGCCATGTGGATCCCCTTACACAATGTTCCCCCCATTATTCATTTTGAGGAAACATTAATATCTCGTTTTCCCTTCATTTGGACTTATATTTTTGCCCATGGGTATCCAATCCTGAGTTTTTTTCTCATGGATCATGATGGTGGACTACATAGTGTATTTAAATATATGATATGAGATGTTCATGGTTATATGTTTATTTAGGTGGTGGTCGATGATGAAAGTGATTGAGAAGGATCATTATAGTGGTACACCTTGATGAACTAGGGCATGGGTCCCCTATCTATTTATGGAGTAGAACAACATATCATATAGGATGTAGGTCCTCATTACTCTGAGTGGTACCCTACCATGGAATTAGGGTTATATTCTTTTATATACTTAGTGGTACCCCCTTTGACATTTGGTTGCAGGTCCTTTATCTACCAAGTGGTAGCCCCTAATGGATTAGGGTATGGGTCCTCTATTTACAGAGTTGTATTCCCATATTATACAGGTTGTGGATCTTTTTTACACTATGTGGTACCTGCTATTGAATTAGGATATGAGTCCTTTACCCACTGATTTGTACCCCGAATCAGATAGGGCGAAGATCATCCTTACAATGAGTTTTACCCCCTAATGGACCATGGTATGGGTCCTATGCATGGAGATTGTGTCTCCTCAATAGTGTGGAATAGTGTCAAGGTATAAGAACACCACATAGTTATTCATTTGGTAAAACATCCAAGATGATGGGCCTAATGGATGAACTTATATAACTATTTGATCTATTTTACTAGGTTGGGTTATGAGTTAGATATCCCATTCTCTCTCATTTTGGTTTCTTTAGATTGAGAATATATATATTTATATCCATGTAATTGGATTTTTTATTCTATTTATTTGGGTTGAGTTGTGTTTCTATTCCTATCATGTCTGTTTCTAACCCCCTTTATCTATTAGGTCATCAAACTGGGTACGTATATACCCACCCACGTATGTGATTTTCCTGCATGTGTTGTATCTTATGAAGATCACAGAAAGGTCATTGGTGATTACAGAGAAGCATAGGGATATTGGGTGCACTAGACCACCTACAATGGCTAGATCTTGGAGATTATGATTCGGGCTCTCTCAGCATTCTACTTTCTAGTTTTATCAACTTTGGACATCTTTCACATTGGGTGTATATTTTTTATGCTTTTACTTTTCCAGTTTACACTATCATAGTCTTATAACTCATTGAGGTTTTTCACACTTGGTTTACATTCTAGTTTTTTCTGTTTTTTATTATTCCTACTATTCACATATATATTTAGAAGGTCTGGTGTGTGTATATATGAATATTAGGAAAAGTTATCCTTTTAGGATATTCCTTTTTAAACATGTCTCCATCCCCTGGTATATTGTGGTGGGATTAGGTTTGTTGCATCTTGATCCCCCTTGGGTCGGGTCATGACACTTCATATTATCATGATTCATAATACAAAACCATATAATTTTGCATTAGGTCACATATCAATCCATTATTTTATACATAACTATATATCAAAAACATTTTCCAATATAGTGTAGTGTATGTATAGGTGCAATGACTCACCATATATTTATAATTTTGAAAAAAAATTCACGTTAATCTGTCCAAAATACCTTAAATCCCTTCTAATTTAACATGGTTATTTTATTTTACATTTATAAAATATTTCTCACAAGGTATTCATAGTGTCCAACCAACTCCAGAATACTATATTTATATATATATTACATTGGTTGTTCTGGGTTATTATTCAATTACCTCTATCAATGAAGGATTTATAGATATATCCTCTCTTGTAATTGCATGTGCCAATAATGATACATTCTAGTGTAGTGGGATTATAAGTGTAGTGACCCACCATCTATTGAGATCTAATAAATTTTATTCACATTCATATATCCAAAATATCTTAACTCAACTCTAATTTATCTTGGTTACTATATTTGATAATTGTAAGAAATATCTCACAATGTGTTGATAGTATCAAATAAATCCATGAAAATTATAGACCTCTATTACAGTTGTTAGTTTGGGTTATTCTTTAGTTACCTTATTCAATGAAGGATATATAGATATATATATATAAACCATCTATTTTAATTATATATCTAATATTGATAATATCTGTATATATATTTCACACTTGAATAAAAAATTCATATGGTTTCTTCTTTCTCAAGGAATTTAAAAAAAATCATCAAATGATCTTCATAATAATCATTTCCCTTGGAATAAATAATAGAATCATCTATAAGCACTACTAAAAATTGGATAACGTAATCTATAATTAATCTATTCATCTAATATATGAATATAGTAAGAAAATTTGTAACTATAAATTGAAATATAATGAAATTATTGCGCTCGTATCTTTTACAAAATAGTTCCATGTGTTTATCCTCCCTTTTCACTATTAATTGATGATATCTTAGTCAAATGTTAGTCTTTGAGAAGTATTGATATCATCTAATTTGATCAAATATGTCATACATACATGGAAGAGGTCATTTGTTCTTCATCGTGATGTTTATTAAGTTAACAAAAAATAAACTATAGGTACATTGATCCATCCTTATTCCTGACAAATAGATTTGGTTTACACCATAGTGAAGCATTGGGAATATAAAACCATTATCCAGATTTTATAGATTTTTCTTCTTAAACTCTTCTAATTCAATGGGTATAATTCGATAGGTACTCTTCGATATGGATATAGAATACAGTATAAGTTCAATTGGAAAAACAACCTCACATTATGGGGTAAAACTATGTAATTTTTTAAAAAAATACACATCAAAATATGAATGTATAATGTGTACATTTTCATCATTTAGTTACCCCCATATCATTTGATCAAAGTATTCCTCACTATTTTTTGTCCATATCCTTTTTAAGGAACTTGTTTCCAGAGTGAATACATAATCATACATTCATTGATATTTGATCATGGGGTGATTTGAGACAAAAAATTATATTTCTCTATCCTGAAACATGATATGAGATATATGTATGGAGATCCAATCTATTCCTAGTATCACATTTCTTGTCACTAATGGAAGATTAAAAATATTTATAGGAAGTTTCATCCCATATAACTATATCAATGATAAGTTATATACCTTGGATACAATCATTACACCATTAAGTGTTTCCACAGATAATTCAATATCTATGTTTTCTCTTTGTAATTTAACATTCTTGGTATACTTTCATGATACAAATGAATTTAGAGAACTAGAATTTTATAAGTCATTTTGAGTTCATTAGTAAATGATGAATGTACCTATCAGTGCATTGTTCTCATAACCCACTTATGAAGTTTTTATCTCATAATATTTCCCTTACCCCATCAGCATAAGAGGTTGATGATGTTTATTGTAATCATTAACCATTCATTTGGGGGATGTGTTGGTGTAATGTATATACTACTTTTAATTGAACCATTAGATTGAAGATGGTCTATTAGGTTTAAATTTATTTTCATCCATTACTTTTTTTCCTCTTTATATCTCTTTCTCATTCATGTTCTTGAAGGAATTTTATTTTAATCTTGAACCACTTACTTTTCCCATTAATGAAATTTTCTTCAAGCTTATTGTCGCATTTCTGATATGTTGGAAGACTAGTTTTCATTCCTCCATGGGTTTTATCATTAATTTATTTCAGAAACTCCATTTTTTTCTTCATATCCTCAAACCTATAATAATAATGGGAGTCTCAAATTTACATTTACACTATAAGGACATATGTTTTTAAAAGTTTTTAAATTGATAAAGGATTTAAATTTCACTCCAATGTTTAGGGTATATTTGGAGAACTGGGATTCAAATCATAATTATACTAGTTATAAAAAATCAATAAGATGTTTTTGGATGTTGATCAAAACCTATAATTAGATTTGGGTTCTCTTGTGTGTTTTGGAGTATGTTTGGGGTGACCCTACTACAGAATTTTAGCAGTTATAATAGTTCACGTTACTATTCCTATGTCACACCAAAATGGACTACTACAGGGGGTGCAAATTGGATAAGGTTTGAGGGTGTTTTTTTTGGTAGGGAGGGGATTGCATAGGTCCATGCCATATAAATTTGTGTCATTTCATGACATTTTTAGGATGATGGACAATCCCTCTATTTAGGGAAGTCATGGTCACTATTGGAGGAGAGATGTTATGTGACATGTAAAGTAGGGGTATGGATCTATCTACCTAGTTGGGGGGAACAATAACCCATATGGTGACACTAGTACATATTTAGTATATGGGATGAATTACCTTGTGAGAATCCTCAATGCAATGTGGATGGCCTGTAGATCTTTTTATTTTAAATAGAGTTAGATTAATAATTTACCTATCACTCATTGCTTGTTTTGGGGGGGAGAGGCCTCATAAGAGGTTATATTTGGTCAACTCTCCTCTCCCTCTTAATTCATATTATTCCTCATGCCAAGGGATTTTCTTCGAGGCAATTTATTAGTGGTTTAGGGTATATTTATCCTCTATTGTCCTCTATTTTTGTTTCTATTCATGGTATTTAATTTCTTATGATTTCAGATAGTGATTTGGTGATTATTTTCATCATAGAATGGTAAAAAATCATCATATGTGAAGGTGATTTTTATTTTTTGGATAGAGTACATCTTAAAAGGATGAACATAAGTAATTTCTCACAATTTTGTGGGAGGAAAATTATATCTAGATATTTAAAGGTTGTTTGTTTAAACTATTCAAAATTGTTGGATGAATCAAATACTGGTGATATATATATATATATATATATATATATATATCACTTGAGATGATTTTTGGATTTTTTATATAGACCTTTCAGATGTGGATGGTCTTGGTATTAGTGCACCGAGATGGCTCGGTGAGTGGTTTAGAGATTATTCCTATTTGAATTAAATTTAATGATTAAATATTACTTCTTAAAATTATTTATTTTATAATATAGATTAATATAGGTTTCTAAGAGATGATATTATCATGGATGATCTCAAGAAGTAGTGGTTGTGATTGATTTAAAGGAATAACCCCTTATGGGATGGTCATTCCCTAAACATCTCCTTAAGTTTATGCTTTTGTTATTAAAAATTTGATATATGGTATCTCCACTAATGTTTGATAGACCATAAATACAAAATGAAATATGTTTTTAACTCCCATTATGTGAAAAAAGCTTCATGGTTTATGATAGACCCTTGAACAGTGGATTGATGCTTCGACCATTGATATTTGAGGGGTTGATTCAAAATTTAGGCTATGAGATTCTTGAACCTCATGAGGGGTATAAATTAATTTAAATAAATGAATGTATTTTCACATGTATGGGTTCCCTAAGAGACCTCCTCTTATAGGGGAGTGTTGGAATAAGAATGATTGGATTAGGTAGGACATTATAAGAAAATGAGATACTATAAAGCATTCGATGTAGCTGATAATAGATTTATGAATGTTTCCAAGTCCCAATATTATACAATATAATGGATGGGTATACACTGGGTAGGTTTATGATAGCTTGGGTGAGTGGACCAACCTATAAGGTCTTGTAAGAGGAGATGGGATTTTATATATCCCTCTATTGTGCCAATGTTATGGTTTTTACTATGAGTATGATGAAGACATGATGTGATTATACAAGTGTTAAGAGAAGTTATTCAATCTATGTATAAGCGTGGGAATGAGATATGATAATGTAATAAAAGAACCCATGTATGGTGTTTGGATTTCGGTGTGAAATAGGGGGCCCTTGTGGGTTCCTTATGTTATGTTCACCTTTGGGAGGGTTAGCGAAGGTGAGCAGGTATCATCGATCTTAGTTTCGACATTAAAACTCAAGGATAAATGGGGAAAATATAATTTGGATATAATGATTGGTATGGGTTTTTTATTTTAGTGTATGATCCAAGATATGTTTGATGGTTTTTGGTAGGTTTTCGACCCATGTTAGTATGATGTTTATATGAGATGTTTCTTAGGAAAGACGCTCCCCCTAGATGTTATATGAGATATTTTAGGGTGGGATTATTTTCCACTAATCATGATATTTAATGTTTCAAGTGGGGAAGATCTTCCCCAAAAGTGTTCATTATATGAAATTATAGGTAAGTAACTATTCCCCCTAATATGACATGAGAAATTATAAGATGGGAATTATTCGCCCAGATATGACATGTGATATTACAAGGTGGGATCTATTCTCTTCAATTAGATATTACAGGGAGGAATATACTTCCAATGATATGATATATGATATTTATTAGTGGGGAACCATTACTTCATCACATATGATGATTCCTAGGTGGGTCTCCCTCCCCCGTGATGTGATCTGAGATATACATAGCATGTGATATTCATCCAAAGATTTGTATATAAGAAATGATCTAGGTAAGTGGATTTCCACCCAAGTGATTAAATATACATATATATGTACTCATGTGTTTTGTGTGTATTAAATCTATATCCCAAATGTTATGTGACCTGCTTAGACACAAATGAAATAAGCTACAATGGGATTGTACAACCTCATGTGAAACTTTAGAACCATAGCTTTAACAAAGGTATTTTTTTTTCAATAATTTTTATTATGACTTTTCCTATTTCAATAATTTTTTAAAATCATAAATATATTTTCATAATATCACTTTTTATCTACAATAAAATTTATATGCATTTCCTTAATAATTCATTCTATCAATAAAGAAGTTAATATTCATAATCTTTAACCTTTTTATATATAATTCTAATATTATTTTTATTTAGACCGAACAGTTATTGGAACAAGTATGATCCGTAATAAAACTCAAAATCCTTCACATTTTCAATTATAAATAATCTAGATGAAAAATATAATTCATGTTTCAAAATTTTTATTCCTTCAAAATTATGAATCTGATTCTCTCAAAATCTCATTTCCAATTCCTATTTCCCAAATCCAAATCACATGGAAATTTGATTCAGATTCACTTCCTCAATTATGAATCCTCTAGAATTGTGATTCCAATTCATTTAGTTTTTATGAATCTGATTTACATTTCTTATTTTAATATTCACTCAAAAATGAAAATCAAATTCACAGTTTCCCAATTTTGAATTATCTTTTTTATTTAATCCAATTCACACTTCTTCAGTTGCGATTCTCTACGTTTTTTGGAATCTAATTTACCATATTCCTCAATTTCAATTCTAAATTTTTTACATATCTCATTTTATATCTTTCTTAATGTTTTCTAATTTTTTTAAGAGTAAAATTTTATAACATTCATAAAGTTACTATATTTAAAAAATGTAATATTTCATATCTTTCTTAATGTTACATTATTTCCTTAATGTAATGTTTCATATAATTGGATTCATACATACTTTATGTTTCTCATAATATTTTTTTATACTATATGATGTATTATAATCTATTATTACACGACCCTTATAAGTTCCAGATGTAGAGGTCTCTCCGAAATTTCATGAAAAATATCACTATTGGAGGAAAATTTAGTAGTTAGAGATCTCGCTAATAAATACCCAATAATTTGAAACTATTCGATGCAATGAACTTTTGGGAGAGTTTATAATCTACAAGATGTTAGCCAAAATTTATTTCTATGAATTCCTTGAAGTGGTTTAGTTTTGAACACCTTGATCCATATACTTAATATCTTCAATAAGATTTTTTTTTTCATTATATGACTTTGATTGTTGCTATTTACAATCGAGGGATTCCAAGTAGAAGGAAAATAGATGTGCGGATTACTTTCATAATCGAGGGCTTACACCTGAATGAAGACCGAGGTATTGATCACCTAACAGATTGAGGGCTTGTGGGGATAGCAAGACAGACACCACACTTTCATTGATTGAGGGCTTATCCTACTGTGGGTAAGACATACATTCTTGAAAAAATAAATC
The DNA here is from genome assembly GCA_963277665.1 of Viscum album. Lineage (NCBI taxonomy): Eukaryota > Viridiplantae > Streptophyta > Magnoliopsida > Santalales > Viscaceae > Viscum > Viscum album. Next base: position 1,729,260,651 of record OY728157.1, read on the forward strand.
ATGGGACCATTATCCAATGTGTTTGGATACCCAACTCTTTTTGTTTAAAGGCTTTTACTCTTTTATATGTACTTTTATTTTCTGCAGCAATCTGTAATAATAAGAAGGTGTTTCTTATAATTTCTCATTTCTTGTAACTTTTATATAATATTCTGTATACTTTAAGGTAGAATCATGGTTATGTATACTTGTGTACTTATTTCATTAAACTAGTTTATGATACCTAAGGTAATTGTTTTAACATTGGAAAATATTATTTAGTTAATCCAATTGTTATAAATTTTTTACACAAACATTTCCTTAAGATTAAAAAAGAATATTTTTATACATAAAATTCACCCCCTTTTATATATGAGCATCTACATATATGTTTTGGACTTATAATTTGTATTAGAGTAGAAATTTGAGATATCGATACTTATTATTTGTATCAAAGACATATTTTCACTACTCAGTTAACTTAATCTTTCTTTACTTCTAAAAGTTGTTTATAAATTTTTTTTAACATTTTGTTTATGAAAATTTATCTATAGTAACATGGGTTGTGGAAAAAGTATTTCTTGTTTTATCCTAAGATAGAAGGAACAAATTTTGGATCCTTAGATAGTCGGAATACTACAAGACCACCTATCATTGTTGGAAATTATTATGAATACTGAAGAGACATAATGAAGAATTATTATCATTAATATTGATGTGTAGAACATTTTTATGCTTACTAGAGTTTAAAAAATACCTGACAAGTATGTTTGAAAATTTACTACTCAAGAGAATCAATAATATCAGCTAAACAATAAGGTAAAAAATAATTTTCTTTGTTCTATGACCAAGAATATATACAACCAAATATCTTCTTATGATGCAGCTAATATCATATGGAAGAAACATGGGGTTACACATTTTGGTACTTAAAAAAGTTTTTGAAACTATAATATCCATGATTAGAGCAGATTGTGATGGGTTTTTTTCCTTATGGAAAACATATAGTTAATGTTAAACAAAGATTTGTGACTATTTTAAATAGTCTGAATTCAATAGGATAAAAGGGCAAGTTGATGGGATGATTGTATATAATATTATTGACTTCATGCATAATGAATGATAATCGAAGTGAACTACTATTGATTATTCAAGGAAATTTACAATTGTTACACTTGATGATTTATTTCGAACTCTCTTACAAAATGATAATAGATTAAAGAGAGATGTTGAGAATATAATGAAGAATAATGGGAGTGTTTCTTTTACTAATACATCAAATCAGATGAAATACAGACCTCATGATAAATTGGATCAGTCAAAAAAGTCTAAGAAAGTGATTATTCAGTCGGACTCATGTGAATCTAAACAATTAGAGAATGAATTAGAAAATGCATCTCAAAGGATGAACACTAATTTTAGAAAGAATTATTTCTTATAGTGATAAAATAAAAAAGACCGGATATATAAGAAAAATTCATAAGTCACATGTTATTAATGTAATAAAGAATGAAATATCTGACCTAATTTTCCTAGGACTAAAATAAAATATAAGAAATATACAAATGATGAGAGGAATCAGAAAATATATTATAATCCTAAAGGAAATAAATTCTTGAAGTAAAATGATTCATGGAGTGAAAATTGTGGAGACTCATCTGATGAATCATTAGATAATGAATCTTTTTTATATAAGAATGTTGGTCTTATTTCTATAATACACCTTGAAAGTAAATATTTTACAAAAAATGCACTAACTGCTGAATCCTTAACCAATGTGTCTTTAAATGATAATAATTCCAATAATAATGGATGTATTTCTTTGGATAAAGAATCATCCTTAGTATAAGATACCTTACCTTCTTTTGAATAAGTATATAGGTTTCTCAAGTTACCTGAAAATGAAAATAAAAAGATCAATAATAAACATGATAATGAAAAATATAGAATAATTGTTTTAACAAAATATGCATCATATCATTCTAATGATCTTGATGAAAATTCTTTTTGAAATTTTTTCTATTTCAAAAAAACCTTGAGGATGATAATTCTAAGAAAGATAAACTTTTTAAGGATCTTCCATATGTTATTTCTAAGAAAATTATTTTACAGAAAAGCCCCAATCCAAAGACCAATGACTATGAGGATAAGAATTTAGTCTTTAGACTAAAATCTGAAATATTTTCCCCAAATAACCGTTTTCAAACATTACATCTAGTAAAGAAGGATTTGATAACATGTATTTTAAAATTCTTCCTCTTATAAATGGTTTTGGAATTGGTTATTTTCACTCAAAAACATTGTTTAGTCACAATTGTTTTGTTCATAAATGTGCCATATTTTGAAATAAGTGTCAATGTGGTGGACAATGGGGGAAATTTGTTCATTAAATAAAATTAAATCTATGGGATTTCATAAAGCTCACTTTCCTATGAAAATATAGATTCCAATGATTTTAGTTTCTAGCATTTCCAAAAACAAGAAAGTATAGATTTCAAAAGTCTAACTATTTTATTTTCAGGAAAACAAAAGAAGTACCCACAAAAACTCATGGCACATGGATAGTGGATGTTCCTGACACATGACTAGTAATAAAATCTTGTTTAAAAAGGTTATTAATATGAAAGTTGGAAGAGTCACTTTCAGAGATAATGATCATGGATAAATTTTTGGTATAGGTAACATTCTTCTTCTTCGAAAAGCATTAATTTAAAATGTTTTATTTTTCAAAGATCTTTATAAATTAAATGATATATTTTTTTACAATTCATTATCATGAAAAAAAAACTTATAGATATTTTCACAAAATTATTACCTTCTGATATATTTGAATTCTTTAAAAAATTTAGGAATGATAATTTCAAGGTAATCATTCATATATACTTTTTCATAAAACTATCTCCTAACACTAAGATACTCCTTTTCATAGGGGGATTACACTTGATTTTCTTAAAAAAAATTAACCCTAATAAATGTTTTTTGAAACTAAAAAAATGCGTTCCAAAATCTAACACTTTTTTTTGAATCTATAAAAAGTATTTGGACTCTAAGAAAACTTTTATGAATTGATTATTTCTAAGAAAAATATTATCAAATACTAGAAAATATTTTAATAAATATGAAAGGTACATATACTACTTATTACTTCTAGTTTAATTTCTTTTTTTGGAATTTAAATCTTATTTTAAGAAAAAAATCAATGGATTCATCTTTCCTTAAGTCCATTAATTTCTTTAAAACCTCAAAATATCGGAATCTATAAAAATTTCTATAGCTTAATATCAACTATCAGATCAAATTCAATTTTTTACAACCATTGGATTAATCTTGGAAGTTAAACCATCACTAGAACACAAATATAAAGGAGGGGACCCCCGTTTCCCACATCGATTTCCAAATATTTTTTTCATGAGTTTCTGCCTCATTTTGAAGCCTTTGTTTTGATTTCTAGATCACTTCATTATGTTTTGAATCTCTATTTCAATATCCATTCAGACTTCAATTACAATGAATAAGTAACTTAAATATTGGTCTATCATCATAGAAATTTTATTTGATCAGGATTTAGTCCTTATGTATGATTCATTAATAATAAAGATCATAAAGTTCTAAGTCTAAGAAAATATTTGCATTATGAAAAATAAGGGAGAATAAGAACCTATGTATGGTAACATGGTAAATTAATTCTACTAATATGTTGAGTTTTTCAATGAAGGTAGAAAGGATAAGTTTCATTTTTAGAGTCACAAAAAAACTTATTCATTGCCTTATAATAAAGCTACAAATATCCTTTAGATGCCATAAGATGATTAAACTTACTATTGGCCTCGTATGTTTCTAGATTCAGAGGGATATTTTGACAGAGTAAAATCTATTGCTCGCTTTAGTCTTATGGGAGTAAGAAGTCCATGCATTCGAACCATTCAGAAGACTTCAAGATCATGGATGTATGGATGCATGGTATTTTAATTTCTATAAAATGATACAAGGATACATTTAAAATAACAGACATCTTCATTATGGATTTTTCATTAATAAAAGGAAGATTATCCTATTGAAGTACATCATTCTTATTATAAGTAAGATTAAGGATTATTCAATGAAATCTTGGATTTTGAAGTATCTAGTAACCTTGTCAAAGCTTAACATATGTTGTTTGAACTTATGAAAAGTTCATTTCATTTCAAAGGTAAATAAATTCAAGATTATTCTTTTATGTGAAGACACACTTAAAAGGGTGAAATATTATTTTAGTGATAAGAGAAATGAGATTGTTGAATTATCTACTATGTCAAAGGAAGTAGGGGAAGCATAAAGAGATAATCTGTTGAGCATATTAATAGAAAGTCATAGGCCTTAGAACCATAGAAAACAACTCAATATTCCAAACCTCTATTTCAATGAAATAGAAATCATAACTAGATGAAGTTATACCAATGTAATAAAAAGACCAAGATATAAGAAAATAAGGAGATGTAGTGTTTGGATTAGATAAAGAAGAAGAAATAGAATTAAAAATCGACAAATTGGAAGAAATTAAGAAACAAGAATAGGAAATAAATATTAAGAAAAATATAACTAAAGCTGAGATAGTTCAATCCATATTAAATGATACAAAAAGGGACTCAAAACAAATTAATGTTTTGGAATATTTTCTACAAGAAACTAAATTTCCTCAAAAACCACAATCATTTCTAGTAAAGGATATCTAATCAGAAAAGGGTATGGAAGTTTTCCAGGCTCAGATCCTATTGTTCATGAATATATTTAAGTAGAATAATAATAATAATAATAAGGTAACATCCAACATAAATTAAGTGATTATGAGATCTGAAAAATAGAACAAACACATGGGCATAACCAATCGGATAGGTTATCTTTAAGAACAACTCAAGCCTATTCATCAAAACCTTCCTCAGAAGGCAAATTAGTCCACAAATACCTAACTCAGAAAGAATCTATTGTTGAAATTGAACCTCAAAAAATAACTTCTGATGATTAAGTTTATGAAGTTGATAATTATGATGGTGGAAAAGTTGAAAATCAAAAAGATAATGGTGATGATGATGATGATAAAATCATTCATGTTTCTGATGATAGGCATGAAATTCAGAGGCTATAAAAAATTGAATCTATAAAAGACCAATGTTATAGAGAGTATGATGGAACATCTACGCAAGATACATCAGAATCAAAAATATCTTGCTCCACTATAGGAGGATATTTTGTCGTTCATTCATTAAATAATATGGTAAACTATAATCCTTACTTCCCGAACCTTGAGTCAGTATGTCCCCTTATAGAAGCTTCAATAAATCAGAAATTATAATCAATAACCCTTTTCATGGAAAAGGTCAAATTTCTTGATTCCAACTTCAAAACAATTGTATAGAATTATAACTCTCACAGGAATTCTTATAGTGATATGAAAAAGAGTTAAAATCATATAAAAATTGATATAAAATCCTTTAATGATTTGTCTGAGGAAATAAAGGGTGAATTCAATGAGTCGAAATCCAAAATAAAAACTCTTTTACAAATCTCATCAGAAAGGATAATGGAAAATATAGATATTCGGTTACAGGAAGATATAGATTTATATGGAAAATAGAATTCTCTTTCTCGAGAAGTTGAAATTGTAAAAGGTTGCAGAGAAAAGGTGGATGAAAAGATTAAGTTCTACGATGAAAATATTATGTCTCATGAGGGGAAGATTCTAAGTTGATAAAAAAATATTCAAAATCTTGAGAAGAAGAGTCAGGATAAGAAATTTCTTCTAGAAAAGTTTCGAGACGATCACAAGGAGTTAAAGAAGTTGAAGTCAATAGTCAAAACCTTTATATGGAAGAAAGATTAATCCTTCTGGTATTTTTTTTGTAAAACCCATTTTAAATGAAAAGAAATGTTTATCCCTTTTTGTTTTGTATAGTTTGTTTACAAAATTTTTAAGTACATTATATTTTTTCCATTCCTTTTTGAAAATCACAAATGGGGAGAAGAATGTTTTAAAAGAATATTAATCTAAGGAAGAAAACATAAAAGGGAAAATAATTAAATAAGTCATTATTAAGTAAAAGGGAGTCATTTTAATAAGAAAATAGGACAAATATATAAAGATAGCATATGATCCCTATGTGGATTTCATAACTAAATGGAGAGTTAGTCGCATTTAAATTATATCATAAACAAAGGGGGAGATAAGTACTTTTTAGTTAAATTATGAACTCTTTCGGTTTTAATATCATTTTCTTTAATCGATTGTTTGTGCTTTCCAAAAAAGGGGATATTATTATGTCAGAAATTTTTATTATAAATTTTCCTATTCATTTAGGTTTTGGAAATCACAATGATATTTTATTAATAATACTTAATATCTGTAATAAAATTTATATACATTTACTTAATAATTATTTCTATGTATAAGGTAATTAATATGCATGATCATTAACCTTTTTATAGATCTGTCTAAAATTATTTTTCATTAGATAAAATAGTTACTGGAATAAATCACATCCATAATAAATCTCATAATCCTTCATATTCTCAATTATAAATCATCCATAAATTTGAATCTGATCTATGTTTCCCATTTCAAATTCCTTCATATTTATGAATCCAACTATATCAAAATATCATTTCCGATTCCTATTTCCCAAATATTAATTGCACAAAAAATTGATTCTGAATCAGTTCCTCAATTCTGAATCATCCATAATTTTAATTCTCATTATCTCAGTTTTGTGAATCTAATTTACGTTTCTTAAGTACTTATTCACTCAAAAATGTGAATCTCATTCCCAGTTTCCCAATTATGAACTATTTAATTTTTTGAATATGATTCTCACTTCTTCAATTCTCATTATCTCTATTTTTTTAATCTAATTTACCATATTCCTCAATTCCAATTCTACATTATTTATAGAACTTATTTTATTTCTTTCTTCATGTTTTCTCATTTGTTTATGATCTGGTTTTATAACATTCTTAAAGATACTTTATTTACTTAATGTAATAATTCATTTCTTTCATAAACATACTATATTTACTTAATATAATGTTTTATCTAATTAGATTCATACATAATTATTCTCATGATATTTTATTATATTAAATGATTTCATCCAATTTGTTATTATATTGTCATTGTAAATGCTAGTTATACAGGTCCCTTTGAGATTCTTGGAAAAATAGGACCATTAGAGTAAAATTTGACCATTGGAAATATCTCCATTAAATTTAAAATAATTTGAAAGTGTTCGATGCTGTGAACATTTGGGAGAATAGATATTCTATATGAGATCTTCCAAAATTAATTTTTTCAAAATCAATGAAGTGATTATGTTGTTAATAGGTTGTTCCACATACATAAGATCTTCAGTAAGATTTGTTTTCTTTGTGAAACATCGATTATTTTTGTATACAATCGAAGGATTCCATGTTGATGGAAGATACAAGTGCTCATTACCTTCTTAATCAAGGGCTTCAAGCTAAAGGAAGATAGAGGTGTCTATCACCTTACAGATCGAGGGCTTCCAGGGATAGGAAGACAGATACCAATCTTTTATGGACAAAGGGATTATCCTAGTGGGGGTAAGATAAGCATACTTGAATGTATAAATTAGGATAACTTTATCAAAGTTGTTTGGATACCCCACTATTTGGGTTAAAATATGTGCCCTAATTTTTATGTACTTTTATTTTCTGCTGCAATTTGTAATAATAAAAATGTGTTTATTATACATTCTCTTTTCCTGTAACTCTGATATAATATTCTATACTATTTAAGGTATAATCTTGTTTATGTATATATGTGTACTTACTTCATTAAACTTATTTATCAAACCTAAGGTTGTTTTTTTTACCTTAAAAAATATGTTTTAGTGAATCATATTTATTTAACTTTGTTAAAAAATTATTTCCTTATGGTTAAAAACAAAAGTTTTTAATCTTATAATTCACCCCTACTATCTGATCATCTATTTAAATATTTCGATTATAAAATTTTATTAGGTTCCTACTTAAATTCATTTGTTTATTTTAATAATGTATTATATTCAAGAAATATATCTACTATTTTAGTTTGGGACACTTTTAGTGGTTCCCAACTAAGTTTTACTCACACCCAACTCAGGCTACTATGGAATTTTGGTACCCAAGAAAACCTCATTTAAACTAGTCTTGGTCGGGAATAGATGTAGGATTAGAATTTTAAGATAAGTATCTTGTATAAAGATATAAAATTCATGATACTAGTCATGGGTGTGGTATTATATCTCCCTTGTATTAGTTTCTTTTTGTTTATTGTATATGTGATAGGCCTAGTGGGAGATCGGTTGGGATATACGATTCTTTTCTTCTATATTACATTTCTTATATTTTATGGTGTTGTTTGTTGATAAAATGTACACTAATTAATTATAATGCATCATTATTCATTATTTTTTTACTATTATATGAGTTTATATCACCCAAAAGCAACACCTTAGATCCTCGATGTTATTCAATAGCCTCTAATGTATGGGAAGGCATGACTGAGGTCATTTGAAAAAAAAATCTAATGGTTATAGAATGAACCAGTAAATTATGCTACAAAGTATTATCAGGGTGTAATTTTATTTGTAAAACAATTTTTGGTATTATAGATATACAATAGGTGTCTTTTAGACAATATGATGGGACTTTGACTGGTATGTCACAAACACCTTTTTTAATGAGAGGTCTGGGTTATAAGGATTATGCGATACTTATTATTTGTTTTTACTATTACAGTTGATATATTAATTCAAATATGATCTTTTCGGGTTAATTGATTTATGTTTTTGGATATTTCCTTAATTATAAGAGGCTTGTGTACATCAATTATTTTCAGAATGTAGGATTCATATGACATTTTTTTTCTTTCCTATGATTTAAATCAGTATATTCAATGTTAGATTTTATAAATTATAAAAAATATATATTATGTTTTCATTAATAAATTATTGGATTAATTTTACTCAACTAAACAATTTTATTCCACTAAACGAGAGTTCATATAGATCATTTGTGAGATATTCTCTGATAAATTCTATGTAGTGACTCCATGAAAGGGATGTATGGTGGTCCATAATATGTAAATATAAGCATTGGATACCTAGGTGGCGGACCATTAGTGGGTTGGTTGAGTCACTAGATGGCTTGATACTGGTCTTAGAATGGAAAATGGTCTTCACTACTTAAATATTCTACAACAACATATATGGTATTTTCATGTAATGAATCTTATAAGAATTCTACATAATCAAACCACATTACTATGGTTTTACATAGTGTCAATAATTTTTGGAAGACATTGTCATATGTACATAGATGTGATTTAGATCTCAAGAGGGGTACCCTTGTATGTTAATTATCGATGAGGATGGATACCCAAAGAGGGGTGGTTATTTTCCATCTAATTATTTATATGTAAAAGTGAGTACACTAGAGGGTCTGTTATGGGTGAAGTGTTTCTTATTGATGTTTGAGAAGTGATTAGCTATGTTCCCCCATATGTTGTGAACTATAAGAGACATTGTTTATGAGATAGGTGGGAGAGCTTATTTCTTTTGAGATGTATCTCAAAATATTGGTCAGTCAAGCACTATGATTGAGTATTATGAAATTTTCATATTGTTGTTAAGATGGGCTATAATATATGAAAAGCTAAACTCAATGAGTGGTTAAACTGGATTTTTGAGTTCCTTATAGGTATTAGGAATGTGTAGATACTGAGAGTTTGAGATTGATGCATGGGGATATCTATGAGGTGTAAAGTATTTATATGTATATGACTTAGGATTTATTAATGTAAATCACATAAGGTAATGTTGTATTGATTTTTATTTTTTTAGGGATGTATTGGTATGATTACCGAACATATTTATTTTGTATTTAAATCTTTATTTGGTTTTAAAATAGGTTCCAAGATGATCGAATCTACTGTGGGTAGAGCACGGGTGGATGCATGAGATTATGGGATGATGCACTGGTGAAGAGATATCTTATGATTATCCTTATTATGATTGTGATTCATTGGGATTGTTTGAAATTTATCATCAAGGTTCTTCTAGTTAGGTGAGGATGACATGAAAAGTGAATGATTACCTATTTATGCACATGATCCTTTGATTGATGGAATGAGGATCATTGGAAAATGAGATAGGTTATATTATTGGGAGATATAAAATAAAACACATGGTTGGTTTATATAAACATGAGTTAGACTGTGGATAACAACCTATGAGAATATTATTTAGAGTATCAATTTTCCTCTAAAGAGGACAATGGATACTGAAATGTTTTTTTGGGAAAAGCCGCAATGTGTGATGGTGTGTACACACTATGTATACATGGTGTCCCTTCAGTTTCAGATCATTGAGTGGTTTTGTCTAGGTTAAGGACTAATGGGTTTTATGAGAAACTAATGACAATAGTGTCTTGGGGTAATGGATAAGAATCAGGAGCTTCAATTCTACAATAGAGGGTGTCATCAGGGATAGATTATGTTAGGGATATTCATGAAGTCTTGATCATGGATTAAGATAAGTGACGGGGATGTTATGATGGAACCTGTTGAGGTTGTGCTTGAGGAGTGGTATAAGGAAAACCATATTGGGAGGAGTGAACTATTGGAAATTGGATGGGTGATCCTTTTTGGGGATGGAATTTTCATAGATGTCAGGGATGACAATTTTGTTGATCTAAGAATTTGTACTGTTTAGTGTCTTTCATTAACAATCAATGACTATACCTTTTCCTGAGTGTTGAAAAATCAATTATTTCCTAAGTTAAATTTAGCTATATTGGGAACCATACGTTGTATCTGGGAGAGGATTTCACATAAAATAATTAGTATTTTCTTTATATTAAATGGTTTTAGATTTGAGTTTTAGATTTTTTTTAAAAAAAAATTATGTAATGAAATAAGGATTTTAAAACATATGATAACCAAAGATAATAGTCTAGGATCGGATTTTTACGTACATTTCAATCATAGATTTAATATAGTTTTACTTACTTGTTTAGAAGACTATTTCAAGATTCATCAACTGATTTATATAAAAATACTAGGTTGAAGGATAATTTTTTAGATTGAACTAATATTGATTACTACTTGATTAGCCTTAATTCCTATGTATACGAAATTCAGTAATCCAATTCTGAAATTACCTAGGAATAACACTATTGGGAATTATTGTTCCTAAGAATTATGAGATTCATTCACTTTTGTAACACATGTGACATTATTTTTTAAACAATCACCTATTAATGAAACATAGTTTATTATGAAAAACTAAACTAAGATAAGGGAGGCTATTGAATATAAACCTAGCTAGTAGTAGTAAACTAGTTCAAAAACCTAAAAATCATATTCATGGATCTAAATAGTCTCTTAGAACTGAAAATATCCAATGGTAAGTTATTTGAATTCAATAATAAATACGGAGTCTAGAATTACAATAGAGATACCCCTATTCCTTGATCACTAGAGATATTACCCTTGTACTCATGTGGAAATAAATAATAAATAGGAAATATAAGGAATTGTGATAATAAAATAAAAATTAATATAAGTGAATAAAATTATCATCAAATTTCAAAAATCACACATGGGAATGTTTAGCCATAAAGTCAAAACTTTTTTAAGCACACCCTCTTCTTCTATTATAGATAAATGGTTCCCATATTTAAATAAAATTTTATAAACCATTAAAATATTATCCTTTTGAAACATTTAATTATTTCCTAAATTTTCTCCCATGGAAGCCTTGGTTACAATATGGTATTCAGGGAAACATGTGTACTTCCTTCTTTACCCCTTGATAAATATACTATATCCAAATCATCTTGTGGTATAATATTTTTGGTCACATGATTGTTTATATAGAATCACAATAGTTTATTTTGATGTCTGGATGAGATTCATGAATCTTTTTCATGACCATTAATTTCTCACCTAGAATATATCCAAAATAGATATGTCTTGGGAAGACCTTAAAGTTTAGCTTCAGTGAATTGATCATGCGGTTCAAGGGACCAAATAATAATAAATTATAAGTGTTTTGTATGTATATGGGCATGTTTTTGATTCAATAATTGTTAATTAGAATGATTATGAAGAAGATTTGGAATCACATGACCGGTCGGATCTTCTCTTGTAGCCTCTTAATAAATTTCCATAATTTATGTATTTGGTTGGAATTATGACATGGTTGATCAACATATGGTCAATTTGATTACATTTTGTGGTCAATTAACATTAAATTGTGCTAGGTTGATATCAATGTTTTATTTCCTTATTCTTTATGTGGTAGGTTAATGAATTTGAAAAAAATAGACATTGTTGATTCAGAAAGGCATGGTTGATCCTTTCCTTCTTGAAGTAGGTTGATCTCCCACATGACTAACAAGTGACCACGTGGGAGGTTCCCTGTTCTTTCAATCAAGATATTAGTCTTGTGATCTATTATCTATAGAATCTTCATATCATCCAAGATTAATATATAAATTCCTTGAACACTTTAAAGTAGCCTCTAGGAACATAATATAATCTTCGAAAAATAGAATATTATGTGTAGGATTTAATCTAAAATTTATAAAAGATCAAATAAATCATTAAAACTCAATATTTATTCCATTTTATCAATAAAGTCCAAAACGATCCAATAAATAAATCTTGTGACAATTACCTAATAAATGATAAATGGTGTGATTAAAATAATGAAAAACTCAATGAAAAATATGGAGGTATGAGAACTTTTAATTCCCCATCAAATAACTCTTGGAATCTAGATAAGTGAATTTTAAAAAAAATATAGAAAAACAAATTTCAAATACCAAGCCATTGTGAGTCCCTTTTTCAACACCATTTTTCTCATGTTATAATTCCTTTATAATGCTCTTGAATATATTCTCTCTATTATGTATATTTAATTAATAATCACTTCTTTAATACCATTAGACACAATTATACCAACCTTCCTTGAATATTCCACTCAATACTCAAGTTTGAATTTCAATCAAGTGTTTCTTCATTCTAAGATAACAACATTTCAAAATATTCTTGTTGAATATTTTTCATCTACACCCAATTATTCCAGAATATGTACATATCTTGGGGAAATAATAAATGTGGTTATATTGTTTTGTGGATGGTATAATTAAAATTTAAAATTATTGAGGATGAATGAGGGGAATTAGTTATAAATTAATGATTAATGCATGATTTTTATATTCATCAAAGAATATACTCTAAAAAACATCCTCTTCCACCAACATAGCTTCACTTCCTTGAATTCAACATGGAAATCTTAACCATTTTATAAATTTAGTATCTTAAAATATTTATCTAACTATTTACTCAAGAAGGAATCTCAAACAAATTTTTCCTTTTATTTAAAATCTTATCTTGAAGGTAGATATGGACTTTAAAATTTCTTATTGGTGGTGTTAGTTCTACACAACCCTATATTGGAAATCATTACCCCTTCTTAATGATCTGTTCTAAGGCCATTCTTTAATCACTTAAATACTTCTCCTGATGTAGCTCCTACTAGATATCACCTTCAAAGATTATTATAAAGAAGATTTTAGCATCCAATTAAACTCTATTGTTTATATAACTTCATTTTTAGTCCATCACATAGAAATATAAATAAAATGGGTACAATTATTCCCTCTTTACCCATTTGTGTAATTATTTCACTCTATATTTAATTCTAAATTCCTCTTTATAATCATATTCTATATAAAATATAGGTACTTTTTATTTCAAAATAGTTGGGGACATTCATGGCCATCCTTGGATAAATTAAATAACATTTCCCCCATAATCTCATCATGGTTTCCCCCAAAAAGAGTATATAAATGTTTCAAAAAATTCTTCCTTAAATTCAAATATATTATGATTATAGATTTTTTTCTCTCTCCTACATAGTTGAATACAAAATAGATTATGAAAATGGTTTTGGATATAAGTATATCGGAATATTTTTATTTTAATATGGCTTCTAAAAAATTCATTCAATGATAAAATTAGATACAAGGACTAATGTATAATTTATCATGAAGGAGGGTTTATTAAATAGGGTGATTATAATATAATTAATTTTTCAATCATTTAACTATATGTTTCTGGAATACATCATGGTTGTTATTAGATTACTCATAAAATTATAGTTATTCATGTATGTGTTGATTATCTTAATAAATAGGTCATTTGAATGAAAAAATTAAAATTGATTCAAAATATTCTTAGGTAAGTGATTAAAAATTTAGGTAAGTGTTTCATGGAATGAGTTTCAGAAATTAGTGGGTTTTAAATGAAATTCCATCCCTTTGAATTTTAAAACAATTTTATTTAAGCATTCAACTAAAGTGAGTTTCTGGGTTAAATCATTTTCTTAACATTATCATTGGTTTAATTTTTCAAGGGTAGTCTATCTAATCTCTGAAATTTCATAGAAACTCTAAAAATTAACAATAAATGAGGTTAAATTTTTGAAAAGGACACAAAAATTATTAAAAATAGAGTATTTGAAAAGTACTAAACTACAGGGATCCATCCCCTACACATAAAAGAATTCTTGTAATCAATAAATTCAAACAAGTTTTTTTAAAAGGGTGGTGCCGCATTATCATTTATTTCTAAAGAAAACCAAATACCTCTTTTAACTGAGTAGAAAGAGACACATTACATGTCCCTAAGATCTAGTGGGCATTTAGCCCATTACAAGGCCCGTAAGCCAAAACTTCTAGGCCGAGGACCATTCTTTGAATAGTACTGCTACAGTACTCACTGCTATAATACTACTTCTATAACCACCTGCTACAGTACCACCCAATACCCTACCACTGCTACAGTCTATCCCACCTCTACAGTGCAAGTGTTGCTATATTACCAAAGCCCTAATAAGTTTTTAACTCCCATTTTCATGTAGGATTACAGGGTTCTTAACACTAATCAAAACCCCAACTACAATTAGTTCAAACTCATTCATCCTGTTAGTTGGTTTAAAATTGAATCCCATTATGTGATAAAATGTTAAGGAGTGGTATAACTTATTTCTTTTTCATTGATTGAAATGGTGGAGGATTGTAATATCCTTAACTAGTTCTTATAGTAGATTCTCATTGGACTTATTTGGGTTATGTCCATTAAATGGGAATGTATTTTAGGTTCCATTTTAATAACATATATATTACTAAAATGGGATACATTAATAACAATGAAAGGGTATTCTCATCTAAAATATGTTTACCTGGAATTATATTTTTCATTGAGCTATGTAATAGCACTTGGTATCCATGATTTTATAAATTTTAATAAATCATATTTTGATTACCCACAAATATCCTTTATTTAATGATTTTTGAGATATAAAAGGATTATAATATAACTTCTATAGTTCTTGTAGTTTCAAAATTCAGTCTTTTTCATCTATATCCATGTCCAATTTCACATCTCTCAATGCCCAATATGTTAATTATTCTAGATGCATAGTAAAATGAATTATTTTACCATAAATTAATTTTTATGGGATAATTCCTATAGTTTCCTTGCAGGATTTCATATTCCCTTAAGGTGACTTCCCATAATTGGCTCTAATATTTCCTGTACGATTTTATAGTTTTCCCTAAAATTCCCTTGATTACTCCATTTTAAACATAATTTTGACTATTTCTATGTAGATGGTAATGTGTAAATATTTTTTTATATAATATTTTCTCAATTAACCCTCCATTATATGACTGAGAATGTTTATCAATTTATCAGTGATGAAATCCCTTGTAAATCCAAACATAAAAAATATATTTTACATGAAAAAGGAATGAAACATTGGATTCATCAATTTTTATGTCTTTGGATTCTACTAATATTTGTACATAATCTACATAAAGTAAAATGTAAGAGTTATCATAAGATATGTGAGGAATTACTATAAATACAATTCCCTATAATTTAATGTTTTCATATAAGATTTTAAGTTTTTAGAGAATTTTATGTTTCATTGAAATATTTCTAGTAAATTGGCATTTTATTACATTTTCATCAAAATCATGTACATATTTATAAAATAAGGTCTACAAAATTATATACTCCAATAATTAATTTTAGTATTAAGGTGGCCTCTATAAGCTAGTGTGTTTCTAAATTAAAAAATAGAATCAATCTCACTTGAAGGAAAACTTATTCTTATTACTCAGTCAATGAACATTCTCCACATGTATGGGTATTTAAAAATGTAAAACCAAAACATTGATTTGTGTCCTAGAATTTTATGGGAATTAAAATTATATGGTAAATGGGAAATCGCCAAATAAGTTTCTATATCTGTATAGCATGGTACATCCCTTTTAACCAAATATAGTTGTTAGACTGGATGGTTATCATTCAGTGGATCCTTTTCTAGAATTTCTTCTTCAACCACGTTGGGAAATCTTATAAACTGATTAACTACATGATTTTGAACATCATTTTTCCCTTAATATATTTGTTTGACTCCATGAGTAATACCCTCTATCTAACTCTCCCAGTCCTTGAATCATTATTTTTTGTTAATTAAAGGACTCATGCATGGTTAGAAAATATTGTGACATTATTTTTAATTAAATAATATCAAAATATATGTAAATAAAAACAAAACATTATGTATCTCCCATTTAATTGTTTTATATTTAATATAGGAAATATATGTTTTTTTAGATCCACAGTTAAAGAATTATTATTTTAATTATATTATTTTGGAATGAAGTTCTACCATAACATAGTTGGAAGAATCACAATGTTTATCAAAGTGGTTCTCTAGAATTATTGGATTCATCCATATTAGGGTCATTAATATTTTTTTACTTTATAAAATTCTTACCTATATTCATTATAAAAATTAAATCCATCATATTTCAAAAGAAACCAAGAGATAGGGAGAGATATATTACTGAATTCATTAAAAACATCCTATAAAACCCAGCATGTCCATGAAAATATATTATTTGTTTTATATAATGGGGGTAAGGTAATGGGTTTATTTCTTAAAGATATGATTTTACAACATTAATGCATTCCTAGGATATGAAATTCACTTATAATATTCCTCTTTCCCTCTTGATGTGAAATTTCTAGAAATTCAAAATAATTTTTTTATTGAATTTTTCCAAAATAAATTTTGATTTCACAAAAAATGATAAAAATATTTACCATAAATAGTTAAATCATCAAAGAATAACCTCATATGGTCCCCAATATGGGATGAGAATATAATTACTCAAAAATTTATTGGAAAAATTGTACATATACATCTATTAATATAATAAAATTTAAGTGCAATGCATTATAGAGATGATTTAAAAAATATTTCTGAAATTCACCACTCAAACACGAGTCAACTAAGGGTGCCCAAAAGTTTGGAATCACACAAGACCACACAAATAATCCTTCCAAATTTTACTTTTTCAATTGTACATCATCCTCCCAGATCAACTCCCTATATATATGAGTATTATTCAGAAGAATATTTTCATATGATTTTAAACAATAGATCCATGAATGTAGAATTTTCAATGGCACACTTCTAGATTAATACTTAAAATCCTCTACAAAAAGTGTCTTATCTAATTAAATTAAAAAAAATTACTTCCATAAAGGACTAAATATTCTTTTTCTTCATTATTTCCCATTGATCAACCTCACGCGTACATCTATTTCTAATGATGTGTGGAATCACCCCTTCACAAATCTCTGGTGGGTTTTAAAAATACACGACATCTTGTGGGGTCTGGTTCCCCTAGGGTCATTCATTAAAACCAAAACATAATACATGAGGGTAGTAGGAGAATAAACTGAATATATTTCAGCACTTTTAGCTTTTTACACATACTAGACACACCATGTGACACTCTATGTTTTTATGATTTTCTTAATAAATTAAAATTCATTGATAGCATGCATTGGACGCTAAACCAAGTTAAGATTTATTTATATGAAACACAAAATTAAAATTATGTTACATGAAATAATGATTTTATATTATAGTACATGAAACACTAAGTATGTGTTTTGTTACAATCAATACCATGTTTATATTGAGATACATGCAACACTAATCATAGATTGTGTTATATGCAACATTGAGTTTAAACCAAATGTGGAATATTACTAAAATATTATTATAATTATCACATAGTATATTGAATAGTGTTCCCAAAAGGGATTAACTAAATTATGAAAATATTTTTTATTCGTGTTTCAAAAATAAATTCCCTTATAACTAATTAATTATAAATGAATATTAGATCTATTTGAAATTAAGGAAATTTCTTGTTTAAAGAACTATTTTTATATGAACAAAGACATTTTATATCAATAGATTAAAAAACTGAATATGAATTATTATAATATAATTTATTTATTATATATTTAATCAAATATTTAAGATTAATCTTATGTATTTTCTAAATAAGAGCTAAAATAAATCCAATTTTATGCATAAAAATATGTATTTTCTAAAAAGATAGTATTACAGCCTTTTAATGATGAACATATTTTAAAAATATTTTTTGAAACCATTATAGAATGTATCAGAGAAAATAATCTTCATTTTTTATGTCTTAATTTCAAAATATTCTTATGTTTAATTGTTTTTATTTTTCTGAGAAGTTTTATTTTTTGATGAATAGTGACAAATACTGAATTGTAATTGAAAACTACCATTTCATGTAAATTATTTAATTTTTTATAAAATATTTTAAAATATTTTTAATTTATATTTAGTTGAATTATAGAAAAATTATTCCAATTTTGTTCATTATGATCAATTTCACATTGAAATTGTATCTAAAATCATTTCAAACTTTTAAACTTTTTCACTTTAAAACCCCTGTTTCTCATCACCTCTGTGGAATTGATTTTATATTAAACATTTTGTGGATTGAATTTGAAAAAAATATATTCCATCTTTTTTATCATAATATTTTATAATTTATAATAGGAAAAATTAATTTTATCCAAAGTCATTAGAGAGATAGATTAAAATTAATCACGGAGATTAAGAGGAAAACATGTTTCTAGGGGACTAAACCTTAAATATAAGAGGAAAATTAACTTATAAACTTCTCCAAAACACATTTTATGGGCATATTTAGACATTATACCTTCTATTATCTAGTTTTTTTCATTATTTATTCCTTTTATAGGGAAAACATGAATACACCTAATATTCTTCTGATAAATAGTAAGAGTGTGCACTCCACCACTTATAAAAGGCTACCCACTCTCCTCCTACATTCACAAATTAAAAAACAATTTCATAATACAATACCTTACCAAATAATATTTAATATTATATACACTCAAACTAGAATCATTATTTTTGTCATAAATTCAACCATGGTTGTCTTTTGGTGAAACGAAAAAGGTGATACCCGAAGAAGGGGTAATGTTCATCAAGAAACGTTTTTTATTTCTTCCTCAACCACATTAATTATTTTAATATAATTACTATATATTAAAATATGTATCTTTAATATATAAAGTTTTTTTCAATTAATTTTATGATGTATAACCACATACAATTCCATCAATTGGGTTATAAAGTCATTGTTCGTGTGTATGGTGGACTACTGCCTCACGAACTGATGTCGTTCATCTTCTACCACCACTTTCATGATTAGGAATAATGATGAACATTATATATGATATTTATGTTTTTTATTATTTTATTATTATTATATAATTTTTATATCACAAATTCTTTCCGGATTTTCATTTTTGTTAATGTGATAATGTCATTCGTCTGTACGGCAGACTACCGCCTCACAAAGCCATGTGATTTGTTCACATTTTACATGACTGTTTTAAGGGATAGTTTAATATAAATATGTTATATATATATAAAATAAAAATTATACTATAATGATAATATATATATATACATGAATAACATGTACTTTTATTTCATTCAATACGAAATGAAAATGGAAACAATGTTCATGAATACGCACAACCTACCATCTCCATGAATGATGTATTTCATTTACTATCACTAAATTTTATGGATTATTTTAAATAAATATATAATAAATATATATTATTTATATATCATGTTAATAATTCTAGAGATGATTAAATAATGTTATATGTATTAGGGCCAAGAATAACAAGTAAAAAATGTATGAGAAACAAAGCTGTTATTACCTGAAGCATAACATTAAAAAGAAATTCTGAACAATAAGGTAATATAAAGACCTAATAAAATCATATATGGTATGATATATATACATATATATATATATAGCTGTGTGTGTGAATGTGGTTCTGTATTATATTTATAATAAATTTATATTATTATACATGAGTTTTGAATGTGTATTAAAGAAGTCGAGACTTAAGGTAAGGTATTTTCATATCACTTTTTGCTTCTGTGAGAAACATTTCATATTCACCAACTATGTATTTTATGATGTGTATATAATTATAGTCAATTTATTTTATGGTGATTATATATAACATTATTTTTATTTAAATATCCATGTTAGGATCTCCCTTTGATGGGGTTTATGGCTCTTAAGTTATCAGATTGTTAGGATATTTCTGTCCCCATTTTACTTATTTTATATGTATGTTATATTATACACATAATTTATTTAACAAGGTGTATATATATATATTCCCCTTGAGATGTAATTACATGAATTTATTAAAAATAAATATATTTTATGTTTTATTTTATTTGATTTTATTTTGGGGCTTATGAATCTTGGTTTCCAAAGTGGTAAGATTTTTACGTTAAAATCACAATGTTTATCAGCATTACATATGATCAAGCCACAAATCTTAAAATATCATGATCTAACTCTCAATAATTATCATGGATTTTATTATTATTTGTTTATTAATGATATATTCAAGTAATTTTATGATTTCCCACTATTTATTACTTTATATAATTTATAAAATGTATTTTATAAAATATGACTTTATTTCTCTCTTCAGTCAGAAATATGTTTTCATCCAATACCATGTTTTCAAAAAAGGTTTCCAATTTTTTTACAAGATATTTTAACATGATTTTCATGGAAAATCCGTTTTAGAATATTTTATGTTTGAAAAGGTGATTTCCTTCATTTTCATATATATTTTTTTCAATGTTAATTTAAAAAACAAATTCAAAATGTTTTATGTTTTAAATATTTTTTTAAAGAAAAAAGATATTTTCCACAATAATTTTTTTAAATGATCCTTTAAAAATTATTAACCATCTAATATGACAAAATATTTTTTTTCCCATTTCTTACAGGGGATATGATCCAAGGATACCATTTATATTATTTCTTGGAATGGTTTATGTTTTGGTGGCATGATGTTAATGGAACCCATTTATTTTCCATTGGTTAATTATGTTACAAAGAGTTTAAAATGATACCCATTTCTCTTCCATGGGTTAATCAGGTTATGATAGAATCATATTTATTTTTATTAGTTTTTATGGTGACATGTATTGTATTTTTACTTTCTACACATTGTGTTTAGTGGATATATCTTTTACAATGGCGAGGCCATGATAGCAGGAGGTACATCCATTATTGATTTTATAATGGGGTATCATAGATAGCTTCAAATAAGACCCTCACTGATTATATGAGGGGAAATACTATATATCACCAAGTGAGCCTCTTATAACATACATTATGGTTGATTCCAGATACACATAAATACATTGGGTAATGGTAAATTCCATGTAAGCTAAAAGTGTACACTAGGGTGTAGCTGAAGCCCTAGGATGACCGTACACTAATGTTTATCCCAATCCCAAAGATGAGGGTAAATTGGTATTTAGACTAAGCTTAATGATTATAGTACGTGGGTTTCTATCCCAATTATAATGATTATGGTACATAGGTTTTTATCCCAAGACCAATGATGATGGTATATTGGTGTTTAGACTAAGCTAAAAAAGAATGGTGCTTAGGCGGTCATCTCAGGCCCAAAAACTAGGGTGCAAGGTTAGATAGCCCAAGACCGAAAAGGAGGGTGCATGGGTGGTCATCCCAAGGCCAATGTAGGTACACATTTTTTTATCCCAATACAAATATGTTATGAATTTCATGGTGGGTATCATTGACATAATATTTTTAATTCTCATAGTTATGTCACAAATTCTATTTCTTATTCTCTCAAGTATCATATTCTTTTATTTCCATATGACTCATATATTTTGAACGTATAATATTTAGTCCATGACTTATGGTTGTGATATTTGATATGTAGTATATGGTTTTGAAATGTTATTCTCATGTTCGTAAACCCTTATATTAATTTTATGTTTATGTATCACCCTTTTCTCTCTTAAAAAGAATCTGATGTTACCCTTTCATATGTTTCATTTCACTATGTTATGAGGATATGTATTATTTATGATATTCTTAAGATGGCTTCTAGTTATTAAGAATGTAGTGGGAGATGATTTATCTTATTAAGGTTCAATGTTTATGTTTTCAATTTTCCAAAGGCACTAAACTATTGTGGTTCTTAGGCATGTAGTTATGTAATGAAATGAATATTCCACAAAAATATTGTAATACATATGTATGAAAATCCTTGGTTTTTATACACTAATAATACCTAGTGTGAATAAGTCAAATGCATCATTCATCGTTAAACATGTTGGGACTTTGGGTGCCACATGGAAATAATTAAGGATGCTAACAACATCCAGAAGAATGGAGAAACTACTATTCTCAAATGAAGAAACATTTTGGGATAACCATGTATAGGACTCAACCATAGATATATAAGTGAGAATATGTTTGTGTACCAAGTATCTTAATTTAATTTCAATTATTGGCCTCATCATTTCTATTAATTGGATATCCATTTATAAGTTATTTTTGAACAAGTGTTGGATTTACTCTCAAAACATTGACACATTTTTAAAATTGAATAAATAGTGGTATTTATTTTCTTCATTTTTCAAACATAAATGACATATTGAGGCCAACTGCAGACCCATTTACTTTAGATTAAGATGGATGGGCAGTCAGACTTCAAATATAATCCATAATTAAAATTTTTTTATAGTTGGAAAAAATGTCCCCTAAATCTAGAGAATCTGTTTGGCTCATTTAGATCATGAATAAATGTGTGCATATTGAATCCCATTTTATTAAGTTTCCTAAACATATTTAGTTAAAATATTAAAGTGTCAATGTAAAAAAAGATGTACCTCTCTATCTCTAGTTTGGTGTGATGTAGGAGGATATCCGTAGGCTCTCAATTATTCTAGGTGAACTCATTAATTAACTTATGTTATCTAATTTGAGGATGCACCATAATCAATTTAGGTGTTCTATCCAAACATGGTATGTTACAATAGTTCGTGTTAGAAAAACCAGAGATATACAACTTTATATATTTAAAATATATTAAGATCAGATTATCTAATATTTTTCCAAGTATAGGTACCAATATACCAATGGTATCCATCACACATCATTTCACTTAACTATTCATTGAGAAAAACTAGGACCTGATCTAGTGATGTGATTTGATTCCAACTGAGTTTTTCATGAAGGGATTCATTGATCTTCTCTATATAATTAATACATATTCCTCCAATGTCAATATGTCTAATACAATTTTTCTATTCCATAGAAACTATCTTACATTCATGGATAGAAATTGTCTAGAAATAATTACAGACATTTCTTTGTTGGTTTTTATTAAGCTAGTTGGCTCATCTATATATCGGGAATGAATTAACAAACATGGATTTGATCACTGGGTTGACAAAAAATATCATTCTCGCCTGTAACATTCCATTCCCTTTCATATTTTGAGTTGGTAAAAGATCTTATAATGAATTATTTATAAATGACTAATCTTAACCTACCATTAGAACATTAAGACCCATACATAAACTAAGTGTAAAGACACAATATTAACTCCAAGAAATCTAGTGATTTGGATTTGTATGGATGTTTAGATCTCATTACCATAGATAATGAATGTATTTTTTTAAAACTTATTCATTGACCAGCAACTATTTCATAGTGTATGAAAATAATTTTTATTTATCATAGATTCCTCTTGGAGGACTGACCAAAGAGAAGAATATAATATCTATATAATATGTGTAAAGGCATAAGCATGTTTATTTCCAAATTTATATACTTGTAAAATATGGCTTGAGAAATCACAATGTTTCATCAAATAAAATAATCATCAATAATGGAAAATATGATTCCTAAAAGATGATATTTTTTACACCTCATAGGAACAAAATTTACCCCTTTGGAGACCCATTGATAAGAACCAACAACTTAATGCTTGTTAAGATGGTGGTGACCACCTTGATAAAGGTGTTAGAGAACCCATACTTATATAGTAAATTATGGATCAAGATCTACTTTATCATATCATAGGACATTGAGATATTGATTTTAATATAAAATATATCATCATTCACATTATTTCTCATAATACTTATTATTTTTTAGGTACTGTAGAGACAGTTTTGAATACTCATTCCATGGAAAAACCTAAACGGGTTATGTATAATCAGTTTCCTAATGAACCTTAACATTTCCATGGTTAGAATTTTTTAAACAATCATAAGGATACTGTTTTCTAGAAAAATAGGATGAAATTCCATTATATCCAACTCAATTTATATCTTTGTAATTAGAGAGATGATGTTGGAATTGATTCCATAAAGCATTGCAATGAGAGGAATAATTCCATAATTTGATTTTTGATTTCTACATGAATGATATCCTAGTAAAACATAAATAATTTATTATTCAATCCTTTAGGGATTTTTGAAAATTACATATTTTATAACAATATGGTTTATTTTACCTCATTCTCAAGTGGGAAGATTATACGGGTCAATTTATATTTCTTATAAAAAAATATATTGATGCTTTCAATCAACTAATGAATTCTCCCAATTATATCATAACTATAAAGGTTTTAAATGTTTTAAACCACTATATTCTAGATTTATTTATTGTATATTAAAAGATGGTCATTATTCCAAATGTAAGTTTTACATTTTCAAGAATTTTTCACTCTGTGCATCTGATGGAAAATCATGGAGTTATTATCACTATCTTTAAGATAATTCAAAAAAAAACTGATTCTGGGTTAGTCATATTTTATGAAAAAGAAGATCATTCATCATTTTTTGGATTTTGAGTTTCTCTTGAGAGGGATGATTCTGGTGAAAGTTTTAATTTTGAAAATAATCAAGTGTACATTCCATATCCTTTATATCCTCATCTTATTCGGAAAATATTTTTTTCTCCATTATCTCACAAAAAACATTAACTCCTTTGAGATTAAAAGCCACCATTTGATAAGGGATACCAATATGATAATAATTTCATCCCTATAAAACCAATTCCCTACGTCCAGGAATTATATTCCAAGAATATTTTAACTTGAAGGGGAGAGGGTTTCAACTCATGTAACCCACTCAAATATCAAAAACTAATAGTGTATGATCACATTAATATTTAGGAAGGGTGAACCCAAAACAATCAGTGGGAGAACTCCATTAATTTAATAGAAAGAGGAATATCTCATGTTTGATCCCCTATTTTCCCATCATTATAAATATCCTATAGGTAAATTTAACCACTATAATAGGAACCTCAACGAGATTACATTGATTAATACAACTATAGAATCATCTGTTGAAATCCTCGAGAAAGTTGACCCAATATTCACAACATGTCCCATAATAGTGTTGAATATTCATGTAATTACCCAAATATGGCCAATTTTTATCATCCATTTAACTGGACTCCCTCAAGAGATACCATTTCCTGGTATACAAAGTGTATGAAAAGACAATGGGGAGGGAAAAGGTAGTTCTATGAAGAAAATTTTCTATAGATATGAGCTGAGGGCTCTTTACAATAAAATTAAATTTCATTATTATTTAACACCCAAGGGATTTATAAATAATTTTCATTCATATTGGGAGGGGAAAATGAATATCTAAAGGATTCCCAGTTAAAAACATTTCAATTTTCAAATATCATTTTAGGTTCCTCAATTCCAACAATTGTTATCCTATAAGAGGAAAGAAAGCATCTAAGGGCTATTATTATGGGTTATTTCCCCAGCCCTTTACAATTCTAGTATACATCCTTCATTTCATTAACGCTTTTATGCCCCTATTTTGAGGTACATTCTCTATTGTGGCATCTTAATAAGGTTTTTTCAATTTTCCTTTTCCTTTCCTCCCTTCCTTCTTATAAGTGGAAATAGATTTATCAAGAGGATAGGTGCCTCTACCTTTACTCATATTCTCTCCACCATCCTTGGGTAATGAATATTCAATATCCTTCACCTTGTATTTAAAACTGAGTGGTGTTATTGTTTTACAATGGATAATAAATTCTTTAGGTAACTCATCACTTTTCAACCTTTTGGAATCCTTGTCCCAGGGATCCGATATGAAAGGGTTCTTAACCATGTCATGTAAAAAAGTACTTTCTTGCATGGCCACCTACAAATCAATTGGGGGAGTAACCAGTACCATATTTGGTGGGATCTATTCCATATTAGAGGAAACATCCACTACTAATGTTCCATTAGTAAAAGCTATGTGGTTATGGGTAGCAAGAATTCCTTGAAATTGAGGGTGTGTGTTAAGGACTATATTAATAGCATGATTGGATTCCTCTATTATAACATTTGATATTACAGGAGATCTGGTCATAAATTTTGGTTCCTTCCTCTTTTTTGGTCATGAATATATTCTTTTGTGTCTCAAGCCTATGAATTCAAGGGAACATATTATATAACATTAGATGATGCCTTACCAGAGGATTTACCATTGATATTTTCAACAAAAGCATATCTTGGAACAACATGATGACCAAGAATCAGAGTGGCATCCCCCACTTCCTTGAGATTTTTGTTCTGATGGGTATCCATGGGATCTGAAGTCATGAACTTTGGATCATCAGTTATATCCATAATGGTTTGTGTGGGATATTATGAGATCTTTTATACCTCCTCATGATTTTTGTGGGGATTGGGTTTCACATTCCCCATCCCATCAGACATAGATTCCTAAGTATAAGACTTATGAATCTAATATTTGTTAGATCCTTCAAGATAGATATAATTATGTTTTAATATGGATGGATCAGAAACCTTATCCTTCCCCTTCCCAAATTTCTTCCAACATTTTACATCATCATGTCCTTGAAGGTTAAATATAATGCATATATTCAGTATTCTCTATTCAGAGTGAAGGTTCCTAATGATGTTTCCGTTCATACAAATATTAGGGTGAATTTCATAATAAATTTCAATATTTATTCTATCCTTTAAAGTTTTTCGGAATACTTCTTCCACTATGTTAGAATCCATGTTGATTTCCCAAAACACATTGGCATAATACTAAAATTATAGGTTTTTAGTCTCCCTATCAATTCAGATAGAGAAGAAAATTAAATATTCAATATCCCACAAAATCTATAGAGTCTAGTAAATCCAATTAACATTATAGATTTTGATACAAATTCAAGTAGTGGTATTCATCACATTATAATGACCAAAATTTGGATCCCATACTTGAATGTATTTGATACTATGTTTGAGGGAGATCAACCTAAAGATTCATGCCTCCCTTTTCCAGTCGTTTTAGGGAAAAACAATGTGGTAGTATCCCATTCCAAGTGATGTAATCATTAATTCATATAATCCAAAAATATTTTCTATTCCTTTATAAAGATCACTAAAATTCCATAATATATTGCCTTTTGGGGTAGTAACCCTTGCAATAGTGAAGATTCTGCAAAGGTTGAGCCTCTATTCAATGAACTCCTGGTTAGTAGACACCTGGTGATGAAATATTTTCTTGTGAATTGGTTCATATTCCAAAAATATATACAAAATCTACAACTATTATGAATTTTCAAGGGGATCAATTCATTATGGTTATTTTTTATAGTATTTATGATAGTTTTCTTCATTACAACATTTATTTTGTAGACCCATTATGAGTCTGAAATAGGGTAAATTATTTTTATTTCTAATAAATTATATTTATAAACTTTTACTACCTTCATTATGGTAAGATTTTTCATCCTTTTGGGATAATATATAGGCCAATAATCACCTTCAAATTGAATTTTATGTGACCATATTTTGGGAAAATTGTGTGGAATATCACCTAAAATATACCTTATGACTTGTATATTTTCCTTCAAAGTATCCAAAAAATCTTGGATTGTGGAAAATTTATAATAAATTATTACTATTATTATTTTCTCCCATTATTATGCATAAAAACATAATTTATATTATAATGTTTTTAAATTCTGCAATTAGGGTTACATCATATAATGAGATAAAATTGGGATTTCCCAATTCTATTACTTGTATTTGATGTACACAAGATGACATGTAAGTTGAATCATTATTAAATAAACAAAAAAATATGTCATGTTATTCAAATTTAACCCTATCCACTAATATAATAATAGATTCTTAAAAACTCTATTTAGCTATAAAAACAATGGTATTTTAAACAATTATGTGTTTCTCCAACGTCAAGATCTCGTGAAACATACCCAAATATTAAATAGATTCATCTTCTTTCATGTGAAAATGTATAAGGATTGAGTGGTAAATTAATGGGAGTTTCAAAAATTCTAATATGTGAAAATGTATTGTGTTGTATCAAAAATCCAATATGAGTATTTCTTAATGAAAATTTTTTATTTTCCAATATTTCTTCAATGATGAACTCCCATAAATGATGGGTGAGTTTGATGTCCTCTTATATTTCATCATGTTCAATACATAGAGTTATTTAGGGAGGATAAAATCCTAGAACATCATAAGAATATCCTCTAACACTCCCAAAAATATAGTGGATTGGTTTTCTAGTTGTACCACCACTCTTAGGGGATTCATGTCTTCTGTATGAAATGACGTAAAAACTAATTGAGGAATTTAATTTATTTGAGATACCAAATTTCAAAAGGTATCAAAAAATAAATAAATAGATCCAATGGATTAATGGATAGAAAATATACTAGAATCTTGAAATTGTGTGCGTAATTATGGTGTAATTTGGGCTGAAAAATATCTTTTTATATTATTTCATACATTCCATTGATGCTAGATGAACAATTCATCAAGAAAGTAAGAAAAAATGGGAATCTATATGAGTGGTTTGAGAAGGATAATGTTAATATCAACTTTATGGAATGTTTCTATAATTTTATTTTTGATTTATTATCCTTGAATCTTTTTGGACTGAATTATTTTGGATTTTAATGAAGGATGTATATAATTGCTCTCCTATTAAATTATTTTCAATGGAGTCTCTAGTTGATTATTTATTTTTCTTCCTCTTTATCCATATACCGTCATTTATTCACTCCCATTTGACTATTGTCCATGTTCGTTATTAACTGGTTCCACTAGTTTTTTTTCATGCTTACACTATATCATTTTTTTCGAGTCTGGGTTATCATTATTCTTGTTTGGTCAACTCAACTCCTTCTTCTACACTAATGGATTTGTTTTGTCCCAACTACATGTGCTTATGTGGTGGATTTAATTTCCACATTTGGTTCTTTTCACAGTTATATTCTCTTTCTTATTATGGACTATCTATGATGGTAGATTACCTCTGTCATTGGACAAAAAATTTATCAAACTACTAAATAGATCCATTAGATCCTCCGTTTTAGTCATAAATTTTTAAATCAAGGTTTTTACTGATGTTTTACTTAGTGTTTTTCACTGGTAGATGGATTTTCATTGTTTCTCTCTCACAGAAAATAGGGTTGTTGTTATGGGGGTTATTCATGAGGTTTTTTCAATGTCTGTTGCAATAGAGGTGGGTTTTAGTATTACTGTGGGAAACAACTAATAAAATAAAAATTGCAGGTTTTATGAAACTAATATTTATATTTAAACATGTAAATAAAAATAGAATAAAATTCATGCAATTGTTCATGATCAAGTACATCAAAAATTTCAGTAATTTTCCATCATGCCTACGTTTTCTTTTATAGGAATTTGCTTCCCACTATCAAGTTCTCTTGGTCAATAATCTAAAATATCCTCTATTTTAATATTTTAATTATTTCTTCTTTTACCCCATGGAATTGATATTCATTATCTCATATTCTAGGAAACTCATTTTGTTCATTCTTTGATCGTTGATAAGTATCTAGCCTATATAGTGGCATATCCCAAGGGTTTAGTGATCAGTTTGGATGTGTTTCAGGAATCCTACTCCTGAAATTCAATTTATAGCTGATAACATTTCCAAAAAATGTTTATTTTATTAATATAATGTGGTGTTTATCTTCAATAGATCAAATGTGGGGTTTGAGTGACTGCATTTCATTCAAGTGGTCATGTAGTTAATGCAGATGTCCATCTGGTCGATCAAGGTGTGGCTAGTTTGAGTGATACTTTAGTGAATTGGGCCTCAAATTATTATCCATATCTCTTCTATTGGTTCCTTCATTAATTATTCAAATATTTAATTGTGGTTGGATGTATTTACAGGTTTATAAGTATATGGTCGATCAGATTCTTTTTTGGGGTGATTATCATGAACTAGTAGTATGTTGAGATGCAAAGACACATTCTATGTTCTTATTGAAATAGGTTAATTACAATGATAATATATATCAATGGTTGATTAAAAAATGTGTTATTGATCTATTTTTTATTTTGGCGGGTTAATCGGATTCCTAAGATATAAGTCATTGCATGATAGGTACACCATGCAGTCAGTTGAGAAATTTAGTTTTTCGACAACTGTTTGAAGTATTTATAGAAATTCCAATATTAATAATCTAGATCCCTAAATTCATTAAATTACATTTTATTCTCCTGTAATAATCATTAACACATCAAATAATAAGTGTATTATCTATTTAAAAAATTATAATAGATAAAATAAATCATTAAAACTAACTTTTTTATCTATTTTATAGCTAAAGATAAAAATTATACTATAAACATGTAATAACTACATATTCAGTGAATAAATAGTGGGATTAACACCCTAAAACCCCTCAATGAAATATATAAAAGTATAATCTATTTCACCCATGTATGTAGGGGGTGGTCACATTCAATCATTATGTCTGGTAATTGATAGATCATGTGTCATGGAGGTAAAAATTATCAATTAGTGTAATTGAAATATTGATACTAATGTGGTGGGGAGTATTGTATTGGTGGTGTAGGAATTATCCCCATGTGGGTAGGGTTGTGGGACTGGTGAGACCAGCATGTGGAAATTCAATAAGACATCGAGATATCAGTGCACTAGTGAATATGATTTTTATTTATTCTATAGTGAGTACTCATTTTGGGATTCCAATGTGGATTCCATGTATTGGAATTAGGATCGAGATATATTTGATATCCTATAAGTGTGAGTCAGATTTGAGGTGTACTAGATCTTTGGGTGAGATCATGATGGGCAGTGTGGATGGTTTTAGACCCAACAATAGAACTACATAGACTGTCATGTTTAGAGTTTATTGTGGGTGTGTGGATGATCATGAGATTCCTCCAGTGGTTTAGGTATTGTTATTAGGATGTATGATATTTCATCGATAGGAGAGAATAATATGTTTTTGTAATGTTCATTCAGAGGTGTACTGAAATTTTTTTATAATATTGGGTGTGGTGAGGTGGAGACTACAACATTCATGTCAATATACCACTAGAAATGAGTTTCAATAGTATATTATGATGTAAGGGAGAACAATGGTCTATAATCAACCATTATGATTGGTTTTTTTTGG
Organism: Viscum album; assembly: GCA_963277665.1. Taxonomy (NCBI): domain Eukaryota; kingdom Viridiplantae; phylum Streptophyta; class Magnoliopsida; order Santalales; family Viscaceae; genus Viscum; species Viscum album. The sequence goes on from OY728157.1 coordinate 1,729,292,457, forward strand.
TTTGGAGTAACGTTAAATTAAGGATGAATTAGTTAATGAAACTTCTGTGACTCAGGATAGATGGGTGTGGATGAAGACCTATCTCAATTTTGGTCCTGGTGATGAGTGGGTAGCTCATCCCTTAGTTTATAGTTCTCCTTGGTGTTAGGATCTATGTTTTGTAATATTTTTTTTTATTTTGGGATGGAATAGAGTGAGTTGATCATGAATTAGTGACTAGGTATGTCATGATTAATGATTGAAACTGTAAGGACCCGACCTAAAACATTAAATATTTTAGAAAATTTGAAATAGGAATCAATTTCTTATATTCCCAAATATATTTTATGTTTAGATTTTTAGATAACTAGGTAATAACTATTACATAACAAACCCACAAAATAATAATTTGACACTTCTGATTAGTAACCATTTTCCTATAATATAAAACTTTTCAAATAGTGAGTTATTTCTTTTTATGGAAAATATTCACGAATTTCAACTTGACTTCTCCTTTTACCTTACCCTTCTATAAAAACTAAGAAAAAAATATTAAAAATTGGGATGCACACAAAAATCTCAATAGATGACAGAAAAAGAAATAAATATGTTAGTCTAATGAAAAACATGAAAGCCATTGTAGTATTTACCTTTATCATTAATGTTATTCGAGTGTAAGAAATAAAAAATTCACATGAAAAACAAACACATTTTTAACAGAAATAAAACATTAAAATACATATAAGGAAAATAGAAAACATTTTTAGAAACATATAGAATCATATTAATATAACATACTCATAATCCTTTAAATCAGAATAATCAAATGGTCAAAAATCAATATAATCATTACCCAACGCATTAGAGAGTTATAATGGGATCAATATTCATATAAGCTATATTAGGATAACCTGTGATCTTCAATGGTGATCAATCCATCATATAACTTATATCGGTCTCACCCATTTTTCATAAACTATAATGTAGTTGACCCTTCATATAAGTAATATTGGGTTTACATCTGATCTATAATATGTCTGAACCTCTCCTATAAGTTTTATCAGGCTCACATATTTTTTCTAAAATGCTCATGTACCATATCATGGATAAAAAAATATATTCTTTATAATTTTCATCATAAACCCCTTATTAAAAAACTCTTTTAAACCCATAGGAAAAAACATTTTCAGACCATGAAATTCACTTTTCTTTTAAAACCCAATTTCCAATAAAAAAATACCCCTTTCTATTAAAAATGAATTTTCAATACCAATATTCCTGGAAAAGAATAGAACATTTTTTATTTGAAGAAAACATTCAATATTTAAAAGGTATCCACAAATAAAATAATGTTTATGGTTGCGGGAAAAGACTTTTTTATCATATACATTAAAATAGAACCATCCTTTTATATTTTGGTCACAAAATTTTATATATGATATATAAAAATATTTTTTTTGAAAACCTATTAAATATAGTCCAAAGATAAATAAAATTTTGTTTCCTTAATCTATTATTTTCATATAAAAAAGTCCTAAAATTACATTAAAACATGGATAAGGAAGATAAATAGTTTGATGGAAAATTATAAAAGATGTTTTTTTTTCAAAATAAAGTCCCTTACAATTTAATAATATTTGAATCATAAGACCTATAAATAATAGGATTAAACAAAACATTTAATACCATTAGAATATAGGAATTAATGATATTACATATCATATGGTCTCTTTATAAACCACATAAAATAATTTAGGTTCATAACATCAAAATATACCTCAATGAAAGGAAATTTAGATGAAGTCCCTTACTATGAGTCTGGAATGTACCATACATTGTTTATTTTCTTGGATAGTAAAATTATTTTAAATATTTAATTACATGAGAACCATATTTAATTTTATTATTACTTTTATTTCACTTACTACCATTATATATATATTTACTAAATCGACTAATTTTAGGTCGGTTATTTTGATGGTATTTGTATTATGTATAAAAAATGACTTCAGTAGGTTGACTATTAGTCAAAAAATTCATTATTAGACCTATGAAATATAATAATAATGAAATATTTCTCATATTTATACATTAATTATGCCTTTAAAAAAAGTAATTATTGATTTATATGAAACATTAACTATGTTATGATCATAGAGACTGTAGGCCATAGGTACACATGAGTAAGGTTTCCATTAATTAATGATCATTGTGGAAAGAAGGTATTGATTATTTTACCTTTATATAAATATAATAATATAAATAATACCATATTATTTATTTAAATAAAATTATATATATCATACATTTTATTTAGTGATGAAAAAAGTGTCACTTCACTTCTTGGAGAAGGTACTCCACATGTACGCACGAATGGCGTTATTATTTTTCATTGTATGAATGAAAATGATATATTATATTTTAATAATGATAAATATTTCATGAATATAATAATTATTTAATTTATATCTCATATATCTATTAAATATATACTTATTACCTTCCATATAAAGTTTTAGTGAAAAATGAATCGCATCAATTCGTGAGGCAGTAGTTCGGCGTACACACAAGCATCGTTATCGTATCCCCTATAGAATTGAACGTAATATATAATACGTGATATAATATTAAAATAAGTATAAATATGTTTAAAATATCATATATATATATATTTTTTATATTAATCATTATAACAATCCATTGTAGGAAATTAAATAAAATGAATGACATCGGTTCATGATGTAGTAGTCCGTTGTACACACAAATGAGGATTTCATATCCCATTTCAGGAAGAGTTGATAGATTCTGGTTATGAAATTAAAATAATAACACATAATTATATTTTCTATATTTTTTTTAATATGTAATAATAATTTATAATTATTTTATGGAGGTGGAATAATAAATAAAATAAAGATGCTCAGTTATTTATGATACCTCTTCTTAGGAAAACCTCTTTATGTAAGCACCAAATGGATTATTAGGATATATCAATGTTGAAAATATGATTCTAGAATGATTTTAGGTATGTTATAAAGGTATTTGGGTTTTTTAGTGTAAAATATTTTTTAATGTGTTAATAAGAGATTATAGTGGATGACGTTTTATAAGCGAAGTGAATGGCACACTTGTAATTTTTGAAAAGAAAATGTTGTTCGCATGTGTTCTCGAACTATAAAAGGATACAAAATGTACCCTTATCTATAATTGTACATTATAAGGTCAATATATAGAAATAATATATATTTTAGACTTGTTTGGATGTCATTTTAACCCTTCTCTTTTCAGTTTTACTCCTGATAAATCTATTTTTACCTTAACCGCAATAATTAATTTTTACAACATTCACTGTTCATTATATTTAAAAATAATTGTTACATTATTAGATATTATTTCTTATGATTATTAAAAATATTTAATCTATTTTACAATATTAACTTCACATAATTTTAAAATTTTAATTTAAAACAAAACCTAAATACGCGACAAAAAATTTGGTTTTCAAGAACTGTATTGTTTGAGAAAAACATGATTCAATATTAACTCTATGAATAATAATAATAATTTTATTAATATTAATTAATATTAATTGATATATAATATAAAATTTTAATTTAAAAAAATATTTATTAGGTATTATTTTAATTAATCAAAATGGAGAAACATTATTCACTTTAAAATAGCTTTTAGAAAAATCCCTTTTTTAAACTACAGAACAACATATACGAAAATCCAATAAAAAGATGATTTAAAATGAAATAGGTGGATTAAATATATATATATATAATACTAATTTTAATTTTAATTATATTCAAAACATAATGTGACTTTTAAATTTATTAATTTGTCGAAAAGAAATAATTTTAAAAAAATTTCCTTCTTATTATTCACTGAAAATCAATAATTTCTGAGAATTCCCTAATATTCATCCTAGTAATTTTTTATTCTATAATTTCCAAAATTAAAATTATTTTATAAATTAAATTTTCTAAATGTTAAAAATTTATTCATAATATTTTCTTATAAAATTTAAAAAAAATCATTATTGAAGGAAAACTATTTTTGAAGTATAAAATTACTTTACTAAAAATGATTTATTGTTTACTATGAATTTATAAATAATTTATATTGAGTGAGAAATTTATATATACACACACATATATATATATTATAATGTATTTAACATTATTCATTCTCATCAATTTAATGTCTCGGTTATGAAAGTTATATTGTTTGTGTGTCATTTAAACTCGGTGTTGCGTGTTTAATACACTATCAAACATAATTTTCTTTTCTAAAATTTCTAGGAATTACATACTCCGCCATTTAATAAATTTTAACCTCATAATTTGAACTTTATCTTGTTAATCAAATTTATTAAATTTTAAAATGTTTTTTTTGGAAACCCACATCAAAAAAATGGTCAAGAAAACTTCCAACTGCGAAGAGAGAAAATAACGTTTGAAGGTCATCTAGAATAATGAATAATTAGGTTTTCATGAAGGAAAAAATAGGTAAAAATTGAATATTTATACATAGAAAAAAGACACAATTTCCAAAAAAAGTAATTGAGAGTGATAGATATCTTTGATCATAATAAATGAAACGATATATGAAAATTTTAGGACCTCAAAACCATAAATTAGTGATGAGTCAATATACCATTTGATTCATCGGTTGTCATTGTAATATGATAATTTTTTCATTTTAAAGATATTTTTATTAGGTTTTTGTAATTATTTTAATAAATTTACTAATATTATAATGAAATATACTTACTTTCAGTATATAATTTTTTCAATTAATCAATTTATGCCACACTCACATATTTTTTACAATTATTAGTATCCATGAATAATTATACATGCATTAAGCACTAAACCAAACTTATAATGGATCACATAATTCTAAAAAGGATAAACATATATTTTTTATATATTCATACATTAACAAAAACCAAAATGGTTAGTGTAAGGTCAAATGTTTCCCAAAATTATAGTGATCCTTTTTCAAAATAATATTAGTCACCTAATTAAGAAATCAATTTCAAACACCATGGTTATATACATGTTAATATATATGTTAGATAAATAAACTTTATTATTATCATTCAACCATTTAATTTAAATGTATGACTTTGTACTGACTAGGACATCACATAGTCCATTGGTAGTCATTTCACCCTTATCATCGTTTGGATGTGGGTGCGAGCTCTACATCCTTGGCTTTTGTGATAGTTTTCCACTTGGCCTTTGATCTGTATCCATAAAAAGTTCCTATAAAAATGATGAACATCCTTAAAAATAACCTTAATAATCAATGATTATATAAACCCTAATGTTCATCACTACTATAAAATTCATGTCTAAATAATGTAAAGGCGTACATCACATTAAATGAATTCCATAAAAATATGTAAACACAAAAAAAAATATCCCAAAATTCCATTAATCACTTAAATATAACATCCCTTAAAATCTAAAAAAGGGGTGTCTAAAACATTTAACTTATTATTAACCTCAAAAAAATACTCAGCACCGACTAGTTTTGAACACATCGATGTATGGCCCAACATAAACAGTAGTAATGGAAAATTATTTTTCCACACCTTTCTATTTCTGATCATTTTGATTTCCTCCCTGAATAAGAAACTTTGGACACATATTATCTCAATTTCCAAACCCATTTTATTTAAAAAAACTCATCATTTAATAGATATTTATTATCTCATTCTTTTATTGGTTAGGACTCTTTTATTTCAAGTCCCAAAACTTATGACCAAACTTACCACAAAAGTAACACTTTCTATATCCTAAAAAACATTCAAAAAAATTTCCTTAAATACACTTAGATCTTGTTTGGGGATTACATCCAAAATTATCATTTGGAATCTTCTCCATATTCTTCCACCTTTATAATTACATACTCTTTTCATATCATGGTGCATAAGTGTCAGAAAACCCAGGATCCACATTCTTATCACAACAAACACCTTTCCTATAACTTTTATCTTCTTATGCATCCAAATATATTCATTAAATATCATTCAATACCATGTAAAATTAATAAATTTTAAAATCATGATCCCGAATAAAATAATTATCCTACAAGGAAAATATTGTAAAATTCACTTAATATGTTTTCCCTGAATCATCATTGATTTGAATCAATTCCATGAATTTATTTCCATCCTAAGCCAAAAAATCATAGGGAAATATATATTGAGAAAAATATTTACTGAATTTTTCCAATTCCATAACATCAAGAGCATCATTTTCAACAGTATTATTAACCAAATATCAACATTGATTTACTTCAACTTCATATAGATAAATTTAAAGAATTAAATTTTGATGTTCTGAACATCAAATGACTTAAAATATATTCTCCAAGGAATTAATTCATTATTTTTATACTAATGGGTTAGATGATCTGCTGAATTATATGAGAAGTTTTCTCCTAAAATTATCCACTTCTCACATGTTCTTTTTTTTGTAGATATGGATTCTCCCTAGCTTGGATACCACCACAATTTATTGCTCATTTAAACTGATCAATCACTTATATAAACTATCATGTTCCAACTCTAACCATATCAGGATATTGTTGTGGAAGAAAATTTTCTTCTCACTAAAGATTCTATATTTCCTCTACACAAAACGATCCTAAACAGACATAATTTAGATGATTAAACCTGGTAATATTGAAATGATATATCACTTCAACATAACCATAATGTAAAATAATTCAAGGGAATGTTATTAATATTATCCTAACCTTTAAAGTTATCTAAACCATTCTCTCATGAAAACTCTAAGGAAATATCATCAAACATTACATATTTCGGTGAATATGAACTAGACATCACAATCTTACATTCTGAAAGAACTTTTTGGAAAATATTTTTAGAAAAATATTTCACATCTATTACATAATAAACCATAAATTACAAAGTGGACACTATCAATAGGTATCTATTCTTTACGAGCATAAAACATTAAAAATAAATAATTATTTATATTCATTGAAAATATTCACGAATTTTAGCTTCACTTGTTCATTTACCTCATCTATCCATAAGCACAATTGTTCCAACCTGATTCGCATCATATCTAGGGCAGACAAAATGGCCAGATGGATAGTGACCCTTTTTTCATTATTATAATGGGTTTCACATCTATTATGATGTCCTTAATGGTCTCCAATAGGTTTATTAGTAGATCCAAAAACACCCAATGGACCTTTTCTCCATGATTCATGGACATTCTTTCCAAAGTTAGGTGCTCGTTGGATGATGAGTTTTCCAATGACACTTAAGTATTCCATTGATCGATAGGATCAGAGGTTGAGGTAATCACACCCCATTAGGGGGAAATATTTCCTACTGTAGGAATATCTTATAGATTTATATCATGTTCATATGTTCCTGAATCCTTGGCTCTTTCCTAATCATGTCTCTGCGGGATACCTTTGGGTTTCATGATTAACCATATATACATATAGGTTATGAATTATTGATACAACTCTAGTTTAATCCCAATGATGACGGACTCTGGAGTTTATCATCATCCATAGGGGATGGAAATTTCTTCATTATTGGGATCAAACCCATAATATGGGCTTCATACATATCCTCAGGAGAGAAATCAGAACCCAAGTAGTTCAGTGTTACTTATCTATACACATCTCCTTTTATGTTCGTGTGATGGGGACCCATCCATTCAGTTTATAATCATGTGGAAGAGTCATCTCGGAGTGGGATGAATATCCATGATTTTTCATGGGACATACACCGAAGTTTTCTAGGACACTCAGGAGAGTCATGGTCTCCTTGGTGGACAAGGCCCTACGAGGGATATGGCCCGGTGAACACTGGGATGATTGGGTTATGGGTTTGTACCTTAGGGAGGCTTCCTACATATCTGAGATAAATGGGAATAAAATCCCTTTTAAAAAGGATTATATTGGAAATTATACCATAGAGGAGTCATATTTGAGCATGGGCCTTCATACTAGCATCTTACATATCCTGGTTAGAGTATGAATTAGAGTTCATGTAGTTCATTTGGGTTTGGTATATTATTGGGACTTGTGAATAAGAACTTACCCTTCATGATTAGACCTTCAATGTGGCATCCTACATATCCTAGTTAGAGTATTAATTAGAGTTCTCATAGTTCATTTAGGTTTGGGACTTATATCTTGTAGGAGGCCATTATTTCTGGGTTTTTGAGGAAGATCTTGACTCATGACAATTTGGAGGTTTGTTTGGGGATTACACCTAGGAGGATGCCCATGTTTTGGGTATATGGGTATTTCATGATCACCATCAACCTCTAAAACCACATGATTCATGCCTAGTGTGAGAAACAAGAGGATGAAGTGGTTCTAGTGATCGCACGTCCCAATTTATCTACTGATAGATGTTACATGAGCCCGAAGGGAGAGAGAGGTGGGATTTTAGTGTGCCGACTTCCTCTCTCATGTTAATATCTAGGATAGTCACATTTAGAAATCTATCCACACATGTCTCAGGCTGAGCCTATGTTGATAAATAGAGCCACCCCATGTGGAAATATTATTGGCATACCTCGGAGAGTGTGCCCTGAAATGATTCCTGGTAAAAGTGAGAAGAATTGATCCTCATCAAAGGCAAAGAAGGAATGATCCCTTTGTCTTGTCAATATCCCCAATTAAATTAAAAATATAGTGATTACCCTTGATCACTAGAAAATTTAGGTTCACATGATTATTCCAAGGTTGGGCCCTGGGATACAATGGAAATGTAAACATAGAGTCATTTTGTGGGTCCAAACCCTTGTTAGGATTACCCAAGTGAATCATCTTACCATGGTTACGTAAAACCAAATGGATGTGCTGATGAGCCTCAAAGATTTTCCATATGGGTCTAGTGGATTTAGAAGATTCATTTTCTGGATGTCGATAGTCTATTTAGTGGAGGGGATTCAAAGGATTGGATAGAAATGCAAGCACATTATTGGGGCAGAAAGGCAAAAACCCCGAAAATATCCCATTCTACATACCACTTGTTTGTGTGTGTTGGGGTGCCCTATGCATGGTGTACTACATTGTGGGTGGAGTTTTCATTTGCGTATTGAGATTGTACACAGAACTGGATGCCGTTTGTGTACCGTGGTGGTATGCGGACCTAGATGTGGTCCACGTACCGATGTGGTATGCAGCCACAAGTTCTGTCTTGATACCATGGTGGTATACGGTGATAGATTCCATCTGTTTATAGGATATCTATGCATGGTAGGGTTTTTATAATGATATGGCCTTAAAACATTACATAATATTGAATTAAATGCATAATTCACATTTTGGATCTTTTCAGGTTTATAGTTTTAGAGAATTAGTCCATAACTATTACACTTCATTTCAAAAATAATACAAAGTAGACACTTCTACTCAGTTTCCATTTTTTTAACAAAACAATATCTCTTGAAAAAAATGGTCATTTCTAGTTCCATATTTAAGATAGCATGAATTTTCTTTGATCCCATCCTTGAGCATATTCTTCTTTAATTCCTATGAAAAACACTTCAAATCTTGGGATGAGCATAAAAATCTCAGTAAGGGTACACAAAGAAGGAAAACTGTTAGTTCTTAAAAACAACAAGTAAACCATTAATACATTATCATAAGTAATAATTTTCACCATTATGAAGTAGTAAATACTATTCACTAAATAAAAGATCATTAATTACCCTTTTCTAAAAAAATCACCATAAAACTCATATAAAGAACACATAACATATAAAGGTAACTCGGGACATAAACATACTTAAATGGATTAACTATACGGTCGAATTCCACACATATCACTAAATGTATTAGACATAAGGCCGAATTCCATACCCAATTAATTAGAGGTTATAATGTAACCACTCGTCCTGGTTTATCATATCACCACCCGTCATTTGGTTTATCACATAACCACGCGTCAATTGTCTAAGTACCATAATAAAATCATAACACAAAATAACAAATATAAAAGAAAGAAAACATTTCCACATTTCAATCACAATATATAACTTAAATATAGTGACATAAAAGAATCCTTTATCAAAAACATTTTCAATACCAATATATGTAAAAGAGTATATGGTATTTACTTTCTTTTAAAAACATTAGGTCTTGTTATAAAATCCAAAGATCAAATAATACTCGTGGTGGCGGAATGGTCGATGTCACTGCTTACATTAAAAGGAACATTCTTTTTTGTTGTTTAGTAAAACGCTTCATAAAAAATATTCCATTTCAATAAATGTAAAATTCAAAGTGGTTTATGCATTGTATAAATGAAATTTTTGTATAAAATAAAATATACCTCAATGAATGGATATTGAGATGAAGTCCCTTAGCTCGTGTCCGACTTGACCCGTTCATTCTTTAATCTCCTGAATAATAAAAAAAAAGTTAGTTTCTTATTTCTTAAGAACCTTTTTCATGTATATTATTCCTTTTATATCAATTGTTACCATGTTATAAACATTATGTAATCATTTAAGTTAATAATTGTTGTTTTGTTGATATTTGGTACTTGGGTCAAAAATCGACTTCCTATAATTACATTTTGTTCATATCGTCAAAAGTTCATTACATCCAGAATTATATTTATGATTTGGATATCATATATATCATATATATTTAGTTTATATATGTATATATAATAGTACATATCATTTGGAGGTAATAAATAAAATCCACAATTCATTGAGACGGTATGTTGTTGGTACGCATGAACGATACTTTCATTTTTATTTCTTATTTTAATGGAATTAAAACATAATGATACATAATTATATTATAATTATAGTATAATATCATGTATAATATCATTAAATCCATCCTTTATATGTCCCACATATGGAATTAACGAGTCATATCACTTTGATGGGGCGGTAGTCCTCACTTTCTCAAATGAAATTATCTTTTTACCCATAATGGAAACCATAATGGTATGATATAAATTGGAAATACAGACGAATAAAGAAAAAATAAACATAAAATATATCATATATAAAAACAGTTCCATTATAATGGCCACCATGAGTGGTTGTATGAGGTAATTGAACAATCATTATTTTGTGTGGCGTTAGTTTTCCATCTAGAGAAACATTATGTTCTTCACCCATTAGATGGAGGTGTGTGTAAGTGTAGTTAGAATCCTACCCATAACAAAATACTATTATATTTTTTATACTTGTATCATTATAAAATAATTGAATAAAAAGAGTTTATGGGTTGGATAAGTAAAATAAAAGAATAGAAGTTATGAGAAACTGTTACCCTTAATTTGGTTAACTCCCCTTGGATTGAACCAAAATAGTTTTTTAATTTGATTTCTGCCTAAGGTAAGGCTTCTAGGTGGAAGATAAAGATGTAGGGAGCTCAATTGGGTAGACTTTGGGGGAGAAACATTTCTTGAGATGTGTGAGGAATTGGTTAGAAATGGTCTCCTGTTATAAGGGAGGGAGGGGATCTTTAGAAAAGTGTGAACATATTATTTTATTATAAAATGATATTTGGTTTCTAAAGGACCAAAAATCATTAGAGTCGAATATAAGATGACTCATGGTAGAAATAAAATCATCCAATAATAATTGGATAGGTTTTGGATGTTATTTTAATATTTATAATCTTATTTATTGAAATGATTTATTAATTTGGTAAACACTGCATCATTATTGTGTCATAAATAATTTAATTTATTCAATGTCGAAAAATTATAAATAAAATACCACGATGTTGGAAATATTTTTATCTTTCAAATTACAATTTATAGTTGAAAATATTACTTATATATATCTATTTAAAATTTTATTTACTAAAATATATTTGTTTGTGTCATTTTTGCATTTACTGTAAGTTAATTAAAATAAAGTGTTATTATCATTCATAAGTGGCTCCATGGGGTCCCAAAATAGATCCAATGATTCCCATGGTCGGAAATTACACATAAAATAATGTTAGGACAAGTGTAAAGGTAATTTTAAATTATTATAATATTCTTTTTACATTGATTTACCCTATTAGCTTTAACCGCGGTAAATAAAAGTCAACAGTTACTATTCATAAAAAATTATTTTTATTTTATTGAACCAAATTTTAATTACTAATAACAACCATGTTTGTTGTATTTTAGAAATTCAATTTACAGAAGTGGTAAAATTTCATTTAAATGAACAAGTTAGTTTTTTTAACTACTACTAAGTGGTTTCACTATTCATCAATAATTGATGTTTTTCATAAAAATACCAATAATTCAGCCTAAGATATATTTGATATTATGAATTCAAAAATGATTTCTATTTTACCAAATTCAATACATAGACGTTTTATTATTTAATTTTATGATTAATTCCCGTTGTTAAAACAAATAGCGTGTTTTTATGAAATAATAACTATCAAAAGATTGACACATGTTTATGTCCAAATTTAATGTGAAATTAATTACAATTACCAAAATTGAATTAAAAGGTAAAAATATATTCTAAATAAACTTTAAACCCCATTAAAATTAAAATCTAACCATATAAATAAATTAGATTAAAACGCAGTTTTGAATTAAAATACAATATTTTTCAATATTTATTAAAAAATGAACATTATCAGAAAAATTAAAAAAATTTACATAATGTAAATTTTAATGTACCCATTCTAAATAAGGATTTTATTTAGTCAATTATACTGTATTAAAGTGACCAACACTATATTTAAAGAGGTTTTTCCATTAAAAGGTAGTAAATTGACCATTTAATGTAAATTATGCTTAAAATTAGATTCATTCACATTTTAAGCCTCTAACTTTTATTGGATAAATGTAAATAAATTTAAAAAACATGTATAATCATATTTTAGTTAGTTTGGTTCATTCCCTCCAATACAATGACTAGGAGTTAACTTCAATTTAAAATAATATTATTATATTATTAGTGTGCAACGTAAGATTTCCAAGAAACTCATTGTTGCAAATCGGGTACGCTATCGGACATAGAAACCTTTTTAAATTAAAATTAATATTTAATTCAAAAATATTAATAAATATAAAAATCTCTTATTCTTCATTTACCTGGGATGTTATAGTTTCATCCACATAGAGATATGTTATGTGGTACGGTAGATTAAACAAAGGTAATTAGTCCTGCTGTTCGTGGGAAGTTCATTCGTGAAGGGAGTATGGTTCATAGTTCACCAATTAGGATAACATTTTTCCCATATTATTATCAATCCTTCTTATTATGGTTCGCGGTGTGTTTAAACCTACTGTAAATTATTCGTAGTTTCGTAATTTATCGATCATTTACATTCAAAGTCTTTTGTTTTTAAACTCCAAGCTCTTCAAAAATATGATCCTCTATTTTTAGTTCTCCTTGTTGTCACTTTTATAGAGTGTTGGGGAATTTTTATCTTTGTGTAGAGCGACACCATTTTCAGAATCCCATGAATAAGCTATCCAGCCTATGGATGACTTGGTCAGCTGAGGTTTGCGGGGCTGAGGTTCACTAGGCTACAATTCAAGGTGATGGAAATCACTACCTCGATACCACGAAAGACACATTTCATGGGAAGATGCTGGCTTCACCTATACCTTAAATTGAGTTTGTAGGGGTGGTGTGTGGGGACGTACCTCTCCATCACATTTTCTTCAATGACACGGTTCATGGGGATTTAGTTCGTAGGTGGAACTTATCTGCATCCATTCAGACAATAATGTGGTTATTGGGGGACTGGTGTTGTTCATTATTTATTCTACGAAAGGCCTGGTTTCTTGGCCAATACTTCACGGGACATAATTTCTTGGGTTGGATGTGTACCATTCGTTTCGCAGGAAATACTACCCACATACCATTCTTTAAAATCAGGACGCTGACCACTTTGTACCTTTTCAAAATTCAATTTCTTCAATCTTCTTCTCAAATTTTGAATCAAAACCACATCTTAATCCTTCATAAAATTTATGGGAGTATTTTCCATCCCTTTGAATATTTTTTAGGACCCTAAAATACCCCCCATCCGAATGGGTTTCGATTGGGACAAAGAGGAGGTTATTCCGATGTAGAATGTGGTCCTAAAATAAATTGGTTTGCGGTATAAAGGCGGACCCATTGAGGGGGACCATGCCAATATATAGGGGGCCCGGGTCTTTTTTCATTTACTGGGCTTCGCGGTGAAATGTTCTATGCAAATTGATCTTGGATTTCCCTTCTTCCACATACCAGATCCTTTTTGAAATCCATCATCCATAAACTATTCTTCGCATTCTAGGAACTATGAACTCTTCTCGATCACTCTCGTCCATGAACTGACCTTTGAAAATTTAAAATGTAAGTTTGATCTACAGTGTAGTAAAATACTAGATGGTTTTTCTTCTCTGTGGACTAAACCTCAATTTGGTTATCCGAACGTTAAATATAAAAATGTAACATTAAATATTTGAGTTGTTAATTTTTTTACAACAGCATTGCAAGGATTAATGAACGGATCTCCCATTCCATGAATTGGACTTAATTTTCTAGACAACACATCATGGGATAATCTCTTGTGGGGTATTCTGTGAACCATTGGTTTGTGAGAAACGCATTCTTTGAACCATTTCTACGGTTCAGTACATAGAGCATTACTATTAGTACTTCTTGTAGTCCTTTTTCAAATTTTTTGGTCTTTTTCCCATGAATTTTCTTGGACTAATCCTTTTGTATGGTTTATATAAATTTAGAATGAAGTTGTCTCTTGATCAAGCTATGACTAATGTCATTGTTTTTTATGCTTTCATCATCCCCTTTCAGTTGCCTATGAAAGGTAGAAGAGAAGGTCAGAATTAATTGACAACAAAATCCTTGTCGCCCCACTGCATAAATCCTTACAAATTTTTTTACCACGGCCTAGATGGAGTATAAGATCCTAAATAGGCTACCCGTTTATGGATTTAGTCTACTTTCTGACACACCTATCCCTGAACCATGTCTGGTCGGCCAACCTACTACTTTAATATTAAGTAGCACCATTCCTAGGGCTATTATGTCATTAACAGGATGATTCATACTGATGGATATCTACATTGGGTACTTTATAAACTATTCACCTCAGACCTTGAAGGAGGCACGATGAAAGACGGATGAAACAACTCATTTCAATTGAATCAATGCATGGAGGGCCTTAGAAAATGAACAACGTGGTTGGTTATCGAAATAGGTCCTTCTCTCTAGAGGTTCATTTTGATCAGAATAGGGATGGACTTTCTGGGTCCATCAAAGCTACAAATAATTTGGAGTTGAATTACATACTATAGGGATATATGAGGAAGTTTTTATATCCCATTCCTACACTCATCATACCAGCACCCTCATTTCTTAGCTTCTAAGTAGGTGGATTCCAGATACTAATACCATTCATTTAGTCCATAGGGAGGTCAACATTAGCCTCTGAGAATTTCTTCGAATATCATGGGTATATATTTTTTGAAATGTGTATGATGAGTTCATAAATCCCTGGTACTCCTAGGACAATGTTGAGAGGAATCCTCATTTGAATAAAATACTAATTATCCAAGAAAAGAAACTTTTAAATAATGTTGAAACTCTCCTGAAGTATGAAATTTCAATATCAAAGTGGATATGTGCCTTTTCCAAGCAAGGTGGCCAATATCCTGATGTGAAATGACCCAAGGCTAGCCCAACCAAGGAAACTCACAAGTGAGAAGGTTCCTACTAACCTAACATAGAGGAGGGATGGTTCTATGAATGGGGATGGGTACTCATACCTGGAATGGACCGCTAGTTTCAGTTGGTGGCCTTCTTGTCCATGTTTTTGAGAAGCTAGCTTTTACCTATGCGAGACTCTGATTGTGTGAGAGTCTCAACCTTTTTTATGGCGGCTTAGTTGGCCATCGACAAATGCATCAACCAGGACATTCTGGTCATGGCCAAAATCCACCTCTTACAGGGCAGGGTTAGAGAGGGGAGGCCACCTCATCAAATTTTGGGGCCCTTCCAAATCCTCTAGGGATGGATAGGATCCCACATAGAAGGCTATAAATTTATCAATACCTTTCCAATTCAACATGATGTTCTTTGACCGTTCCTTCAAAGAACTAGTGGGGTAATGTTGTCGATATGGGTTGACCATGATATGGAAGACCAGATTAAAAGAAAAAATACTAGTTGATGAATCAAATCAACTATCATAACTGCTTCATCTATTATCCATATTCTTCCTTTATAGGAACCATTGTGAATTATGATTCAATAGAATTTATCAACTGAGGATACCTATTTTCTTTGAGATAGGGTTTTTTTGTTTATTGTATTAATGAGGAATTTATATACGAGGGATATGTGCCTTGATTATTTAGTGGTCAGTTTAACTGTTTTCAGATGCTCTATCCCCCATCCCTCAACAGCGCATGTCAAGAAAAACAACTTATGATTGCCAGACAGATGTGGGAGATGTTTACTCAGGAGGATTCTCAATGCAAGGTCCTGCTTCCAGATTTTGAGGTTTATGTACCCTTTCATACAATTGGTTATGTTGAAACCTCGGTTCAATCATATCTAGATGGTCATTTTTTCAACCAAATTCCTAATGCTACAACCCCTAAGACATCTATGGCTAAGGGGAAGGGAAAGAAAAATGAAGTTGTTAGGAATTCCAGACCCAGGAAAGATCTTCATAATCCTCTTGGTTCTCCCCCCAAGGAATCTATTGAGACCTTGGGGTGTGACCTAACATTTTATTGAGGCTTCCAGTGGGATTCAACCACCCATACCTTATAACGTTGATTTCCCAGTGGCCTGGAAACAATGCGATATTTTGAGAAATCACCAATATTTTCACAATCATTCTCCTCCAGCTTTTTAGTAATTCTTCCAAGAGAGTGATGTTTCCCTCACTAATCTTGCTCACGTTTCAGCACCTAATAATATTTCTTATGATGATGATCCTGAGAGGGTGAACAGTTACCTTAAAGACCATGAAACCCTAATCCATGCCCAAAACAATCAATATGAATACTCTCATCGAGTAGTTTCCATGCCGCGATCAGTGACAAGTGAAGAGGGTGATGATAATGATCACCCTTCAAAGGCTGAAAATATTGAAAATTTGGGTGATATGGTTGGAGAAATGGATTCTCCTCACTCATGCCTAGATCCTCATAATCATTTATCTATTGAGGTTGTTAGAGCTTCAGAGGAACGCAAGAACCAATTGTGACTAATGAAACCTACTCTGCATCCCCATGAAGACCCTCCAGCACTAGCCATACCCATTACAACTGTGTTTTAGAGTTTCTGGATGGTCTAGAATGACATGAGGGAAAACACTTATGATGAAGAAATTTGGATACTTCTTTAATGAGGGATCTCTAATCTTCTGGGTTTTTGGGAAGCAATTTCCCCTACATTTTTCACTGAATATAATCCTAATGTGGTGGTTGAATCCCTATGACAAATGGAAAAGTTCTTCTGTGCTTCCAATGATAGGGTTTACTGGTCCAACTGGGTGGCATGAATGGAGGTACTCTCAGAGCCAACTAATATCAAAGGAGATTTTATTCTATTTGTTAACCCTGACATTAATTTCCTACATTGTGAAGATTTTAAATACACTTGTGAGATGGTTATTTCTAATGTATACACCCCTAAGGGAACAGCAGCTGGGGAACATTCCCTTTCGGATGTAGGGATTGCTGGGGAAGGTTCTCCCAGTGCAGCCGAACATATGGAGGTGATTATAAAAAATCCTTCTAGTGAATTTCCTCTTCCAACTCCACTTAATAATCCCATTAGGAAGGAATCCCCATGGAATACAAAGAAATTATATCAGACATCCCACCTTTCGAAACACATAAAAAGGGGATAAAAGTAACCGCCACATATGTCTACTAGTCTGTAAGACCAAGAAATTTTATTTTGCTTACAATTTATCACTTTTATATTTTTATGTACAACTAATAGGTAATTATGAATAATTATCCAAGGAGTGTGTGGCTCTTGTTACTTATATGGTGGAAAAAAGGACCACCAGTAGTCAATGTTGAACTGGGCAGAGAGGTAGGACCAGCTGGGGAGACCGAGGGTATCTTGAGTCCTTTGGATGTCCTTTTCACAAATCAATCAACCTATGCCCTGATAGGGGAGGATTATTTAGAGTTTGAAATCTTGACTTCACGTGTGGATAATATTTCTAAAGAGAAGGATGGGATGAATTCTATAGTAGTGGCTGAATCAGGTGAAGATCCCCAATTGTCTCAGGCAATCGGAGGGGCTCGAAGTCCTAACGAGTCAACCACCTCAAGCCAGATGGACCCCACACTTGTGGATGGAATGCCTTTGAGGGTTTATGCTCTATCTAATATTGTTAATCCTAGTTCCTCAAAAGTCACACCCATCAGGGAGGCTGCTGTCCCAACTCCGGACAATTTTGAATGGTCAAATGTGCCTTTTTCTCCAAGTATAAAAAAAGTCGTGGCCAAGGTTCATGTGGGTTTAGAACAGGCTATCACACCTTTTTTCACGATTACTATTCTTGAAAGCCTTATTTTTTTTAAGAGATCTTTTTTATGATGCTTTATAGTATGATGGTCCATTTGTGTGTGGCCCAAAGTCTTGGGTGCCCTTGGTCGTTCCTAAAACACGATTGTGCATTGGAGACACACCACCATCTTCATTTGGTGGAAATGGTAGCAAGGAAGTTAACTGAATCTATATTTTGAAAAGTGGAGGTTTATTTAAAAATCCTCCTACCACCACCCTTTCTCCCCCCATTAGGGATCGAGGGTGTTTACTTGTTTCATTTTTGACATTATGGTCACAACCGCATACATTAGAGATTGTAGAGGAAATTTCAATCTTGTCCTCTATGAAAATTATCAAGGGTTAGACTGTTGAGGGATCCATTCAGGAAATAACCATTGAATTAGTCCCCTACCTATTCAAATTTATTTTTTAATATATTTTGTCATTTGGGAGTGATTTCGAGATTGATCAAGTGTGTCTGGCCAGCCTTGAACCTGATCATCAAAGGGAATATAAGAACATCTGGAGATTGATTTCTCAAATAGAAATTACAAAAATTCCAATGAAGCTGCAGAATTTATGTTGTCATTTCGTGTTTCGAGGGTTTTGAGGATTTAATAACTATGAAATTTATGAAATATTGAGGTTTGTTTTCATGTTAAGGGATAAATCCAAAATTCTCTAGTCCTATATTTTTCTGTAGATTTTGGGACTCATCTTGACGCGAAGAGAAAATTTTTTATGCATTGAGCCCCTGGTCAGGCTAGATCAGTCACGAGTCTGTAGAGATAACATGCAAAACAAATTTACTTGGTGGAGTATATTGATCATGAAATTGAACAGTTGAGTAGAAAACTGGAGTGGCTCAAATTGAAATGAGCCTACATCATGGATGCAGTTTATGAGGGACAATGGCTAATAAAATTCAGGGAAAGGGCTGGCCTCGAGACATCATAAGTGGCGGATTCATTGTGGTCAGGTGCAGAGGATGACATTATGGCTTTTCGAAAACTTCATCAATCCATTGAAGAGTCGAATCAGGAATAGAAACAACAATGTGAGTCTTATGAACATATTTTGTAGTGGTCATGTCTTACACACATGGAGGGGCCCCAGGTTGTGGATGCCCTCCATACCATTTTTGTAATAGAACAAAAATATTTTTATCTCCATGTATTCTCCTTAACATTTCCCTATAATATCAATCATTTATGATCAAATAAAATTCAAAACATAATCTCAACCATATATTGATTTGAATCCTAGTCTTGGGTATGTAAATAATCAAATCATGTCCCACTTTTTTCCTTTGTAGAGTTGCTTAATGAGTGTAGTTTGACTCTTGCTAGGGTAAAATGGAAATAACTACAAACTTTTTGCCTTTTTCATTGTTACCCAAATTGTTCCTAAGACTATTATGGTGTGGGATTAGTTGTTATAACATGAACTTTACTTAGGTCACCCTTTTTGGATTCTTTTACCTAAATTTCTTTGTATCTCTTGATGATTTTTTGATTGATCAATGTTTTTCCAAAACCATATGTAACATAGGTTTAGTGATCTAATACTCAACCTTTATCCAGGGTTCCTTTTGGGGTGTTTTCACCTTGGAGACTATTACATATTTTTCATTATTATTTTAGAGTCTGGAAAACTAGACTATCATTGCTGGTGTTTTAGGTTGAACATATTTGGCCTTGACTTGTATGGCTAGGGCCCCAATTTATGACTCATTAACCAAGAATTTCCCATTAACTTTAAGACGTGGATGAAAGATTTTTCCCGACCTTGAATTTTTTTTTTGGATATGAGACATGATATGGGGCATGGAAGCCATTGGGTTAATAGAAATGGGAAAGACCTCTCCTGAGGAGGTATTTTCCTTTAGCTGATACACAATTGTTGTGGAAAACATATACGGAGCTGATGGTGCATTGTGAACATAGTCAAAAAAAGGTTTTTTAGGACATTGGCCGTCCATTTCCAATGGCTTGGGAATTTGTATAGAATTATGTATTTGGTTTTCTACGGAGGTCCATAGTAGGTGTTCTATGAAGTGAAGAATGTATGAAAGTAAGAAGGGTATTTGTATCATCTTTGGATGAGAAAATACACCCATAAAAATTTGACTTTTGTAAATGAGGGTTAGTGCATGGTGTAGTTTAACATCATACAACCATGAAATTTGAGATTAGTTTTGAGAAATCATTTATCTATGACTAGAGGAGGTTAAATGATTCATCTTTTTCATATTATTTTTACCAATAAATTCATTTATCATCAGTTGTTGAAAAAGGGAAATATGTAAACCACAATCTAGTGGGTTTTCAAATCCAGTGTTTAAGGTGGTACATAAATTCCATAAGGGCATACATAGGTAGGAAAATCCTATCTTGAGGCTGAATTTTACTTTGGTTGACAAGCCATTTTTTGGGAAATATATGTAGAGTTGCCGGGTTATTGTGTGCATAGTCAGACAAAGGTGCCTGCAAGAACTTAATAATCCATTTCTGATGTCCAGGTATGGTTATGAGGATTCATACCAATTCGAAAATAGAGTATGGTTTGTGGAGAGGGGTGACTGATCATTAAAAGGGGGAATTTTAGGTTTAACGTTAATAGTAATACCAGGAATAAGTGGAGAAATTTTTATCCTATCAACATTTTTTGTTTCCTTAAGGTGGTCTTAACCTTGTGAAGGAAGGGATGGGACACATATGTTTCATGTATGGATATAACATATGAGATTCAGATGTCACTAAATATCTTCTGATGACATGAATCATGCTATATATATTTCTTTTAAGGATTATTCTTATGTGGATCTGATTCACGCATATAGATGGGTCATTTTTTTATACGGATTCACCAATGAGGTAGGTGTGTGTCAAACATTCCTTCATAGATTAATTTCTTCGATAGTTTCATGAGGTTAAATACCATTTTACATGACCAAGACTGAGGGTGAATACCAGTTATTGAGTATCATGTAGTATTAACATCATGTGATTAGGACATTGATATAGATGCCCCAAGTATCTAGAGGTTAATCAATCTAGAGTGTTCTGACATGTCCAAGATGTGGGTATTGTAGAGATTTTACACCATGGATTCAAGGTTTCTTGGATGAGGACAAATTACATGGGACTTAAATCCATTAGCCATATCAAAATGGGCAAAGCCTCTCCTAGGGATGAAATTTTCTTTGGCTGACATGCTACTTTTGTGGGAAACATATGCAGAGATGTCGAGGAATTATGTGCATAGTCATACAAATGTCTATGCAGGACATTTACCTTCCATTTATGATGTCCATGAAGGATTGTTATGACCCAATATCACTAAAAAACGGAGTTTGATTAATGTAGATAGTTGGTTTGGACATATCAGAAACACTCAGGCCATGATTATTCGTTGAATTTGGAGTCTCTCTATCTATATTTGACATGTGTGTGGGGCAGTCCAGTTTGAATACCTTATCGGATTGGGGCTCAGTTTTGTAGATCCAGGTGTCCCAAGATCGTATTCCTTGCACAGAATTGGTCTTCTCGTAAGGAGTGTGGTCATTTTTATTCCTTTAATGGGGTCGAACCCAAGCATGGGGATCCAGATGTCCTGAAGATAGGATCCTTGTATAGCATTATTATGTGAAAGAGGGGGAATATTAGATATCTTTTGGGTACCTTTCAATTTAATTTCATATGGTTATGTTTTTAGGTTTCCCACTATAGAGTGGAAAACACTAATATTCTTTTTAATTTCATGCTAGTAGGTTCAGTCATTGTAGATTGATTAACCCTTACTCTATGGGATGTTCCTTACCGAGATTCCAAATCCCACATGAGCTATGTTTGATGTGAGAAAAAAGGGGTGGAAAGGGTTTAACTCAAACACCTAGCTATGTAAGGATCATGTAGAATATCATTTTTGGGCCATGTAGTTTAACGTCATGCGATGAGGACTTGGGGTGACTTGATGTGAACGTGCTAGCTGTTGTGGGTCCATGCAGTTTTATGTCTTGAAAAAGTGGCATTGATGGAATAGTTTAATCATTATTTTGTAGGGATGAAATATCAATTGGATCATGCATAAATATGAGATAATAAGGTTGAGATATTCTAGATATTCCCCAATGATGGGTGGGGGAAGAAGGTGTAAACCATGATTCCAGTAGCCCTCATGTCCGGAGGGATGATGAGAGGCTTAGGTGCCAATGGTCATATAGAAGTAGGGACAACCTCTTTTGAGGAAAAATTTTTCATTGGTTGAGAGGCCATATTGTGGGAAATATATGCAAAGCCATAGGGTAATTCTGTATATAATGAAACAAAGGTGTCCACAAGACACTAGCGGTAAATTTTTTATAGTCGTGGGTGATTATGGTGATTCGATATTTCCTGAGGAATGGAGTTTGTTAGAATAAAAGGGGATGTTTTGGTACATGAGAAATATCTAGACCATGAAAAATTCTTAGGAAAAAGATCTTATACATAGATTTGATTTGTATGAAAAGGGAAGAATAGTATTTTGTTACTTTCTGTATGTAAGAGTCCAGATCTGAAATCACCTGCATCTATTTTCATTTCAAATATAAGGGGTTGGGGGATTTTTTTCATTGTTTTATTCTGCATGGTTGGACCTATGATTTTCATCTCGAGTGTTTATATGTATCTCATTATACTGATAATGAATCCACACATTGTTCTTGAAATACATTACAATTTAATTTTTTTTGGATATGACTTCTTTGGCCATGCAGCTTAACATCATACAGTTAGGACTCATAAAGTTCCCTATGAAAGTATTACTTATATGTTGGGGAATTTGTTTCATGGTGCCTATACCCATGAAGTCCCAAGTGTAATTATTCATCCCACTGATGTATGGTAATCAATCCACATGTAGTGCTTGTATATTATTTAGTTTAACATCTTTTGGTAAGGAAGAATGTGAATTGATGTGAAAATTATTAGGTGGGTGAAGTTTCAGTCTTGAACCTTGTGGAGGATTCCTACATATCTCGGTTATATGGTAATCAAAGTCTATGTAGTTATGAAATCATGTTCCCTATATTGATCTGACCCATGGATAGGAAAGGAATATTTTTTTAATCATTGATGGACCAAGATAGAGGATCCAGATGTCACTACATATCTTGCGAGGGTATGAATCAAGCTATACATAGTTCTTGAAAACTCACCGTTCTAGTCTGACCTCAGCACAAATAGAGGGAATTTTTATCAAGTGGTGGATAGATCGAGACATAGGGTCAAGGTGTCTCTACGTATCTCGTGAGGGTAGAAATCATGTGGTGTCTAGTTATTGAAGGAAAGTCTTTAAATATATCAAATCTGTACGCATGAAATGGGGACTTTTTTTAGGTGGTGACTAGACCAAGATGAAGAATTAGAGAATCACTATATATCCAGCAAGAGTATGAATCAATCAACACATATTTCTTGGGGTACCCTGTAGTTTTACATCTTCCAATAAGAAATTTTTCTAGTAGTGAGTTGGTATGACAATAAGAAATTCTATGCTAAGACTCCTAAGCCCATGTGAGTAGTACTCAGTGTGAGAAGCAATGTCTATAAAGGTATTATTCTACCATACAGGGGTATCATGAAGAAGGACATGGGTATTTTCCCATTTGGAAAAGAAGTTAGTTGCTGTGAGAATAAACATGAATTATCTATCCATGGAGGGAGGATATAGTCCCAAAACATCCATTCCCCATATGGAGAATGGTCAAGAGCACTAGGCTGTGTGAAGTAACCTCGAGGGGTTGATGGATGAAAGTGGCATGGACTTGGTAGGAATGAAACTTTTTGGTAAATTTGACACAATCCAGCATCATGGTGGGCCAATATTATCCTAGCCTTAGAATTTGATGATAGAGTTTGGAGTTGATTGGTGTTCCCCAAAAGTTTCGGTATTCACTATTTTCATGAAGGAAGCAGTCTCTTCTCAATCAATGCACCTGATAAGGACTCCATCTAGTCCGCACTTTTAGAGAACCATTCGCTGATACATACATTCATGAAACATGAAATTGATTGCTTATTTTCAGATATGTTCCCTTCCATCCCTATTTGGTGGGAGTTCTCCCTTTTTATGATAGTCTGTAATGGGGTCTATCCAGCCGATAGTATGACTGTACAGCTCCAAGATGGAACTGATCTCATTGATTTCTTCATTCATGGCCTGAATATATAGTAAAACCATCTAGGGGGGGGGGGAAATTATAATGACCATTTCATTCTGATCCATATTTAACAGAGTTTTGGTAGCATTTCCTCATGTAAGACCCCAAGATTTCATAGTACATTATTTCTTCAATGTAATTCAATAACTTGCACTACACATAACATCGGGTTCGAGCGCAACACAAGATTACCAAACTAGCTATTCAAAAGAGGTTAGGAATAGTATTAACTGAATATTGAACTATATATAATCTTTATAATTTTAGAATCCATATTATGAGTTTTTTAGATATAATGTAAGAAAAATTTATTTTTTCAGATTAAAAAAGTATTTATTTCAAAAAATGAACTTTTACCGTCTTATAATGTTGAACCCTTTCTAAATCCAATATTTGAAACTTTTATATATTATATTTGACAATATACACTTCTTCTATAGAATCATGATATAATAATTTATTTTGAATAATTTTTTGGTTTTTTCTGATAACTTTCATATTTGGGTGAATAGTGAAAAATACTATATTTTAACTGAAAACAACTTTTATAATCAAAATAATTTATAGCATTAAATTATACATTTTATTGGTTTGGAAGTATAAATAGATTTTATTTTAACCATTTAATCCAATTTTGGTCATTGTAATTAATTTCACCTTGAGATTGGACATAAACAAGTGCCAATCTTTTGATAGATATTGTTTCATAAAAATATGCCTTTCGGTTTTGACAACAGGAATTAATTTGAACTTAATAACGTCAACTTCTATGTTTTGAATTTTGTAAAATATACTTATTTTTTGAATTTGAAATATCAAATTTAGCTAAGAGTGAATTTTTGATATTTTTCTAAAAACATTCATTTTTTTATGAATAGTGAAAAACACTGAGTTATTGTTTAAATCCG
Source organism: Viscum album (assembly GCA_963277665.1). NCBI lineage: Eukaryota > Viridiplantae > Streptophyta > Magnoliopsida > Santalales > Viscaceae > Viscum > Viscum album. The sequence goes on from OY728157.1 coordinate 1,729,318,094, forward strand.
ACTTTTTATTTAAATAATTATGTATTTTATTTATATATATTATAGGTCAGAATAGATACATAATACTTATATATGTTCAATTTAATTCATTGGGGCCATTTTGTAATATTATTAGATATATAAAATTTTATTGAACCTTTTCACCGTCTTTTACCCACCTCTTAAAAGAATTTACAAATTCACATAAAACATAATTTTACGGCTTCTGTGATTGGAATTTCGAAAATCTAAGAGACACGGTTAAAATAAAGGAGTAAAATGTGGTTCAATAGGATAAAAATATTTTTTTTGTGAATAGTAACTTTTTACTTTTATTTACCACGGTTAAAAGTAAATTGGGTAATTAAGAGTAAAAATGATATTATTATTACCCTAACACATGTCCTAATTATTTTGGCTAAGTATAATTCGACCGAAAAAAACCTTAGGAATGAAATATGAACCTCTTTGGTCCACATGGATTAGATTAGCACATTTATTTTTATTTAATTCAATGAAGAGTTAAAAGAGTTAAAATCAAAGTTTAATAACTAAAACTTTTTTAATATAGGGTTATACATAAGATAAATTAGATTATAAATATTCATTAGAAAGATAAAACGATTTTCTACATAATTTTTATTTATTTATAATTTTTATACATTAAATAATTTAATTTATTTATGACACAATGGTGATGCAATAGTTACCTAATTAATGAAATATTAAAATAAGTTATATTATAAATATTGAAATAAATGTAATTTGATACTTTTTATGAATTCCACTAATTTTATAAGTTAATATGACATATTAGGGTTGGTTAGATGAATTTTTTTTAAATTAATAATGCTTTTATGAATTTAACAAAAACAAAATACCAAATAGTGCCAAATTTGAAATAAAAGAGTTGTTAAAACAAATATTATATTATTAATTTATATTATATTCCTAAAAATATATGGTTCCACAAAAAGACTTATATACTGATATTTGTATCATTAATTAACCACTTGGGGTTCTCTTGGAAGTATATAGTATGTTTATTAACCATGAAATAAAAAAATACAAAGAGACATGGTAAATTTCAATCTATTTAACTAAGAGTTAAATCTAAAAGATAAAGCTAATATAGTGTCCCAAGCCTATATAAAACCTATTGGTTGACTGGTTTTAGACTCATAAACACCTTATCCTTTAAATAATCCATTTTTTATCCATTATAAACCGAAACATATTTTATTATAAAATAATATTTCTAGCTTTTCATAAGGTGCCCCTCGCCCCTCTTATAAAAGGGAACTCCCCCTTCACTCTAATTCACACCTTCAAATATTTTTGGATCATCCAACCCCTACCCAAATATCCTCTAACATTCCCTCACTTCATATTATAGGCCCTCCTTTGGTCAGAAATACAAATTAAGGAACCCTTTTGATCAAATCAAAAGGAAGAACCCGAAGAAGAGGTAATAATTTCACCACCCTATTTCAAGTTCTTTTCTTCTTCCACTTCTTATTTCTCTGTTATTTCCATTCATAAATAATAACTCCAGTATCTTCTATATATTGTGATGTTATTATAAATATGTTATATCCATATTCATTATTCTATCCATCCTTTGAATGACATGTCACCATACATGCATACGTACGGATTACCATCTCCATGTCGTGGTGTAATTGTTATTCAATACTTTATTATTTGGATGGGTATAATAATGATGTGTAATTCATGTAAATAATAAATATAACATGATAATGATTCTGTATTTATGATAAAACATCAAATTAAATATTATTTTAAAATCAATAGAATGATATTGTCGCTTGTGCGTACATACGGATTACCGTCTCCACGAACGTGATAAGATTCATTCCCCATCTTATCCATTCAAGAATAATTTTCATTTGATGATTAAAAATAATGTTTAAGGACATGATATCATTTTGGATATGAATATTACACATCCCATACAAGACAATTATGACTCACATAACAAATAATATAATGGAAAACGAATCTGTTAACACCCCAAACGATGATAATATTAAGAATTATTAACAAAGCAATGTAAAAAGATCATATATGATATCATATTAATGTATATGATTCTTTTATAATTTAATAATAGTTATTTAACCATTATACATGAGGCTAACCTACCCTCAACCAAGAAAAGTACACAGTAAGGGTTAATTTCACAATATCTTTATTATCCAAGGTTGTTTCTACGTAAGTATCTACTGGGACGTCTTTATCATCCACATCCATATTTTTCAAAAATACGTTTCTAAAAATTATTACTATTTTATAGACAATGGGTTAAATTAATTTATACCCTTTTTTGAATTTTTATAAGATGTTTATAAAGTAATATTTCTGTCATTATCCAAAAATGTTCATTTTTAACCTTTTCGACAGAATTAAGGTATGAATGTTTTTTAACTTATACGGCGGGTTTGGTTATTTTCCACCATTAGAAAATCGTTGAAGCTTCCATTACAAGCTTATAATAATATTTTCAATGTAAATGTTTTATTTTATAATTATGGGAATTTTAAATGATTTCAAAAAATGAGATATTTCTCTCAAATAGTTTTGATTTCATCTATGTCAACATGCTTTGATTGATTTTAAGCTTATTTGAAGTTGATTTATTATGATACAAAACATCCATATTATATTGAAGTTTTTGTGATATGTTTGAATTTGGATGTGTTATTTTTATACTATTCATGTTTAATGGAGAAAGTATTGACATTTCCTATGCTAGGTTTAATACGCATGTTTATGTTATGATTAAACTTGTTCATATGAGGAATGCATTAGACTTAGTAAGTGACGGGTGGAGCCCGCTATAGCTCCTCGATGCATCGGAGGGTCTAATGAGAAAAACTAGTGTCTTGGAAGAAGGCCTTGACAAAATATTATTTTTAGTCTTGGCATAAGGCCTTGACTATGTGGTTATGATAGTCTAGCATTATGAATTCTTTCATTATGAAAGTGGTTATTGATATTGCATGTGTTTATTCGACTAGTAGAATATCCATTGGAATAAGTAAATGGATTTATTTCATTTTATTTTTTCCATATTATTCTAAAGTTCAAGTTTAAAAGACTTTTGTTTTAGTTATACATTGCCTTAAATGTTTATTCTTATTTATGAAAGTTTCTACTATATTGTTATCCTTACTGGGCATTTGAGCTCACCCCTTTCTATGTTTTTTTCCACGATGTGAAGAAGTATTTTATGACTGACCTACAGGGATATTCTAAGGGGATATGTATAAGGACTCGGCCTTAAAACATTACATAATCATGAATTAAATTAATAATTCACATGGAGGATCATTTCAGGTTTAAGGTTTTAGAGAATTAGGACATAACTATTAAATCTCAAAAGATTACAAAGTAGACACTTCTACTAAGTATCCTTTTTTCCATAAAATAAAAACTCTTAAAAAGAAACATGTCTAGTTTTATGTTTTAGATAGAATGTCTTTCCTTGATCCCATCCTTGACCCTATTCATCTTTAAGTTCTATGGAAATCATTTCAAAAACATTGGATGAGCATAAAAAGTCTAGTAGTGGATACACACGGAAAGAAAACTGTTAGTTTTTTAAAACAATAAGTAAATCATGAATACTTTATCATAAGTAATAATTTTCACCTTTATGAAGTAGAAAATACTCTTTACCAAATAAAATATCATTACTTACACTTTCCTAACCAAAATATTACAATAAAACCCATATAAAGAACACATAACCTAAAAAGGTAATTCGGGACACAAACATACTTATGCAGAATAACCATACGGTCAACTTTCACACATATCTCTAAATGGAATAGCCATACGGCCGACTTCCATACCCAATGCATTGGAGGTTATAACGTAACCACCCATCCTGGTATTCACGGAACCACCCGTCATTTGGTTTATCATGTAACCACCCGTCAAATGTCCAAGTACCATTATAAAATTATAAGACATAAAACAAATATAATGGAAAGAAAACATTTCCACATTTCAATCACAATACATCACGTAAATATATTGACATAACAAATCCATTATCAAAACCATTTTCAATACCAAAATAAATAAAACATTATATGGTATTTATTTTCTTTTAAAATCATTATGGCTTGTTAAGGAAGCCAAAGGTCAAATAGTACTCGCGGCGGTGGAAAAGGTCATTGACACCAATTATGTTAAAAGAAACATTCCTTTTTGTCATTTAGTAAAACGATTCATAGAAAAAGATTCCCTTTGAATGAAATGAAACGTCAAAGGTGTTTATACAGCATAAAAAATAAAGTCTTGTATTAGAAAAAAATATTCCTCAATGAAAGATGATTGAGACAAAGTCCCTTACAAAGACGGTATCCTTAGATTAAGGATAAATAAATAAAATAACTATGTGTGACAAATATAAATACACGCAATATAAGTGGAAATTAATCTTAAAACAATCCGAGTTCACCCACACATATTAATAGTATGACATCATCAAGAAGTAGAGGTTTAACCTAATGATTTGAAATTGGGTTAAGAAGTTCCCTTACAGAATTCGACACCCAAACGACATCACTTTAAATTTAAGAAAATGAGTTGATGAGAGATAAAAATGGTATCTCATCACTTGGACATAAAATTTACAGCAATAAGGATATATAAGAACATATCCCAACATAAGAAGATGTAAATTAAAATACCTAACAACAAAAAGTCTTTCAAAAAGAAGTGGGTGAAATGTCCCCTTACCGATTTGGGTAACTTTCGAAATGTACACCCCATGAAAGAAGGGTCATACAATGAAGAGCTAAATACCGATAAATGAATTTATATTACACAAAGATTAGAATAATGGTCAGTACATACACTAATCAAAAGAGATAGTGACCAATATAGCATGAATCTCATGGGAATAAAAAGTCAGATCAGATAAAAACCCCTTACCTTGTTGTAATCAATCGATTCATATAACCAAAATATAATAAAAACCAAATGAATCTATGAATACCATGAATATAAATAGAATCATGATAATATATGTCATTACACAATACACCACATGCAATAAATAAGTGGTGAACAATGGAAATATCACTTAATTAAAAGTTAGATAAGAAATCCCCTTACAAAAATCCAGTAGCCTAACGACGCCACTTAAATTTTTTTAAAATGAATTGATTAGAGTAAGAGGGGGTCTCTCATCATATGAAAATAAAAATTAAACTATGTTGAATATAAAAGAACATCCTCTAACACAAGAAGTAGTATTTTAAATGAAGTGATATAAAAGAGATTACTTAAAAATAAAGAGAGAGGTAGGATCCCTCACCTCGAGTCTAACTTACCTTGTTTGTTTCTTTATATTCCAGAATAATAAACATTGGTCAATTTATAATTTCATAATAACATCCTTTAAAGTTTATTATTCAATTAATATCAAATATTATCATGTTATAATAACTAGTTAATTATTTTATTTCGTATCAGACATTTTTGTCGAAGTTCGGTACATGAGTCTAAAATGAACTTGTTTGAAAAGAATTGTCCATGTAGTTATAATTAAATCATCTCCAGAATGGTATTAATAATTTAAATATCATATATATCCAGTATATATTAATTTTATAATATTACATAACATTTGGAGATAAAAAAATGAAATGCACCGTTCATGGAGACGGTAGGCTGTACGTATGCATGAATTTTACTTTCATTTATTTGTCATATTAAGGGAATTAAAACTAAATCATATATATATATATATATATTAATTACATAATTATATTAATCATTTATATGTAATATATATCATATATATAAATTATATATATGTACTTATAATAGTACAAAACATTTGGAGATAATAAATGAAATGCACTGTTCATGGAGAGGGTAATCTGTACGTACGCATGAACGCTACTTTCATTTCTATTTCATACTTTAATGGAATGAAAACATAATGATACATAGGTATAATATAATTAAAGTATAATATAATATATAACATCATTAACAACATCCCACATATGGCATTAACGATTCAAATCACTTTGAGGGGGCGGTAGTCCGTACTTCCTAAAATGAAATTATCGCGATTACCCATTATGGAATCCATAATGGTATGGAATAAATGAAAAATAAAGAAGCATAAGGAAAACATAAACATAATATATATCATATATAAAAATAGTGACATCTTAATGTGCACCATGAGATGTGTTAAATGATGATTGACCAATCATCGTTTCGTGAGGCAGTAATTCGACATCCACAGAAACAGTATGTTCTTAAACCATTAGACAGAGGAGTGTGTAAGATTAGCTCAAATAAATATCATAACAACATCATAGTATACTTAATATACTGTTTTTGTTACAAAATAAATTAATAAAAATAGTTTAGGTGGTTGGAGAAGCAAAATAAAACAAAAGAACATAAGAGAAGACATTACCTTTAAATCGGGTGACTGCCCTTGGTTGGAACCAAAAGGGTTTCTTGAAGAGCTTTCTACCTACGGTAAGGCATCTAGGATGAAGATAGGAATGTGGAGAGATAATATGTACAGGGTTTTGACGGTCCAAGGGCATGATAGGTATGGGTAAGGAGTAGAGGTGGGGTTATTTTATAAGATGGAGGAGGGGTACTCTTGGAAGGTCATGAAATGTTACTTTATTATGAAATGTTTTTCGGATTTTAAGGGTCCCACAAAGATATATTTCTATGATAATGTGATAAGGGTTCAAATTCCACCCATACAATAGGTTTTAGACAAGTTTATGTCTTATATTTTAACTTATCTTTTCATTTTATTTAAATCGTTCATTAATGAGGTAATCGTTGCATCATCATGGTGTCATAAATAAATTTATTTATTTAATGTCTAAAAATTATAAAATAATTACAATTATGTAGGAAATACTTTTAGATATCTAATTAAAATTTATGTCCAACAAGATAACTTATATAACCCCATGTAAAAATTTATTTAGTAAAACAATACATGTTTGTGAAATTTTTATTTTAACTTTAAATAAAAGGTTATTAATGTCATTTTCTTACCCAAGTGGCTCCATGGGGTCTCCATATTGAACCATGGATTTTATTGGTCTTCCATGAATCATCCAATAAGGTTAGGACATGTTTCAAGGTAATTTCATATTATTAAAACATTATTTTTACCTTAAATTAAACTAATTACCTCTAATCGCGATTAAGAAAACTCAAAAGTTACTATTCACCAAAAATTATTTTCATCCAATTGAACGTCATTTTACTTACTAATGAAAACAATGTATTTTGTATTTTGGATATTCAAATCACAGAAGCGGTAAAATTTCATTTAAATGGAGAATTTGTTTTTTAACTACCACTTAGTGGTTTCACTATTCATAAAAAAATTATGTTTTTCAAAAAAAACCAAAAAATAAACCTAAGATATATTTGATATTCGAATTCAAAAATGATGTCCATTTAAAAAAATCCATAACATAAAAGTTTCATTAATTAATTTTATAATTAATTCTGGCTGTCAAAACAAATAGCGTGTTTTTAAGAAACAATATCTATCAAAAGATTGACACTTGTTTATGTCTAATTTCAAAGAGATTGGATTAAATGGTAAAAATATATTTTAATTACACCTTAAAACAAATTAAAAAGATAATATGACCATATAAAAAAATTAGACTGAAAAGAGGTTTTGAATTAAAATACAAAATCTTTCACTATTCATTAAAAAATTAACTTTATCGGAAAAATAAAAAAACATATACAAAGTAAATTCTGATGTCCCAATTTTAAAAAATAATCTTATTTTGTCCAATAGAAAGTATAATAGTGACCAAAACTATATTTAAAGAGGGTTCGCCATCAAAAGGCGATTAATCAACCTTTTAGTGAATATTAGAGTATTTACGCTTAAAATTGGATTCATTCGCATCTTAATCCTCTAACATTTATTGGATAAAAGGAAAAATATTTTACAAACATATATAATCATTTTTTAGTTAGTTCTGTTCATTCCCAACATTACAACGGCTAGGCATTAACTACCATTTAAAATAATATTATTTTATTATTAGTGTGCAACGTAAGATTGCAAAGAAACTCGTTGTTGCCTATTGGGTATGCCATCGTGCATAGCATTCCCTTTAAAGTAATATTAAAATTTTATTCACAAATATTGATAAATATGAAAATTTCATATTTTGTATTTACCCGGTATGTTACATCCTTCCCCCCTTTTGGGAATTGTGTCCTCGCAATTTTAAAATTGGGCTCGAAAACATCATTGAATTCCTTACATCGAAAAAGGAGTAAATTAAACTATAACATTAAAATAAAGAAAGAAAATTACAAAGGTCACCCGAGACAATAGATACTAGGATTTCATGAAAACATGGATATGGAGGATAAAACAAGGGGTCATGTTCTGATGGATAGTGATAGAAAATACGTCTAGGATAAATTTAACCACCAGAAAATCACAAACATGTGATGGGTTAAATGGTATTTGATTTCCCAATAGGAAACGTTAACAGACAACATTTTTGTTTTAAGTTACTTTTTATTGAGTAATTTATTTATGAGCTTAACTAAAACATAAGGAAACATACTTACTTGTTATGTATACTTTCATCTCATACTAGATTTCTTACAAAAATTCATATTTTCTTCAAAAGATGAGTATTTAGGATTACTTGTTCACATTAAGAGTGCTATAATAAACTTCTAGAGAATCACCTAATCCAAAAAAGATAACTATATATTTCCCATGTCTTTAGACCTCAACCAAAACCAAAATTGATAGTATAAAATCAGATAATCCCAATAAAACGATAATATTTTCCAAAATAAAAACTACTCTTAATCTCCAAAATTTGTCAAACAACCCAATGTTCAACAAAGACCAATCAATACAAAATTTCCCATAAAATTATTCCAAAATAAACCAAACTATGATTGAAACGAAAATCTCTAAAGGATTTAATCACATAGTCTTCCAAAGTAAATCTTAACATTTATCTCCAAATAACATCAGTTACTCTTAAAGTCTCATACTGAAATGCAATTAACATACTCACATATCCTCCATGATAGGTTAATATTTTCCATAGATAACTCAAAATCAACTTATTCCTGATTCAAAAGATAATATAACTAAAAATAATTAGTCATCTTAACTAGGTACTTCATGTAGTCTAGTGGTAGACGATAAATCCCAGTCGCACTTTTGTTGTGGGTTCGATTCTTGCAGCTTCGTCCGACGTGACGGGTTGTCACACGGTCTGCGTGTTGTCTTTTTTCCAAAACTATATAATTCTTAAAACATTCCCCCAAAAGAGATAAAATCTTCAAAAATAACTATAACATAATTTAACCTCATGTTTATATCATTTGTAACGCCCCGACCCCAGCTACCCAGAGTCGGTGCATTACTTCGTAACATTGGCATGATCACAAAAGATCAAGTCTCGAAAGACCGATTAGTTTAGTAGCCTTGGAAACACTAGATACATTCATAAGTCTTACATTACATCATAAAGTGAAAAACTAATAACAAAGTCTTCATAGTCCACACTCATATCTTCTTCTGACTATCCCTGCAAGTCATTCATAAAATACTTCTTCACATCCTGGAAAATATTAAAACATTGAAAGGGGTGAGCTCAGCTGCTCAGTAAGGATAACAATATGTCGGAAGCTTTCATAAATAAACATAAACATTTAAGGCAATGTATGACTAAAACAAAAGCCTTTTAAACTTGAACATCAACATAATATGGCAAAAGTAAAATTAGATAATGCCATTTACTTCTTCACATGGATATTCTACTGGTCGAATAATCACATGCAATATCAATAACCACTTTCATAATGATGGAATGCATAATGCCAGACTATCATAACCACGTAGTCAAGGCCTTGTGCCAAGACCACAAATAAGATTTTGTCAAGGCCTCGTGCCAAGACACTAGTTTGTCTAATGAGACCTGCCGATGCATCGAGGAGCTATAGCGGGCTCCACCCGTCACTTATTAAGTCCAATGCACTCCTCATATGAATAGGTTTAAACATATCATAAACCATAACATAATCGTATCACATGAAACATGCATAAAGGAAACATAACATTTCCACATTTCAATCACAAGATATCAATACAACACATTGATATAATAAAAACGCTTTCAAAACCATTTTCAATACCAAAATAAAAGAAAGTTAAAACTTTGTATTTATTTTTCATTAAAAAAAATGATGACTTGTAGAGGAAGCCGAAACTCAAATAATGGTCACGGCGGCGGAGAAGTCGTTGTCGCCGCATAATTACGGAAAGAAAAACATTCCCATTTTTTTCGTTTAGTAAAACGCTTCGTATAAAAAGATTCCTTTTGAATAAACTTAAAAGTCAAAGGGGTTTATACACCATATAAAAGAAAGTTGTGTATAAAACCAAATATGCCTCAATGAAAGGAGATTGAGACGAAGTCCTTAAAAAGATCATTTTTAAAATAAAATAGATCTATTATGTGTATTCACTATAGGTACACATAAAGAGAGTAAAAATAAAAAATAGGACATAATAACATCATGACATAATTTGAAAGTAGGAGATTAACCCAAAGAATGGAAATTGGGTGAAGAAGTTCCCTTACCTTACGTCCTGTCCTGACTCGACCGTTCTTTAACCTCCTGAATAATAAACTAGAGTTAATTTCTATTTACTTAATAACCTTTTTCATGTTCATTATCCCTTTTATATCACTTATTACCATGTTATTAACATTATGTAATTATTTAAGTTAATAACGGTTGTTTTGTCGATCTTTGGTACTTGAGTCAACAATAAACTTCTTATAATTACAAGTTGTTTATGTGGTAGAATATCCATTATCTCCAGAATTATATTCATGATTTAGATGTCATATATATCATATATATCCAGTATATACATTCATTTATAATATTACGTAACATTTAGAGGTGAGAAATGAAATGCACCGTTCATGGAGACGGTAAGCCGTACGTACGCATGAACGCTACTTTCATTTCAATTTCATATTTAATGGAACGAAATCATAATGATATAAATGTATAATATAATTCCAGTATAACATAGTGTATAATACCATTTACTCTATCCTTTATACATCCCACATATGGCATTAACGATTCAAATCACATTGAGGGGGCGGTAGTCCGCACTTCCTAAAATGAAATTATCGCGTTTTACCCATAATGGAAATCATAATTTATGCCATAAATGAGAAATACAGAAGCATAAGTAAAACATAAACATATTATATATCATATATAAAAATAGTGACATCTTAATGGCCACCTTTGAAGGTGTTATATGAGTGTTGAACAATCATCGTTTTGTGAGGCAGAAATTCGCCATCCACAGAAACCGTATGTTCATTAACCATTTGATGTAGGTGTGTGTAAGTGTAGCTCAAATACTTCTTATAACAACATACTAGTATATTGAGGATACTGTTGTTGTTACAAAAGAAATGAATAAAAAGAGTTTAGGGGGTTGGAGAAGAAAAATAAACCAAAACAACATTAGAGAAGACATTACCTCAAAATCGGGTAACTCTTTTTGATTTGAGCCAAAGGCTTCCTTGGGAAGAGTTCTTCCCAAAGTGAGGCTTCTATGAGTAATAGGGGAAAGTTGGGAGAGTATTTGGGTAGAGTTTGGCCGAGCCAAATGGCTTGAATGTGTGAATAAGGTGGGAGAGGTGGGGGGCTTTTATAAGTGGAGAGGAGGGGCTCTTTTGGAAAGATTGAAATGTTACATTATTATACAATGCTTTTCGGATTCTAAAGGTCCCACACTTATATAATTCGTGGCTAAGGTGATAAGGGTTTGAAATATACCCATCCAATAGTCTTTGGACAAGTGTAAGCCTTGGATTTTTCATTATCTTCCCATTTTATTTAAATCATTAAATAATGAGGTCATCGCTGCATCATAATGATGTCATAAATAATTTAATTTATTTAATGTCTAAAAATTATAAAAAAAATACTATGATGTAGGAAATATTTTTATATTTCCAATGAATATTTATAATCAAAATTTGGACTTGTGTAACCCCACTTAAAAACTGTTTTAGTAAAACAACTCATGTTTGTGTCAATTTAATTTTAACATTAAATAAATATATATTAATGTCATTTTCCAACTAAAGTGGCTCCATGGGGTCCCCAAGTTGACCCATGGGTTGTCTTGGTCGGCCATGACTCATCCAATAGGAGTAGGACAAGTGTCAAGCTCATCTCATATTATTAAAACATTATTTTTACCTTAAACTACACTAATTACCTCTAATCGCGATTAAGAACTTAAAAGTTACTATTCACCAAAAAATTATTTTAATCTCATTGAACCACATTTTACTTCTTAATGACAACCATGTATGTCGGATTTTTGAAAATCAAATCACAGAAGTGGTAATATTTCATTTAAACGAAAAATCAGTTATTTAACTACCACTTAGTGGTTTCACTATTCATCAAAAATTGAAGTTTTTCAGAATAATGCCAAAATTTCACCCTAAGCTATAATTGATATTCCGAATTTAAAAATGATGTTTATTTTAAAAAATTCCAAAAATATAAGTTGCATTAATTAATTTTATAATTAATTCCCGCTGTTACAAAAATGGCGTGTTTCTAAGAAACAATTTATATCAAAAGATTGGCAATTGTTTATGTCCAATTTCAATGTTAAATTAATTCTAATGACCACCATTGGATAAAATGGTAAAAATATATTCTAATTATACTTTAAAACCACTCAATATTATAACTTATCACTATAAATTATTTTTATTAAAAAAGTTGTTTTAAGTATTTTTCACTATTCATAAAAATTTCGAAGTTCTCAGAAAATTACAAAAAATTCAACATAGGCTAATTTCGACATTCCGAATACAAAAATGAAGTCCATTTTGGAATATAAAATTTGTATAATTTTAAAAAGTGGTTATTACTATTCATAACGACTACTTTGATTAGTCGCGGTGTTTTAGAACTCGAAGTTGTGTACAATGCAAGCCATTGCATTATTGAATGAGAAACGTATCGTGGAAGCTCGGGGTGTTACATTCTCCCCTCCTTCAATAAATTGCGTCCTCGCAATTTGAAATTTTTCTTTGAAAATAAAAGGTTGAAAAGAGAAATTACCTTTGAGGATAACCCACATCGGAAATAAGGTTAATTAAATATATTACATTAAAAGAAAGCAAGATAAGTACAAAGGTCACCCGATATAGCCCATTCTAGGATTCTATGAAAATATGGATATGGAAGAAAAACAAACCATCAAGGTCTGATGGAGAGTTATAGAAAACAGGATTAGGAGAAAGTTTAACCACAAGAAAATCACAAACTTGTGATTGGTTAAACAGTCATTGAATCCCCAGTTGGAAAAGTTAACCGACAACATTTTTGTTTTAAGTTACCTTTTATAATGTTGAGGAATTTATTTAGGAGATTTACTAAGAACGTAAGGGAATATACATACTTGTTATGTATACTTTCATTCGTTAATAAATTTTTACCACAGACCCAACTTTTACTCCAAATGGTAATGGAAATCAAAAATATTCTATTTATCCTAATTGTATAAGGTTCCAAATGTTAACACATACCATTTAGATTAGTAAAACTATTTTGTAATAACCAGGGACTTCCTGTAGGCTAGTGGTAGGAAATAAAGGCTTGTCGTACTATGGTTGTGGGTTCGATTCCTGCAGCTTTGTCCGACGCGACGGGTTATTCCCCACCCTGCAGGTTGTCCTTTTCCTAAAACTATAGTATTATAATATTCCAAAAAGAATCTTCAGAAATGCTTTATCCTTAAACAATACTATCCATGGTTCAACTTAATCCATTCCAACCTTAATAGTTATCCAAAATACCTCCGTCTAGACTTTCTCTAAAAGGTCTCTAAATTCCAAAATCAATTGTAACATCAGATTCCCCAAACAAAGAAAAGTTTCTCTTATTGTCACATACTGAAAATATAATTACCTTCATCATATTAAAACCTTACTAAAATCAAAAAGTACTGCAGTACAATCCATATATATATATCACATTATTCTTATAACCAGAATATAATTCTAGAGTCTAAAAGCACCAACACATTAATTATTCCGCTTCAACTGTAGTCACAGCATAAGATTGGCCTTGATCCCTTGGCGTTTTCTGAGGTAAGTTTCCTTGACGCTTAGGACATTCATTTTCATAATGACCCATTTCTCTACAATTGTAGCATTCAACTTTGACAGCCTCTTTCTTTCCCTTGCAATCACAAGCCTAGTGACCATTTTCTCCACATTTATAACAAACTCCCATTCCTTTTAGGCAAGTTCCAGGGTGATTCTTCCCACAATTATCACATAATGGAAAATCCTTCTTTCCCTTTTTCCCTTTATCTGTCTCTTCTTCCACTGTTCTCTTCTTCTCTTGCTTTACTTTGTTGTCATAAGACTTAGATAATTACTTTTCTGTCTTGATAGCACACGAGACAATATCTTCGTATGATGAGAAGGATTGTGATACTAAAGCTCGACGGAGAAATGGTTTTAACCCATCAAAGAAACGATCAATCTTACTCCTTGGGTTACGTATATAATCTGCAGCATACCTTGCTAACCTTGTAAAGTTAGCCTCATACTTTGCAACATTCTCATCCTCCTTCTGCCTCAGACTCAGAAATTGCCTTTCCATATCCGCTCGATGGTCTCGAGGAAAGTATTTTCCTAAGAACATCTCTTTTAACTCCTTCCATTCCATGTTTTTTAATTCATCATCTTCCTTTGTGTTTTGAATTAGTGACCACCATTGATCGGCATCTCCAGTGAGGCGGTAAACTACCATGATAACTTTTTCCCTTTCACTGCTCCCCAAAGCCTGAAATATTTTCTCTAAGGAATTTATCCATTGCTCGGCTACTAAGGGATTTGTACTCCCGTTGAACGTTGGTGGTTGTTGCCTCATGAATCGATCTAACATTGATCCTCCACACTGTGGATCAGGGTGCTCCATACGGGTAAGGTTATTATTCATAACCTGAGTAAGTTGTCCCTGTATGGTGATTAGCTGATCGGCACCAGTTGCATCACCAGCCCCACTATAATTATCTTGAGCAGGAGGGAAATCCCTACATGGAGTGCGTTCATTGATACGGTTTCCATTTCTTCCACTAGGCGCCATTTCTAAACAATGGCATAAACTAGATCAGTTTATGAATCAAAATACATAATCCCATACTTATAAAACACTTAACATAAATTGAACTATTTATGGATATAATACATAATCATAAAAATGTTTTCTTTGAGGAAGTATATACTCATAAACCCTTCATAATGATTTGTAAAGAAAATGAGAGTTATCTTAAGCATATCCCCCGGGAGTGTCGTAACCAAGAGTGCAGCAAGGCCCGTTGTCGTGCACCAGTTCCCGTTCGAGCCTAGCTCAAAGTGGTGTTTTCGGGTTTTACCCCTAGGAACATCTGTGCCAGAGCCGCCTCTACCTGCTCGTATCCATACAGGGATGTATTGCTCGGAAAACTCACAAAATCTCTACAATACCAAAATTCTAGGAAGTTCTTCTATACTAATCCTCAAAGTTCATCTTAGGTCTATGTCCTCTAATCAGAGTTTATCTAAATCTAGCTTCCAAGGATTGTACTAAACTGCCTCTGATACCAACTGTAACGCCCCGACCCCAGCTACCCAGAGTCGGTGCATTACTTCGTAACATTGGCATGATCACAAAAGATCAAGTCTCGAAAGACCGATTAGTTTAGTAGCCTTGGAAACACTAGATACATTCATAAGTCTTACATTACATCATAAAGTGAAAAACTAATAACAAAGTCTTCATAGTCCACACTCATATCCTCTTCTGACTATCCCTGCAAGTCATTCATAAAATACATCTTCACATCCTGGAAAATATTAAAACATTGAAAGGGGTGAGCTCAGATGCTCAGTAAGGATAACAATATGTCGGAAGCTTTCATAAATAAACATAAACATTTAAGGAAATGTATGACTAAAACAAAAGCCTTTTAAACTTGAACATCAACATAATATGGAAAAAGTAAAATTAGATAATTCCATTTACTTCTTCACATTGATATTCTACTGGTCGAATAATCACATGCAATATCAATAACCACTTTCATAATGATGGAATGCATAATGCCAGACTATCATAACCACGTAGTCAAGGCCTCGTGCCAAGACCACAAATAAGATTTTGTCAAGGCCTCGTGCCAAGACACTAGTTTGTCTCATGAGACCTGCCGATGCATCGAGGAGCTATAGCGGGCTCCACCCGTCACTTATTAAGTCCAATGTACTCCTCATATGAATAGGTTTAAACATATCATAAACCATAACATAATCGTATCACATAAAACATGCATAAAGGAAACATAGCATTTCCATATTTCAATCACAAGATATCAATACAACACATTGATATAATAAAAATGCTTTCAAAACCATTTTCAATACCAAAATAAAAGAAAGTTAAAACTTTGTATTTATTTTTCATTAAAAAAAATGATGGCTTGTAGAGGAAGCCGAAACTCAAATAATGGTCACGGCGCCGGAGAAGTCGTTGTCGCCGCATAAGTACGGAAAGAAAAACATTCCCTTTTTGTCGTTTAGTAAAACGCTTCGTATAAAAAGATTCCTTTTGAATAAACTTAAAAGTCAAAGGGGTTTATACACCGTATAAAAGAAAGTTGTGTATAAAACCAAATATGCCTCAATGAAAGGAGATTGAGACGAAGTCCTTAAAAAGATCATTTTTAAAATAAAATAGATCTATTATGTGTATTCACTATAGGTACACATAAAGAGAGTAAAAATAAAAAATAGGACATAATAACATCATGACATAATTTGAAAGTAGGAGATTAACCCAAAGAATGGAAATTGGGTGAAGAAGTTCCCTTACCTTGCGTCCTGTCCTGACTCGACCGTTCTTTAACCTCCTGAATAATAAACTAGAGTTAATTTCTATTTACTTAATAACCTTTTTCATGTTCATTATCCCTTTTATATCACTTATTACCATGTTATTAACATTATGTAATTATTTAAGTTAATAACGGTTGTTTTGTCGATCTTTGGTACTTGAGTAAACAATAAACTTCTTATAATTACAAGTTGTTTATGTGGTAGAATATCCATTATCTCCAGAATTATATTAATGATTTAGATGTCATATATATCATATATATCCAGTATATACATTCATTTATAATATTACGTAACATTTAGAGGTGAGAAATGAAATGCACCGTTCATGGAGACGGTAAGCCGTACGTACGCATGAACGCTACTTTCATTTCAATTTCATATTTAATGGAACGAAATCATAATGATATAAATGTATAATATAATTCGAGTATAACATAGTGTATAATACCATTTACTACATCCTTTATACATCCCACATATGGCATTAACGATTCAAATCACTTTGAGGGGGCGGTAGTCCGCACTTCCTAAAATGAAATTATCGCGTTTTACCCATAATGGAAATCATAAAGTATGCCATAAATGAGAAATACATAAGCATAAGTAAAACATAAACATATTATATATCATATATAAAAATAGTGACATCTTAATGGCCACCTTTGAAGGTGTTATATGAGTGTTGAACAATCATCGTTTCGTGAGGCAGAAATTCACCATCCACAGAAACCGTATGTTCATTAACAATTTGATGTAGCTGTGTGTAAGTGTAGCTCGAATAATTCTTATAACAACATACTATTATATTGAGGATACTGGTGTTGTTACAAAAGAAATGAATAAAAAGAGTTTAGGGGGTTGGAGAAGAAAAATAAACCAAAACAACATTAGAGAAGACATTACCTCAAAATCGGGTAACTATTTTTGATTTGAGCCAAAGGCTTCCTTGGGAAGAGTTCTTCCCAAAGTGAGGCTTCTAGGATTAAGAGGGGGAAGTTGGGAGAGTATTTGGGTAGAGTTTGGCCGAGCCAAATGGCTTGAATGTGTGAATAAGGTGGGAGAGGTCGGGGCCTTTTATAAGTGGAGAGGAGGGGCTCTTTTGGAAAGATTGAAATGTTACATTATTATACAATGCTTTTCGGATTCTGAAGGTCCCAAACTTATATAATTCGTGGCTAAGGTGATACGGGTTTGAAATATACCCATCCAATAGTCTTTGGACAAGTGTAAGCCTTGGATTTTGCATTATCTTCCCATTTTATTTAAATCATTAAATAATGAGGTCATCGCTGCATCATAATGATGTCATAAATAATTTAATTTATTTAATGTCTAAAAATTATAAAAAAAATACTATGATGTAGGAAATCTTTTTATATTTCTAATGAATATTTATAATCAAAATTTGGACTTGAGTAACCCCACTTAAAAACTGTTTTAGTAAAACAACTCATGTTTGTGTCAATTTAATTTTAACATTAAATAAATATATATTAATGTCATTTTCCAACTAAAGTGGCTCCATGGGGTCCCCAAGTTGACCCATGGGTTGTCTTGGTCGGCCATGACTCATCCAATAGGAGTAGGACAAGTGTCAGGCTCATCTCATATTATTAAAACATTATTTTTACCTTAAACTACACTAATTACCTCTAATCGCGATTAAGAACTTAAAAGTTACTATTCACCAAAAAATTATTTTAATCTCATTGAACCACATTTTACTTCTAAATGACAACCATGTATGTCGGATTTTTGAAAATCAAATCACAGAAGTGGTAATATTTCATTTAAACGAAAAATCAGTTATTTAACTACCACTTAGTGGTTTCACTATTCATCAAAAATTGAAGTTTTTCAGAATAATGCCAAAATTTCACCCTAAGCTATAATTGATATTCCGAATTTAAAAATGATGTCTATTTTACAAAATTCCAAAAATATAAGTTGCATTAATTAATTTTATAATTAATTCCCGCTGTTACAAAAATGGCGTGTTTCTAAGAAACAATTTATATCAAAAGATTGGCAATTGTTTATGTCCAATTTCAATGTTAAATTAATTCTAATGACCACCATTGGATAAAATGGTAAAAATATATTCTAATTATACTTTAAAACCACTCAATATTATTAATTATCACTATAAATTATTTTGATTAAAAAAGTTGTTTTAAGTATTTTTCACTATTCATAAAAATTTCGAAGTTCTCAGAAAATTACAAAAAATTCAACATAGGCTAATTTCGACATTCCGAATACAAAAATGAAGTCCATTTTGGAATATAAAATTTCTATAATTTTAAAAAGTGGTTATTACTATTCATAACGGCTACTTTGATTAGTCGCGGTGTTTTAGAACTCGAAGTTGTGTACAATGCAAGCCATTGCATTATTGAATGAGAAGCGTATCGTGTAAGCTCGGGGTGTTACATCATTCCTTTTAATTTCCATAATAACATATAGTAACCCATAAATACCTCAAAAGTATGGGTCATATAAACCCTAATGTTTACCTTTATAATTATTACCAAAACATCCACATCGAGTTGGTTCTCTCCTACATGGTGCATTAGAGAAATCACCAAGGTTCAAGTGGTTAATCATGAATCCTCTATAGTTGGTTTAGAATAACAATGAGATTCCTCATTGAATCCCCCATTTCATCTAGTCTCTTAATCAGAGAACCATCACAGTTTCCTTCATACCCATTGTCACTTTGGTGCCTGCTAGATCCATCCATTTGCTAAAACCAAAAATGTCAGTGTGAGTATATCAACAAAATCATCATGTACTAAAGAGGAAGATAAACACTAAGATATACTTATCCAAGTTATCTCAAACTCATTCCAAATTTCAAAAATAACAATGACTCCATCTAATATAATAATCATTGTGGTTGTACAGAAGTTGTCACTTATTCTAAAACAACACTCTAACTTCTAAAGTTATCTAAACCGACCATTGATACCAACTATAAGACCCTAGCCTTAAAAAATTACATAATAATGAATTAAATGATAATTCACATAGAGTATCTTTTCAGGTTTATATTTTTAGAGAATGAGGACATAACTATTGCATCTAAAAAGATTAAAAAGTATACACTTCTACTAAGATCACATTTTTTTCATAAAATAAAAACCCTTAAAAAGAAACATGTTTAGTTCCAAGTTTTATATAGCTTGTCCATATTTGATCCTATCCTTGACCCTATTCATCTTTAATTCTTGTGGAAAACATTTCAAAAACTTTGGATGAGCATAAAAAACCCAGTAAACGATATACAAGGAAAGAAAACTGTTAGTTTTTAAAAACAAGAAGTAAACCATGAATACATTATAATAAGTAATACTTTTTACCTTTATGAAGTATAAAATACTCTTCACATAATAAAAGAACATTACTTACCCTTTCGTAACCAAAATATTACCATAAAATCCATATAAAGAACACATAACATAAAAAGGTAACTTGGGACATAAACATACTTAAATGGAATAACCATACAGTCAACTTCCAAACCTATCACTAAATGGAATATCCATACGGCAGACTTCCATACCCAATGCATTGTTGGTTAAAACGTAACCACCCATCCTGGTATTCATGGCACTACCCGTCATTTGGTTTATCATGTAACCGCCCGTCAAATGTCCAAGTACCATTATAAAATCATAAGATATAAAAAAATATAATGGAAAGAAAACATTTCCACATTTCAATCACAATATATCCCTTAAATATATTGACATAACAAATCTATTATCAAAACCATTTTCAATACCAAAATAAATAAAAGAGTATATGGTATTTATTTTCTTTTAGAAACATTACGAGTTATTAAGGAAGCCAAAGGTCAAATAGTACTCGCGACTACGAAAAAGGGCATTGTCAACGCTACGTTAAAAGAAACATTCCTTTTTTTTGTATAGTAAAATGCTTCGTAGAAAAATATTCCCTTTGAATGAAATTAAAAGTAAAAGGTTTTTATACAGATAATAAAATAATTTCTTGTATTAGAATAACATATGCCTCAATAAAAGGAGATTGAGACGAAGTCCTTTACAAAGACGGTATCCTTTGATTAAGGATAAATAAATTACAAAACTATGTGTGAAAAATATAAATACACCAAATATAAGTATATATTAAGTGTAAAACAATCATAGGTCATCCAAACATATTCATAGTACGACATAATCAAGAATTAGAGGTTTAACCCAAAGAATTGAAATTGGGTTAAGAAGTTCCCTCACAGAAATTCGACAGCCTAACGACATCACTTTAAAATTCAGAAAATGAGTTGATGAGAGATAAAAAGGGTATCTCATCACATGTACATAAAATTTAAATAAATAAGGATATATAACAACATATCCCAACATAAGAAGATGTAAATTAAAAGACCTAACAACAAGAATTCTTTTAAAAATGGGAGGGTGAAAGGTCCCCTTAATGATTTAGGTAACTTTCAAAACGTACACCCCATTAAATAATGGTCATACAATGAAGATGTAAATACCCATAAATGAAATTATATTACACAAAGTGTAGAATAATGGATAGTAAATACACCACTCAAAGGAGATAGTGAAAAATATAGCATTAATCTCATGAGAATAAAAAGTGAGATAAAAACCCATTACCTCGTTGTAATTAATCGAGTCGTATTACCAAAAAATAATAAAAACAAAATGAATCTCTGAATACCATTAATATAAATAGAGTCATGATAATATATGGCAGTAAAAAATACACCACATGCAATAAATAAGTGGTGAACAATGGAAATATCACAGAATTAAAAGTGAGATAAAAAATCCCCTTACAAAAATCTGGTAGCCTAACGACACCACTTAAAAATTATTAAAATGAATTGATGAGAGTAAGAGGGGCTATATCATCATTTGAAAAACAAATTACAGTATGGTGAATATAAAATACTATCCTCCAACATATTAAATTGTATCTTGAAAGAAGTGACATAAAAGAGAGTACTTAAAAAGAATGAGAGAGGTGGGATCACTTTCCTCGAGTCCAACTTGTCTTGTTCTTTTCTTTATATTCCGGAATAATAAAATTTGGTAAATTTATAATTTCTTAAGAACATAATTTAAATTTTATTATTCAATTCATAAAACATATTATCATGTTATAATAATTAGTTAATTATTTGAGTTCATATCAGACGTTTTTGTCGATTTTTGGTACATGAGTAAAATATGACCTTGTTTGAAAAGAATTGTCCATGTCGTTATAAGTACATCATCTCCAGAATATTATAAATGATTTAAATATAATATATATCCAATATATATTAATTTTATACTATTACATAACATTTGGAGATAAAAATTGTAATTCACTATTCATGGAGACGGTAGGGCGTACATACGCATGAACGCTACTTTCATTTTTTTGTCATATTAATGGAATTAACAATAAATGATAGAGATATATATATATATATTATAATTCCATAATGATATTAATAATTTAGATGTAATATATATCATATATATCCATTATATATATGTACTTATAATAGTACCTTACATTTGGAGACAAGAAATGAAGTGCGCTGTTCATGGAGACAGTAATCTGTACATACGCATGAATGCTACTTTCATTTCTATTTCATAATTTAATGGAATGAAAACATAATGACACATAGGTATATTATAATTACATTATAATATCATGTATAACATCATTAACTAAATCCCACATATGTCATTAATGATTAAAATGACTTTGAGGGGGCGATAGTCTGCACTTCCTAAAATTAAATTATCGCGTTTACCCATTATGGAAACCATAATGGTACGGAATAAATGAAAAATAAAGAATAATAAGGAAAACATAAACATAATATATATCATATATAACTATTGTGACATAATAATGGCCACCGTGAGAGGTGTTAAAAGATGATTGAACAATCATCGTTTCCTAAGTCAGTAATTCACCATCCACGGAAACAGTATGTTCTTTAACCATTAGACGTAGGTGTGTGTAAGTTTAGTTTGAAAACATCTCATAACAACGTCCTACTATATTTAAGATACTTATTTTTGATACAAAAGAAAGGAATAAAAAGAGTTTAGGTTTTTGGAGAAGAAAAATAATACAAAAGAACTTAAGAGAAGACATTACCTTTAAGTTGGGTAACTCCCCTTGGTTTGAACCAAAAGGGTTTCTTGAAGATCTTTCTGCCTAAGGTAAGGCTTCTAGGATGAATAGAGGGATGTGGAGAGAGATTATGACCAGGGTTTAGACTATCCAAGGGCTTGAGGGGTGTTGGTAAGGGGGTAGAGGTGGGGGCCTTTTATAAGAGGGAGGAGGGGCACTCCTGGAAGGTCGAGAAATGTTACTTTATTATGAAATGTTTTTCAGATTTTAAAGTTCCCACAAAGATATATTTCGAGGATAAGGTGATAAGGGTTCTAAATACACCCATCCAATAGGTTTTTGGACAAGTTTATGTATTATATTTCGAGGACAAGTTTAATGTCTAAAAATTATAAAAAAAATTAACATGATGTAGAAAATATTTTAATCTTTCTAATTAATATTTATGGTCAAAAATATAACTTATATAACCCAATGTAAAAATTTATTTATTAAAACAATACATGTTTCTGTCATTTTTGTTTTAACTTTAAATAAAAACTTATTAATGACATTTTTTTACCTAAGTGTCTTCATAGGGTCCCCAAGTTGACACATGGATTTTCTTGGTCATCCATGACTCATCCAATAAGGTTAAGACATGTGTCAAGGTAATTTCAAATTATTAAAACATTATTTTTACCTTAAATTACACTAATTACCTCTAATCGCGATTAAAAAAACTCAAAAGTTACTTTCCACCAAAAATTATTTTCATCCCATTGAACCAAATTTTACTTACTAATGACAACCATGTATGTTGGATTTTTTAAATTAAATTCACAGAAGCGGTAAAATTTCATTTAAACAAAAAATCTGTTTTTTAACTACCACTTTGTGGTTTCACTATTCATCAAAAATTGATGTTTTTCAGAAAAAAACAAAAAAAATCATCCAAATCTATATTTGATATTCAGAATTAAAAAATGATGTCCATTTCACCAAATTCATAACGTAGAAGTTGCATTAATTAATTTTATAATTAATTCCCTCTGTCAAAACAAATAGCTTGTTTTTAAGAAACAATATCTATCAAAAGATTGACACTAGTTTTTGTCCAATTTCTATGTGAAATTAATTCCAATGACCACCATTAGATTAAATGGTAAAAATATATTTTAATTACACCTTAAAACCAATTAAAAAGATAATCCTACCATATAAATAAATTAGACTGAAAGGTGGTTTTGAATTAAAATACAACATCTTTCACTATTCTTTAAAAAATGAACTTTATCAGAAAAATACCAAAAACATATACAAAGTAAATTTTGATGTCCCAATTCTAAAAAATAATTTTATTTGGTCTAATATAAAGTTTAAGAGTGACCAAAACTATATTTAATGAGGGTTCTCCACCAAAAGGTGATAAATCGACCTTTTAGTGAATATTAGAGTATTAACTCTTAAAATTGGATCCATTCTCATTTTAAGCCTCTAAATTTTATTGGATAAAAGTAAAAATATTTTACAAACATATATAATCATTTGTTTGTTATTTTTGTTCATTCCAACCATTACAACGACTAGGTGTTAACTACCATTTAAAATAATATTATTTTATTATTAGTGTGCAACGTATGATTTCAAAGAAACTCATTGTTGCATATTGGGTACGCCATCGAGCATACCATTCCCTTTAAAGTAATATAACATTTTATTCAAAAATATTGATAAATATGAAAATGTCATATTCTTTACTTACTAGGGATGTTACAATATGAGTGTGAACAATGGAGACTATGTAGTTGCAGTTTTTCACTTTATCATGTAATTTAAGACTTATTAATGTGTCTAGTGTCACAAGGATACTAAACTAATCGGTATTTTGAGACATGATCTTTTGTGATCATGCCAATGTTGTGTAATAATGAACTGACACTAGGTAAATATGGTCGGGGTGTTAAAGTTGGTATCAGAAAAAGTTTAGTATAATACTTGGAAGTCAGATTCAGATAAACTCTGATTAGAGCACATTACCCGGATATATACTTTGAGGATTAGTATAGAAGAACTTCCTAGAATTTTGGTAATGTAATGATTTTGTGAGTTTTCCTATCAACACATCCATGTCTGGATACGAGTAGGTAGAGGCGGCTCTAGCACAGATGTACCTAGGGGTAAAGCCCAAAAACACCACTTTGAGCTAGACTCGAACGTGAACTGGTGCACGACAACGGGCCTTGCTGCACTCTTTGTTACGACACTCCTGGGGGATACACATAGGATAATTATCATTTTCTTTACAAACCATTATAAAGGGTTTATGAGTATCTACTTCCTCAAAGAAAACATTTTTATGATTATGGATTATATCCATAAACTGTTCAATCTACGTTAAGTATTTTACAAGTTTCGAATTATGCATTGTGATTCATAAACTAACCTAGTGTATGCAATTATTTAGAAATGGCGCCTAGTATAAGGAATGAGATCTTCCCCAATACTCATGATCCAAAGAGTAATAAGGAACATATATTTCATAGTATTAAGACAAAATTTATAAGGGAAATTGTATCCCATGTATTCTCCACATATGAAGAAATAGTATCATGTGTTAATAAGAAAAGTAAAGAATTTTTTGAGTCCTATGGCTTTGAAGGGAAGTAAGAGAAGAAAAGGATTGAAGAGAGAAATATGGATAAAGGGAAGAGGTAAAAGAAGAATTATCCCATCTGTGATAACTATGGGAAGAAACACCCTGGAACTTGCCTGAAGGGAATGGGAGTTTGTTATAAGTGTAGAGAAAAAGGAAACCAAGTACGTGACTGCAAGGGTAAGAAAATGGTTTCAAATGTACAATGCTTCATCTGCAAGGAGTTGGTACACTACGCGAACCAATGTCCAAATCATCCTTTTATGACCCAAATGATGCTATTGGATAATAATCATGTTATGTTACTACCACAGATGGGGTGGAATGATTAAATTCCTTATGTTGTTATTAAAAAATTATGTCATTTGAGTGTTGTATCAACAATGTACTCGTTATAGTAATTATGAAGTATATAAGGATTGTATTACTGTACTATTTCATTAATGAATTGAGATTGTGTGGAACCAAGAAATGTGACTCAATAGTTGGTTAAATTTTTGGAAAATATATGTTTGAGAGAAAGATAAACCATAATATGATTCTGATACTGAGGTAGTGATTTTGGAATAATACATGTATGATTTGGTTAAATTATATTGCACATTCTTGACTTCCTTGAAACTGATTAATGATTTCTATATTCGATCATTGTTTGAGTTTACAACATTTTTGGATAGAAGGAGTATATCCAGTATTCTATAATGAATAAGGGAGAATTAATGTAATCAATAAGGTTTTATGGTAATTCAGGATGTTGCAGTGTTTTAAAAGAATACATGATGAAAGAGTTCACATGTTATTATGTGGAAAAAAGGATCTTCATTGTGTTTACCATCCCTATAAATTTTGGACTGTGAGTTTTTACAGAAGTATTTTGGATAAGTCTAGTTTGAGATTATTTTTTGATTTCCATAAAAAAGATATCCCTGAGGTCGGGCGACAACCCGTTGCGTCCGGCAAAGCCACGAGACTTGAATCTGCAATCGAAGGTAAACAAGGTTGTATCACCTACCACTGACCCATGTAATGTTTTGGATTGAATAATTTAGTTTTTTTAAGGTTCTGGTAAATGAATTTTAAAATTTTTCGGTAACCCTATATGAATAGGATAAAAAGAATTTTTTTTAGTTCTATTATCTTTTAGAGTGAAAGATGAGTTTGTGGTTGAAATTAGTTAAAGGATGGAACTATACTTGTCAAGTATATATTTTTATTCTCATATTCTATTAAGAAATTAATTCTTAAACTTTTGGTAAGGGATATTAAAACTAGAAATGTGTTATCCTAATACCATATGTTTTGTGGAACCAATGTTATTTTAAATCATCATAGATTGATGGATTTGAGGTCTTCAATTCTTCAATTATTTGTGACTGATGACCTCAATCACTCCCAATAAATATTTAAGTTTTTCCCCTAATTATGTGTCTCTAATTGCCACAATGTTCTCCTAATCAAGATCATAATTTGGTGATTACCTTTTCATTCCCCCTTTCCTCTTATTAAGATTAAATCTTATTAACCTAATTTTCGATGTGGGTTTTCCCACAAAGGTATTTCCTATTTTCAAACATTTATTTTAAAAGAACAATTTCAATTCTAGAGGACATATTTTATTGAAAGAGGGAAAAATGTAACACCACAATATTTCATAGTTCGTTATTTCATCAAAGTAATTCAATAACTTGCACTACACACAACACCGGGTTCGAGCGCACCACAAGATTACCAAACTAGCCGTTCAAAAGCGGTTATGAATTTTATTAACTGAATATTGAAATATATATAATATTTATACTTTTAGAATCCATATTATGAGTTTCTTAGACATAATGTACGAAAAAATTCATTTTTTTAGATAAAAGAATTATTTATTTCAAAAAAATGCACTTTTAATTCCTTTTAATGATGAACCCTTTTTAAATCCAATATTTGAAAATTTTATATATTCTATTTAATAGACTAAACTTCTTCTTTAGAATCAGAACATATGAATTTAGTTTGAATAAATTTTTGGTGTTTTTATGATAACATTCTTATTTTGGTGAATAGTGAAAAATACTATATCTTAACTGAAACAAACATTTTTAATCAAAATAATTTATAGTGTTAAATTATAAATTTTAATGGTTTTGAAGTATAAATAGATTATATTTTTACCATTTAATCCAATACTGGCCATTGTAAATAATTTCATTTTGAGATTGGACAAAAACAAGTGACAATATTTTGATAGATATTGTTTATAAAAAATACGCCTTTTGGTTTTGACAACGGGAATTAATTTTTAATTAATATGTGAAACTTCTATGTTTTTAATTTGATAAAATTGACTTCATTTTTGAATTTTGATTATCAAAATTAGCTTACGGTGAATTTCAGATATTTTTCTGAAAACTTTCAATTTTTGATGAATAGTAAAAAACGATGAGTTATTGTTTAAAACTGACAATTTATTTAAATTTATTTTAGGTCAGAATAGATACATAATACCTATATATGTTTAATTTAATTCATTGGAGTCATTTTGTAATAATATTATATATATAAAATTTTATTGAAACTTTTTACCGTCTTTTACCCAGCTCCTAGGAGAATTTGCAAATTCACATAAAACATAATTTTACCGCTTCTATGAGTAGAATTTCGAAAATTTTAGAGACACAGTTAATATCAATGACTAAAATTTGGTTCAATAAGATAAAAATAATTTTTTTGTGAATAGTAACTTTTTACTTCTATTTACCACGGTTAAAAGTAAATAAGGTAATTTAGGGTGAAATTGATATTATTATTACCCAAAAACATATTCTAATTCTATTTTCTAAGTATAATTCGACCAAAAACAACCTTAGTAATAAAATATGAACCTCTTTGTTCCACTTAGATAAGATTAGGACATTTGTTATTATTTAATTCAAAGAAGAGTTAAAAGAGTTAAAATCAAAGTTTAATAACTAAATCATGTTTAATATAGGGTTATACATAAGATATATTCGATTATAAATATTATTTAGAAATATAAATTGATTTCCCAAATAATGGTATTTTATTTATAATTTTTAGACATTAAATAATTTAATTTATTTATTACAGAATGGTGATGCAGTAGTTACCTAATTAATGAAATATTAAAATAGTTGATATTATAAATATCCAAATAAATGTAATTTGAATATTTTTATCAATTCCACTAATTTTATAGGTTAATATGACATATTAGGGTTTGTTAGATTAATAGTTTTTGAAGTAATAATGCTGTTATAAATTTAGAAAAAATAAAATACCAAATAGTGTCAAAATTGACATAAAAGAGGTTTTAAAACAAATATTATATTATTAATATATATTCTATTCATAAAAATCTAAGGTTCAGTTAAAAGAATTATATAATTATAGGTGTAACATTAATAAACCACTTGGGGTAAGCTTTAAAGTATATAGTATGTTTATTAACCATATAATATAAAAATACAAAGAGACATGGTAAATGTCAATCTATTTAACAAAGAGTTAAATCTAAAAGATAATGTAAATTTATTGATCCAAACCTATCTAAAACCTATTGGTTGAGTGTTTTTCGACCCATCCTCACCTTATACTTTGAATAATCAATTTTGGAGCCATTATATACCAAAAATGGTTTTATTATTAAATAATATTTCTAGCTTTTCCTAAGGTTCCCCTCACCCCTCTTATAAAAGGGAACTCCCCCTTCTCTCTAATTCACACCTTGAAATCCTTTTGGATTAGCCGAAACCTGACCAAATATCCTCTCAAATTCCCTCACTTCAACCTAGAGGCCGTCATTTTGTCAGAAAGACAACTTATGGAGCCCTTTTGATCAAATCAAAAGGAAGAACTCGAATAAAAGGTAATAATTTCACCACCCTCTTTCAAGTTATTTTCTTCTTCCACTTCTTCTTTCCCTTTTTTTTCAATTATAAAATAATAACTCCATTGTATTCTATATACTGTGATGTTATTATAAATATGTTACATCAATATTAACTATTTTATCCATCCTTTGAACGACATATCACCATACGTTCGTACGTACGGGTTACCGTCTACACGTCGTGGTGTAATTGTTATTCAATAAATTATTATTTGGATGGGTATAATAATGATGTGTAATTCATATAAATAATAAATATAACATGATAATTATTCTATATATATGATATAACATCTAATTATATGTTATTTTAATATCAAAAGAATGATATTGTCGCCGATCCTTACGTACGAATTATTGTCTCCACGAACGTGATGAGATTCATTCCCCATCGTTTCCATTCAGGACTAATTTTGATTTGATGATTAAAAATAATGTTTAAAGACTTGATATCATTATATATATGAATATGATACATCCCATCAATAACAATTAATACTCACATAACAATTAATATAATTAAAACAAATCGGTTATCACCCGATACATCGATAATACTAAGATATTATTATAAATAAATATTAAAAGATCATATACGGTATCATATTAATGTATATGATTCTTGTAAAATTTAATTAAAATTATTTTACCATTATACAGGAGGCTAACCTACCCTCAACCAACTAAAAGTACAAGGTAAGGGTTAATTTCACAAGCTCTTTATTATCCGACGTTGTTTTTACATAAGTATCTACTGGGACTTCTTTATCATCCACATCCATATTTCTTAAAAATGAATTTCAAAAAATTCTTACTATTTTATAGAAAATGGGTTAAAGTCATTTATACCCCTGTTTGAATTTTTGTAAGATGTTAATAAAGGAATATTTATGTCGTTTTCCAAACAAGGTTCTTTTTAACCATTTCGACAGAATTAAGGTAAGAATGTTTTTTTATTTTATACGGCGGGTGAGGCTATTTTACGCCATTATAAAATTGTCGAAGATTACCATATAAGATTATAAGAATATTTTCAAATTAAATGTTTTCTTATATAATTATGTGACTTTTAAATGATTTTAGAAAAAGAGATATTTCTCTCAAATTGATTTGATTTCATCTATGTCAATATCCTTTGATGGATTTTAAGCTTATTTGAAGTTGATTTATTATGATACAAAACATCCATATTGTATTGAAGTTTTGGTGATATTTTTGATTGAGGATGTGTTATTTTTATATAATTCTTGGTTTACAGAGAAATTATTGACATTTCGTATGATAGTTTTAATACGCATTTATGTTATGTTTAAACTTCTTCATATGAGGAATGCATTGGACTTAGTCAGTGATGAGTGGAGCCCACTATAGCTCATATATACATCGGTATGTCTCATGGGACAAACTAGTGTCTTGGCACAAGGCCTTGACAAAATCTTATTTGTAGTCTTGGCACAAGGCCTTGACTATGTGGTTATGATAGTCTGGCATTATGCATTCCTTCACTATGAAAGTGCATATTGATATTGAATGTGATTATTAGACTACTATAATATCCATGTGAATAAGTAAATGGCATCATTTCATTTTATTTTTTCTATATTATTCTGAAGTTCATGTTTTAATGGCTTTTTTTTAGTTATACATTGCCTCAAATTTTTTCCTTATTTATGAAAGTTTCTGCTATATTGTTATCCTTACTGAGAATTTGAGCTCACCCCTTTATATGACTTATTTTTCCCAAGATTTGAAGAATTATTTTATGAATGACCTGTAGGGATAGTCTGAGGGGATATGAGTGTGGACTATGGAGACTATGTTGTTTTATTTTTTCACTTTATCATGTAATGTAAAACTTATGAATTTATCTAGAGTTTCCAAGGCTACTAACCTCATCAGTATTTTGAGACTTGATCTTTTGTGATCATGCCAATGTTATGTAATAATGCACTGAATCTGGGTAATTGGGGTCGGGGTGTTACACCTAATGCATCTTCTTGCACATTCCATAAATGAGGGACATAATCCAGTGATGGATACAGTATGAATTCTTCCATAAATTCTCGAACATGGATCATAAAAGGGATTATCTCCTCCTTTTTGATAGCATAGTCACCATTGACTTTATTGATAACCAGTTATAAATCGCCTTTTATCTTAAACTATTTAGCTTACACATGGAGTTCTAGTTCTAAGCATGTATTAAGGGCATAGTGTTTGTATTCAATGCTTATTCAACCATCTAATAGTATGAAGGAATAAGGTTGGATTTCATTTTCTAGGGACACAATTAATATTCCTAACCCTACATTGTTGAACATGGGGTCTTCTATTATTTTTCCTATCAGGCTTCTAGAGGCCCCATGGAAGTGAATTTCCCATATTTGGGGATCCTCTTGAACATAGAACATATCTTCATTAGGTAATTAGATATCCAATGGAGTTACTTCTATTGATAAGTGTTCTACTATAATGTATGATAACTCATGACATTCGATGGATTTCTACAGTGTGAACTGTAAATCAAGTTTCTGCAGGACGACCTCCCATTCTGACAAGTGTCCAGTTTACATTGGACGGTTGAGAATCTACATGAGTGGGTTGCTATGAGAAACCAAGTAGATCTCTTGCTGTTGTATATATTGCCTCATATTCTGAATTGAAAATATAAAGTTTAGGTAGCTCTTCTCAATATTTGAATACCGATTCTCAACATCAATCATATTTTAGCTGAGATAATAGATAATATTCTCGTTGATGGCATCATTATTCTTTGTGAGTAAGGCACTTATTGATAGCTCCAAGGTG
Source organism: Viscum album (assembly GCA_963277665.1). Classification (NCBI taxonomy): domain Eukaryota; kingdom Viridiplantae; phylum Streptophyta; class Magnoliopsida; order Santalales; family Viscaceae; genus Viscum; species Viscum album. The sequence goes on from OY728157.1 coordinate 1,729,350,594, forward strand.
GGTATGTACAAAATGAGTGGTATCCCTTTTACATAAAGAATTATCAATGGTGTAATCAAGATAAATTTCTTGATATCATCAAATTCTTCTTGGAAATCATCTTTCCATTGATATTCTACCCCTTTTATCATTAAACTATTGAAGGGAAACACAATTCATGTAAGTTTGTATATAAAGCACCGAATGTAAGCCATGTTTCTATGGATTCCTCTTAGCTCAGTGTGGTTGTGAGGTGGTGACATTCCAAGGATATCCTTTGTCTTCTCAAGGTCAACTTCTATACCATGATGGCATATAATGAAGCTGAAAAGTTTCCTTTAGGAGGTGTTGAAAGCACAATTCAGGGGGTTCATTTTAAAACTGTGTTTTCATAATTTTCTAAGAATGGTTTCATGATATAACACGTGTTGTAGGCACTGTTTTGACACAACCATCAAATCATCCACCAAGAATTCATTGAATTTTCCTAGGAAGGGTTTGAAGATGCGATGCATGGCTTGCTAGTATACGGCGCTGACATTCGTCATACCAAAGGGAATTACCTTATAGAAAAATACTCCCTTGGGTATCTGAAGTTAGTGGCCTCTTCATATTCTTGGGCCATTCAGATATAGTTATAACATGAATAACCATCAATGAATGAGAGAGCCTCATACCTAAATGTTGCATCAATCAATAATTCTCTGATCAGTACTGTGAAATCATCTTCGACACAGAGCTGGTTGAGGTCCCTAAAATTGATGCAGATCCTGGTCTGCCCAATATTCTTCTTGAGAGTGAAATGTTTACTAGAAATATGGGATATTGGACCTCTTGGGTGAAGTTATCTATGATGAGTTTTTCATCTTCAGCCTCTATTTTGGAAGTATGGGTCGGGTGTGTTCTTCTGGCAGCTTTCCTGTAGCCACAGTGATCTTCATGCAAACCTAGATTGTGAGTGGCCACCTCAGGATTGAGGAATAGAATTTTGGTATATTTCTAGGAAAAAACTTTCCAATTGTGATTTAGGATGAAGTTTTATATATCTTTCTTTTTATAATACAATCCCACACCAATCAGAGTGGGTTGTGGGTCTTCTTCTGTATCCAGGTTTATTTCCTTGAGTTTATCAATGGTTGTAGAGATGCCTTCCTCGAATGTGGTAGGGAAATCCATGTGATCTTCTTCCTCCTCCTCCTCTACATCCTCATCATCTTAATCTTCTTCTTATGATGGTGAAACAATTATTGAGATTTTCATTCTATAATGGAGGAAAGATTCATACTATTGGTGTTTGAGAAGTGAAGTCGTCTCTTCTATCTTGGTCGTCGATAGAGTCTTTTTCAGAGAAGATGCAGTGAGGGGTAATAGAGTTTTCTCATCCTCATTAATTTAAGAGTTACCCCCTAATTTCTTAGTGTATGAGGTATGGATTTCCATGTTTTTTTATAATAGTTCTGGAACATTTTTATCTAAACTTTCTGTATTATCTCATGAGTCAATGTTCCTTTCCAAATTATCTGTTTCAAAAACTATAACTAACACTACTGGAATTCCCCTCTATACCAATTCCCCTCTCCCAAAGGTTTTATAAAACCATTGGGATAGGGTACGATATCCCAATGGTTTACAAAAAATTATTTTGAAAGTGTAAATTAGGTTATATTTTCACAATAGTTTTTCAAAACCATTGGAAAATTGTATACAGGGTAATGTTTTACCAATGTATTTTTAAAACCATTGATAAAAGTATGCATATACCAATGGTTTTCGTTAAATATTGGTATAGGGACTATATCCCAATTTTTTTTAAACTGTTGGGAAATATCTCCACCAAATACATCCAAGCCCCCTCCCCATTCCATTCCAGATCTAATAGTTTTTTCCCCAACACAGGGTGCTCTCTCCCATCCAACGACCATTGTCTTCCAAAACAAGATCCATTATGGTTTTAAATATATTTATTCCACTTCAAATAATTTTTTTTCATTTCTTCCAATATTTATCTTTAAATTGGTGAGTTTGGTTTCTTCTATTTAGTATTTTTGTACATGAAATATGCTAATCTATTTCTAATTTCTAAAATATATTTATCTTGATTTTTGTTTTCTTGTACTAAATTTTTTTAGAGGGAGTTTAAAAAATATAGTTCTTACACTAACATATCTTTTAAATTGGGATAAAAACTTGGATTAAGGGGAATTTTACTTTACTATCTTACCATTTTTTATCTTTTAACAATTTATTTCCACTTAATTGATACAATTTAATATCTTAGATTACTTTATACCATGTTCTTATTTAATAATGTTAGCCATAGTTTACTGTTTTCAAAATATACATATTTATTTTATCATGGGAAGAAATTTATTTGTGTTATTCACATGCTTTATCTAGTTGATTTTCTATTAAATAAATTTAAAATAACTTAAACTTATAGGTTTAATATTTTTATTATTTCAAGGGGGAATTTGTTGGACCCTCATTAGTGTTTTTAAATAATCCAAAAAGGGGAGTTTTTTTGGAATATTTTGATTTCCTAGTATTGAGGTATTTCAAACCACTCATTTTATGTTATATTATATTCCTATGTGCATCTATTTTCTTGTTCTATTATATTATATTATTTGAATTATAATATAATATATTTTTATATATGTTATAGTTATATTTCTGTGTTATTGAAATAATGTATTCATATTTTTTCCTTTTTTTCTTAAGGATATAGAGTTTCAGTATAATGAAAATCATTATACTTTGTATTATTATATTCTCTAAGAACCAAAATTGAATATTTTATTCAACTTATTTTATATTTCAGTTTAGTATTATTCCATATTCAAAAAGAAATATTTCATTTGGATCTATTTTTCTTTATTGTTAAATCTTATGTTAAAATAATATTATTATATTATTTCATATTTGTGTATAAATTATAATAATACTAGATGGACATTGGGTTTTAGTGGTTTCAATCATGATAGTCTATACAATGCAAGGAACATTTCATGTTTAGAACATGAAAGATCACATCGGTGAATTATGTTGTGTATGTGCAATGGTTTATGTGATAAGAGATTGAGTTAAACAATGACATTACCTATATGACACAAATTGTTAAATGATCTTACATAATTTCATAAACACAATAGATATCACAAAAAAATTACCAAAATAATATCATTATAAGGATGATAACAATGAAGGACCACCATACCATGTTATAATGAGAACAATAACTGTGATAGGTTTTAGAAAAAATTATCATATCTATAGTTCTACACTATATTAACAAACAAAGTGAAGTAAAAAAATATAATTATGGTTATTATATGCACACAACATAGATATCTAATGCCTACAACATCTAAAAAATAGGTAACAATGTAGTTCATGATGAGGATAAACCTTAAATCAAAATTTAATCATATGATTTTTTTTGGAAATTTCATTGTGAAGATGTATGTATGACATAGGGTACGACATACATGAATCCAAAGAATATCATATCCCTTGAAATGAGGGATTTCATAAGTAATGATATGTTGGTATTGTATTACCACTTCCATAGTCGATCACATTGCACAATATGGCCATATCATAATCTAATGATATGGTTTAAGAATATATTATGACTAACATTTGCAGTAAAACATTAAGTGATAACATTTGGGTAATCTTCCGCATAATATATAATTAATCATTAAAATTTAATAGATTCATTGATTCTGTTGCATATACGACATATATATACTCATAGATGTACTAATTTTGTATATATCCATTATATTTCATTTTTGAATATACACTAGATTTATATCATTTTCATTGAGCATCTACATATTTCTAGTTCCAGACACCATGATGGATACCTTTTAAATAACACACCTCATAAAAAATATCCCTAATCACTAATAATACAATGAAACCATTTATTAGAAATATATCATTAATTATGAAATACACTGATCGTAATAAATTTAGACCTAATTTCAACTGTTTTCTCCTAATTATCCTAGAGATATCATTCATTGTACAATGATTTTTCATCACACCCACCATGTTTTAATTCAATTTTGGTTTTCTATTTATAGTATTTTGTTATATATAGTATTTTGTTGTCTTTCATATTATGATTCTCATATAGAGTAGTGTGTTAGTTATGGTTTTATATAAAGTGAACAATTATCATTTACATAAATATATTATCGATTGAACTTCAATCTCATTGAATTTATTTCACAAAATAACTTATTGTAGTTTTTTTAAATAAGGGATACAATATGGATGTATGGAATTGATCGTATCTCAAGCTATTTTTAAAACAATTTGGATAGATTTTTAGATTTTTCATTATACAATGCTTCAAATAGTGGTCACATAAAATTCCAATGTTATAATTGTGTTGGAAGACCTTGGTTGATCCTTGAAGAAGTTATCTACTATATAACAAAATATGCTTTTCAAACAAACTATTATTTGTTGTATCACAATAGGGAAAAATTGAATCTCAAAATTCAGATGATCCAAATGAGAGGATTGGATTTGAGAATTTTATATATGACCAGTTTCCATTTATTCGGCATCGTGAGAAGGAAAGGATGTCGACCCAAGAAGATTTATATAAGAGAACACATGATGTGTCCAATGAAAATGATGATGTTAAAGGGGTGAAAAAAATTGAATGATGTTGTGACAACTCTAGTATATTGACAATGTCGTAAAATGAAAAATCTATAACTTTTGATCTGACTGTTTCACGGGAAAACCATGTATTGGATTTATAATACATTTGTTGATTACATTTTTCATTCTTGAAGGAATTACATCAAGATGATGTAGATATTCCCTGAAATCACTATATGGGAAGGAATTTAGTCAATGAACATGAATTTTGAATTAAAAAAATCATGCTTTCATGAAAGACTGCAACTTATTCTGGGAGGAAACTGCTAAAAGAAATGATTGTATAAAATGTGGAACATCCCACTGGTGGCCAAAGCTAATGGAACACCATCCCATGCGACATATAAAATAATGATTCACTTTCCATTGATCGCAAAACTATAGACTATTTTCATGTCTAATGAAATATCAATAAAAATGAAATGGAATGATAGTGAGATAATTAAGAATAATGAATTGTTTGTTCACCTAACAGATGGATTTCATGGAAGAGATTTTATGCTTGATATCCCGATTTTGTAGCTGACGTGTATAATGTGAGACTGAGACTTTCATGTGATGGTTTTAATCATTTTGGGTTGATGTTAACATTTCATAGCACATGTCTAGTTTTCATACACATTTATAACATTCCCCCATGGTCGTGTATGAAGAAACCCTTTGCTTTCACGAGTATACTTATATCTGGCCCTTCTGATCCTGGAAATGATATAGACTTCTATATGAAACCATTATGAAAAGAGTTAAAACTTCAATAGGATATGGTTTTTTACACATTCTATGAATATTCGAAAGGAATATTTCCGATACATTTAGCGCTTATGAGGATGCTCAATGATTTTCATACTTAAGAAATGATTTCTGGATATACCTCTAAGGAAAAAGTGTCATTTCTTGTTTTCTAGAAGAATACTTGATCCAAAAGACTGAAATATCTCTATAGTTTTAGTTTTAGGGGTCATCTACGATTCTTTATAGTGCACCATCCATATAGTAATAACTTTTGAAGACTCGAAAATACCATAGAGATCAAAGATCCACCTCAGCGTATATATAGAACTAATATGCTTAATAAATTGAAATATTTCAGTTTTTCATTCGGGAAGGTCCAGATGAAATCTTGAAAGAGAAATAATGTTTTCAAAGATACCTGGAATAATTTGAAGAAGATTAGTATCTTATTTGAGTTTCCTTATTGGTCAACCGATTTTTTACGTCATTTGTTAGAAAAAATACACATTGAAAAATAATATATTTAAAATTTTCCTTTCAATTGTTCTCAATGTCAATGGAAATAAAAAAGATTATTTATGATATCGACGTGCCATGGTGTAATGGGGGATCAGACCAGAATTTCATCCTGTGTGTATCAGTGAAAATAAATCACATGTTCCATGTGGATCTTATGTGATGAACTTTGTAACAAAATTTAATTTCTTGAAATATTAGAGACTATTAAAGTCTCTGATGTCGATTCATGAAATATATTAAAACGGGTCAACAAAAGAGAGTAGTAGTTGAAATCATTGAAGACTCATTATTATCACATCATTCTTCTTGAGTTGATTCAAATATAAATCCATAATCTTTTTTCCAATAATGTAAGGGTGTTAGTTATTTTATTTTTCCATTTTTTTAGATATCTTTGAACTAGTAAGTTTTCTAGTTCTTTATTGAAAAAAAATGTTGGCAGACAACATTAATATTGTGTGATTTAGAGAAAATATTTCCTTCAACATTTTTCACAAGCATATTGCATCTGACTGACCTTCTCCCAACCGAAATACTTCTTTGAGGACCTATAGCTTTTCATTGGATGTATCCAACTGAAATAAATATCTACACATTGAATTATTATTTCTAGAATTGTAATAATCCAAATGGTTCTATTTTGAATGGTTACATGGCTCATGAATGTATGGATTTATGCATAATATATTTATCTGATTTAACTACGAGAATGAACAGACCAATGAAAAATGAAGAAGAACATTATGAGAAAATTGAACCCATTTTTCCAACACTTTCTCAAGCAAGTGGAATTATTGGATCATATACATTGATGACATTAATCCTTGAAGAGAGGGAGATGGCACATCACACAGTTTTTTTCAAATGTGTTTTTTTCAAGGACTACATCAACTTAGTAATGTAAACAATTATATCTTATATCAAATCTTGTAATTGTGCATATCTTTTAAACTATTTCTTTTTTTATCTATAGGGAACACAAATAAAAGATAAATAGAAAGAATTATTATTTATCTTGGAGAGGGAGAGATACATTTCATTGAAAATAGTTTTCTATTTTGATGAAATTAAAGGTAGAAATAATGATGTAACAAATAAATAAAATCAATATTTAAATTAGATTAATATTTGTTTATATTTCAAATATCCATTTTCCCTGTTGACACTATCTCTGAGGAAATAAGAGATTTTTATTTTGATCATAATACTGTGCTTCATGAATGTAAATAAATTTTGATGATTGATTACATATTTATTATCACTGAATGAGAAAATTACATGAGAACACAACGTGAAGGTGTTATGCTAACTTCCATAGTAGACAATTATGCATGAGCATCATATAATAGACCTCATTTTGAAAATGCATCTTATTATGGAGTCATTGAAAAAATAATAATATTGGATTATTACTCTCATGCTCAAGTCACTATGATGAAATTTCAGTGGTTTGATTCAATAACATGGTATAGAACCTTTATTAATGATTTTGTATTTAGAGTTATTGACATGACTCTCACTCCTGCAACTGATGAACCATATGTATTGGAATCAATGGAGGAACATGTTTTTATGTCAAATACCATCTATGACCTGAATTTGGTATAATTATTGAAGTAATCCCAATGATGGAATTGACACCATCCTTGCTCCCATTAGACCCAACCCATTTATATCATATGATGACTCTAATACTTCAATTGCTAGAGTTGATTGCAAACATGATGTTGTGGAGGGAAATATATAGCAACATTCATCTTTTTTCTCAATTCTATTGGTTCATCTCATCTTATGTTATTGAGAATTGGTCTACACAAGTTTATTTACTATTGATTACAAAAATATTGTATCCAACAAGACCTTCATGTGCATTTTCAATATTTACTCTTTGAAGTTTTCTTTGAGTTTCATTTTATAATATTGAAATTTAATTGTATTCAAACATACCAAACTAAACCAAACCAAAACTGTTAAATTGTAGCAAAATAATTGATAAATTGAATTAGACATGATAAAATAATTGAAATGAAAATAAAAACCAATGAAAATAATGACATAACCCAAAAAATAGCTAAAAATCCTAACCAGAAATATGAACCAAATGACCTAAGACAAATAATCCATGTCTCAGAGAAAAATATTGTTACAAAATAGTTATCATATTCTAATTACTTTCAAATTTGTTCTCATAAGAAGGAAATGAAAGCATATGAGGAGCAGTGAAAAAAAAAAGATGATGGATAAAAATCGTAGAATGGCTGAGATGGAAATTCTTTAATTAGTGCCTGTTGTGATTTTTTTATTTCGAATATATATATATATATATCAATATCATATAATTTCATGTGATTAATTTTGTTTCAAACTTTTATGTAGGATCCACCACTGAGTCGTCAATTATTTAACAAGAAGCCTAGTAGTGGTCCCAATACTCAGGTCGGTGGTATGAGGGGGGGGGGGGAGGGGTACGAGAGCTAGGTGCTCAAGTATTCATACCTATTTAGACCTTTCCCCTCCCACTGATATACCATCTTCCACACATTCTGATCCCGTTGTGTCATTAGGGACACCCGAGATTTTTAGGCCTCCGTTTTTTCACCACCCATCACATATGAGCCTCCTCACCCATGTTTATCATATCCCATGATTATTCCACCACTCATCCATATTATGAAGTTGGTTAGTCATCCATTCCATCTTATTTACCTTCTACTTATTTTTCTTTGGGCTTCAGAATTCATTCTTCGACTCTAATCCCACACAACATGTACCTACGGGGCATACACTAGGACCCACTCCACCGGTACATGGTGATGTTCCTTCAGTGGTAGTGGAACTAGAGGCTCCCATTGAGAATACTCCCACATATATATTTTATAAAACTAATAATTTTTTACCGTAATTTTTTTTGTTATAACATATATTGATATGATATTTGATTTCTATAATAACAGATAAATATAATGATTGTCAGTAGGGGAAGGAGAGGACACACATTCATTATTTCTGGAAAATCCACATGCAGTTGATGGTGGAAAACAACAAGGAAAAAAATGATCGAAAAAATAGGGGAGTAATGTCGGAGTTTTTTGGAGATGCTTTACAAATACTCCGACATCATTCCTATAAGACTATTCTCATAGAGACAGTTTCCAAACAAAGTCAATGATAATTTTTGGGCACAAATATAGGTAAAAAAATCTATTTTATTTAATGTAATATTATTTTTTTATTTATATAAATTAATATTTTGGTGTCAACTTCAGTTTAATTTCCCCCATGTTGAGGGTGCACGGCCAGGACATCTAAAGGAGTTAGGATAGTTTTAGAGAGCCTATAAGCTTGATTTATATAATAGATGGAATTCTAGAGTTGGAACAGAGTTAGAGGTGGGACCTGTCATGGATTATTTTCCAATAGAACAGTATCATCAAATGATTACTCATTGGATGAATATCAAGTTGAAGTTATTAATCAAATTTGAGGTATTTAAATAAACAATTTAATGTTTTGCATTAATAATATCTTTTTTATTATTGAACTTTATAAGTAATCATCCAGAAAAAATATTTAAAAAATTTATGCTAAAAAATACCTCCACACATTGGGTGGTAATACGATGTTTGATCATGAGGGGAATTTGGTATGATAGTTGTTTATAATTTTTGTTTTGGACTTGCAGTTTCTATTGTTTCCTCGATAATTTATTCAATTTTTAAGGTTTTAATATAATTTTATCTATGAAATTCATTATTGGTAAACTATTTTTAAATATGGTTTCCTACATTAAATTTCATTTTATAGGAATCTATTGAATATGTAAGGACATGTGCCTCAATAAAAAATGTTTTGTTCGAGTGGAAGGAATAAAGATGAATGTGTGGTAAATGAACTGACACAGCAGCTAATTGTCAGTTTTAAATTGCTAATTTCAAATTTCAATATCTATTTTATAACATAATTATCTATTGATATATGTAATAAGATTCTTTAGGGGACCTTTATTCCAAGGAACCTGAAAATTTTGGTCCAAATGATTACTTACATCAGGTTTTGGGAGATGAGAACCCTGGTAGAGTACGTTGCCGACCTGGGAAGAGTATAGTCCTAATGAGGTATTGTCCCTCTTCAGGTACAAATTATAGTGACATCGAGTTTGAATATGTTAATTCATGGGAAGAATAAGTTGGGAAAAGGTCCGCGTAGGTGTATGAATGGCTTCTAGGGAAACACTAAATTTATGAAAATGATGAATGTTTTATGTACAACTAGTTCACTAGAGGTTAACATAGATTATGATGAATATATGTCATCGATATGATCAATATAAATTGAACCATGTGGAAGTTCTAGTGGTGGTCGATATGATGTCATTCCTAGTGATGATGATGGCAAGGAAGAGGCAAAATATGAGGATGATATTGAGACTGAGTTCAAGGATGAGGTCGAGTCCGAGGGAGTGGTAGAGGTCAAGGCAGGGAACAGGGGTGGGGATGAGGCTGAGGATGAGGCCGAGGATGAGGTTGAGTACGAAAATGGGTGCATGGATGAGGAAGAGGATGAGGCTAATGGTGAAGGTGGTAATAGTGATGGTGATGATGATGAGGGACAAATTGATCTGTTACATTTTTGACTGATATTACTGAAATTTGATGATTTCTGATTTTTTGTGACTGAATATATGTGTGATTGGGTATGTCACATTATGATTGTATCTTTGTTTGTTTATTTATAACTGGATTCTATAAATTCATATTTTACATTGTATCATAGCTATTTCACAACCCTACCAATCTGTATCCATGACACCCTCTCCAACACACCACCCTCCCTACCAAAACCTCCCATGTCCATGGCCCCTGCTTTTATCCCATTCCATGTTATCTCCTAACCAACCTCTCATAGTGCCATGACATCTTTTCAAGTACATGGTGGTGTGAACTTTTCCACTACTCATCAACTTTTATATGAAATTGGCCATAGATTCATATTTAATTATGTATTTTATAATGTATTGTTTTCAATGTAATTGCAATTTTTGGTCATTTTGTTTCCAATTGGAGGTCATTTTGTATATTTTATTTTTTTAGAAGTCAATTTTATTGTATACTGTATAGTATATTTTATATTGTATTAGATTCAATTTTCAATTCTTCATTAGTGTCATTTTTAATTTTTTGTGTCTCTATTAGTGTAATTTTGTTTTAAATTGTAGGTAATTGGAGAGGGGAGGTAGTTATGTGCTGCTATCTAAAATTGAAAAAAATATCCCAACAGTTTAGAAACTATTGGTATAGATCTAAAAACCATATCTACAACAATAGTTTCATTATAACCATTAGTAAACCTCTATACCAACGGTTCTCAAACAATTGGTATAGATTTTATTTTCAATATATACCATCAGTATTAACCCACTGGTAAAGATCTATTTCATTGGTTTTAAGAAACCATTGGAATAGAGTAATAAATAGTTCAATATACCAATAATTACTAAAGAGCTATTAGTATATAGCTATCCCCATGCCTAAATAGCCATTGGTTTGGAAAACTATTGTTATTTCATATACCAATTTTTTTATGGCCTTTCCCAAACATTTAAAATTGTTTGTATACCCTATGTTTCTAGCAGTGTGTCAAGGATGAAGGAGAGGAGGAGGTTGAGGCAGAAGAATAGGGTCATGAGGAGGGTGATGCATAGGCTGAGGATAAGGAAGTGGTTGAGTACGAGGGTGATGACAGGGATGATGGATGAGATGATGATGGGGACAAGGATGAGGATGAGGATTAAGCTAATGATGATGGTAATGAAAGTGTTGGTGAGGAGGGGCAGATTGATTCCTTATATGTTTTACTAATATTACTGAGATTTAATGTTTAATTATTTGTTGTGACTCAATATATTTGTGATTATGTAGGTCACATTATTCTTGAATCGGGTTTCATAAATAATTTATTGTTTTAATCACAAATAATTTTACCAATGTATTGTCATCTGTTTTGATAAAGTTATTAGGGTATATGGAAATTAATTATTTGATTCAACATTCAATGTATTAATTATGTTAGTGGTTTTACTTTTATATTTATTTATTTATCAATAAATAATAAAACATTACTAGACATGAAGGTATGGATTCTATAAATTCTCTTTTTACATGATATCAATGATAATTAACAATCCTCTTTTTACTTAAAGTCAAAATCTTGGTTGAAGAACATGATCTTATTCCTTTTCATTATACCACATCTTAGTCATATTTCTCTGATTCATTTTCTTTTGATGCTTTACATTATGGGACACAATTTTTTATACAGTATCTTTCATATATCATGTTGTACATGAAAGTATGATATTATATATACTGACAATATTTATTAACATGGATGAGTATTTAAATTGGGGGATTTAAAATTGATTTTTAAATCCATATTTTCAAACTTGAATTTCAGGAAAAATATAATCTACCCAATTTTATAAGGACAACATATCCCTTATAAAGAAATCATGATTCCCTCATTCACAGGACACCCAAGGAAATGCCTAAAGAAATCGAGAACTCAATCCTATAAATATCAATAATTTCTCTAAAAACCTAACCATATACCCATGATCCTCTCATTATTGTATATTTCCATTCATATACCTTGCTCAATAATTGAACTTCATCATCTAACTATCATGAAAAATGAGGATTAACCAGCAATATTAGCATACCATAATCAGCTACATTCATAGACATAACTAGTAGCCTACCTATAGAAATTTATAGTCACTCTAGAGAGAGCCACAATATCATCAAACACTATAATCACAACTATCAACTTGTCTCATTAAAATTTATTTTACCATAAAACACATAACATGCACAACCAATACCTAGGAACTCATACCTAGATCCCATGACAATGCACCACATACCCAAACCTACACTTCAAATGGTTCTAAATCTCTAGGAGAATAACTATAATCACATCAAAACATCACACAATAAAAACAAAAATCATCCCAATAAATTAAGGAAACTCCATTGAGTTATTTTATAAAATAATGAATATGTTATTATTGACAAATTAATAAATAAAAACCCATTCCAGAAAACTGTCAAGAATTTTTTTATTTTTTAACAATTTAATAAACCAAAAATTCTAATTCTGAAAATAATTTCACACCCATAAAGATTCATGAAAATTTCCAAGTATAAAAACTAGTATGATGCATGAACCCACACTATCACACCACCTCAAGATAAGAGTTAAAAATTACCTCACCCAAAACATCATAAATGAATCCAAATTTCAATTGGAACTGTAAAAATAAATGAAAAACAGTATCATCACCTTGTAGATTTGAATTTCCATATACATGGGTTAGTTACATACTAGTATAAGGTCTATTCCAAGTTCCAACAACACATCCTGCCTCCAACTACCACATTCAAATAGTCAAACATCCAAAAACAATTCTGTGTAGCCTCTTTGTGTTGCCTCGACTAAAATATCTCATATAATGTCATTGGAAAATCACCATAAGACCTTTTGAACTCCTAACCTTATACCAGACACTTTAGACTAGTGGTGAGAGTATATAAGTATCATGGGGATATTATACTCTCTATAGCCTCCAAAATAAAAGTAAATAAATAACATAATCAAAATAAATCGGTAGAGTAAGCAGAAGAATTTATATCTATGAGACAACCAATAATAACAGATAAGAACACCAGGATATAATATAAATGATAATCATGCTAAAAATATTCTCATACAATAATTTCCACCCACCATGATGAAAATTTAAAAAAAAAATTACACTGGTGACGGGACTATAAAACACGGGTTCCTCCATGTATGAATCTCCCAATATACTTTTCAATGATCCTGTATGATTCTCCATACAACTAGTCACCTGAAATTGAATCATAATTTCTCAAAAGGAAAGAGTTTTCTCATGCAGGGTGTTAGCATATAACTTAGTAAGGTCTCACCAATTTCCCACAATATACATAATTATATAGACTATATACATGTATGGGAAAATAAAACAAGTACCAATATATAACATGTAATAATCGTGTTTGTGGAGATCTTTGTTTTTGGGGTGTTGTGGTTTCTAGTTGGGTATTCTATATATTGGATATATTTTGAATTCTATGGTGTATTTACAGTGGTAATTACATAAGGTTCCACTTGTAGGTAATTCTAGTAAATTTACAGGTGGGAGGCAGGCTTCTGCTTTTTGTGGAATTGAACAATCTATATACCAACGATTTAGAAACTGTTGGTATAGATGTGATAACCTAATCTATACCAATAGATCATATGAAACCGATGAAAAAAATCTTTAAAAAAAGTTCATAAACCATTGGTATAGAGTTATTTAATAACAATATAAATCCGTTAGTAAAAAGATATCCCAATGGTTTGTAAGAACCGTTGGGATAAGGTGGTTTTCAGTGTTCTATGCCAACGATTATTCAATAACTGTTGACATATGTCTATCCCCAGGCCTCAGTAGCCAATGGTTTTGAAAACCATAGGTATAGTGTATACCAATTATTTTCTAGCCTATACCATTAATTTAAAACCATTGGTATATAATAAGTCTATAGTAGTGTGAAATCATGATGACTACTGAATATGCATCTGAATTTGGACTTGTGCACTCAATATGATATATGAGAAATATGTATTCCTCCCCAAGATTCTTGAGGGGATTGGTGGGAACCATTTCCAAACCTTTTAGGGTAGTGATTCAAATATAAATCCATAATCTTTTTCCAATAATGTAAGGGTGTTAGTTATTTTATTTTTCCATTTTTTATATATCTTTGAATAAATAAGTTTTCTAGGTCTTTATTGAAAAAAAAAATCTTGGCAGACAACATTAATATTGTGTGATTTAGAGAAAATATTTCCTTCAACATTTTTCACAAGCATATTGTATCTGAATGAAATTCTGCCAACCGAAAAACTTCTTTGAGGATCTGTAGCTTTTCATTGGATGTATCCAACAGAAATAAATATCTACACATTGAACTATTATTTCTAGAATAGGAATCATCCCAATGGTCTTATTTTGAATGGTTACATGGCTCATGAATGTATGGATTTATTCTTAATATTTTTATTTTATTTAACTACGAGAATGAACAGACCGATGAAAAATGAAGAAGAACATTATGAGAAAATTGAACCCATTTTTCCATCACTTTCTCAAGAAAGAGGAATTCTCGGATCATATACATTGATGACATTAATCCTTGAAGAGTGGGAGAGGGCACATCACACAGTTTTTTTCAAATTTGTTTTTTTTTCAAGGACTACATCAACTTAGTAAAATAAACATGTATATCTTATCTCAACTCTTCTAATTGTTCATATCTTTTAAACTGTTTCTATTTTTATCTATATGGAACACAAATAAATGATAAATAGAAAGAATTGTTATTTCTCTTGGAGAAGGAGAGAGACATTTCATTGAAAATAGTTTTATGTTTTGATGAAATTGAAGGTAGAAATAATGATGTAACGAATAAATAAAATCCATATTTAAATTAAATTAATATTTGTTTATATTTCAAGTATCCATTTTCCCTATTGACACTATCTATGAGGAAATAAGAGATGATGATTTTGATCATAATATTGTGGTTCATGAATGTAAATAAATTTTGATCAGGGATTACATATTTATTATCACTGAATGAGAAAATTACATGGGAACACAACATGAAGGTGTTATGCTAACTTCCATAGTAGACAATTATGCATGAGCATCATATAATAGACCTCGTTTTTAAAATGTATCTTATTATGGAGTCATTGACAAAATAATAATATTGGATTATTACTCTCATGCTCAAGCCACTATGATGAAATGTCAGTGGTTTGATTCAATAACATGGTATGGAACCATTATTAAGGATTTTTTATTTAGAGTTATTGACATGACTCTCACTCCTGCAACTGATGAACCATATGTATTGGAATTAATGGAGGAACATGTTTCTATTGAATATGGAAGGACATACGCCTCAAGAAAAAATGTTTTGTTCGAGTGGAAGGAATAAAGATGAATGTATGGTAAATGAGATGACACAGCAGCAAATTGTCAGTTTTAAATTGCTGATTTAAAATTTCAATATCTATTTTATAACATAATTATCTATTGATATATGTAATAGGCTTCTTTAGGGGACCTTGATTCCTAGGAACCTGAAAATTTTGGTCCAAATGATTACTTACATCAGGTTATGGGATATGAGAACCCTGGTAGAGTACGATGCCGACCTAGGAAGAGTATAGACCCAATGAGGTATTGTCCCTCTTCAGGTACCAATTATAGTGACATGGAGTTTGAATATGTTAATTCATGGGAATAATGGGTTGGGAAAGGGTCCACCTAAGTGGATGAATGGCTTCTAGGGAAACACAAAATTTATGAAAATGATGAACGGTTTATGTACAGCTCTTTCACCAGAGTTTAACATAGATTATGATGAATATATGTCATCGATATGATAAATATATAGTGCACCATGTGGAAGTTCTAGTGGTGGTCGATACGATGTCATTCCTAGTGATGATGATGGGAAGGAAGAGGCAAAAGATGAGGATGATATTGAGACTGAGTTCAAGGACGAGGTCAAGTCCGACGGAGTGGTAGAGGTCAAGGCAGAGAACAAGGGTGAGGATGAGGCTGAGGATGAGGCTGAGGATGATGTTGAGTACGAAAATGGGTGCATGGATGAGGAAGAGGATGAGGCTGACGGTTAAGGTGGTGATAGTGATGGTGATGATGATAAGGGACAAATTGATCTGTTGCATTTTTGACTGATATTACTGAAATTTGATGATTTCTGATTTTTTGTGACTGAATATATGTGTGATTGGGTATGTCACATTATTCTTGCATATTTTTTTGTTTATTTATAATTGGATTCTATAAATTCATATTTTACATTGTATCATAGCTATTTCACAACCCTACCAATCCTTATCCATGACACCCTCTCCAACACACCACCCTCCCTACCAAAACCTCCCATGTCCATGGCCCCTCCTTTTATCCCATTCCATGTTATCTCCTAACCACCCTCTCATAGTGCCATGACATATTTTCAAGTACATGGTGGTGTGCACTTTTCCACTACTCATCAACTTCAATATAAAATTGGCCATAGTGTCATATTGAATTATGTATTTTATAATGTATTGATTTCAATGTAATTACAATTGGTGGTCATTTTGTTTCCAATTGGAGGTCATTTTGTATATTTTATTTTTTTAGAAGTCAATTTTATTGTATACTGTATAGTATATTTTATATTGTATTATATTCAATTTTCAATTCTTCATTAGTGTCATTTTTAATTTTTTGTATCTCTATTAGTGTAATTTTGTTTTAAATTGTAGGTAATTGGAGAGCGGAGGCAGATATGGGATGCTGTCTAAAATTGAAAAAAACTTTCCCAACGGTTTAGAAACTGCTGGTATAGATCTCGAAACCATATCTATAACAATAGTTTCATTATAACCATTAGTAAACCTCTATACCAATGGTTCTCAAACAATTGGTATAGATTTTATTTTCAATATATACCATCAGTATTAACCCACTGGTAAAGATCTATTTCATTGGTTTTTTGAAACCATTGGAATAGAGTAATAAATAGTTCAATATAACAATAATTACTAAAGAGCTATTAGTATATAGCTATCCCCATGCCTAAATAGCCATTGGTTTGGAAAACTGTTGTTATTTCATATACCAGTTTTTTTACGACCTTTCCCAAAAATATAAAACTGTTTGTATACCCTATGTTTCTAGAAGTGTGTCAAGGATGAAGGAGAGGAGGAGGTTGAGGCAGATGAATAGGGTCATGAGGAGGGTGATGCATAGGCTGAGGATAAGGAAGGGGTTGAGTACAAGGGTGATGACAGGGATGATGGATGAGATGATAATGGGGACAAGGATGAGGATGAGGATTAAGCTAATGATGATGGTAATGAAAGTGTTGGTGAGGAGGGGCAGATTGATTCCTTATATGTTTTACTAATATTACTGAGATTTAATGTTTAATTATTTGTTGTGACTCAATATATTTGTGATTATGTAGGTCACATTATTCTTGAATCGGGTTTCATAAATAATTTATAGTTTTAATCACAAATAATTTTACCAATGTATTGTCATCTGTTTTGATAAAGTTATTAGGGTATATGGAAATTTATTATTTCATTCAATATTCAATGTATTAATTAGGTTAGTGGTTTTACTTTCATATTTATTTCATTATCAATAAATAATAAAACATGACTAGACATGAAGGTATGGATTCTATAAATTCTCTTTTTACATGGTATCAATGATATTTCACAATCCTCTTTTTACTTTCAGTCAAAATCTTGGTTGAAGAACATGATCTTATTCCTTTTCAATATACCACATCTTAGTCATATTTCTCTGATTCATTTTCTTTTGATGCTTTACATTATGGGACACAATTTTTTATCCAGTATCTTTCATATATCATGTTGTACATGAAAGTATGAAATTATATATACTGACAATATTTATTAACATGGATGAGTATTTAAATTGGGGGATTAAAAATTGATTTTTAAATCCATATTTTCAAACATAAATTTCCGGAAATATATAATCTACCCAATTCTATAAAGACAACATATCCCTTATAAAGAAATCATGATTCTCTCATTCATAGGACACCCAAGAAAATGCCTAATGAAATCAAGAACTCAATCCTATATATATCCATAATTTCTCTAAAAACCGATCCATATACCCATGATCCTCTCATTATTGTATATTTCCATTCATATACCATGCTCAATAATTGAACTTCATCATCTAACTATCATGAAAATTGAGGATCAACCACCAATATTAGCATACCATAATCAGCTACATTCATAGACATAACATGTACCCTACCTATAGAAATTTATAGTCACTCTAGAGAGAGACACAATATCATCCCACACTAGAATAACAACTATCAACTTGTCTCATTCAAATTTTTTTTACCATAAAACACATAACCTGCACAACCCATACCTAGGAACTCATACCTAGATCCCATGACAATGCACCACATACCCAAACCTACAATTCAAATGGATCTAAAACTCTAGGAGAATAACTATAATCACATCAAAAAATCACAAAATAAAAACAAAAATCATCCCAATTAATTAAGGAACCTCCATTGAGTTATTTTATAAAATAATGAATATGTTATTATTGACAAATTAATTAATAAAAACCCATTCAAGAAAATTGTCATGAATTTTTTTATTTTTTAACAATTTAAAAAACCAACAATCCTAATTCTGAAAATAATTTCACACCCATAAGGATTCAAGAAAATTTCCAAGTATAAAAACTATTATGATGCATGAACCCACACTATCACACCACCTCAAGATAAGAGTTAAAAAATTACCTCACCCAAAACATCATGCATGAATCCAAATTTCAATTGGAACCCTAAAAATAAATGAACAACGATATCATCGCCTTGTAGATTTGAATTTCCATATACATGGGTTAGTTACATACCAGTATAAGGTCTATTCCAAGTTCCAACAACACATCCTACCTCCAACTACCACGTTCAAATAGTCAAACAGCCAAAAAATATTCTGTCTAGCCTCTTTGTGTTGCCTCGACTAAACTATCTCATATAATGTCATTGGTAAATCACCATAAGACCTTAGGAACTCCTAACCTTATACCAGACACTTTAGACTAGTATTGAGATTAT
The DNA here is from genome assembly GCA_963277665.1 of Viscum album. Classification (NCBI taxonomy): domain Eukaryota; kingdom Viridiplantae; phylum Streptophyta; class Magnoliopsida; order Santalales; family Viscaceae; genus Viscum; species Viscum album. The sequence goes on from OY728157.1 coordinate 1,729,370,303, forward strand.
ATAAGTATCATGGGGATATTATACTCTCTATACCCTCCAAAATAAAATTAAATAAATAACATAATCAAAATAAATCAATAGAGTAAGCAGAAGAATTTATATCTATGAGACAACCAATAATAATATATAAGAACACCATGATATAATATAAATGATAATCCTACTAAACATATTCTCATACAATAATTTCCACCCACCATGATGAAAATTTAAAAAAATTTACACCGGTGATTGGACTATAAAACATGGGTTCATCCACGTATGAATCTCCCAATATACTTTTAAATGATCCTGTATGATTCTCCATACAACTAGTCACCTGAAATTGAATCATAATTTCTCAAAAGGAAATAGTGCGCTCATGCAGGGTGTTAGAATATAACTTATTAGGGTCTCACCAATTTCCCACAACATACATAATTATATAGACTATATACATGTATGGGAAAATAAAACAAGTACCAATATATAACATGCAATAATCGTGTTTATGGAGATCTTTTTTTCGGGGTGTTGTGGTTTCTTGTTGGGTATTCTATATATTGGATATATTTTTAATTCTATAGTGTATTTACAGTGGTAATTACATAAGGTTCTACTTGTAGGTAATTCTAGTAAATTTAGAGGTGGGAGGCAGGCTGCAACTTGTTGTGGAATTGAACAAACTATATACCAACGATTTAGAAACTGTTGGAATAGATGTGATAACCTAATCTATACCAATGGATCATGTGAAACCGATGAACAAAATCTGTAAAAAATGTTCATAAACCATTGGTATAGAGTTATTTAATAACAATATAAATCTGTTAGTAAAAAGATATCCCAATGGTTTGTAAGAACCGTTGGGATAAGGTGGTTTTCAGTGTTCTATGCCAACGATTAATCAATAACTGTTGACATATGTCTATCCCCAGGCCTAAGTAGCCAATGGTTTTGAAAACCATAGGTATAGTGTATAACAATTATTTTCCAGCCTATTCCATTAATTTAAAACCATTGGTATATAATAAGTCTACAGTAGTGTGAAATCATGATGACTACTGAATATGCATATGAATTTGGACTTCTGCGCTCAATATTATTGATGGGAAATATGTATTCCTCCCTAAGATTCTTGAGGGGATTAGTGGGAACTATTTCCAAACCTTTTAGGGTAGTGACCCAATAAATTACATCTAATGAGGGGTTTTTCTCCTTTGGTTCATAGAACCCAACATTAATATAGTGTGACTTGTAAGACTTGAATGTGTCTTTATCGGCATGAACTGTCCCAATCTGTCCATTAATTATATATTTCAGGAACTGATTGTACAAGAAGAGAATTTCTATGTATTGATGTATCCAGAGGATTCTTAGTAGGGTGTTAAAGGCCCTATTATTTCAGACCACCAGAAATTATAGGTGATATATGAGGTCATAGAATTGGGTTTTTTGTTGAATTTGTCCTAATGGATTCCTCTTGATTTTTTTGTATCCCAATAGATTTTTGGTACAGAGCATTAGATCATCCTAATTGCAACATAGCTAATGAAGTGTCTCCAATGATAGGATATTAACCCCATAGCCATTGTTGATGAAAAAGTTTTATATATCAATGAAATTTTTGTGCCAAACACATACAAGGGTTTGATGTTTCCTTGCATGTTGGTGTCTTCATCATGATCTGTGAAGGTGATATCTATGTAGAATTCTGCAGGATTGTTCTCTTTTCAGTAGAATTTAGAAACGATTACTTCATCTTCAAACTCATGGGGTATCAATAATGATTTGAGGTGTGCTTCCTTGGTATCTACTAATAGATTCAGAGCATCCATGATTGAGAACTTAGCTAATATGGAAGCTAGATTCTTCAGAATCTCATATTTTTTTCCTAAAGGTTGCTTCTTCCCATATTGGGGATGATCTTTCAAAGGATATTTAGGGGCTTGAGCATTTTATGAAGATGGTTCGGTCCTTGTGGTTAGAGATGGGGGAGCTTTTGTCCTTTGTGGATGGGGTGGGAACGATATGCTTTCATGTCAAGGGTAATTAGTCATTTTTTCTTCCTCTGATGAATACTCCAGGATGATTGGGTCGGGATGGATTCCCATGGGGGTATAAGAATTTTCAAATCCCTATTGAATTTGGTGGAGGGTCCTTCTATGGGTTTCTAAAACAATGAAATTTTGAGCGGGGGTGTGGTCGTAAGCTTGATTTATTCCATGGCTATGTCTCCCTTGATATCCCTTGCTTTTGAGGTTTCTTCCTCTATCCCCCCAGTTGGGTGTGGGGAATTATATTTGATAACTATATAAATCCTCAGAGAAGGGATCCATCAAGTGGATACTATTTATGGATCTACAAATCTACTCTTCTTCTAATGATGACTTTTCCTTACCATATTCCCCCAGTCTTGATGTTTGGTGGGGAAGTTCCTATGTCTTCAGATTCGATAGAATGAAATATAATTGTTTCAAAGAAAATGTTGGATTTTGTGAAAGTTCATGTCCCTACACTTTCTTTCTACCTTTCTGATAAGGAATTTTTCTAGAGGGTTGTCCCTTGGATGATTGTGGAGCTGAGGATTAAGTTTGTGTTTCATTAGTTACCGTTGGAGGAAGGGTTGGTTTCTTCAACAGTGCATATAGTATTCCATGGGATTGGTTGACTATTTTCTGATTCATCCAACTATAAAAATTATGTTACTTTTTTTAACAACCTTTTCCACTCCCCTTCATCATCTGGATTAATGGTGAAAACCTAATCCACTTATCCAGAATCTATCATATTTTGAAGTACATCCCTAAAGATGATGCACTCTTGGGTGGTGTGTCCTAATATCTAGTGGAAGGGATAATAGTCTATGAATTCATCAATACCGACTTTATCATCCCTCATTGTCTCTAGTAATTGATGAAAGATTCAATTCATGTGGCTATAATGTATCCATATAATTGATCATCTCGGAATGATTAAATTTTATTTCTCCATTCCATGATTTGATTCATCTTAGATCCCTAATACTCATATTTCGGAGGTAGGTGTGGATGCTAACATCCAGAGGGCCCTAAATGGTTAATTGGGGTCCTTGGATCAAGAGGTAGTGCATTCAGTGGCATAAGTGTGACCGATGATACTTCAACTCTCCTTACTATTTTTATTACAGCTATTGTGGCTGCCCAAGAATTGAGATTAGTCTGTTTTAAGGAATCTTATATACTTTGACCAATGTCAGAAAAGTCCAGAAACCCACTTGTATACATTACCAGAATAAGTGGTGTTCACAGATCATCGTAGAGGTTGTTGATGAACAAGGACAACATCTCATCTTGGGGGATTGACCATTTCATGGAGTAAGTCAGACCCTTGTATTTGGTAATAAAGTCTTAAACTCTCTTGTTCTCTTACTATCTGCAGTTCATGAGGTCGCTAACTCTTATTTTTGGAAACATTCGGCTGAATTGGATTATTAACTAGCACCATAGATCCTCTAATATTATTATTAAGTTAGTTTGAAATTTGGTGTACCACACAAAGGCTAAACCTTGCAGGGTTCGTACAAAGCATCTGAACTTCACATCTTCTTATTGCTTCGGGGTTCCCATCATGGGGTCAAAATAAGAGGAGTACTGTATTATATTCTACTCTAGGTCCCCTGATCAATTGAACGCTAGGAATACATTGTTATTGAAATTTTCCAGCAGTGGGATGTTGCTCACCCAATCAAGAGTAAGGTTTCCATTTTAGTTGTATCGAAGTGCTCAACCCCTCCATTGCATCGATTCGAGTTGTTAATAACTCAATGGTACTCAGGATCCCTTGACGCATGTCGTTTTGGACATATTCATGAACAGGTGTATCATAGGGAAATATTGGATATTCTGGCATTGTTGAAACTTGAGGTAGATACCAAACTAGGGGCATCTTTTGGGGGTTTTTCAGATCCTATTCTAGTTCCTTTCCCAAATGAAGGAAATCCCTGTATCCTATAAGGTTTCGGTTCAGGTAGACTGATGGCCCTGAAGTTTACTTAAATGAGCTTTCAATCCTTGCTTCGTCCATCGGGATGAGCTCGTGAGGCCGAGGTACATCTGATTGAAGTTTGTGTTGATGCTCCACCTCAGTAATATACCTAATAGGTTGGATTTTTCTTAGCAGCTCAATGTTGATTTGACTTATCACTTTCATTTCTTCCTCTTATCGATAGGATCTCACCTTAAGTGTGGGGCATCAACATCATGGGGTGGAGGAGGAGGGTTTTTGACCTTGATCTTATTCTTCTCTGTTCTATGGATTTACATAGGAGGTAATGGAGTATTAATTGAGTGGTCGCCCAAATTTAGGAAAACTCCTTGGTTGTGGGTGTGCACGTCTCAAGGTTTGGTGTGGACCATCTTTAGGAGGGAATCCCCATCTCATATTTCAAAATTATTTTATTAATTTTTAGAGAGTTCTATGGGGATGATGTCCACGATGTTCACTAATTCATACCCCATTTTCTGTGGTGTACCAGGTGATGAATGGAAGGCGAGCTTCTTGCATCCTTTGTTAGATCTTCTCTGGACATTCTGTGATACTCTTTGGATTTCTTTGAAAATAGTGACTCGAAGGGAGTCCTACTATGACCTTGAAGTACACCTCCATTCTAGGGGATATGAGTCATTGGATGTGATGGAATGTGTGACCCCTATATCCATTTTCAGCCTTTTCGGGAGAAGACATATGTCTGTTGGGTGAGAATTTGAGGTAAAAATACCCCCATCCTGGCAGAATGGGGTTTCTCCCATTCTTATGTTGACACGCCTCGGCCCAAATTTTCTAGTCTTATGGTGGTATTTTGTGTTAACAATACCACCAGTCGGGTGGGTAAGTCTGGTCTCATATTGCGGGGGATGCTGCTAATATTGCCTTCTTCTTAATCTCACACATTCACATGTAGTTTTGGGTCAGATATGGTGTCGGTTCAACATGTGAATTACGTTATTCCACATAAATGATCAGTTCTTGTTCATTATCTTTCCTTAGATGGGAGGCCAAATGGATTTTATCGGTGGCCTGGTTTAGGATCTTCTCGATGGATTTCTCTCATCGGGCCTGATGCTTCTGAGACTTACTCAAGGTTGGCTCTTGTCGGGCGTTCAAACTTTCATGAGCATGGAATTCATTTGATTACCAATTGAGGATGATGAAATTGTAGGATTTCACTTCTATTGGGTTCTACTATATAAGAAGTGGGGTGATGTTTAGAGCTCCATGATCTCCCCATCCCTGGATATGAACACCAGATGGGGTGTTGCTGATAAGGTAGCGCAACTTGTGTAGCACATAGAGGCAGGTCGTATCAAGGTCTTTCATTTTCCTTTCTGACTGTGGCCTATGTACATGTAAAATTGATTCTATATAAATCTAATGGAAAATCTCTCATAGGACATTAACATGGTATTCATACTCATTTTAGGGAAGAAATTTTTCCTTTAGTTGGTAAAGACTTTTCCAGATATTTAGAAGAAATTTATGCAAGAATTCTTCTGAAAACGTCCATGGTATGTCAAACTGAGAATTGTTCATTAGAAAATACATCACCCGTATTTCATCCCATGATATTTATCTTCTCACAAGAAAAATATCTTGTTGTTGTTCCTCTAGGGACTCTTCTGCTGAATCCACCCAGTTTGACTGCTCCTTAATGATTTCGTTCCATGCAGTAGGGTGGGAGGGACTCTCGTTACTATGAGAATGAAATGGGGGTGGATTGAAAGATGAGTGTGGCCCCATGCCATCCTATGGTTGAGAAAGGATATCACTTGTCATGGAGAGAGTACCCATCGTGTCACACTCCATTTTTTCATGAACCTCAGTGTATGAGGGCTTTCTCACATTTGACTCGATGAGGGGAGCACCATCTCACAGGCATAAATTTTTACTGTGGGGAGGACCTTCACAGTTGGTTTTGTGATGGAATGCGATACCATTATATATTATTGTTTGTCTGTAGAGAGTACTTATGTCATTTTTACCCTTGGGAGGACATTTAGGGTGGATTGCACTAAGGGGATGACCTTCTTGATACGTTATATCATTGAGGGGTGGGCCTTCAAATTGAAAGCTATCATGGTGATGACTATTATCATAGCTCTAGCTTTTGGGAGAGTATCTTCTATGTACATTTTTGGGAGGTCCTTCAAGATATACTACAATGATGGTAAGACTTTCTCTTTTCCTGATGTCACTATGTGGAGGGAACTTATAGTGAATACGTTCATGGGGAGGGTATCTATCACATATTGGAATCTGACTACAAGGAGAATAATATCTATAGCATATAATTGAGGGAGGACCATCAGGGTGGACGACATCAAGGGGATGACCTTCTTTCTGTTTGATCTACTAGTAAAGGGGAGGGCTGCCCTGACCCACATCAGGAGATAGGCTCTCTTTCCCGAATGGCCCAAAGGCCTTCTTTTTTATTTTTGTTATAGATAATCCCCCTTTTAAGGGTTGAAGGGGAACCCGTACATGACCCGTAGGCCCAAATCACAAGGCCCGACATGACCCGTAAAACATGACCCGAAGGCCCAGAGGCATACCATGCCCAATACATGACCCGTAGGCCTAGACCACTAGAACTGTCCCTCCCTAGCTTCTGCATCATTTATTTCCTTTAGCTCCCCACCTACATTGCTGATCGGCAGCATTGCCCCGTACAAAGCTACATGGTGCCTGGTCCCGATAGCGGTTGTCGTACCCTCTCATTCTCTCAATTCGATTAGCTCTGCTTCTGGTAACTTCTACTGGTGCTCTGATCCTCATCTGGGGCCTTCTCTGTGTGAACTGGGCTACTTCATGTTCTTCAATGGCCCGAAGTCCCTATGGCCTGAAGGCCTTTGATGGCCTGAATGCCCTGAGACCCATAGGCCCAAACCAGTGGCCTGAAAGCCCAAATCAAGTGAATAGTCCGACTGCTACAGTACCGAACAGTGCCTGCTACAGTAACTGCTACTATCACTTCCATGATTTGGTTATGTACTAAGAGGATCTTTATCCTCTACTAATAGACTTTTGATAGTGTCAATAAAGCCAGCTTGCAACAGAGCAGAATCATGAGTTTTCTCTCTATTTTCCAGTTTCTTATGGAACATTTTATTTTGGTGATCTCTCATATAGGAAAATGGGGACACCTATTTTTTTTAATGACCTTCATATGTGGGAATCTATTCAGTTGGTTCCCATGATGTCACCATGATACGCCGACGAACATATTGAATTTTGGCAGGGTTATATGTCTTCCATGGAGTGGCCACAATGTTGGAACGATGTCCCCCAATTAGGATGGGTATTTATTCCTGATCTAGTATTCCATGTAATCTGGAATATGGAATTCGACCCCCCTGTAATGGAGTAGGGATGAAGTTATACTCCAGGGTCATTGTTTAATTTTGAGGATGAACCACCCCTCACTAAAAGACTGGGTCGTTGGCCCAACTCGTCGATTTTTTCACAGACGTAATGACATATTTACAAGTCTAGAGGATATTTTCTATGATCGACATGTGATCCTACATCATAAACAAGATGTGTTGAGATAAATATTTGGTTGTAATAGGTATGAATGCACATTCTAATATCAAACTAGGATTTCATGCTCGCTCTGGTTCTCCATGAGTTTCCAGTGGATACATGCATTTCTCCAATTCCAGGACAGAGGAACGAGTCTCCCATTAGCTGTCTTCTCTGGTTTCCATAGTATTTGGTTTGTGGGATTTATGTGCATATGCAATAAATTGACTCGAATCATATTTTCTTTCCATCATACTTGACAAATGGGGTTTGTTGTGGTATGAAGGAATTTAAATATTCTTATGGATTGCCAGCATGTTTGGAAGGTGTGATTCATATGCCTCAGAAGTGTTATATGATTTCCCATGGATTGAAGACCTATTTTGATGGTGGTCTTTGTGTGTTTCATCATGGATTTATGCCTTCTTATATCTAGGTTCCATCCAATTTGGATGATGTTCTTCTTGTGGATTGACATAAATTTGCATCTACAATAATTTATCTCTCTTCCAATGTAGTGGGATCATAAATCATTGGTAGGAATGCGTGTTTTATTGTGTTTTGTAACCCTATCTCTATGGTGGGATTCATAAGAGTGAGTGGGGATATGAATCTGTGTGTATATTTCCACCATATTTTGTGGAGGGCTTTAGTGGGAGGGGAAGAAATGTATGTCTCCTATTATATACCATCGTGTTTGTGTGGAAGACCTCCTCCTCATGAGCCAGGGTGAAAACCTACTCCTGGTAATGAATTTTCTTCCCCTGGTGGGTAGCCTAAGGGGCATGTTTCCATTGGACTTTAGTATGTGCCATCAGTATGGGACCCTCATCAGAGCGAAGATATTGGGTTATACATTGTTAGTGGCAGCGTCCTCCAATAGGATCTCTCAAGAGGGGATACTAAGAAGTTGGGATGAATTCATTAGTGTTTAATTCATCTGCCAACCTAAGAAAAGAAAGTTAATCATTGTCACTATCCCGGGATAGGATATCAAAGTGGTTGGAGATGGCCAGTGGGGACATCTTGTGATAATATTCCAGCTACGGTTGAAGATGAAACTGGAGAGATTTGACCGATTTTAGGGTTTTATATGCACCCTCCACTATGGGGATTGCACTGGTTTGGTGGTACTCCATGATCAATGTGTTTGGAACCCAACATTGAATATGCTTCGTAGGGGACAGAGACGTATTTGTTGGGGATTCGGTCACCTTTTCCGACACTCACGTATGTGTCTCGGAAATTTTTCATTGTACCATTTGGATCGAATATCGATTTGAGAAAACTGTAATAATTGTAACAAGCGTAGAAAATGAAACCTCTTCAATGTAGAATCTCATGATCATGTGCGTGATTGGTAATCAATCTTGTCCCACTTCCTTTTGAATGTGAAAGGGGCATGAGGTGGGGTGACCAGCCACCTTTGTTAAGGATTCATGTTGGGTTGACCATTTTTATTCCAACCTGATTCATCTCATACAGGGGGATGATGAAATGGCCCAATGGATAGTGACCCATTGCCTGTTTTTATAAAGGGTTTCATGTCAAGTACGATGTCCTTGGATGGTCTCCAGCGAGTTTACTTGTGGAGGCAAAAATACCCAACGACCCTTATATCCATGATTCGTGGACCTACATTACAAATGAAGTCACTTATTGGATGACGATTTAGACAATGACACTTAAGGACTCCATTGGTCGAGAGGATGGTAGGTTGGGATCATCACACCCTTTAGGATTAAATTTTTACCTACAATGAAACTCTCTTATAGATTTATGAAATGTTTATAAGTTCATGAATACTTGGTTATTTCCCTTGCATGTTTCCATGGGTTACTCCTAAGTTTCATGATTAACCATATATATTCATGGGTCGGGAATTACTAAGACAACACTAGTTTAATCCCTATGATGAGGAACTCTAAAGTTTATCATCATCATGGGAGGACATAAATTACTTCAATATCATGACTGAATACATAAGATGGGATTCATACATTTTCTCATGATAGTAATATAAACTCACATAGTTCAGTGTTACTTATTTGGACACAACACTTTTTAAGGTAGTGTGATGAGGACCCATCCATGCAGTTTTGCATCATGTGTAAAGGAAGGCTAGGCAGAGGATTCCTAGTAAATATTTTTTTTGGGAATTACACCGAAGTGTCCTAAGATTCTCAGGTCAGGTGTGGTCACTCGAGTTTACATGTCCCTAATAGGTATTGGTTTTGAAGAAAAATGGGGTGATTTGGGTGTAGGGTTTGGAAATTAAAGAGGCTTCCTATGTATTCAAGTTATTTGGGAATCAAAGCCCTCGTATTTCGGTTTATGTTGGGTATTATACCATATAGGAAGCCTATTTGAGAATGGTCTTTCATACAAGCGTCCTACATATCATTGTTAGAGTAGGAACCAGAGTTCTCTTAGATTATTTGGGTATTGTATATGATTGGGACATGCATATTGGATCATCCCCTTTAATATCGGGCATTTTGATAGGAATCATATGTAACCTGGTTAGAGTGGGAATAAAGGTTCTCCTAGTTGTATTGGGTTTGGGAATTATACCTAGGAAGAGCCCAATATTTTTATAATCATGTGGAGGATCTCAACTCGTGATGATTTGAAGGTTTGTTTGGGACTTACACCTAGGCGGATACCCATATTTTGGGGATATTCATATTTCATGATCACCACCAACCTATAAGATAGCATGCGTCATTACTGGTATGTGAAATAAGAGGAAGTAGTGGATCTAGAGATCACACATCCCATTTCATCTACTGAAAGATGGTACTAGATCCAAAGGGAGAGATGGGGGATTCAAGTGTTCCAAAATCCTATCCAATTATGATATCCTGGATAGTCATTCATTGAAATCAATCTAGTCATGTATCATGATGATCCAATGAGGATAAAGAGTGCCACCTCCTATGGAAAGGTTTGGGGTCTACCTCAGGGAGAGTGCACTGAAATGAGTTTTGGGAAAGGAGAGAAGGATTGATCCTCGTCAAAGGGAAAATAGGCATGATCACTTAGGCTTTTCACTTTCCCCCATTGAATAGAAAATCCAGTGATTACCCTTGATCCCTAGAACAGGGAAGTTCACATGTGTATTTCAATTTTGGGCCTGAGTTACCATGATAATGTAAAATTAGAGACTTTATAGGGTTAACACCCTTTCTAGGATTACCCATGTGACTCCTCTTACTATGGGTATGTATACTAAAATAGACGTGTTGATGCACCCGACAATTTTATCATACGGGTCCAGAGGATTTGGAAGAGGATTTGGTCTGATGTCGATGGACTGGTTAGTGGAGTGAATTCATAGGAATATATCGAAATGGAAGGGAATGATTTGGATTGGAAGGTAGAAAGGTCTAAGGTACACCATTCCAGGTACCACTAGTTCATGCGGGGTGGGGAACCCCCTACATGATGTACGACTATGCTGGTGGATGGTTCATCCGCATACTGAGGAGGTACGCATACCTAGATTCCGTTTGTGTACTGAGGTTATATGAGAACCTGTATGTGGTCCATGTAACATAGTTATATGCGGCCTCAGGTTCCTTCCTCATACCATTGTGGTATGCGGTGATGGAGTCTATCTGTGTAGTAGATCGCTACACAGGGCTGATTTTCATCCACATAGAGATGTGCAATTTGGCACACTGGATTGAAGAAGGGTAATTATTCCTATAGTTCATGATAAGTTCATCCATGAAGGGAGTATGGTTCACGGTTCACCAATTAGGTTCATGATTTTTCCCATATTATTATCCTTCCTTCTTTTTATGATTTATGGTGTGATTATACTTGTTAGAAACCGTTCGAGGTTATGTACTTTTTATATTGTTTTCCTTCAAAGTCTTCTATTCGTAAACTCCAAGATCTCTAAAAATATAATCCTCAATTTTTATTATCCCTTGTGGTCCCTTTTATAGAGTTCTAGGGAAGTTATATCTTTCTATCACATGGCACCATTTGTGGAATCCCATGAAGAAACCGCTTGGCCAGTGGATGACTCGGTCAACAAAGGTTTTTGGGTCTGAGGTTTATTGGGTTGTGGTTCATGGAAATAGAAATAACTGCCATGATCCCGTGAATGATACAGTTCATGGGTCACCACCGGCTTAACCTCACCTGCGAACTGAGTTTTTGGGGATGGTGTGCGGAGGAGTACTTCTCCGTCATGTTTTCTCCAAAGACACGGATTTTAGGGTCAGGGTTCACGGGTGGAACATCTCTATATCCATTCCTCTAAGGACATGTTTTGTTGGGGACTAACACCATTCTTTATTTTTTTTTCTTGTATGTGCTGGTTTACTGGCTAATTCTTTATAGGTCGTCTTTTCTCAAGCTGGTTGTATACCGTTTTGTTCGCGGACAATACTACCCTAATATCATTCCTAGAAATCAGTACACGGACCACACTAGTCCTTTTTCAAATTCTATTTCTTCAATATTCTTCCCAAAATTTCCATCGACCATATTTCTTATTCCTTCATCAAATTTGTGGGAGTATTTTCCTTCCCTTTATTTAGTTTTCAGGACCCTACAACTATGAAAACCATTTTAAAATGTTGTATGAGCACAAAAATCTCAGTAATGGACATAAAGATAATGAAACATATTTTTATAGTGAAATACATGAAAACCCATGACTTTTTTACTTTTATCATACATATTCATTGACTGTAAAAAATAAAACAATTTTATATCAAAAACAGGAACAATTTTTTCTCAAATAAAACCATTAAAACACATAAAATGAAAACAAAAACCCTTTATAGTGACATAGAGCAACACATTCATATAACCTTTTGAAAATCTTTTCTATTGGAATAAAAAATGAAAAATTCTAATATAATAATTACCCAATACAGTAGTTTGATATAATGGGTATTAATAATAAAACAATATATATCAAGCTCACCCATGAAATATAATGGGGATAAACTTGTCATATATGTTGTATCATGATCACCCATTTTTTATGATCTATAATGGAGCTCAACCCTTCCAATAAACTATATCAAGATCACATCTGAGCTATAATGGTGATTAAACTGGAATATAAGCTATATCAAGATCACACATATTTCTAATAATTATAATTTACCATATAATTAACAAAAAATATTATTATAAAACATTTTCATCATAAAAATATTTTTTAAAAGTATTTTAATCCCATATGAATTTTTAGGTTATTCAAAAACCATTTTCATTGGAAAACCAATTTTCAATACAAAAATAACACTTTATTTTAAAATTTTATTTTCAATACCAAAATATTGAGAAGGGGTAGGAGGTTTTTTCATTCAAGAAAACACAACATCTTTTAATGAATCTAGAAATAAAATATTTTTTATGGCTGTGTGAAAATCATCGTTCTTGTATATGATAAATTAGAATATTCCTTTTTTTCATTTCATGAAAACATTCCGTATAAGATATATAAAAATATTCCATTTAAAAACCCTTGAAATAAATTTATTAAAGATAAAAAAATATTTTTTTAAAATATTTTTTGTACTTATAAAAACATTCATAATATCATTTTAAAAACATGTACATGGAATAAAAGGATTTTTAATGAAAACCATTAAAATATATTGTTTAATAGAATATCCCTCACCACATTAACAAAATTTGAATCTTAATCCCCATGAATAATAACATTAAAAAACATTAAAAATTTGATAATAGAGTAATTAAATATATTAAATTTCATAGGTTCTATATATACACCTCAAAAAATATTATATGTTAATAACATTAAAATATGCCTCAATGGAAGATAATTGAGAAGAAGTCCTTTACCTTGATTACAACTTGTCACATATGTTATTTATATTACTAAATAATAATTTTGTGTTAACTTTTTTTACTTTACTTAAAACATTTTTCAAGATATTTCTTCCTTTTATTTAATATATTACCATGTTATGTAAAATTACTTAATCAATTAACTTAATGTGGGGTGTTTCGTTGATATTTTAATTTTGTGTAAAAAATGACTCAGGTATGTTGAAAATTGGTCAAAGAGGTAATTATTCAACATATAAAAATTTACTATCATCAAATATTTGTCTTATTTACATGTAAATATTACTTTTATACCCAATCATGAAAGATGGTTATGAAAAATAAACAACATTATGATCATGGAGAGGGTAAGACGTACATATGCAAGAGTAATGATTTCATTTTTCAATTATCATTATAGAAAGAAATTATGAATTATTTTATCATTAAATAATTTTCATAATATCATAAATACCATATTATTTTTTTATATATACTTATATATATCATCCATGTGATTAAGTGAGGAAAAAATAGTCACATCGCTTTATAGAGGCATTAGTTTGCACGTATGCACATACAATATTATAATGTTTTTAATATAAGAAATAGAATGATATATTATATTTTTATCATGATAAATATTTCAGGAATATCATAATTATTTCATTTTTATCACATATATTAAATAAATTTATCATTACTACTTTCCATTTAAAGTATTAGTGAGAAACGAATCACATCACTTTGTGAGGTGTAGTTCGTCGTACACAAGATCAATGTTATTGTATCCCCTATAAAATGTAATGTAAGAAGGTATATGTGATATAATAATTCCATAATTATAAATACATTTAAAATATTATATATATACTTTAAATTTATCATTATAACAAGATGTGATAGGCAATGAGGGAAAATGAATGACATTGGTTCGCAAGGTGGACGTTCTCCGTACACACGAATAATGATTATTTATTGCATTTGATGCAAGATGATATGAATTTTGGTTGTGAAATTTACATAATATCATCTCATTATATGTTCGATGTTGGTTTTATTATACAATAATAATTTAATAATATTCTATGTAGGTGTAAACAAAATAAAGATGCTTGGTAAACCACAATACCACTTCTTCAAGAAACCTCCTTATGTAATCCAAAAAAGGATTCTTATGATGGATTTATGATCAAAAAAATTCTAATATGTGAGGATGGAATTTATAAAGGTATTTGGGTATATATTTTTTGAGAAAAACTGAATTTGAGGTTTTAATAGGATAATAGAGGGGGTTTCCTTTTATAAGTGAGGAGAGTGGAATAAATGTAATTTTTTAGAAGAAAAATATGTACCTATTTTTTTCACATGACACAAGGCTCCAAAATAGATCGTTATCTATAATTTGAAATTATAAGGTTAAAATATGTCCATAAAATATATTTTAATGTTTTTAAAGTTCATTTTAACACTTATCATTTTATTTTAACACCTGTAAATCTATTTTAACCTTAACCTCAATAATTAATTTTTACTAGTTTCACTTTTCATTATAGTTTATAATTAATTTAATTTCATTGGATATTATACTATATTATTTTTATAAATATAGAATCCATTTTATAAAATTAAATTCATATAATAGTAAAAAATTTAATTTTAAAAAAATCTCACAGACGTGATGAAAAAACAGGTTTTCAAGAAGTATAATTTGTAAGAGAAAGAATATTTTTTATTTACTATATCACTAATATAAATAGTTGTATGAATATAAATAAATATTAAATTTTATATAATATATAAATTTCATTTAAAAAGTTTCTAAATATGGGTCATTTTATAAAATTAAAATGGATAAACACTTTGTACTTTAAAACAATTTTCAGAAAAATCACATTTTATAACCCAAAAACAAACTTCTACTAAAATAAAATATAATGTTCATCTTGAAGAAAATAATTGTTTTTATTAGAACTAATGAATTATTAGGTTATCATGAATAATAATCAAAACAAAATGGTACTTTTAAATTAATTAATTGATCAAAATGAAATAAAACTTTTACAAGAACACTTTTTTACAATTCACTATAAAATCAATATTTTTTGAAAATTCATAAATTTTCATCATAATTTAATTTTAATATTATGGTCGAAAATTGAATTTAATTTTATCAAATAAATTTTCTAAAATATTCTATAATAAATTATAATATTTCCTTTCAAAAAGAAATTAAATTTATTTTTAAGAAAACTTATTTTTGAGAATAAAATTACTTTACTAGTAGTTGATTAATTATTTACTAACAATAATTTACATTGATTGTGAAATTTATAAGTATAAATATATATATATATTGTAGATTAATTAATACAATTCATACCCACCAATTTAATAGCTAAGTTATGATAGTTATAAATTTCATTTGTCATTTTTTCTTAGTGTTTCATAAAAAATACACTATAAAAAATAGGATTACTTTCTAAAGTCTATAGGTGTTACATCCTCAGAAATTTAATAAATTATGTCCTCTCAATTTTGACTGTATCTTGGTAAAAACAATTTCTACATTTGAGAATAACTTTTTTGGAAACTGGTGTTGTAATAGGGTCATTAAAACATCCAATTGATAAGTGATAAAAGAGATAAGGAATATCATATTGAATAATCAATAACTAGGTTACCATGTAAGAAAACATAGGTGCGAAGTTAATAATTAGACATGAAGGTGTTTCTCCCACACCATCCTTCAGTTGTGGGTTCAATTATTATAGCCTTTTCGTTGGAAATGATTTATCAGATATCCCTTGATCTATCCTTTTTTCATGAAATTTTACCCTATTAAATTCTTGTAAATAAGTTAAAATACCATAAAAATAACCTTAAAATTCAAAGTTCATTTAAACACTAAAGGTTATAAATACCATTAAACTCATTTAAAAAGATGTAAGGCACACATCACATTAAAATGGGATTTATATATACATGAACTTACAAAAATATCTTAAAATTCCATTAATCACATGAAATATCATAAATAAATCCTAAAAAGAGGTGTCTAAAAAATTCAACTTATGATTAACCAATGAAAAATACTAATCTACCTAAATATTTCACCACTTCACTAGATAGCCTAACATCAACTATAGCAGCTGAAAATTATTTTTCCACACCTTTATTTTTCAGATCATGATGATTTCCAACATGAGTAAGAAAATTCATACAAACATTAGCATAATTTCCCAACTCATTTCATCTAAAACATCTCATAGTTGACTGAATATCTATTATCTCATTCTTTTATTGTTTAAGACTATTCTCTTTTCATTCACAAACCCAATGACTAAACTTACCACATGGGTGACACTTTCTAGATCCTAAAAAAATTTCACCAAAATATTTTTGACCATACATGGAACATTTTTTACGATTAACTCAATACATCTTAGTTTGTTTCTTCTCCATATCCTTCTACCTTTACCATTTCTTAATAATTTAAACTCAAGGCATAGAAATGTCAGAGAATTCCATATCAACTTTCTCAGCAAGAAAAATTACTTTATCATAACTTATAAATCTATATGTGGAAAAATATCTTCATAAAATTTATTTCATCCCTGAGAAAACCCAATTAATTTTAATATCATGATCCCTGATTAATTTTGGAACTTATATATCAAACCTTGAAATTTTTTCTTCATATACGGCCACTTAATCTTTAACCTTTTTCTTAAATTCCATTATCGATCTCTTCATCCTAAGAAGAAAATTTATACGAAAATTATCTTGAGGAAAAAATCTTCAATATATTCCATAGCATCAATATAATCTCTCTCTAGTATTATTAATCAAATATCACCATCAAAAAACTTCACCATTAAAATGATAAATTTTAAGGGTTTCCTTTTGACATTTTGAACATCCCATGAAATAAAATATCATCTCTAAATTACTGATCCATCCTTTAGCTATTTCTGAGTAAGATGATCCACTAAATAATGGAGGATTTTTTTCTCATAAAATTATACCATTCTTACATGTTCCACTGTGGTAGATCTGACTTTTCCCTATCATGGATACCACCTTCTTTTATAGATTATGTCAATTGAGCCATCCCTACAAAAAATTGTTTTCTGCTAATTTCAACCATCAAAAGATGCTTATTTGGAAGGAAATTTTCCTCTCAGTGACTTCCCATTATAGATTCCTTGTTTCCTCTACAAAAAAAATTTTGAACAGACATATTTTTGATGAAAAATCATGGTAATCCTAAAATTCAATATCATTCAAAATTAACCATATAGTAAAATTTTCCAATTGAATGCTACTGATATTGTTCTAATCTTTAAAGTTATATAAATTTTTCTACGATACAAACAATATGGATATAGAATTACAAATTACATTTTTTAGTGAATTTGAAATATAAATCAAATAATTAAATTCCCAAAGATCTTTTATGTTTAGGTTTTTAGAGAACTGGATCAAAACAGTTACAAAACAAAACAATAAATTTCCAAGTGGACACTTCTAATTAGAATCCATTTTTCCCATAATGTAAAAATTTTAAAATAAATCATGATTTAAATTCCTGAAAAATCTTCATGACATTAAAAGTGGCTTCTTTAATCCCCTTAACAATCCTTAAAATCTATGAAAACCATTTTAAAATGTTGGTTGACTATAAAACTCTCAGTAAGGAACATAAAAATAAACTCATTATTCCAGTGAAAAACATGAAACCCATTTAATATTTACCTTTATCCTCAATGTTATATGAGGATATAAAATAAAACATTTTCATAAAGAAACAAACACAAATGTTTTCCAAGAAAACCTTTAAAACTCATAACAAGAAAATAGAAACCCTTTTTAGAAACATAGATAACCATAATCATATATCCCATTAAAAATCCCCTAAATTGGAATAACCTTACACAATACTTACAATATAATCATTTCCCTATGCAATGGAGAGATATAATGGGGATTATACTTGGTATAAGCAATATCTCGCTCACTCGTGAGCTATAATAGGGATAAAACTGTCATAAAAGTTGTATCAGTATCAACTATTTATCATGAGCCATAATTCAGATTAACCCTTCAAATAAGTTATATCGATCTCACGAGTGATCTATAATGGTGCTCAACCCATAATATATGTTGTGTCAGTCCCACTCATTTTTTATATAATTATCAATATAAATATCATGAAAAATATATTTTTTCTTTACCGTATTCATTATAAAACCCTTTGGAAAAACTCTTTTTAACCTATTAGCAAAACATTTTTGAAAAATAAAATACCCTTTTCTTTTTAAAACATATTTTCAATACCAAAATTCCCCTTTCATTTGAAAAAACATTTTTAGAACCAAAATACCGAAAAATGGAAGGAGTTTTTTCTCAAAAGAAAACATGAAATCTTGAAAATGAATATAGAAATCATATAATAGTTATAGTCATGGGAAAATTATTTATTGTCCTAATTTTAAAATAGTGCATTTCTTCTGTCTTTTATCAAAACATTACCAATAAGATAAATAAAAATATTCAATTTTAAAAAATTTGAAATAAATTCAAAATAGAAAAAAAAAATCCATTATAAAACTTTTATGACTATATAAAAACATTAATAAAATCATTTTATAAACAAATACATAGAATACAAAATGTTAGAAAGAAAACATTTCGAGTATTTTTTAAAAAAGAATGTCCCTTACCACATTAAAAAAATTGAATCATAATCACCAAGAATAATAACATTAAAAAACATTTAATACCATGATCATAAAGTAATTCTTGATTTAAAATTTTATATTTCGTGTATACACACCTCATAAAATAAAATAGGTTTATAATAACAAAATATTCTTTAAGATAAAAAAATTGAGACAAAGTCCTTTACATTGTGTCTAAATTGTCACGTACATTATTTACATTCCTAAATAATAAGATTATATTAATTATTTACTTTATTAAGAAATTTTTTAAAAAAATTTATTCCTTTTAATTCTCTTTTTACGATGTTATATGAAATTACTTAACCAATTAAATTTACATATGGAGTTTTGATGATATTTTGATTATGAATCAAAAATTATTTCTGTAGGTTGACGATTTTTCAAATATCCCATTATTCAACAACTCCAAAATAGAAATAATGCAATAATTATCATATTTATTCATAAATTATACTTTTAAAGTCAATAAAGAGTGATGGTTATGAAAAATGAACTATGTTATGATCATGCAGACGGTAGGTCATATATACGTGTGAGTAATGTTTCCATGCTTCAATGATTAGAATCAAAAATAAGTTTTTCATTATTTTATATTTTTAAAATTATAATAATATTATAAATGAAATATTATATATTCAAATATACGTATATATATCATCCAAGATATTTAGTGATGAAAAAAGAGTCATGTTGCTTTGTAGAGGGGGTAGTCCACACGTAAGCACGAACGATGATATCATTTTTATGCATGAGAAATGAAATGATATATTTTCTTTTCAGGATGATTATTATTTCCTCAATAACATAATTATTTCATAAATATCACTTATATTCATTAAATATATCTTCATTACCCTATATGTAAAGCATTAGGGAAAACGGATTGAATAGCTTCGCGAGAGAGTAGTCCATCGTACGCATGAGTGACATTATTATATCCCCCAAGGAATCTAAAGTAAGAATAATTATGTGATATAATAACTATAGGATTATAATATGATAAAAATATAATATATATACTTTAAACATGTCATTACAACAATATTTTATAGGGGATTATGGAAAATTAATTACATCGGTTCACGAGGTAGTTTCTTATCGTACACACGAATGATGATTTCATAACATGTTTGAATGAAGAAGATATGGAGTTGGGTTTTTAAATTAACATAATAATATATAATTATATGTTATAAATTTATTTTATTATATTACAATAACTTATGAATACTTTATGGATGTTTAATAATAAATAAAAGAAATATGCTCGGTTAAAAACAATACAACTTCCTCAGACAACCTACTTAGGTAAGAACCAAAGGGATTCATTGGATGTATTTATGAAAAAACAATGGTTTCTAGGATGTTGTGAGTAAACTTATTAATGTATTAATTCATGTATTTTATGATAAAATGTTATTTTAATGTGTGAAGATGATAGTAGATTGGTTTGCCTTTTATAAGTGAGGTGAGTGTAACACTTGTAATTTTTGAAAAGATAAAGGTGTACCGACAGTTTTCAAATTCCACAAGTCTCAAAAATAGATCATTATTGAGACATATACAAATAATTTCAAAATATTGACCAAAATGTATTTAATACAATTATTTAGGTCATTTAAACTCTTCTCATTAAACCTTAACACCCCGGTAAATCCATTTTACCTTAAACACAGTAATTCATTTTTATTGTTTTATCTATTAATATTGGTGAAAAATTATGTTTTAATTATTATATGATATAAATTATGAGGATTCAAAATATATAATACATTTTATCCAATTAAATTCATATAAATCTCAAATTCCAATTTAAAATAAAACCCTCATACATGGGAAAAAAGTGGGTTTTCAAGAATTTCATCTTCAAGAAAAATATGATTTTATATTAAATTTATGAATAATAATGCTCATTATGTGAAAATAAATTAATATTTATTGATATAGAATCTATAAATTTAATTGAAAACATTTCTCATTTTTTATTATTTTAATTAGTTAAAATGGATAGACATTATTCACTTTAGAACTGTTTTCTGAAAAATCATGTTTCTAAACCCAAAAACAAACATTTCCTACAATCCAATATGAATTTTATTAAAAAGAAAATAATTGTAAATAATATAAAGAAATAAAAATTATGTTACATGAAATCATATTCAAAAAAAATGGGAGTTTTAAATTAATAAATTTTTTGAAACTAAATGACATTTTTACCAAAAATAGATTTTTTCACTTTTCAATGAAAAATCAATATTTAATGAAAAATAGATTATTTTTCAATAAGTTAATTTTAATATGATTATTTAAAAAAAATCATTTTATAAAATAAATTTTAATAAATTTCCAAATAAAAATTATAATATTTGTTACAAAAACAGATAATTATTTTTTGAAGAGAACCTATTTTTGAAGAATAAAATTGATTTACTAAAAATTGACTAATTATTTAATTATCATTTATCAATAATTTTAATTCAGTATGACTTATAAATATCCTAAATTTAATAATATAATTCATACCGGTCAATTTAATGGCTTGGTTATTAATATTTTATATTTAGAGTGTCGCTTAAGCTCTGTGTTGCATGTCGAACATGCTATCAAATATAGTTTTCTTTTCAAAAATATCATACTGTTATAGAATGATTGGTTAGATTATTAGAAATGCGACTTCATATTTAGTGAAGGTTTTAAATACACATTATTTAATAGGTTATGAAAGTGAGAAGGAATTTTAATTTTAGCCTCACAATAGGGTAATTTTGGAAGGACAAGGTTCATATTTTAATTTTTGGGGTGAGAACATATAGATGAAATTGATTTGGATGTGGATAAAGGAATAAGATGTGTTTTGGGTGATCAGGTGGATGTCGGAGTAGGGTTACGGTGACCTTGTTGCTGATTTTAGTAGTTACAAAAGGTAATTATTGGAAGTCTATGCCATGCCACAATAGCCTACTATGAGGGGTACATTGCGAATCACTCATGAGGGAATCTCACTGCAAGAAAATAAGCATTTATGGGCCTCACTCATGAAATTTTGTTCTCATAGTGACCCATAGGGGTCACTCCATGATGATATCTAACCAGGGAAAAATCCTTCTTCCTAGGGTAGTCATGACCATTAATCTGGGAGGGATGATCTGTGAAAGGCTGAAAAAGGATTCTAGTCCCTCTTCTTTGGTAGACATATGGACACCATTGTGGTCATACTATGACCATTTTATGTGAATAGGATAATCATATCATGTTCCTTTGGGTAGAAGTACTACTTTCCCATATATCCATATATTTTAAAATGGGGATAGATTGGTAATCTACCGGTCACTACCATTGGGTTGTTTTAGGAGGTCATATGTAAAGATTGGGTTGATACACCTAGATCTCCCCTCCATCTTACTACCTTAGATTGTCTTTGGTAAGTGGTTTTTTGGGGGATATTTCATACCTATTTAAGGTATATTCTTCCCCTGTTGTTCTATATATTTCTTTCCTTCATGGGTACTAGTTTTTTATGATATTAATTTAGAATTTGGTGATGATTTTCCTTAGGGAATTGTTGAAATAATCTGATATGATAAGACTTCTTATCAGTGTTTCTAGATGAAATCCCAAAAAGGTAATCATACATTATTTATCTCTATTTTTATAGGTACATTTCCTATAGAAAATTAATGTTTTTGGAATAAGTTGGATGAAATTGACAAATGAATCAATGTGGATGATAATGATTTTTTCTTGATATGATGTTGAGAGTGATCTATTGGCTTTACTAGCATGGTTAGTAATAGTTTCCATGTGGTTAAATGCCCAATTAAGTAATTTTGAAATTAATAAAATTTTAATTAAATTTAATAATTAATTAGAGTTGGTTTCAATTAATTATTTTGATGTTATGCACTAATATTAGAGCTTGAGAGATGATGTAATCATAGATGAGATTATGTTATTGTTTTAAAGATGGATTAAAATAATAGCCTCATCTAATATAGGTTTTCCTTGAATATACAACTATGTTTATTATTTTAATATATGGTACGTGATATATGGTTTCTCCACTGATGTAAAAAGAATCTAAATATAAATAAATAATTTTATTTAAATCTCATGAATTGAAATAAAAATTCAAGGGATACAATAGAGCCTTAAACACTCTCTTGACTCCTTGGATGCCAATTATCAGGTTATTAATTCATAATATATTCTACGGGTTACTTTAACCCCTTGAGGGGTATAAATTAAATGAAATGAATTAATTTAATGGTATTATTATGGGTTTCATTAGACACCTCATTTTAGATGATATTTCTAGACTAAGAAAGATTGGCCTAGATATCCAATGATAGAACCATGAGATAGATTAAATCCTTCAATCTAGTTGATTAAACAGTAAGTTGGGTGTTCCTACCCCCACTAGTACATGAGTACATTGGTGTTTATACCATGTGTTGGTCTATAATGAGTAGTATGCATGGAATGGCCATGGATGGCTTGGGATATGTGATAGGATTAGGTAATCCCTATAATGTGACAATATTATAGTTTTTATTATAATGATGATTAGTCTATGATGTGATTATAGATGTCGTGATAGATTTTATAACCTCTGATTCATGGGCATGGGCCTGAGAGATGAGTATATGATGGAGGATTCCATGTAGGGTTTATATATTATAGTGTGACCTAGGGGGACCCTGGTGGGTTCCCTAGTGTTGTGTTCATCCTAGATAGGGTTAGTTTGAGGGAGTATGTATAATCAATCTTAGGTGTCACCTTAGAACCTAAGGATCGACGAGGTGATCCTAGTATAGATATAATGACTGGGATGGGTTTTTCACTTGTGTATCCAACCTAAGAGATGTATGATAAGATCTAGTAGGTGGTTGACCCATGTTAATAAGTTGATTAAATGAGATTCTTTCTATGAGGGATAATTCTTCCCCCATATATTATATCAGATATTATTGAGTGGGTCACCATTACCCTGAGTGTAATACATATGATTCTGGGTGGGGAATCTATTTCCCTAATGTGTTTGATATATATGATCATGTGGAAAGTATTATTCCTGTAATATAAAATGAGATATTATGGGGGGAATTTTTCCCCCTGTTATGAAATAGATGTCATAATTTGGTTTCTAATCCCATTGATGAGATGTTATAGGGTAGGATATATTTCATTTGATATGACATGAGATATTATACAGTGGAAACTATTCCCCTAAATGGGATATTATTATGTCAGTTCTATTCACCCTGATATGATATATGATATTTATGGGTGTAATTTTATTTCCCCCAATGTGTATGAAGATTCCAAGGTGGGGTTCCCTCTCTATTTGATGTTATATGAGATATATGAGATGAAAATTATTCCCCTTATTCATTGTATATAGAAGATGATCTCAGAGATTCTCATCTCCCTCCAATGTTTTCATATATACTTATATATATATTTATGAGTTTCTAGGGTAGTAAATTAACCCCCCTATTCCATTCCACATGACTAGAGACATTCAACACTGGTCAAAGAAGGTTTTTCCAACCTTGAGTGCCATCTTATAGCCTAACGGTCAATGGTGGTTATTTTATTTTTTTTATTCTTTCCATTATTCATTTTTATTGATCATATCTCATGTGTATGAATTGTACCAACTAGTCATGTTAGGAATGTCATTGATGGTACCCTAAAATGGATTACGTACACCCTATAAGGGAATCAATGGAACTTTGGTATGTTTGCAGGTTCAATTAGGATATATTTGGATTATTTAGCTAGATAACATGGACAGATTTAGGAGATGGATAAGAAAATCTTCAGGGTTGGTAGCAGAGCCTCCATTAATTTTGTTCCATTTATTTATAGTATATGTGATTTGACATGTGGGAAATATATTGGGATGTATGCCTTCATGCTTCTGTATAACATTTTTATTACATATTGTGTTATTTATTGATAATTCATGATCTAACTATTTGTGATGGATGATGTTTGGTCATTTCCATTCTTGTATACTCTGATATTATGGTATGGACCCCCCATGGTACCACCTTATAATCTCACTTATAGTCAATATCCTCTAGAATATAGGGAGTCTTTTTAGATGTCATTTAGGGAACTTTTATGTTTAATATAGAGTACATCATATAATTAAATCAGATTAACCATTTATGGACATCGAACAATCTCTTTATATCTACCAAATTCTTTTATGGTTAACAATTTTCAAATCCTTGTCTTCAACCCATTAAATAAATGATCTATTCTAATTTCATGATCAATGATAAAAACATATGTGTACCATGTAACTGTTTTTTAGATTTCTTTATATGTACCAATGGATTCATCCTCCTTTTCTTTCATATTTTGAAATTATCTCCCAATTTTTGTGGAAACAGTTCATGGAAAATTCTTATAAATAAATATTGTCTGAAACTACTATTATTAAATGGAGTTGATTTCTTCCTCATGCTTTGTATTCACACTGAGTTTCCACAATTAATCGTCATCATCTTTTAATTGATAAACATCCAAAGAAACCATTTCCTATCTTGATCACTAGATAGTATAAAAACGTTTAATTATGTTGATCCATTGTAATAACATTAGTTAATTGACACACCCAATAAATGAGGGTGGAAATCGTAGAATAAAGGAATCAATGGATAGTTATTCCTTCCTTGTAGTATTTTATATTTTATCCTAATTTTTGCTATTGATCATAACATGAGAGTGTTGGGTGAGAATGTAAACATGATTTTTATATAGATCCTAAACATTGTAGCCCAAAGACGGATGTTACATTATTACAATGGAACTGGATACAATTGATCACATCCCAAAGGACCAAATAGATTATTTGTATTGGTAAACTAGATAAATACTTTAATTTCACATTATATTTGAAACCATATTATATAACATTGTGAAATTAAATATTCTACATCCTTGACCTCATTTATAGATTCCTTCCTCATATCCTAGGGAAAGGGAAAAAATATGGGTGAGATCATATGCATAGTACGGATTACATCTAATAGGAAATATCATGAGTAAATGAGTCATAATAAATATATTAATCTAAATAGCAGAAAAATGTCATTTATTTAAAAACATGACAATGAAGAGTAATATAGAAGGATTAAATGATGATCAAATAATTACATAAGCACGTGATCATGAAAATTATACAAGGATATCATAACTATTAAAATAATCACATAGAAATCAAAAAAAATCTCATAATTATTGAATGAATAATGAAATACACCTTAAACAGGCCATCAATGACCAGTTCCATGACATCATACCAAAAATGTGTAAGGCCTCAGTCAAATAAAAAAACTAGTTTGTCTCATCGAAACTATGAATTCATCAAAGGGATATAAAAAGCCCCTATAATAACTTACTAATTCTAAATCATTAATCATATGAATGTGTAGAATAAAAATTCATTATATAATCAACATAAACATTCATATTGAAAAAATAGTTTTTGAAATGTTAATATATTTCCATTAAATCTGACCCTAATCCATCAACATAAAAAATAAGTTTTGTATATTTACAGCATTTCCCAGTGGATTATATGTAAAATAATGGTTTGTTTTGATTTGTGAATATAAAAACCAAAATAATATCATTTAAAAAGTTCTATAAGAAAAAATACATTTTCACTTTGAATATCTATAATGACTAGTCTTTTTGAACTGGATAAAAATCGAAGGGAATTAGAATTTTCATGTTCATTGGATAGGTAGTTTTGCACCCAAACATTGGAACGTAATTATGGTAGTTGTAACACTTCCATGTGTTGCTTTTTGAAATGGTTATAATACCGAGAAGTCCACCAATAGTCTCAAAACGTTTTGGGAGTGCTTGGGGTTCAGAAATGTAATGTTTGGAGGCTCTCTCAGAGGCGCATGATTGGTCTGAAACCATATGGACCTCAGTATAAAACAATGTAGCCAATTTTGAGTAGTAAATGTTCTCTGCATAGGTTGCAAAATATTTTCCCTAAATTTTTTCCTAGACTATATGTTTACTTCTAAATAGGCAGTACTTAAGAACTATTTATCACATGGTCTGCACATGGTTATGCTAGTCATGTGACACAAACCATGCATCGTGGTTTTTTAAGAAGGGGGTGCTTCATGGTTGGTGGAAAATTTCTCCAAACTATGCGTCCAAACCGTGCAACCCTAGTTTGATGGAGAAATGTATAAAATATCCTTAATGATGTTTTCTACCAGTTTCATCTTTCATAATCCTCAAATAGCCATGTGAGGCTCTATTTGAGACACAGGTTTCTAACCTCCATACCATACCTAGGCATCTTGATAACTCTTATATCCAAATCTGGATTCTACTATTGTCAGTCTCTATGGATCTGCATTGTAAATCTATGTAGTCCATTTTAATTATTCTTCATTTAATATCCTAATTATTCCACTATCATAGTGAATGATAGTTTTCCCTATTTTTAGGGTGAGGGTCCATTTCTTAGATATCTTCCAAACTAGATTGAATCAGACATCAATATTGGACGAGTGATATATCCTAAGCATGATGTAGGTGGCCTAGGATCTTTTCCTCATTTTTTGTCATCTTAGAATTATCATTGTGGTGTTTCATGATGAAATTTGTTGTGTGTTTCTTTTAAATGAGTTATGCCATGTTATATTGACCATCTCACCATATGTTAGTCATGTTGAGTGTTGTTATATAAATATAAAATTCCAACCTCAATTATGGATGCCCCATGGGTGTGCCAGATTAGGTTTCCCCTTTTAACCAAATGATTAAAATCTTGGAACGTCTCTTAAGGGTTCATATTAGAATGTCATTGGAATTTCACTTTATATATAACTACTGAAATTATAATGGAACCTTATTAATTCTATTTTAATCATTATGAGTTAGATTTCCATGTTTGGTTGTTGATTTAAAATGATTCTTTTGATGAATTGAGAGATTTCTTAGTACATATATTTAAATATGTTCAATAAATTATTTGAAAAACAAATTTCATGCTTTATAACAAACCCCCTTAGATTGAGGTGTGTTGTCTTATAAACTAAGAAAGTATTGATTTGTTCATTATATCATGATAGGATTATGGTATTCTGTTTTCCCTATGATTTTATGTCATTGTTTAGAGTATGGAATGTTTGAGGGATGACATTTGTTGAGGTTATAAAAAATTACCCTATATATATATATATATTAAATGTGACTGATGCACCTTCTATTTGTATGAATTTGACCAGCCTATAAGGGTCATTACCCATGTAGGTAATTCTCTAAAAGGAAATAGAACCTTATAAGTGTTTCTTTGGGTTTTTTAGTTTAATTTTCATGTTTTATTATATAAAGCAACATGTATTTAATTGAATAGATATCCCATGATGACTTGTTTCCCTTGAATGTAATAAAGGGTTGAATAAAGGAAATGGATTGTAAAGGGTGGAAAGGACACACCATTTGTTCATGTATTGTTAAATTATTTAATTCAAATATTATTCCTTGATTATAATGGGTTATTTAAATGAAAATAATGAGAGGTATTTACTCCTAGAATTTATTATAAATATGATGATTCTATTATATGGGCATGATAAATTCCTAGAAAAAGGGATATTAACTCATGGACGTTTTTTTATAAATATGACTACACCATATACATGGGATATTCAATGATAGTAAGGGTTTAGTTGATCATGGTGCATCATGCCCCCATACTTTGAGTGTTGAGCCTGATGTATTGCACCAGTGACACAATATGAGAGATGGGATTTATACACCACATTCCATGATTAAAGTGTTAACATGGAGGCTCAATAATTATCTCGAGTGATATAAAATGATGTCTCTCACTCTATAGGGATGTAGGTAATGTACACAATTCCATGATCTTTTAGGATAACATAGACTGGTTATGAATTTATAAGTTATGCCCTAGTCTAGGTAGCAACTAGTATTCAAAGTATATTTCCATTAGGCCTTATCACACACTTTGTTTATATAGTTGGATGTAATATATTACTAAATCATTTTTATTTATTATTATTGTTGTTTATATATTGTTCCTGATTAAAAACTTATTTCGATTATGATTCAAAGCAGGTATAGCCACTAGGAATCCCTTAGGAACATGGTGGGTTTATTTATTTATTCATTCTTATTTATCTTTCTTCATATACTTGTACACTACATTACATTGCATCTCATGGACTGGATTTAGTCATAGACACCCTAGGTGGGAACATACTGGGATTTATATTTCACACCTTTCAATGTCTTTCATTATAATGGGGTACCCGAGTAGACCTTTATCATTGCAGGACCATGGATATTTTCTTCTGTTGTGTTGCTATATCCTGGGAGTTGTGAGAATAGGACGGAGCTTCATCTTGGGATGCTCGTAGAGATTTCCCTTATGGAATTTTTTTTCTTTAATTATCTTTTTACTGTACTATATCTTGTATCATGTGGTATGTCTATTGTTTCATATTATGTATCAACATCAAACCATGAATTCATTTTTTATATATTGGAATTGGAAATTATTTTTAATTTAGTTATTTTTATTATTCTTCTGCTACTCTCTCTTCATTTAATTACTGCTTTCGTTAGTGTCAATTGTTTCATATTCATTGTTCCATTGTGATACTTTGATTATAGGGTATATTCTTCTGACTATCACCTCTTGAGACCCTTGCTGCAAGTCGACAGTCTCTGGCATATGGGTAGATGTTATTAATGCTATGTAACCCACTGTTTTGGAAAATGACTTATTGGTCATTCTGGCTAGGTTGTTAAAAAGTGGTATCAGAGCCTTTTTTTCCTTTGTCATAATTTTTTGGGCTAGTATACGTGAGACTAAAAATGTATCAGTGCTTGGTAAATAGTCATTTTTTAATTGATTTTCCCACCCATAGGGCAATGGCCATGTGGCTAGGGCTGAGATTGTTGTTCATGTTGTTTACTATTAAAGTTGATTATGATTTCAACTCAAGTGATTGGATTAATTTTTGTTAATTATTGATTTATGAATTTATTATATTTAACCCTTGGCCTGGTATTTTAAGGAGGTTGCATTTCATTACATGAATCATAATAGGCACATATAAATTCACATGTCATGTATATTCCATGCAATGTAGTTTCATTTATTGGCTTCTTGTTGATATGGATTTTTAGCCTTCAGTGTGTCATGCATGGTATGTAATAGCATACCATGTCGGTTAATTTTTATAACATGATTAGATTTTTACCTGTTAAGTAACTTATTATCATTCATGTTATATTATATACCATTCTATTCTTTTCTTTAGCCATCCTACTTTTATAACATAATTAGGTGATTATATGACATGATTCATGTTTATTTAGCATGTTCTTCAATTATGTCAATATTTTTTTGTAATTCCCTAACCCCATATAACCAAATATAGTGAATTATTTTAATATATTAGTATGATTATAAGTAATAAAATCCTAAAGGACCAATTAGTTCTGTAGTAGTAGAAAATAGATTACATACATGAAATTTACATTATAATTAAAAACATAAATGAAACATAGATAATTATATGAGAACTCTATTATTCTCCTAGACTAAACATACATATTAATTATAAAAAACATCTTGGAATATTGGTTAAAAAACGTAATAAATGGGTGAGCTCAAATGCTCAATATGGGTAAACAATAAAGTAGAATATTTCATAAATAAACATAAACTATTAATATAAGGTATAAAACTAAATCAAAATACCTTTATGAATAATATTCAGCATAATATGGGAAGAATAAATCATATTACTCTAGTTAAACATTCACGTGGATATCAACTATTATAATAATCACATGTAATATCAATAACTAATCTCATAATGAGGGAATGCATAATATTGGACATCAGAACTGCACTGTCAAGGCCTCCTTCCAATAATATACATAATCACATCTCCAAGGCCCCATTCCAATACATTGGCTTGTCTCATGATACCTACAAATGCATTGAGGGGAAATAGTGGGCCCTGCCCTTCACTTACAAAGTCCAATGCATTACTCTTTTGAAATGAGTAAAACACATCCATCATAAACATTCGTATTAAAACTAGGATACCAAATGTTAATACATCAATCATAAACCATGAATGGAATATGAATATAACATCCACAATAAAAAATATAATAAATCTATAAATATGATATTGTATATTTTATCATAACAAATAAACCTCAGTTATGCATAAAATCCATCAAAGGGAAATGACATAGATGAAATATAATCTAATAAAATATTTAAAACTCTTTGAGAGAATTATCCCTATTTAATTTGAAAACATTAAAAGTTGTGTAATTTATAAAATAAGGTATTAAAAAGATATTTTTTAATCAATGTGTCCCAAATAATTTTGATAATTTTGAAAGGAATTAACATTTTAGAACATTAATGTCCATATAAATAAATCATTAAAACAATTTTGTAAACAGGTAAATTAATGAGAAAGATTTAAAAAATAATTTTTTAAAACATTTAAAATGTCTTTTTAATTAAAGAATCACTTACATGAAACATTAAAAATATTCATTTTGAAAAAAAATTCGAGAAACATGGACATGAATAATAAATATGTCCTAGTAAATACTTACACATAAACAATCTCTGTAATAATTATATTGTGAAATTAAACCTTACCTATTACTTTCTTTTAGAAATGGGTGTGTTAACCCCATGTAAAATGGTTAAATCATGTTGTTAAATTATACTATGTCCATATCCATATTTATGGTATCATATATCTTCTACTTATATCATTTTGTTAATAATATTTTGAGTATTACAATTATTTTGGTTGTTAAGTGCTTTGTTTTCTTATGCATGTTTATTATAAATAGGATTCATTATATTATATCCATAATGATATTAAGTTCATAAATATTATATTTAATCATAAAATTAATTTTATAATCATTCTTTAATGGTTAAGATGGAGAATGAATCTCATTGTATCGTGGAGATGGTAGGTTGTACGTACGCACGAGCAATAGTATCATTCCCATAATGGTTAAATAATATGGAATTGGATGGTATATTAGTTATAATGTATTCTTATCATGTCACATTAATTATTTATATCCATTATATTCATCATGAGTCCTGTACAAGTAAAGTAGTGATGAAAAAAATTACACCATGATGTGGAGATGACAAGTCGTGCGAACGTACGTATGGCGATATTTTGAGTCGCATGATGGATAAAAGGAGGAATATGGTTGAACCATAACCACAATAACATATCATAATATATATTATACTGGATTTATTACTTTAATATGGAAACAACATAGTAATGGGAAGTATAAGATGAAAATAATTTTGAATGAGTTGATAAAACAATTACCTCTTCTTCAGGTATCTCCTTTTGATTGTCACAAAAGGACTCCTTAGGTTGGATTTCATCCCATACTTTGGACTCTAGGATGAAGTCAAGAATGTTGGGAGGAGATTTGGGTATTAATTGAATGTGAAAAAGTTCTTTATATGTGTTAATGAAAGAGAAGAATAGATGCTCTTTTAAAAGGGAGGGAGGGGCATCTTTGGAAACTCCAAAATTATTAATTAAATTAAATGTTATTTTCAACACCAAAAGAGCTCAAAAGTGATTAATTTTGAAGATAATATGAGATTGGGTCTAAATAATCGTAACCAATTAAATTTATACATGTTTTAAGATTATTTTAAACCTTATCATTTTAATTTATCCTTAATTAATCTAATTAATTTTAATTGTAGTAATAATATTCTAAATATTAAATGGTAGAAAATATTTAATTAATTCGTGTTAATTGTGTATAATGGGACACATTATAAAATATTAGACCTTATAATTATCACATCATTGTTTTTAATATTTTTATTATTTCTAAATAATTTAATAATATGATATTTTTATAAAATTTAAATTTTGTCAATTTTGACATTATTCATTTCTTTGAATTCAAATAAAATCCAAATAGAAAGATAAATTCTAACTAAATAATTTAACACATTTATAAAATATCAAATTCACCTAAAACATTACTACATCACCCTAATTATGTAAAATTATATTTATTTTAATAAATATGAATTCATTTATTTGATATTTTAATTAATAAAATATTTACTTCTTCACTATAGTGTCATTATTTATGGTAATTATTTAGTCTCTAAAAATTATAAATAAATTACTATGATGTATATATTTCTTTTATATTCCCAAATACTATTAATTATATATTTTATCTCTAGGTTATCCCTATATAAAAATTATTTTACATATACGAAATGAGAGTGTGATATTTTGTCACATTATTTGATTTTAATAATATATATGTCATCTTCATTTACAATTGTCCATTAAATGATTGAAAATAGATAGTTATGATATCTTTGAAATTATAATAGTTATTTTTATGAATTATGTATTTTAAATAATTTTATATAATTTATTGAAATATTTTATATTTTAAAATACAAATAGTGTCATTTTTTACACTATTAATTAGTTGACTTTTAAAAATATCATAACAATGATATAGGTTCAAACCAACCACTTATATCATCACCTAAATATCCCATTAATCCATAAAATTCAATGATGTCATCAATTTTGTAAAATTATATTTATTTTGATATTTTTAATATAATTTATTAGATTCTTCCATAATGAAGCAAGTATTGCATCATCATCGTGTAACTATTTAATTTAATTATTTATTTCATAAAACATATAAAAAATTATTATTATGTAGATTATTATTTTATATTTATAAATATTATTTATTTTCTAATATATCCCTTATAAAACTTGAAATTAAAAACACATTATTTGTTGAAAACCAAAGGGTAACAAAAATGAATTTTTATTGAATATAATATTATAAATGCATTAAAGTCATAAAAGTCAAACCAAGTGGTCCTAAATTCAAACCACTGATTCTATTGATCGAAATAAACTCATAAAATTAAATTAGGAAAACTATTAGGGTAATTACTATATTTAAATAATATAAATCTTACCTTAAATTACTTAATTCACCCTTAACTAGGGTAATAAAATTTATTAAGAAAGTTACTATTCATAATATCCAAAAATAGTAATATATTAAAATAATGTATACCTATTTATTAAAAAAATGAAATAAATTTTTCATAATTTAAAACACATAAGTTGAAGTAATTAATTTAAAATTAATCTCTATTGGAAAAATGAGAAAAAATGTTTCTTTAAAAGTAAAAACCATCCAAATATTGACAATAATTTATATCAAATTTCAATGTGAAATAACTTCCAATGACCACAATTGGATTAAATGGAAAAATTATTAAAATAATTAGAATATAGACCAATTAATAGTATAACCAAACAATATAAATAAATTATATAAGAAAACCGTTTGGAATTAAAATGCTGTATTTTTCACTATTTATTAAAGTATGAAAGTTATCATAAAAATTCAAAATATCTATCCAACTAAATTTTTAAGTACTTCTTACAAATAATTTGTTTATTTTTTGAAATTAAATATATATAATTTTCAAATCTTGGATTTAATATGCCTTTTCTATTAAAAGGAAATTAAACTACAATTTTTTAAAAATACTTTTTTTATATAAAAATTGATATTTTTTCTTATATAATATCTAGAAAATACATCAAATTATTTTTAAAAATATATGGAATATATAAAATTTAAATTATTTTTAATAATATTCATAACTTCTAATTTAACTGCTAGGTTATATATTATATTAAATAATAATATATTTTTTAATATATTATTGTTCGGTAAAACTTGGTCTTGCATATTACACAATACTACTCAATATTTTTTGTAGTTTAAGATCAACATGGTGTTTTATAAAAATTAAGAAGGTAACAAAATTAAATTTATTTTGAATTGAAAATATTATAATGTCTCGCGGTGTTATATTCTCCCCTCCTTCAATAAATTGTGTCCTCACAAATTAAAATCAGTTCAAAATTTAGGGGTTTGACATTTTAAAACATCTTTGATGAAATACCAAATAAATAATTATTAATGAACCCCCCAAATTAAAATAAATAATGCGATGTATAAATTCCACTAGAGATAACACATACAAATATTCCATGTAGGAAAACATGGACATGATAGATAAATCAAACCATCATGTTTTAATTGAGAGTGATAGAGAAGATGATTAGGAGAAAGATAACAATAACAAATATTTAAATATGATATGATCTATGAGCCCATTTTTTTCATAAAAAATAGTAGTATATAATTTTTGGTTCAAAGATCCTTTCCCTAGATTTTAGTAATTAAATTACTTCACAGACCCAGAACACAAGGAAGCATACTTTCTTGATAAGTACTGTTTAATCCTTTAACTAATTCCTACCACAAACTCAAGGTTCTCTTTAAAATATTATAACATTAAAAAATATTATATTTATCATAATCTTAAAATATTTTAAAAATAATTTTATACCATTTAAATAAATAAAAATATGATATACTAATTAGGTACTTCTCGTTGGCTAGTGGTAGGTGATAAAGCTTTGTCGCACATCGATTGTGGGTTTGATTCATGTAGCTTTGACTAACATGATGAGGTGTGGTGCGACAAGCGTGTTTTCCTTTTTATAAAACTATATTATTATAAAATTTCTAAAATAACCATTTTATGATCAACATTAAAGAAATTTATTGTCCTTAAACAATAATATCTAATGTTCCACTAACTCCATTCCAACCTTAACAATCAACCAAAATATATCCACCCTAATTCACTATCCAGAAAGATCTCAAAATTTCCAAAATAAATCATAACATTAGATTCCCAAAAAAACCATAATGTAGCTCTCATTGTCAAATAAAAAATATTTGGTCACCCTTAAATCCTTAATGAAAACATTTATTCTTCCAAATCCTTAAATAATAACTACCACAAAACAATACTTATATATATATTGAGTCTTATAACTATAGAACCATTAATTTAATAATTCATGAATCCAAATACCAAATAATCTTAATCATTCCACTTCACTCTTTACATCCTTCATTTCATTTTCATTTTGTATTCTCTTCATCATCAACAGTACAACCGTTTCTTGTATAACCTTGATCATTCTAACTATTGACAAATACTCAAAGAAAAAAGTGAGAAACACTAATCGTAGCTACACTGTCATGAAGAATAATTTATAGGATCTCTAAATGATTTGATATTCTTCTCAATCCATACGTCCATAGTATTAACCAAGGTTATCTATTACCAAATCCAATGGATGATATCTTATACTTATAATTATCTTAAAAGTCATTCAAATGGAAATGTATTATAATATGTTTTTTCTAAATCTAATTTCAAATATTGTTGCTAAAATTCCTTTAATACCAATTCTTACACCCCGAACCTAGTTTCATAGAGCTGGTGCATTATTTTAATACATTTTTTTGATTACAAGGAATAAAATCCCAATTGATCAACCAATTTTTCAGTCTTGAAAAATAGATTACATACATGAACTTTACAGTGAAATTAAAGTAATAAGTGGAACATATATTAATTTTTGAGAACTCCATTATTCTCCAAGATTAACCATGAATATTAGTCATAAAAAACTTATTAGAATCTTGGGAAAACAAAACATAAGATATGGGTGAACTCAAATTCCTAGTAAGGGTAAACAATATAGAAGAACCTTTTATAAATAAGCATAAAATTTTAATGAAAGCTATAAAACTAAAACAAAATCCTTTTAAAAATTATATTTAGCATAATATGGAAATAATAAATATAATAATTCCATTTAAACATTCACATGGATATTCAACTAGTCGAAAAAATCACATATAATATCAATAATTAATCTCATGAGAGTGCATAATATCAGACATCATAACTACACTATCAAGGCTTCATGCCAAGACCAGACATAAACATACCATCAAGGCCTTATTCTAAGACACTGGTTTGTCTCATGAGACTTAATGATGCATCGAGGGTCTAGAGAAGGCCCCTCCCATCAATTATCAAATGCAATTCATTTCTCTTATGAAATGAGTAAAATAGAACCAACATAATCATTTGTATGAAAAATATCATATGAAATGTTAATACATTAACCATAAATCATTAATGGTATCAAAATAGCACATACATTGTCAAAAAATCATAAAACAATCAATATTATATGGTGTATTTTATCATAATAAACCATTCTATATTAAGTATAAAATCCATCAAAGGATATTAACATGGTTGAAAAATTATCTAATAAAATCATTTAAAGTCTTTGATAAAAATATCCCTTTTATAATTTGAAAACATTAAAAGTAGTGTAATTTGTTAAATATTAAATTTAAAAGTTATTTTTGAATAAAATTTTCCCATACCACTTTGAAACCTTTGAAAGGAATTAATAGTTTAAAATATGTCTGTCCATATAAATAAATCCTTAAAACCATTTTGAAAACATGGACATTAATGAGAAATATTTAGATGAATAAATATTTCAAACAATTAAAATGATGTTTTAGTTAAATATTACCTTACATAAAACCTTTAAAATATTCCTTTTGAAAAAAATTTCAAGAAACATCGACATGGATGATAAATATGTCCTTGCAAATACTTACACGTAAACAATCTCGGATAATAATGAGATTGAAAAATTAACCATTGCCTTGTACTTTTTTTAGTTCAGGGTGAACTAACATCCTATATAATGGTTAAAGCATATAATTTAATTATACTAGGATAGTTTCCATATTTATGATATCATATATGATCCTTTCATATCATTTTGTTAATAATATTTCACTATTAAAAATATTTTGGGTGTTAGCTACTTCATTTTAATATGAATGTTTTGTCATGTAAGTCATGTTTATTATGAATATGATATATTTTATTTATATAAATAATTATATTAATTTAATAAATATTATATTTACTCATCATATTAATTTTGTAATCATTCTTTAATGGTTAACATGGAGAATGAATCTCATCACGTTGTGGAGACTGTAGGTTGTACCTACGCACGAGTGACAATATCATTCCCTTAATGGTTTAATATTATATAATTGAATGGTATATTAATTATAATGACTTATTAGAATATAATATTCACTATTTATATCCATTATATTCATCGTGATACCCTTCCATGTAAAGTAGCGATGGAAAACAAATTTCATCACGGCGTGGAGACGTTAAGACGTACGTACGCATGAATGGTGATATTGTTATTCAAAGGATAGATAAAAGGAGGAAAATTGTTGTCACATAATTATAATAAAATATTATTATATATAATATATAGGATTTATTACTTTATTATGGAAACAACATAGGAAGAATAAGTATAATAAGAAAACAACATTGAATGAGTTGATAAAATAATAACATCTTCTTCGGGTATCTCCCTTAAATTTGCACAAAATGACTCATTAGGTTCTCTTTATGGAAAATTATTACCTATAAGCTGAAGATAAGAATTTTTTGTGGATATTTGGGAAGTTTTTGGTTGATTCAAAGTGATTTACAGGTGTAAATGAAAGAGAATGATGGGTTCTCTATTATAAGAGATGGAAGGGGCATCTTTGGAAACTCCAAATTTTTTAATTTAAGATAAATTCATTTTCAATACCAAATAGCTCCAAAGTAATTTATTTAAAATTTAAGATGGGTATGAGTCAAAAAAATCTCAATCAATTAATTTTATACATGTTTTTTTATTTTATTTTAAACCTTATCATTTTAATTTATAATTAATTAATCTAGTTTTTTATTATTGTAATAATATTCTAAATATTAAAAGGTTATAATTATTTTATTATGTGGTTTTAAATGTCCATAAATTTTACCTTATAATTATCACATTTCAGTTTTAAACCATATTTATGATTTTTAAATAATTTAAAAAAAATTATTTTTATAAAATATTAATACTGCCAATATTGACATTATGCATTTTGTTGACTTTAAATAAAATCCAAAATTAAATATAACATCGAAAAAAAATATACACCTAAAATTTCATATTAACCTATAAAATTAGTTTATTACCTAAATTATTTAAAATTATATTTATTTTAATAGTTTTAAAATCATTTTTTGATATTTCAATTAATAAATGTTTTACATCTTCACTATTGTTTCATTATTTATGATATTTATTTATTCTCTAAAAAATACAATTAAATTACTATGATGTATATATATATTTTATATTTCCATATAAAATTAATTATCTAATTTATATCTAGGTTATCCCTATATTAAAATTATTGTACATTAAATAAATGAAAGTGTGGCATTTTGTCACATTATTGGATTTTAATAATATCTAGATCATCTTAATGGAAAAATATCGAATAAATTATTCAAAATTTATCATTATTATATCTTTGAAATTATCCATGTAATTTATATAAGTTATATATATTTAAAAAAATTATAACATTTAATAAAATATTTTATATTTTAAAATAAGAATACTGTCGATTTTGACCCTATTCATTAACTAACATTTAAAAATAACATAATAGAAAGATATGTTCTAACAAACTCCTTTAAATAATCACCTATATATCGAATTCATCCGTAAAATTCATTTATTGGATCAATTATGTAAAATTATATTTATTTTAATATTATTATCATTTATTTGATTCTTCTATAATAAAGTAATTATTGAAATATCATTGTGTTAGAATTTAATTTAATTTTTTATATCCTAAAAATTATAAATAAGTTACTATGATTTAGGTTATTATTTTATATTTCTAAATACTATTTATAGTTTAATATATCCCATGTATAACACCATATTATAAGCACCTTACTTATTAAAAACAAAAGTGTAACAAAAATGAATTTTCATTGAATATAATATTATAAATGCATTGAAGTCATCCATGTGGAACCAAGTGGTCCTAAATTCGACCCAAGGATTATATTGGTTGTAATAAACTCATCCAATTAAATTAAGACAAAATTTGTGGTAATTTTTATATTTTAATAATTTAATGCATAAATTTAATTATCTGATTCACCGTCAACGATGGTAATAAAATTTATTACTAAAGTTACTACTCGTAATATAAAAAAATAACCTCTTAACATAATTTGTACCCACTGATTCCAAATATGGAATAATGTTTTAAAATTTTGATACATAAAAGTTTTAGTAATTAATTTAAAAATAATATTCGTTGTTAAAACGTGAAAATTGAGTTCTTTTAAAGTAAAAAGCATCAAAAGACTGACATGTGTTTATATCAAATTTGAATATGAAATTACAAAGAATGAGAACAAATTGGATTAAATTATAAAACCATAATTTAGTTTTACATTAAAACCAATTATAATTATAATCTAATAATATACATTTGTTTGATGAAAAATCAGTTTTGAATTAAAATGCAGTATTTTTAACTATTCATTAAAATATAAATGTTAACAAAAAAACACCAAAAATTTATCCAAAAAAATTTCCATTTCTTTATTCCAAAGAATTTGAATTTTATTCAAATTGGGTTCTCTATTAAAAGGTGACAAAACTGCATTTTGTTAAAAATACATCTTTTATCTGAAAAAGTGATTTTTTTCATATATAATATCTATAAAACATAGAAGATGAATGTTGAAATTATATTGAATATATAAAATTATAAAATTTCTTAATATTATTCATAACTGAAAATTTAATATCTAAGTTATATATTATATTAAATAATAATATTTATTAATATATTTTTG
This sequence comes from Viscum album, assembly GCA_963277665.1. Classification (NCBI taxonomy): domain Eukaryota; kingdom Viridiplantae; phylum Streptophyta; class Magnoliopsida; order Santalales; family Viscaceae; genus Viscum; species Viscum album. Next base: position 1,729,411,235 of record OY728157.1, read on the forward strand.
TTTGGTAAAACTGGGCCTTACGTGTAATGAAAGAGAATTCATTTTTATAGGTATAATAAGCTAAAAATTATTTTGTGTAAAAGTAAATAAAGAAACAAAAATAAATTTATATAGAAATAAAAATATTATAAAGTTTCTAGGTGTTACATTTGTGCTTATAAAATTATCTCTATGTGGTTATTTTTTGCAATAACATTATAGATTTTTTAGATATAAAATTGGTTTCATTGGATGAATATAGTGGTTGAGATTAAACTGGAACTAGTTTTTAATAATAAGGTGTATGGATGCCTTATAATTGGTAAAATGTAACACATATACTCAAACCATCTTTGTAACCTCAATTACATCATGAATTTTTTTTAAATTAAAAGGCTGTTAATGTTCAACATTAAAGTAAATTTGTTGTGATTAATAGTAGTAAAATGCCAAGGTCTAAAGGGTATGGGAACTTTACAGATTTATAGAGGTCCACACATCTCCCTAGATTGTTGTACATTAGTATGTTAAATTCTGAAATGAAATTGGTTTCAATTAAATGGGAGCTAAACTTTTTTCCAGAAATTGTATGAGAGCTTTCTAGATTTGGGTGGTAGAAAACCATGTAATTGAATCATTGTATGTGACCATGATATGTCATTAAATTTTTATAAATTTTTAATTAGTTTATTTTTTATCTGAAATGAATTATATAACTTCTAAAATTTGAAACTGGACTCAAGTAGGTCAGTTGGGGCATGTATATTATAAGACGACATGTTTCGGTGTTTGTAATTTCTATAGTTAGAAAAATTATATTAGGATTCTTTTTGAAGAACCCAGGTTCACTTAATGGGACCCTCATAGGTCACCTTATTCATTAAAAATAATTTATATCGACAAATTCCTAATTTATGACGGTAGGTCAAAAAAATTAACATAAAAGGTTGTTTGTTAAAACATCACTATGTGCCTTATAATTTTATTTTAAAATATTTTAAATGATTAAGTATGGATTTTATTAAATGAAAATACTTTAAAAGGGATCCTCGAGTGGTGTCCTTTGTTTAAACCCACGTGCAAGGGTATATTACATTTCTCCCCATTTATCCTTGAAATGGAAGTGTGAATACATTATATATGCCTTTTTTATTTTATCAATGGCCTAAATTATAGGCGTAGGACCTAGTTCCTTATATTGGAATGACATGGTGACAGGGTAAACATTTTTGCTTTGTAATGGGCTAGCATCTAGTAAGGAAAATCCTTATTGCTATTGTGTCTTGCTAATCATATGATTTTTCTAACGTTTCGTGTCATTCAGGTGTCATTGTGCCATGTAGGAATCTTAGATTTTAAATTTAAACATTGTTTCGATACGTGGTCATGGAACATTTGACCCTTGATACGAGCATGAGCAATATATAATGAACATTTTTAGCGGGTTAGATAGTCCAAGGGAATTTTCGGATGCTCTATAGTTCCTATGACCCTGTTCCTCATTCCTTGGTTCACTCGAGAGGTCTCTGACCTATTTTTACAATTGTATGAGATAGAGTGACATTGAGCAAATTTTATTTATGATCCATCTAATACTTTAAATAATTGGGATGGTAATCCTATGGGTAGTATTTAGGATGTGTCATTTTCTTTTATAAAATCTTATTAGTGTGTATTTATATGCACGGTACCCGTTGGTTTCATAAATGGTAAAACAAAATAGTTGAATCAGTAAAAATCATTAATCCTTGTTCTATTGAGTGTGGTTTTAGGTTATCTCTTTAGTAGAGTGACCTATAGACTAATTTAATCAATTTTTCCACTTGATCGGGATGAATTCCAAGATACTTGGGTGTTTTGACATGTCGGTCCCTTTGGTTTGGATTTCTATCTAATTTTTGGACATACATGACTATGTCTCGGAGGAGTGCCACATTGTTCATTTAATTTAAGTCTGATCTTCAGTTCCTGTGAGTGGCTAGTCTCTCCCTCTATTTGATGAATATAGAACTCCTATGGTGAGGTGAATTGCATCATTTTTTGTAAATGTTTCCTTCTAAGTATAATGAGCACAACCAAAGAGGACTATTTGGTAATGGTTGTTTTTTAATCTAATTCATGTGAGGTTATAAATCTCGTACATGTCATTTGTTGCTCGAAAACATGATTTTGAGGTGGTTGGATGTGAATGAAACCTTTGAGAAGACACTGTTGGAATTTGATGGACATCAATTGTTGATTTTGAGCGATCACATGATTCCTTGAATGTTAATGGTTTGGTGATCAGTTAATGACGACGCACCAATTAGTGAATCCAAGAATCTTTCACAGGAATGAAACTGGAATTGGTTCAACTAATCTTCTAGGTATTCTCTGTTATCCTATTAGTCTAATCTATCTTAGTGATGAGCATGCCTTATATCTTGTTGTTGTCTTTGATACACTAATATACTGTTTTCCTTATACCACACTAATATTTTCAAATTTTGTTGGAAATTTTTGTGGTCTTTATATCTATTTCACACTGGATGCATGGTTTTATTCTAGGCTTGTTTAGTCATGATTGATACTTGGGTGACCATGTACAAGTTCTTTGGATGAACTCTTGGACACTTGTTATTTCCTTTGACATGACCACCTGGTGGATGTTTCTCTAGGATCAGTCAATAATCTAATGTGGGTGTTTTGGCATGTACTGATGTCTCACTTATAAATAGGGAGTATCAAATTACTTGGGGTTAGTTCCATAATTCATTGTATCCAAGGTTTCCCAAGACATGTATTCAGGCTCGAAAGTGTAGATTTAGCATAAAAAGTCCAACGGTGTGGATTTGGGTTATCCCCTTTCTCGTGATGTGGCATGACAGTTTAACTAGTCAGGTGATGGTTTGACCAAGTAACGTCACCAAAAGATAGGTATGAGCTTCGGTGGATGTGTTCATGGAAAAGGAAGGATTCCTTGGAGGAATCCTTTGTGGTTCAATTATAATGTGTCGACCGAATAAGCTGAGCATCATTGATAATGGTATGTCAAAAGTGTCTTGACATGTTGTATTTCTTATTTGATGTTTACGGTCATAAGGAACTATTTTTATGCATGAATCTAGGTTAAGGCGTGTGTGTCATTAAGGTCAATAGTATCTTTCATGAGAATATGGAACAACTGGTTTCATATTATTCAATGGGGATTTGATCATCCCTTTAATGATAGGTCCTAATTTTTACCAAAAAAGTAATCGGTTTCACCGAACTAGAGAAATAATGCTAGGATTATCTATAGAACACTTAGAGGCATTTATTTTAAGTAAATTCTGAGAGTGGGTAATTCTTTTGTTCAGAATTGTACATTAAATGTGTGAATCCTAAGGTGGGAAGCATAGTTGACAATATGTTAAACTTGATGATGATTTGATCATGTATCCATCTAAGTGGGATTGAGTAAGATCGGTTTTGGTGTTCTGTTTGGGAGACAAGCATTGGATTGGGTTTTAATTGGTTAACTTCCATGTGCATAAATGAATGTTGGTGCATTAGGAATTTGGAAATGAAACGTGACCAATTGAATTAAGATTTATTACCCTTGTAGGTTTGTTTATTTTTTCATTGTTCCCAAAGGATTCTCAGGGATGAGAATTTTTAAGGTGGGGAGGTTGTAATGACCCATGTTTTTGAACATGATGAAAATCCAAGGGAATTTGAATTTTTGTGTTTACTGGATGGGAAATTTTGCAACCTGAGATTCTGAACATAATTCTGCGAGACATAACACTTCAATGTGTTTGTTTAATCTATATTAAATTCATGAGAGGTCCCTTGGGTGTCTCGTCATGTTTTGGGAGTACGGGTGTCTTGAAATAGAAAGTTTGGAGGGTTTATTAGAGGAGAACAATTTTTTTGAAACATTGCATCCCTTAAGAGCATATTGTGTAGCCTATTTTGTGTAGAATATGAGCCCCATAAGGTTTTCACATGATTTTCCCAAACCATTCACCTATAATACATGGCTTGTGACAAATAAGTAGTACCTAATCACTATTCATTTCACGGTTTGCACACGTTTAGTATAATTGTGCGGGAAAAACCATTTATAATGGTTTCTTAAGAAGGTGGTGATGTGCGTTTAGAGCATGATTTAGCTAAACCATGTGTCCAAACTATGTGACCCTAGTTAATGGGGAAATGTCTAAAATACCCTTAATGAGGTTTTAAACATCTTATTTTTTCTTTCTCCTCATGTATTCATGTGAGGCTCTCTTTGAGTTGTGGGTTTCCCTCCTCCATGCGTAATCATGTCATGATGATAAATATTATGTCCATAGTCGAATTCAAGTGTCATTGGATTCTATGTATATTCATTGGTAATCTATTTATTCCTTTTAAATATTTATTCTTTTAATCTCATCTAGGTTGTGCAACAATGGTGCAATCTCATTTTCCATATTTTCATGGAGAAGGTATGTTTCTTATATCTCTTCCAAACTAGATTGATTCAGACATCAATATTGCATTAGTGATATTTCCTAACCATTAGTTATGTGGTCTATGACTTTTTCACCATTTTTGTTTTTTTTAAATTAGCGTTGTTGTGTGGAATGAAAGCATTTATGGCACACTACTTTTTAAAATTGGTTCCTTTATATTAAATTGATACTCTGACCTTGTGTTATGCTCGTTGAGTGTTGTTATGTAAATATAACATTCCATCTACAATTACGGATTCCCCCTGGGTGTGCCGACATATGTTTCCCCTTTTTAATCAAATGACTAAATGCCCAATAATGACTCCTAATAATTCTAATTAGACTATAAATTGATTTTATCTTTGTATATAATTGTCTAAATGGTAATGGATCCATCTTAATGCCATTTTATACTTTATTAGTTGAATTACCATGTTTGGTAGTTAATTTAAATGGATTTTTTTGATGAATTGAAACATGACCTGGTATGGATGTTTAAATATTCTTAATGAATTATTTGAAACAAAAATTTCATGTTTTATAATAAAACCCCTCAGATTGAGGTGTGTTATCTTCTACCCCAAAAAAGTATTAATTTTTTCTTTATATAATTCTTGGCTCATGGAATTGTGTTTTCCCTATACATTGATATCATTTTTTGGAATATGTAATGATTGATAGATGACGTATACAGAGGTTATAAAATAGATTTCCCTCTTTCTATAGATGTTAAATATGACCTATTCAAATTCTATGTTTATGAAAAGGCCCAACCTATAAGGGAAATTACCCATGTATGTGATTTCGTAAATGAAAAGAGAACCTTCTAAGTTTTTCTTTCAGTTTTGTAACTGAATTGTTGTGTTTTTTTAAATAAGGTGACATGTTTTGGAATAAATAGGTTTATAATGGTGAATTTCATCCCTTAAATGTAATAAAGGGTTAAATATAATGAAATGGATTGTTAAGGGTTAAAATTCCACTCCTCTGGTTCACGTATTATTAAATTATTTAACCGAAATGTTGTACCTTGATTATAATGGGTTACTTAAAAAACATTAGATGTATTGCCTCGTGTATTATATTATAATGATTATGATTCCCTTTATATGGGCATGATAAATTCAATGTACTAGAGGTATTACCTCATGGATATATTTTATAAATGTTATCATACCTTCTATGTGGTGGTGGAATGATTTTAAGGGTTCAATTAAGCATGGTGTATCACACTCCCTTACATCGGGTGTTGAGCATGACCTATCGCACCAGTGAAATGATGAGGACTATAGTCTTTATGCACCACATTATATGATTAGAGTGTTTCCATGGAGGATCACTCTCTATCCTGAGTGATGTAGCATGACGTCTCTCACTCTATACGTATGTAGGGAATGTATCCAATTGGATGAGATTTTAGGCTCATTTAGACTCGTTATAGATGTCTGAGTTTTTCCCCAGTCTATCAAGCAACTAGTATTCATATTATATAGCCATTAGGTTCCAGCATTCACATGGTTCATATAAGTGGATGAAATATATAACTAAACTGTATATATATATTTTTAAAATATATATATAGTTCTTGATCAGAAACTTATTCTGGCTATTATCTGAAGTGGGTATAACAGTGAGGTATGCCATAGGAAATTGGTAGGGTTGTTGTTTATTTATTAATTCTTGTTTATCATTCTATTTATTCTTGTTCACTACTTTACATTTTATCTCATGAACAAGATTCCATCATAGAAACCATGGGTGGGTACCTATTAAGGCTTATATCTCACAACCTACTCGGTACACCATTACACTGGGGTTACTGACTAGAAAATTATGTTCCTAGGACAATGAACCTTTTATTGCGCTATGTTGATTGTACATGGGAGTTAGGATCACAAGACCGACCTGGATTTTATGATTTGTAGGGAGATATCCTTTGAATATTTTCTTTTAATTTCTTTATCTTTTTACTAGATAGTATCTTGTAGCATGTAGTGTGTATTATTTCAGATTATTTATCATGATCAGGAAATGAAATCATTTTTTTTATAATGGAATTTTCCAATCTTTTTAGTTTATTTATTATTATTATTATTCCTCTATAATGTCTTCATTTATTTACCGTATCCTTTATTTTTAGTATACCCATTATTATAGTACAACTTTTGAACTGTGATTAAAGTGTATAGTCTCCTCACTATCACCTCTTGAGACCCTCACTACTAATTAGATGACTCTGACATATAAGGATATGTGATTTATGTCATTTGACTAACTGATCTAGCTATAGTCTAAGTGATCAGTCGGGTCAGGAAGTTACAATACAACTTTTAGATACTAAAAAAATTACAAAATATTAGAAAAACCCTTTATTTTTTTTAAAAATCATGGATATATGTGAATTAATCATTAAATTAATAATAGGTCATTAAAACATAAAATTATGTTCATGATGAGAAGTTTAAAATAAAACTTATTTTAACAATTTTCATAAAAAGTAAAAAAGTACCACATTTTGAAAATGAAAACAATATTTCACATAAGATATTTTTAGAAAATTAAAACATGTTAAAAATGTCTTTAATAAAGCATTGGAGAATACTAAAAACATTATTTTAAAAATTTTAGGAAAATATGTATATAAAATAAATATAATCTCAAATGAATAAAAAACAATTTTTTGTTTTCGTAAAACCATTAATTCAATCTCTTGAGAATAAAAAATAGTAAAATGAAAGTAAAAAGTTATAATTTTCAATAATATCCAAAGGAGAATAAAATCAATTTGTTCTAAGATACAAATTTAATAAAATTATTCAAATTAATACATAAACATAAATAATCTTGAATAATATTATGATTGTAAAATATACTCTTACAATGATCTTGTTATTGAATTTTGAATTAATCAATAAAATTATTATATGTGAAAATTTGAAATCTAAAAAAAAGTGTAATCAAAATATAATACAATCAATGTTCATTTCAATAATAATCATGGAATAACATAGTAGTTTAAGTTTAACTATAACCAAATGAATGGAAATTGAGTTATGCAACCCCTTACCAGCTGGCAAAATCATATTCAAATCCCCTTCACTGAAATATTTTTAATTATAACATTAAATTTATTAAAGTAAGAAGGATTCATTATATAACATGTAAAAGGGATGTATATATACTATATAAAATAAATTAGGTTTATAACATTATAACATTCCTCAATGAATAGAAATTGAGATGAAATACCTTACAAAGATTGTATCATTGAAGTGAGAGTAAATCAAAGATGTGATTATGTGTAATAAATTTAAAACCAAATAAAATTAAATATAGTAATAATATAATCAAATTTCATATCACACAAAACCATGTTATAACATAGTCAATTAAGTATAATTATGACCCAATTAGTAGAAATTGAGTTATGAACCCTCTTACCACTTGGTAATGCTCAAGTAAAATCCCCTTAGAGAGAATAATTTGAATTACAACATGAAATACCATGAAGTATTAATTATTCATGATATAATAACTAAAAAATAATTATATACATAATACAAAATAAATTAGGTGCATAACTTTAAAATATACCTCAATTAAAGTAAATTGAGATGAAATCTATTACCTTTGGTCAAACTCATCATCTAAATTCTTTACCTTTCTGAATAATAAAAAATGTTAATTATTAAATTTATTAAGAACCTTTTTCATTTTTATTATTCCTTTTCTGTTATTTATTACTATGTAATATTCATTTTCATAATCATTTACGTCCATATCATATGTTTTGATGATATCAGGTTCATTTATTAGAAATAACTTCAGTAGGTTGACAGTGGTAAAAGTTGTCATTATTTTATCATCTCTAGGATAATATTCATGAAATAATTATAATTTTTATGCATTAATTATACATTTAATACCAACTATGAAATATGGTTATGAAAAATAAACTATGTCACAATCATGGAGATGGTAATTCATATGTATGCATAAGTAACATTTCTATTTTTCAATGATCCTAGTGAAAAGAACATAAATTTTATTTTATCTTTATCAAATTATAATTATATAATTAATACCATATTTTTTTTTAAAATAAACATATATATATCATCTATGTGATGTGGTGATGGAAAATGAATCACATCTCTTTGTGGCGGTGGTAGTGCAAAGGTATACACGAACAATGTTATCATATTTCAATGGATTGAAAGGTAACAAATTAGATGATATATAATATTTTAAGAATTTAAAATATTATATTAATATCACATATAACAATTAATTCAATTATTATACCCATCTATGAGTGGTGGTGACAGAAAATGTATTAAATTGTTTTGGAAGACGTTAGTCTGCCTTACACACAACGACTGTTTTTCCCCATGTGATATAAAGGAGATGAGTATAGTGTATTCCATTTAAAAATAACTTCTCATAATATGGAATAATATTTTTATTATTTCACCTTGTTTTATGAATATTTTAATGGATTTAGATGAATAAATAAAACTAAAACATTCAGTTAAAAGTTATACCACCTCTTTAGACAACCTCGTTTTCTTTACACCTTAAACCCTTTAAGATTGATATTCTTCCAAAACTAATACATCTAGAATGTGGGAAGGTAAATAGGAAGGGATTTTGATATGGATTTTGTGAACCAAATTGTTCTTTATGTGTAGATATAAAAGTAGATTGGGTACCCCTGTATAAGTGAGCGAAGGGAATTCTTGGAATTTCATAAAGTATTAAATTGATATAAAATTACTTTTCATTTTAAAATTAAAAAAAATTTATCAAATTAAAATATAATATCATTATTACTTTAAATCACCTAATAAGATAAAATTTTTACATGTATTTGTGATGTTTTCACCCGTATATTTCTGTTTTATTTCCCCATTAACCCTTTTTAAAATTACAATGATGACAATTTTTTTTACTTTTTCGGGGTCCAGATAGTTTCTATAAAAGTATAACATTTCCATTAATGGACCATGGTTGATATTTAAATTCATATCCCAATACCTTGTATGAATAGTGTATTTATAGGAATATTTATTCATTTTATAAAATTTATTTTTAATATAAAATATCATTTATGTCATTTTTTGGAAATAAATGAAATAATATAATATAATATGTGTCTTACTCATGTAAAATTGATCCAAAATGACATGAATTGAATTATATAGATTACATAACCATAATTAAATCAAAAAATTAAATTTTTATAGGTTTATATATATTTTTAAAAATATATATTGGTGTAACCCCTTGGTTAACCAATTTTAACATTAACTATGGTGATGTATTTTTCAATATTGAATGACTGTTATTTTACTTTTTAGTTTAAAATTGGCTCAAAAATGGAAATTGGGTGACATTATAGAAAATTAATCATCATAACTATCCTATTTCAAGATTTTAATAATTTTTAAATAATTTAATAAAATATATTTAACATAAAATATCATTATATATTTTTTGACACTGTTTGATTAATTTGACTTCGAAAATAAAATGACAGAAATTGAATTAGAATTTAAACCTTTATAAAATCTATAACTTGTTCTTATTATCATAATAATTTATGTGACACTATAAATAACACAAATAATATTAATTTTAGTATTTTTAAAATCATATGATTTATTTTTCTACTTCTTACGTAATCGTTATGTCAACGTTGCTTAAGTATTTAAGGTAATTATTTCATAAATAAAATATGAAAATAATTTATCAAGATACAAAAATAAATTATATTTCTAATAAATCTTTCAGAATCAATAATATCCTCAGTTTATCCCAATGTAAAATATTTATATATAATAGGACAAAAAGGATGGAATTTTTTACTTTTTATTACATATTAAAATATTTAAGTAAAATATCATAGAAATATGTAACCAGGATTCCATAATTTTGAAAATTGGATGGAAAAGGAAAAACTTATCTCTTCTAATAAGATAATTTCTAGTGTTAAGGTCATTTTTATGTTCTTATCATATTATTTGTAAACATAATTACATGATTTACTCTTACTGTGGTGACAATTATTTATTATGATCACAATTTATAATGAAAAAAAATAAAAGAGGCTTATTTACCAAATATAGAACTCCAAATTTCATATTTAAAATACATTTTTCAAAATTTAATTTATATAGGTGAAATTAATTAAATTAATATTAAAATTACAAATAAAATTAAAAATAGTTTTTCAAAAAATTTCTTTTTATGTCTAAAATATTTTTATACCAAATTCAACCATAAATTTATTATAATGATCTAAATTTTGTTATTAATATTATAATTTTACTAATTTTACATTTATTAAATTTTAAAATAATATATATCACTATAAATTCATGAAGTAAAACATTGTTTTTAGTAAAAAACAAAATATTTTACTATTCACAGAAAAATAAATTTTCCGGAAAAACACAATAAATTCACCATAAAAATCTATTAAAATTATGATTTCAAAAATTATACCATTTTTCATAAAAAAATATAATAGTTGAATTATTTAATTATAATATTTATTGATAAAAGGAAATAAAATCCTTTTAAAAAAATATTTTTTAAAGAATAAACTGTTTTTTCTAAAAATTGAGTGCTTATTTATTCAGATTTAATCAATATATTTTTATTGATTATAATATATATATATATATATATTATGTGTTTAATCATATTCATACCCTATAATTAAAATTCTAGGATATAACAGTCATATTTAAAAAATAACATGGCATGGGTTATTTATGATTGATGTTGTATATCGTATACATTATAAAACATAATGAAATTATTTTAAAATCATGTGGTGTTACATTCTACCTCCACCCTCATAATTAATAAGTTTCGTCTTTTTAATTATAACTTGATATCGATAATTAATGGTTTTATATTTCAAAATAACATTACTAAAAACACACATCATAAAAACCTTTAATTAAACCTCATATTGAAATGAAAAAAATGGAAGTATGATGGTCATATAGAATAACACACACATAGTTTTAAAATTTGTAAAAATTAGTGGGAAGTGAAAATATGGAGATAGATAAAAAATCATAATGTTAAAATAATAATGGATTGTAATTGATATCATTGATCACAAGAAAGTTAATTATCTCTAGTAAGTTAATAACTAAAAAATCATAAATGAAAGAGTTGTGAGAATCACGAAAGATTCACAATAAATGATGTTAATTGATAATAATTTTTTTTCAATATCATTTTCTTTTATTTTTAGAATAAATTTACAATCAAGACTAAGTATGTAAGAAAATATACATGATAAATATAATTTTGTCTTTTAATCAGTTTTCACTACAATCACATCTATTTCTCCAAATGATGGGTTTTCAAGATAACTTTGTATGCTTAAAGTAGTAAATTCAAGTTATAATGGATCCAATAATCCAAAAAAGGATAAAAAAAATATTTCCTTTGTCTTTAAATATTAACCAAAGCGTAAATATTTACCACAATATAAGATAATATCTGAAATTTATAAAATTTTATACGAAGAAATAATACATTAATCTCCAAAGTTCAACAATTAAACCAATGGTTTAATATAGATAGCTCCTTAAATAAATAACCCTATATCCAAAATTATCATAAAATTAAATATTTTTTAAGCTCAAAGTTTATATCATACCCTTTAGCTTACACCTCCAAATATTTAATAACATTGCGCCAAAATAATCTATTTTTTACCTATGGGTTATATGTATTTATACCCAATATCATTACTTACCACGGTGAATCGCAATATAGTATTATAATGCAGTAAAATTCACCACAATAACATTAAAAAAATTTAGATACTAACTTAAAAATTAATTCTTATCTTGACCATAATTATCTCTGAAAATAAACATTTCAATGAATCACTTGTTTTAAATTATGATATTCTATATCTCATTATCCAATAGACCATAACAAATTATATACTAACATTAAGTTTTTTTTAAACCTCAACAGATTATTCTTCCTAAAACCCAGTAAAAGTTTCAAATCCCCTCAAAATATAATCACATAAAATCTCAAAAAGTTGTGTCTAATCCTTTGATCTTATGACAACCTTAAGCTTTTAAAACCATTATAGTATCTATAAATCATAAGTTAACCCCACATGAAAATATAAATGCTTCCAAAAATTGACATAATGCTTATTACTAAAATAAAATCACACACTATTTCTATAATTCAAAAAATAAAATAAAGTTCATCAAAGATAAACAAAATCCCTTTATAATAAAATGACTAAAGAATTTGAAGGAAACTAATACTGTCCAATTTACTTCATCAATGAAAATCATCCCACTATCCCAATACATAAAAACATAAATCCTTACACTTCTATAATTGAAAAAGAATATTCACTTCCTTGGTCTAGGAGTTAACACTTGGATTAGGTAATTGGCTTGGATAGTTTACATATTCACCACACATTATACATTGAACTATAAATGGTACTTTGGGATGAAATTAGTATCCTTACATCAAACTATTCATTATCTATGGATTTTTTTGATATATTCCACTATTTTCATCACATAAAATACTTTCCATTTCCATTGAACCATTTTCTGAAATTTCTCTTTCCACATTTTTTATATGATGGAAATGAATATTTATTTTTCCCTAGACTCCACTACTCTGTCTCTAAGAAAACTATATTATTATCTTATTTGGTAATTTATGGAGTTTCTTAATGTGTGTATTCTTAATCATATATCATGGTAACTGATTTTGACTAATCACAATATCATTCACCCCAAAAATAATCAAATTTAGTTCCTCTTAATCATCACATTTCCATCACATTCAGTATTAAGATGATTTCCCCAAGTTCCATCCATTTAATCAAAAAATAGAACAAGAAAAAAATAATCATAGTGGAAAACTACATAATATATACTTTACCAATTTGTTTGGATTCTATCATACACATAAACTTATCTTCCATATTAGTCATAGGGTTATGTTCCCTAATATATGATTTTCAGACTCTTGTTTCTAAGGTTTATAATAAACTTTCCCTTATACCAACTATAAAAACCTCAACTCCAGTATCCCAGAGATCATGGATAATTTATTACATTGGTTCAAGATAGATGTAACTACATCAAAACTGACTGAATAGTCTTGTAGCCTTGGTAAACTGGATGCATACTTGAATTTCACATTATATTTGAAAACATAAATTTAATAATTCTGAAAGTAAATATTTTACATCTTTAACACATTAAAATTTTATTTTTCCATATCCTAGGGAATGAAATAAAGTTTGTGTGGTCGTAGATTCATAGTAAGGGATATTTATAGTGTGATCTATCATGGGTAAATATGGTATAATCAATATGGAAAGGTAAATGACAGAAAAAAAAATTCAATTAGTCAATAAATTGGGCATCAATTGTAATAAATAGGGAGTGAATGATGATCAATTAATTCTATAACCAAATATTCTATAAATGTACCCACTGATATTATATCTTCTCGAGAAATTACAAGGAGATCAATTACTAATATAATAAAGATGAAATTCATAATTTCGGTCATAAAAAACATACCTCTTGGTAACATTCATTTCAAATACATGTGGCTATAATAATTTAAATTGAGTCATAAAATACAATAAATATTGAAATATTCATGATATAACATGTAAAAGGGTAGTATGTACTATATATAAAATAAATTAGGTGCACAATAATAAAAGATGTCTCGATTAAGGGAAATTGAGATGAATTTCATTACATAGAGTCTGAACCAACCCATATGTTCTTAATCTCCATGAATAATAAATTTATGTTAATTATTTAATTAATGAACAACATATTTTAATTTTATTAATCCTTTTATTTTTTTATTACCAATTTTTATTTATTTACCAAATTAATTATGTTCATGTTGGATTTTTGATGATATTTAGTAGATATGTCCAAAATGAATTTGGTATATTGAATATGGTAAAAGTGGTCATTAATACATCATCTAAATAATAATAATATATATCATTTTTATTCATTAATTTTTCTTTTAAAACTAACCATTGAATATGGTCATGAAAAATGAACTATGTTACAATAATAGAGAGGGTATGTCGTATGTACTCATGAGTAACTCTTCCATTTTTTCAATAACCATGATGGGAAAAACATAATTATGATTTGAAATTTTAAGAATAATAATTATATAATAAATATCATATTATATGAATGGATAAACTTATATATATACTCCAAGTGATTTGGTTATGGAAAATGAATCACATCACTTCGTGATGGGGGTAGTCCACACATATGCAGGAATGAAGTTATCATTTTTCAATGGATGGAAAGGTAGGAAAGATGATGAAATATTATATTTAAATAATGATAAATATTTCATTAATATAATATATCAAAATTAAATATGTTATTATAACTATATGTGAGAGGTAGTGGTAGAAAACAAATTATATTAGTTTATGAGGCGGTAGTCCACCGTACACATGAAAGATAGTTTTGTTTACAATTTCATGTAAGAGGAGATGGTCATAGGGTATTACAATAACATAAATACATATAATTATAAGGAATATATTTTAATTATTTTTTGATCATTTTTAAATAATATTTCAAGGATGTAGAAGAAGAAATAAAACTAAAATATTCGGTTAAAATTTATCCCCCTTCTTAAGATAAACTACATTTCTAAAAAGAATAATCCCTATGACATTTATTTTATTACCAAAAATATAACTTGAACACCCTAATATTACATGGTACACTTCTCTTTGAATAATACAGTAGCGTGTGTTGTACGCAACCTCGAGTTCTAACACACCGTGAACAATCAAAGTAGCTGTTATGAATAGTAATACCCACTTTTTGAAATTTTATAAATTTTATCTTTTAAAATGGACTTCATTTTTGGATTCTTATTATCGAAATAAGCCTAAGTTGAATTTTTGGTATTTTTCTGAGAACATCCAATTTTTGATGAATAGTAAAAAAATAC
Organism: Viscum album; assembly: GCA_963277665.1. Classification (NCBI taxonomy): domain Eukaryota; kingdom Viridiplantae; phylum Streptophyta; class Magnoliopsida; order Santalales; family Viscaceae; genus Viscum; species Viscum album. The sequence goes on from OY728157.1 coordinate 1,729,426,711, forward strand.
TTAAAAACAACTTTTTTAATCAAAATTATTTATAGTGATAAATTATACTATTGAGTGGTTTTAATATATAATTATAATATATTTTTACCATTTTATCCAATGGTGGTCATTAGAATTAATTTCACTTTGAAATTGGACGTAGACAATTGTTAATCTTTTGATAGATATTGTTTCTTAAAAACATGCTATTTGTTTGTACAGTGGGAATTAACAATATAATTTATTAATGAAACTTATATGTTTGGAATTTGGTAAAATTAACATCATTTTTTAATTTGGAATATCAAATATAGCATAGGGTGAATTTTTGGTATTTTTCTGATAATGTTCATTTTTAATGAATAGTGAAAATGTTGTATTTTAATTCAAAAATGCCTTTTCATCCAATTTATTTATATAGTTATATTGTAATTTTAATTTGTTTAAAAGTATAATTGAATTATTTTTTAATCACTTAATACAAAATTTTTCATTGGATGTAATTTCACATTTTAATTCGACGTAAAAAAAAAGTCAATCTTTTGATAGATTTTACCTCTTAAAAAACTCGTCGTTGGTTTTGACGATGGGAATTATTTTTAAATTAATTACTGCAATTTTTGTGTTTAGAGTTTGGTAAAATTTATTCCATATTTGGAATCAGAAGGTCCAAATTTTTTTATTAAGACTCTTTTGTTTTTGGATATTATGAATAATAATGACGACAATTATCTTTAATTGTCATGATTAATTAGTAATCAGGTAGTTAAGGGCAATGAAATAATATCATAATAATATAAAATGTACCCAACATGTGTCCTAATACTATTTTTTGTGTCATGGCCGACCATAGGATGCCTTGTTCCAACTTAGGGACCCCATGGAATCGCTTTTTTGTGATAGTGACATTTTATGATTTTATTTTTAAAGAAATGAAAATGTAACAAAAGTATGTAACAGCTAAGTAAAACAATTTTAATTTTGTCTACATAAATGATATCTTAGACTATAAATAGTCATTGGAAATATAATGATATTTCCTACATCATGGTATTTTTTTATAATTTTTAGACATCAAATAAATAAATTTATTTATGACACCATGATGATGCAGTGATTACCTCATTAATGAACGATTTAAATAAAATGAAAAGATAAGGTAAAATATAAGACATACACTTGTCTAAAGCCTATTTTATGGGTGTATTTCTTACCATTATCACTTTTTACTCGAAATATATCTTTGTGTGACCTTTAAAATCTGAAAATCATTTCATAATAAAGTAACATTTCAATCTTTCCAAAAGAGCCCCTCCTCTCCTCTTATAAAAGGCCCCCACCTCTACCACCTTATTTACACCATAAAAGCCATTTTTCTTGGCCAAACTCTGCCCAAATACTCTATCAACTTCTCTATATTACTCTTATAAGCCTCAAATTTGGCAGATGTCTTCCAAAGGAATCCTTTGGCTCAAATCAAAAAGCTTGACCCGATTTTAAAGTAATGTCTTCTCTTATGTTATTTTATTTCATTTTTCTTCTCAAACCCCCTAAACTATTTATATTCCTTTATTTTATAACAACACCAGTATATTAGATATACTAGGATGTTTTTATGAGAAGGATCTAATTTACACTTACAAAAACCTCCATATAATGGTTAAAGAACATATTGTTTCTGTGAGTGGCGAATTACTGCTTCACAAAATGATGATTGATCAAACTTCTTTTAACACCATTCATGGTGGCCATTAAGATGTCACAATATTTATATCTTGTATATATTAAGTTTATTTTTTCCTTATGATTCTGTATTTTTTATTTATGGCATACCTATATAGATTCTACTATGGGTAAACGCAATAATTTCATTTTAGGAAGTGCGAACTACCGCCCCCTCAAAGTTATTTGAATCCTTAATGCCTTATCTAGGACATATAAAGAATAGAGATAATGATGTTATATATGATATTATACTGTAATTATAATATAACTATTTATCATTATGTTTTCATTCCATTAAAGTATGAAATACAAATGAAAGTAGCGTTCATGCGTACGTATGACTTACCGTCTCCATGAACGGTGCATTTCATTTCTTATCTCCAAATGTTATGTACTATTATAAGTTCCTATATATAATGGATATATATGATATATATTACATCTAAATAATTAATATCATTATGAAATTATAATATATATATATCTCATTTAGTTTTAATTCCAGTAATATGATAAAGAAATTAAAGTAGCATTCTTACGTACGTACGACCTACCGTCTCCATTAACGGTGCATTTCATTTTTTATCTCCAAATGTTATAGAATAGTATAAAATGAATATATACTATATATATATATGGCATTTAAATCATTAATACTATTCTGGAGATGATGTACTTATAACTACATGGACAATTCTCTTTAAACAAGTTTATTTTTGACTCAAGTACCAAGGATCAACAAAACGACCGTTATTAAATTAAATGATTACATAATGTTCAGAACACGGTAATAAGTGATGTAAAAGAAATAATGAACTTTAAAAAGGTTTTTAAAAAAATTGAAATTAACTATAGTTTATTATTTAGGAGATTAAAGAATGATCGAGTCAAGTCGGACACGAGGTAAAGAGTTTCGTCTCAATCTCCTTTCATTGAGTCATATTTTTTTTATACACAAATTTCTTTTATACGATGTATAAACACCTCTGAATTTTACTTTTATTCAAAAGGAATATTTTTATACGAATCTTTTTTATTAAATGACAAAATTAATGTTTTGTCTTACGTATGCGGCGTCAACGACTTCTCCACCGCCGTGACCATTATTTGAGTTTCGGCATCCTCTACAAGCCATAAATTTTTTTTAAATGAAAAATAAATACCATGTTTTACTTTTCTTTTATTTTGGTATTGAAAATGTTTTTGATAATGTTTTGATTATATCAATGTATTGTATTGATATCTTGTGATTGAAATGTGGAAATTTTATGTTTCCTTTATGCTTATTTTATGTGATACGATTATGTTATTGTTATTGGGAATTGTTTATGATATGTTCAAACCTTTTCATATAAGGATTGAATTGGACTTAGTAAGTGACGGGTGGAGCCCGCTATAGCTCCTCGATGCATCGGTAGGTCTCATGAGACAAACTAGTGTCTCGGTACGAGGCCTTGACAAAATATTATTTGTAGTCTTGGCATGAGACCTTGGCTATGTGGTTATGATAGTATGGAATTATGCATTCCATCATTATGAAAGTGGTTATTGATATTTCATGTAATTATTTTACTAGTATAATATCCATGTGAATAAGTAAATGGAATTATTTCATTTTATTTTTTTCATATTATGGTGAATTTTAAGTTTAAAAGGCTTTTGTTTTAGTTATACATTGTCTTAAATGTTCATGTTTATTTATGAAAGTTTTTTCTATATTGTTATCTTTACTCAGCATCTAAGATCACCCCTTTCTAGGTTTTATTTTTCGCAAGATGTGAAGAAATATTTTATGTCTGAGCTGTAGGGATAGTCTGAAGGGGATATGAGTGTGGACTATGAAGACTATGTTATTGTAGTTTTTGACTTTATGATGTAATGTAACATTTATGAATGTATCTAGTGTTTCCAAGGCTACTAAAATAATTGGTCTTCCGAGACTTGAACTTTTGTGATCATGCCAATGTTACGTAATAATGCACCAACTCTGGGTAACTGGGGTCGGGGCGTTACAGTTGGTATCAGAGGGATGTTTAGTACTATCCTTGGAAGCTATATTTAGATAAAAATTGATTAGAGCACATAGCCCTAAGATAGACATTGAGGATTAGTATAGAAGAACATCCTAGAATTTTGGTAAAGTATAGATTTTTTTTATTTCCCAAGCAATACATCCATGTCTGGATACGATCAGGTAGAGGTGGCTCTGCCACTGATGTACCTAGGGGTAAATCCCGAAAACACCGCATTGAGCTAGACTCGAATTGGAACTGGGGCACAACAACGGGCCTTGCTGTACTCTTGGTTATGACACTTCCAGGGGATATGATTAGGATAATTCATGATTTCATTACAAACCATTATGAAGGGTTTATTAGTATATACTTCCTCAAAGAAAACATTTTTTTTATTATGGATTATATACATAAACTGTTCAATTTATGTTAAGTGTTTTGAAAATTTATTATTATGTATTTAGATTCATAAATTGATCTAGTTTATGACATTGTTTAGAAATGGATCCTAAAGTAATAAATGGAACCTGTATCAATGCACACACTCCATGTAGGTATTTCCCTTCTTCTCAAGATAATTATAGTGGAGCTGGTGATACAACTAGTGCTGATCAGCTTGTCACCATATTGGGACAACTCACTCAGGTTATGAATAATAACCTTACTTGTATGGAGCACCCTGATCAGCAACGTGGATGATAAATGTTCGAACAATTCATTAGGAAAAAACCAATAACATTTATGGGGGTAAAAATCCATTAGTAGCTAAGCAATGGATAAATTCCCTAGAGAAAATATTTCATGCTTTAGGGAGTAGTGAAAGGGAAAAAGTTGTCATCGCAGTTTACCACCTCACTGGAGATGCTGATCAATGGTGGTCATTGATTCAAAATACAAAGGAAGATGAATAAGTGTCAAGTATGGAATGGAGAGAGTTTAAAGATATTTTCTTAGAAAAATACTTTCCTCATGACCATCGAGCGGATATGGAAAGACAATTTCTGAGTTTGAGGCAAAAGGAGGATGAGAATGTTGAAAAGTATGAGTCTAACTTTACATGGTTAGTGGGGCATGATGCAGATTATTTACATAACCCAATAAGTAATATTGATCATTTATTTGATAGGTTAAAACTATATCTATGTCGAGCTTTAGTATCACAATCCTTCTCATCATACGAAGATATTGTCTCATGTGTTATCAAGACAGAAAATGAATTCTCTAAGTCTTATGACAACAAAGTAAAACAAGAGTAGAAGAGAACGGTGGAGCAAGAGACAGATAAAAGGAAAAAGGGAAAGATTTATTTTCTATTATGTGATAATTGTGGTAAGAAACACCCTGGTACTTGCCTAAAATTAATGGTATTTTGATACAAAGGTGGAGAACAAGGTCACCAGACACGTGATTGCAAGGGAAAGAAAGAGGTTGTCAATGTTGAATTCTACAATTGTATAGAAATGGGGCATTATGAAAATGAATTCCCTAAGCACTAAGGAAAATTACCTCAGAAAAGGACAAGGGATAAAGGCCAAGAATATGATGTTACTACAGATGAAGATGAATAATTATTGTATTTATTTTTTTGGACTCAAGAAATATATTATGGTTATAAGAATAATGTGATATATATAAAGATTGTACTGTAGTACTTGTTGTTTTCATTAAGGTCTTAATATGATGAAGGTAATCATATTTTTAGTATGGGACAACAATAGAAACATTACATTGTTTGGGGAATCTGATGTTACAATTGATTTTGGAATTTAGAGGCCTTTTAGTGAGAGTCTGGACAGAGGTATTTTGGATAACTATAAAGGTTAGAATGGATTAAGTTGAAAATTGGATTGTATTGTTTAAGGTTAAAACATTTCTCAAGATTATTGTTGGAATATTATAATATTATAGTTTTAGGAAAAGGACAACTCGCAGGTCGGAGGATAACCCATCGCGTCGGACAAAGCTGCAGGAATCGAACCCACAACCATAGTGCGATATGACTTTACTACCTACCACTAGCCTACAGGAAGTCCCTAGCTATTACAAAATAGTTTTTATAATATAAATGGTATGTGTTAATATTTGTAACCTTTTACTATTATGATAAATATAATATTTTTGAGTTCTATTATCTTTTTGAGTGAAAGATGAGTTTGTGGTATAAATTAGTTGAAGGTTGAAACTCTACTTGTCAAGTATATATATATATACATCTCTCTTATTCTAGGAATAAATTAATTCTTAAACTTTATGAAAGGGATATTAAAACAAAAAATGTTTTATACTAATACCTTATGTTGTGTTGAACTGATGATATTTTAAATCACCATAGATTGAAGGATTTGAGGCCCTCAATTTTACACTTATTTTTGATTGATGACATCAATCACTCCATAAAAATATTTAAGTTTTTCCTCCAATTATGTGTCTCTAATTGCCACCCATGTACTCCTAATAGATATCATAATTTGGTGGTGACTTTTTCATTTCCATTTCCCTCTTATTAAGGCTAAATTTTATTAACCTTATTTCTGATGTGGGTTTTCTACAAATGTAATTTCTCTTTTCAACCTTTTATTTTCGAAGAACACTTTCAAATTGTGAGGATAGAATTTATTGAAAGAGAGGAGAATTTAACACCCCGTGCTTCAATGGTACGCTTCTCTTTGAATAATACAGTAGTGTGTGTTGTACGCAACCTCGAGTTCTAACACACCGCGACCAATCAAAGTAGCTGTTATGAATAGTAATACCCACTTTTTAAAATTTTATAAATTTTAACTTTCAAAATTGATTTCATTTTTGGATTCAGACTATCGAAATTAGTTAAATTTGAATTTTTAGTATATTCTGAGAACATCCAATTTTCGATGAATAGTGAAAAATACTTAAAAACAACTTTTTTAATCAAAATAATTTATAGTGATAAATTATACTATTAAGTGTTTTTGAAGTGTAATTACAATATATTTTTACCAATTTATCCAATTTTGGTCATTAGAATTAACTTCACTTTTAAATTGGACATAAACAATTGTCAATCTTATGATAGATATTGTTTCTTAAAAACACACTATTTGTTTGTATAGCGAGAATTAACTATATAATTTATTAATGAAACTTCTATGTCTTTAATTTAGTAAAATGAACATCATTTTCTAATTTTTAATATAAAATATAGCATAGGGTGAAATTTTTGTATTTTTCTGATAATGTTCATTTTTAATGAATAGTGAAAAATGTTGTATTTTAATTCAAAACTGCCTTTTCATCCAATTTATTTATATAGTTAGATTGTCATTTTAATTTTTTTTAAAGTATAATTGAATTATTTTTTTATCACTTAATGCAAAATTGTTCATTAGAAGTAATTTCACACTTCAATTGAACGTAAAAACAAGTCAATCTTTTGATAGATTTTACTTCATAAAAACTCGTCTTGGGTTTTGACGACGGGAATTATTTTTAAATTAGTTACTGAAATTTATGTGTTTAGAATTTATTAAAATGGATTCTATATTTGGAATCATATGGTCCAAATTATGTAATTAAGACTCCTTTGTTTTTTGACATTATGAATAGTAACGACGATAATTATCTTTAATTAGCATTATTAATTAGTAATCGGGTAGTTAAGGGCAATTAAATAATATCATTATAATATAAAATTACCCCAAAATGTGTCCTAGTTCTATTGGTTTCTTCATGGCCGACCGTGGGATGCCTTTTGCCAACATAGATAATGGTATTTTTTAATATTTTTAGACATTACAAAAATAAATTTATTTATTGTAAATACAAAAATATTGTCTATATAAATAATATCTTAGATAATAAATATTAATTGTAAATACAAAAATATTTCTTAAATCATGGTATTTTTTAATATTTTTAGACATTACAAAAATAAATTTATTTATGACACCATGATGATGGAGTTATTACCTCATTAATGAACGATTTAAATAAAATGAAAATATAAGGTAAAATATAAGCCTTACACTTGTCTAAATCCTATTAGATGGGTGTATATCGAACCCTTATCACATTATCCTCGAAATATATCAATGTGGGACATTTATAATCTGAAAATCATTTCATAGAAAAAACATTTCAGTCTTTCCAAAAGAGCCCCTCCTCTCCTCTTATAAAAGGCCCCCACCTCTACCACCTTATTCACACCTTCAAAGCCATTTGGCTCGGCCAAATTCTGCCCAAATACTCTCTCAACTTCCCTATCTTAATCATAGAAGCCTCACTTTGGGCAGATGTCTTCCTTAGGAATCCATTGGATCAAATCAAAAAGAGTTACTCGATTTTAAGGTAACATCTTCTCTTATGTTCTTTTGTTTCATTTTTCTTCTCCAACCCCATAAACTCTTCTTATTCATTTATTTTGTAACAAAACCAGTATCTTAAATATACTAGGATATTTTTATGAGAATTTTTTTATTTACACTTACACAAACCACCTTCTAATGGTTAAAGAACATATTGTTTCTTTGAGTGGCGAATTACTGCCTCACGAAATGATGATTGTTCAAACTTCTTTTAACACCTTTCATGGTGTCCATTAATATGTCACTATATTTATATATGGTATATATTATGTTTATTTTTTCCGTATGCTTCTGTATTTTTCATTTATGTCATACATTTATGGATTCCACTATGGGTAAACGCGATAATTTCATTTTTGGAAGTGCGGAATACCGCCCCCTCGAAGTGATTTGAATAGTTAATGCATTATGTGGGACGTATAAAGGATTGAGATAATGATGTTTTATATGATATTATAATGTAATTATAATATACCTATGCATCATTATCTTCTCATTCCATTAAAGTTTGAAATAGAAATGAAAGTAGTGTTCATGCGTACGTACGGCTTACCGTCTCCATGAATGGTGCATTTCATATCTTATCTCCAAATGTTATGTACTATTATAAGTGAATATATATATAATGGATATATATGATATATATTACATATAAATGATTAATATCATTCTGTAATTATAATATATATATCTCTCATTTAGATTTAATTCCACTAATATGATAAAGAAATGAAAGTAGCGTTCATGTGTACGTACGGCCTACCATCTCCATGAACGGTACATTTAATTTTTTATCTCAAAATGTTATGTAATATTATAAAATTAATATATAATGGATATATATATATATATGATATTTAAATAATTATTACTATTCTGAAGATGATGTACTTATAACTACATGGACAATTCTTTTCAAACAAGTTCATTTTTGACTCAAGTACGAAGGATCAACAAAATGACCGTTATTAAATTAAATGATTACATAATGTTCACAATATTGTAATAAGTGATGTAAAAGGAATAATTAACTTCAAAAAGGTTCTTAAGACAATAGAAATTAACTATAGTTTATTATTTTGGAGATTAAAGAACGATCGTGTCATGTCGGACACGAGGTAAGGGACTTCCTCTCAATCTCCTTTCATTAAGGAATATTTTGTTTTATACACAACATTCTTTTATACGGTGTATAAACACCTTTGACTTTTAGTTCTGTTCAAAAGGAATATTTTTATACGAAGAATTTTTACTAAACGACAAAAGGAATTTTTTGTCTTACGTATGCAGTGACAACGACTTCTCCACCACCGTGACCATTATTTGAGTTTCGGCTTCCTCTACAAGCCATAAGTTTTTTTAAATGAAAAATAAATACCATGTTTTACTTTTATTTTATTTTGGTATTGAAAATGGTTTTGATAATGTTTTTATTATATAAATGTGTTGTCTTGATATCTTCTGATTGAAATGTGTAAATTTTATGTTTTCTTTATACATATTATATGTGATACGATTATGTTATGGTTCTTGGGCATTGTTTATGATATGTTTAATACTTGTCTTATAAAGAATGCATTGGACTTATTAAGTGATGGGTGGAGCCTGCTATAGCTCTTCGATGCATCGGTAGGTCTCATGAGATGAACTATTGTCTTGGCATGAGGCCTTGAAAAAATCTTATTTATAGTCTTAACACGAGACCTTGGCTACGTGGTTATGATAGTCTGACATTATGCATTACATCATTATGAAAGTGGTTATTGATATTGCATGTAATTATTCAACTAGTATAATATCCATGTGAATAAGTAAATGGAATTATTTCATTTTATTTTTTTCATATTATGCTGAAGTTCAGGTTTAAAAAGATTTTGTTTTAGTTATACATTTCCTTAAAAGATTATGTTTATTTATGGAAGTTTCCGCTATATTGTTATCCTTTTTTAGCATATGAGCTCACCCCTTTATGTGTTTTATTTTTCCCAGTATGTGAAGAAATATTATATGACTGACTTGCAGGGATAGTATGAAGGGGATATGAGTGTGGACTATAGAGACTATGTTATTGTAGTTTTTTCACTTTATGATGTAATGTAACATTTATGAATGTATCTAATGTTTCCAAGGCTACTAAACTAATCGGTATTTCGAGACATGAACTTCTGTGATCATGCCAATGTTACGTAATAATGCACAAAATTTGGGTAGCTGGGGTCGAGGCGTCAGAGCGGGTGCATTATTACCTAACATTGGCATGATCACAAAATATAAAGTCTCGAAAGATCGATAGTTTAGTTGCATTGGATATACTAGATACATTCATAAGGTTTACATTACATCATAAAATGGAAAACTACAAAAACATTGTTTCAATAAAAACAACACTGAGATCCCATAGAGAATCCCTGCAAGTCATTCATAATATACATCTTCGCATCCTAAAAAAATAAAACATAGAAAGGTGTGAGCTCAGATGCTCAATATTGATAACATTATAGCAGAAGCTTTCCTGAATAAGCATAAACATTTAATGCATTTTATAATACTAAAACAAAAGACTTTTCAACAGAAAATTCATCATAATATGGCATATATAAATAAAAAAAATTCCATTTACTTACTCACATGGATATTCTAATAGTCGAATAATAACATGCAATATTAATAGCCACTTTCATAATGATGGAATGCATAATGCCAGAATTTCATAACCACATAGTCAAGGCCTTGTGCCAAGACTACAAATAAAATTTTGTTAAGGCCTTGTTCCAAGACACTAGTTTGTCTCATGATACCTTCTGATGCATCGAGGAGCTATAGTGGGCTCCACCCATCACTTACTAAGTCCAATGCATTCCTCATATGAAAAGGTTTAAACATAACATAAACATTCGTATTAAAACTAGAATACGAAATGTCAATAATTTATACATAAACCATGGATGGTGTAAAAATAACACATCCACATTCACACATATCACCAGGCCTTCAATATAATATGGATTTTTTGTATCCTAATAAATCAAGTTCAAATAAGATTAAAATCCATTGAAGGATGTTGGCATAGATGAAATCAAAACCTTTTTAGAAAAATATCTAAATCTATTTTGAAATCATTTAAGAGTCACATTATTATACAGAAAACATTTATTTTGAATATATTCTTTTAATCTTGTAAGGGAAGCTTCGACGATGCTATAAAGGCAGAAAATAGTCGCACCAGCTGTATAAGTTAAAAAAAACATTCGTACCTTAATTTTGTCGAAAAGGTCATAAGGTACCTTATTTGTAAAATGATGGAAATATTCCATTCAAACCATTTTATAAAAAGCAAAACAAGGGTATAAATCATTTTAACCCATATTCTATTCAATAGAAAAAATGATTTGGAATACATTTTTATGAAGCATGGATGTGGATGATAAAGAGGTCCTAGTAGACACTTACTTAAAAACAACCTCAGATAATAAAGAGATTGTGAAATTAACCCATAACTTGTACTTTTTCTTGGTTTAGGGAAGGTTTAACTCCTTTATAATGGTGAAATAATTGTTATTAAATTATATAAGAATCATATACATTAGTATTATATCATATATGGTCTTTTTAACATTTCTTTGTTAATAATATCTTAGTATTATCATCGTTTTGGGTGTTAACGGATCTATTTTCATTTATATTTTTTGTTATGTGAGTCATATTTGTTTTGGATGGGATTTATCTTATTCATATCCAAAATTATATCAAGTCTTTAAACATTATTTATAATCATCAAATCAAAATTAGTCTTTAATTGATACGATTGGGAATGAATGTCATCGCTTTCGTGGAGATGGTAATCTGTACGTATGCATGAGGGACAATATCATTATTTTGACATTAAAATAAAATATAATTGGATGTTATATCATATATACAGAATAATTATCATGTTATATTTATTATTTACATCAATTACACATCATTATTATACCCATCAAAATAATAATGTATTGAATAAAAATTATACCAGGACGTGGAGACAGTAAGCCATACGTACGCACGTATGGTGAAATGTCATTCAAAGTATGGGTAGAATAATGAATATGGTTGTACCATATTTATAATAATATCACAGTATAGAGAAGATACTGGAGTTATTATTTTACAATGGAAACAACAATGAAATAGGAAGTGGAAGAAGAAAGGAACTATAAAGAGGTGATGAAATATTTACCTCTTCTTCAGGTTCTTCCTTTTGATTTGATAAAAAGGGATCCATAGGAAGGATTTCTGACTAAAATAAGGCCTCTAGGATGACTGGAGGACAGTTTATAGTATATTTGGGTAGCGTTTGGCCAATCCAAGTGGCTTTGGAGGTGTTAATTTGAAATAAGCGGAAGTTACCTTTTACAAGAGGGGTGAGGGGAACCTTAGGAACAACTTAAAATATTATTTTATAATAAAAACATTTTCGGTTTCTAATGGCTTCAAAATGGATTATTTAAATTATAAGTTTGGGATGGGTCTAAAACCACTCAACCAATAGGTTTTAGATAGTTTTGGGTCACTAAATTTACCTTATCTTTTATATTTAACTCTTAGTTAAATAGTTTGACATTTACCATGTCTGTTTGTATTTTTTTTATTATATGGAAAATTAATGAACTATAAATGTCCAAGAGAACCCCATGTGGTTCATTAATTAAATATATAATATTATTTAATCCCTTTGTCTGAACTATAGATTTTTAGGAATAGAATACCGATTAATAATATAATATTTGTTTTAAAAACTCTTTTACGTCAATTTTGACACTATTTGGTATTTTGTTTTTGATAAATTCATAAGAGAATTATTGCATTGAACAAAATTTATTTAATCAACACTAACATGTCATATTAACCTATAAAATGACTGTAATTTATTAAAAGTCTCAAATTAAATTTATTTAGGAATTTATAATATCAATTACATTAATATTACATTAATAAGGTAATTACTGGACCATCATTGTGTCATAAATAAATTAAATTATTTAATGTCAAAAAATTATAAATAAAATAACATTATGTAGGAAATTTTTTTATCTTTTTAATTAATATTTATTGTTGAATTTATATAATGTGTAACCCTATATTAAAAATGGTTTAGTTATTAACCTTTGAATTTAACACTTTTATCTTTTCTTTGAATTAAATAATAATAAATTTCCTAATCTATTCCAAGTAGACCTAAAGGATCATATTTTATTCCTTAGGTTGTTTTTGGTCGAATTAAACTTACCTAATAGAATTAGTACATGTGTTAGGGTAGTTATGATATCATTTTTACCCTTAATTACCCTATTTACTTTTAACAGTGGTAAATAAAAGTCAAAAGTTACTATTCACCAAAAATTGTTTTCAACTTATTGAACCATATTTTAATTACTGATACCAACTATGTCCCTCAGATTTCTGAAATTCAACTCAAAGAAGCGGTAAAATCATGTTTTATGAAAATTTGCAAATGCTCCTAGGAGGTGGGTAAAAGACGATAAAACATTCGATAAAATTTTATACATCTAATTTTATTATAAAATGACTTAAATTAATTACATTGAACTTATATAGGTATTATATATATTTGGACTTAAAATTAATTTAAATAAAATAAATAATTATTTAAATAAAAAGTCGGTTTTAAATAATAACAAAGTGTTTTTCACTATTCATAAAAAATTGAAAGTTTTGAGAAAACTACCAAAAGTTTACCCTCCGATAATTTTGATATTATGAATTCAAAAGAGAATTAATTTTTAACAAATTCAAAACATTTATTCTTAATTTATTAAGTTAAAATTAATTCCCATTGTCAAAACCAAAAACCGGGTTTTTTAAAAGGTAAAAACTATCAAAAGATTGACATGTGTTTATATAAAATTTAAATTTGAAATTACTTATAATGACCTACATTGTATTAGATGATAAAAATATAATCTAATTATACTTCAAAACCATTCAAATTCATAATTTAACTCTATAATGTATTTTGATTAAAAAAGTTGTTTTCAATTAAAATTTAGTATTTTAACTATTAATCAAAATATGAATGTTATCTGAAAAGTAAAAAAAATGTCCAAACTAAATTTTAAATGTCCCTTTTCAAATGAAGTAGTTTATTTCTTCAAATTGAATATATATAAGTGTCAAATATTGGATTCAAAAAGTTTCTCCATTAAAAGGTGGTAAAATTGCATTTTTTTGAAAAAAAACGTCTTTTATCTAAAAAAATTGAATTTTTTCTTACATTATGTCTAAGAAACTCATTATATGGATTCTAAAATTATAAGGATTATATAATGTTCAAAATTTAGTTAATTCTATTCCTAATCGCTTTCGAACGTCTAGTTTGGAATGTCGAGGTGCGCATGAAATCGTTGTTGTGTGTAATGAAATATATTGAATTACTTTGAAGAAATAACATACTATGAAATCTTGGGGTGTTACATTCTTCCCTCCTCAATAAATTATGTCCTCGCAATTTGAAATTTCTCTTTGAAAATAAAATGTTGAAAATAGAAAATACATTTGTGGGGAAACCCATCTCGGAAATTTGGTAAATAAAATTTAGTCTTAATAAAGGGAAAAGGGAAATGAAAGGGTCACCACCAAATTATGATCTCAATTATGAGAAACTTGGTGGAAATTAGATACACACAATTATAGGAAAATCACAAATATTTATAGGGAGTGATTGAGGTCATCAATCATAAACAAGTGTAAAATTGAGGGCCTCAAATTGATCAATCTATGGTGATTTAAAATAATAATTTTTCAACAAAACATATTGTATTAGGATAACAAATTTTTTTTTAAGATCCCATCCCTAATGTTTAAGAATCAATTTAACCATAGAATAAGAGGAAAAAAATTATATATATATATACTTGACAAGTAGAGTTTCACCCTTTAATTAATTCAAACCACAAGCTCATCTTTCACTCCAAAATATTTTAAAAAATATATTCTATTTATCATAATTTTATAGGGTTACAAAAAAATGAATTTATAATTCAACTATTAGAGCCTTTAAAAAACTATATTATACAATCCAGGGACTTCACGTAGTCCCGTGGTAGGTGATAAATCCCAATAACACTATGGTTGTGGGTTCGATTCCCGCAGCTTTGTTCGACATGATGGATTGACACATGGTATACATGTTGTCCTTTTTATAATAATCTAAAAATAACCTTAACAATAGTATCCAATTTCAAACATAATCCATTCCATCCTTTAGACTTATCCAAAATACTTCTATCCAAACTCACAGTCCAAAATTTATAAGGAAGTTAAACACAATGAAGATCCTTTTTTCCATGTAGTAACATGTGAACACCTTCACCATGTAACACCCTAAATTACCATAAAACCTTATTGATTACATTCATGATCCCTTATACTTTATATGATATTGGATATATTCCTTATATACAAAAATTTTGAATATTCCAACAATGATGAAATAAATAAACTATTAATTAGTTCTAAGGAAGTCAAAAATATCCAATATATTTTATCAAAATAAAACATCTCTTATTCCAAAATCACTACCTCATTTTCAAGACCATATTAAGGATTGCCTTTCCTTCTACCATATATTTTCAAAAACAATTACCATACTATTAAGTCACTTTTCTTAGAACCATATAATCTCAAATCCTCAATAAAATAGTACTGCATTACAATCCTTATTTATCTCCATAATTCATATAACTAGTATATTGTTGATACAACACTCAAATGAAATAATTATATAATAACAACATAAGAACACTAGTCATTTCTCTTCATCTAATGTAGTATCATAACTTCATTATTATCCAATAGCATCATTTGTGGTATACTCTGATGACTGGGAAATTGATTCGGGTAGTGTCTTAACACCTAGCAGATGAAGAATTTTACATTTGAAACCTTTTTCTAACCCTTAAAATCATGTACTTGGTGTCCCTTTTCTCCAAACATACAACGATCTCCCATTCCTTTCAAGAATTTACCAAGGTGATTATTTCCAATATTATAAGGGGAAAATCCTTTTTCCCCTCTTCCCTTTATCAATCTTTCTCTATACCATCCTTTTCTTCTCATGCATCCCATTAAATCCATAAGTCTCAGAGAATTCATTACTTATCATATTAACACATGATATTATTTCTTCATATGGTGAGAATACATAGGAGACTATTTCCCTTATATGTGTTGGCTTAATACTAGGAAAGATATTATCTTTTTAAATTTTTGGATCATATGTATTTCTAGAGATCCCATTCCTTCTACTAGGTGCCATTTCTTAACAATGGAAAACACTAGACTAGTTTATGAATCATAATTCATAATTCCAACCTTGTAAAATACCTAAAGTAAATTTAACAGTTTATTGATATAATCCATACTCATAAAAATGTTTTCTTTGAGGAAGTATTTACTCTGAAATCCTTCATAATGGCTTGTAATGAAAATGTAAATTATCCTATGCATATCCCCCAAGAGTGTTGTAACCAAGAGTGCAGGAAGGATTGTTGTCTTGTAACAGTTCTCATTCGAGTCTAGCTCAAAGAGGTGTTTTCAGGTTTTACCCCTAGGTACATCTGTTCTAGAGAAGCCCCTACTTGATCGTATCCAGATGGGGATGTATTTCTTGGAAAACACACAAAATATCAAAATTACTAAAATTCTAGGAAGTTCTTCTATACTAATCCTCAAATATATCTTAAGGTAATGTTATCTAATCATAAATTATCTAAATCTATTTCCAAGGTTGTTGCTAACCTCCCTATGATACTAACTGTAATGCCCCAACCCTAGATTCCCAGAGTTGATGAATTATTTTAATACATTAGCATGATTACAAGGAATCAAGTCCCGAAAGACCGATCAGTTTTGCAGTTTTGGAAAATAGATTACATGAATGAATGTTATATTACACATTCTAACATAAAACACAAAAAAAAAATCCTTTTAGAATTCCATTGTCCTCTTAGCTTAACCCTTCATGTCAAACATAAATCACTTCTTGGGATCCTGGTAAAATAAAACATATAAGGGGTGAGCTCAGATGATCAGTAAGGATAACAATATAGCAGAAGCTTTCATAAATAAGCATAAGCATTTAAGGCGTTGAATAAAACTAAAACAAAATCCTTTTCAACATAAAATTCATCCTAATATGGAAAATATAAATCAAAATAATGCCATTTACTTAAATAGATATTCTACTAGTCGAATAATCACATGGAATATTAATAGCCACTTTCATAATGATGGAATGCATAATTCCAGACATTCATAACCACATAGTCAAGGCCTTGTTCGAAGACTACAAATAGGATTTTGTCAAGGCCTTGTGCCAAGACACTAGTTTGTCTCATGAGACCTAGTGATGCATCAAGGAGCTATACGGGCTCTACCCTTCACTTAATATGTCTAATGCATTCCTCATACGAAAAGTTTTAAACATAATATAAACATTCGTATTAAAACTAGCATATGAAATGTCAATACTTTATCCATAAACCATGAATGGTGTAAAAATAACACATACACAGTCAAACATATCACAAACCCATCAATAAAATATGAATGTTTTGTATCATAATAAATCAACTTCAAATAAGCTTAAAATCCATCAAAGGATGTTGACATAGATGAAATCAAAACATTTTTAAGGAAATATCTCTTTCTATTTTGAAATCATTTTAGAGTCACATAATTATAAAGAAAACATTTATTTTTAAAATAATATTATATGCTTTTAAGGTAAGCTTTGAAGATGTTATAACGGCAGAAAATAGCCACACTCGCCGTATAAGTTAAAAAACATTCGTACCTTAATTTTGTCGAAAAGGTCATAAGGTACCTTGTTTGGAAAATGAAGGAAAGATTCCTTTCAAACCATTTAATAAAAAGTAAAACAAGGTTATAAATGAATTTAACACATAGTCTAGTAAATAGAAAAAAAAATTTGGAATACATTTTTAAGAAACATGGATGTTCATGATAAAGAAGTCCTAGTAGATACTTACTTAAAAACAACCTCGGATAATAAAAAGCTTGTAAAATTAACACTTACCTTGTACATTATCTTGGTTGAGGGTAGGTTAACCTCCTATATAATGGAGAAATAATTATTATTAAAATATGCAAGAATAACATACATTAATATGATATCATATATGATATTTTAACATTGCTTTGTTAATAATATCATAGTATTATCATCGTTTCGAGTGTTAACGGATTCGTTTTCATTTATATTATTTGTTATGTGAGTCATATTTGTTATGGGTGAGATGTATCTTATTCATATCCAGAATTATATAAAGTCTTTAAAAATTATTTTTAATCATCAAATGAAAATTAGTCTTTAATGGATACGATGGGGAATGAATCTCATCGCTTTCGTGGAGACGGTAATCTGTACGTACGCACGAGCGACAATATCATTATTTTGATATTAAAATAATATATAATTGGATGTTATATCATATATAAATTATAATTATCATGTTATATTTATTATTTACATCAATTACACATCATTATTATACCCATCCAAATAATAGTGTATTGAATAACAATTACACCACGACTTGGAGACGGTAAGCCGTACGTATGCACGTATGGTGACATGTAATTCAAAGGTTGGATAGAATAATGAATATGGTTTTACCATATTTATATTAACATCACATTATATAGAAGATAATGGAGTTATTGTTTTTGAATGTAAACAACAAATAAAGAGGAAGTGGAAGAAGAAAGGAACATGAAAGAGGTCATCAAAATATTTACCTCTTTTTTGGGTGCTTCCCTTTGATTTAATCAAAAGGGCTCCATAAGTTGTCTTTATGACTAAATTAAGGCCTCTATGATGAAGGGAGGATATTTTAGAGGGTACTTGGGTAGAGGTTGGCTGAACCAAATGGATTGGGGGTGTGAATTTGAGAGAATGGGAAGTTCCCTTTTATATGAGGGGTGAGGGGCACGTTAGGAAAAACATAAAATATTATTTTATAATAAAATAATATTTGGTTTTTAATGAATGAAAAATGATTTATTTAAAGTCTACGGTGGGTATGGGTCAAAAACCGCTCAATCAGAAGGTTTTAGACAGTTTTGGGTCAATATATTAACCTTATCTTTTATATTTAACTCTTAGTTAAATATTTTGGCATTTACCATGTCTCTTTGTATTTTTATATCATATGGCTAATAAACTTAGTATAAACTTCCAAGATAACCCCATGTGGTTCATTAATGAAATATATAATATTATTTAAGCCTTTTTTCTGAAAAATAGATTTTTAGGAATAGAATACCAATTAATAATATAATATTTGTTTTAAAAACTCTTTTTTGATAATTTTGACACTATTTGGTATTTTGTTTTTTATAAATTCATAACAGCATTATTACATTGAAAAAATAATAATTTAATAAACCCTAAAGTGTAATATTAATCTAAAAAATTAGTGCAATTTAGAAAAAGTCTCAAATTACATTTATTTGGGTATTTATAATATCAATTATTTTAATATTTCTTTAATAAGGTAATTACATTATCATCATTGTGTCATAAATAAATTAAATTATTTAATTTATAAAAATTAAAAATAAAATAAAATTATGTAGGAAATTATTTTATATTTCTAAGTAATATTTATAGTCGAATTTATATTATGTGTAACCATATATTAAAAATTGTTTAGTTATTAAACTTTGAATTTAAAACTTTTAACTCTTCTTTGAATTAAATAATAATAAATTTCCCAATCTAGGCCATGTGGACCTAAAGGATCATATTTTATTCCTAAGGTTGTTTTGTGTCTAATTACACTTATCCAATAGAATTAGGACATGCGTTGTGGTAATTATGATATCATTTTTACCCTTAATTACCCTATTTGCTTTTAACTGTGGTAAATAAAAGTCAAAAGTTATTATTCACCAAAAATTATTTTCATCTTCTTGAACAGCATTTTACATACTGATACCAAATGAGTCTCTTGGATTTTTTAAATTCAACTCACACAAGCTGTAAAATTATGTTTTATGCAAATTTTCAAATGCTCTTAGGAAGTGCGTAAAAGATGGTAAATTGTTCGATAAAATTTTATACATCTAATTTTATTATAAAATGACTCCAATGAATAAAATTGAACTTATATAGGTATTATACATATATTTTTACTTAAAATAAATTTCAATAAAATAATTAATTAATTAAATAAAAAGTCGGTTTTAAATATTAACACTGTGTTTTTCACTATTCATCAAAAATTGAAAGTTTTCAGAAAAATACCAAAATTTTACCCCCAAGATAATTTTGATATTATGAATTCAAAAATGAATTCCATTTTTCCAAATTGAAAACATATAATCTTCATTTATTAATTTAAAATTAATTCCCATTGTCAAAACCCAAAAGCGGGTTTTTTAAAACTTAAAAACTATCAAAAGATTGACATGTGTTTATGTCAAATTTAAATTTGAAATTACTTATAATAACCTAAATTGTATTAAATGATAAAAATATAATCTAATTATACTTTAAAACCATTCAAATTCATAATTTAACACTATAAATTATTTCGATTAAAAAAATTGTTTTCAATTAAAATCTAGTATTTTAACTATTCATCAAAATATGAAAGTTATCTGAAAAGTACCAAAAAAATTTCCAAACTAAATTTTTATGTCCCTCTTAAAAACAAAAAGTTTATTTTTTCAACTTGAATATATAAAAGTGTTATATATTGTAATGAAAAAGGGTTCTCCATTAAAAGGCGGTAAAATAGCATTTTTTTGAAAAATACATATTTTATCTGAGGAAATCGAATTTTTTCTTACATTATGTATAAGAAACTCATTATATGGATTCTAAAATTATACGGATTATATAATGTTCAGAATTCAGTTAATACTATTCATAACCGCTTTCGAACTGCTAGTTTGGTAAGTTGTGGTGTGCATGAACTCGGTGTTGCGTGTAGTGCAAGTTATTTAATTACTTTGAAAAAATAGCGCACTATGGAATCTTAGGGTGTTACCAAAAGTAAGACATAAATAATGTGAGAATGGATTTGAATATGTTATTTCAATAGATCTTTTTTATGAAAAATGGTTCCTTAAGAGTGGATCAAAGATGAGAGGAGTAAAATTTTATAAGTGAGGGAATGCAATTCATAGAATTTCTTAAAGTATTAATTTAATATAAATTAATTTTACCTCATAAAAAGGAAATAAGTTGATAAAATTATAATTTAAAATTATTATTATTCTGAATAATCACATCCAAAAAAAATTTGGAATGTTTGGGTGACTATTTTACCCTTATCTGTTTGCTTTAACTTCCTATCAACCCTTCTGACAATTATAGTGATAACAAATCTTTTTAATCTCAATATATCTACTCTAAAAAGAAAAATTGGGATATAAATGTATCAGGGTTTATATAATAAACCATATAAAAACATCTTGGATGAATATAGTAATTTTATTAACTTTATTTCATTTAATAATATATTGTTTATCATAAAATATCGTTTTTTGTCTTCTTTTGAAATACATGAAATTTTATAATATAATATATGTATAACTTATGTAAAATAGTTAAAAATTACATGGATTATAATATAATGATTAGATAATATTAACTTAATAACTAAATAAATTTATATAGGTTTAGATATCATTTTAAACTATATCTTTTCGTTTATCCCCTCACTTATCCAATTTAACATTAACTTTAGTAATGATTTTTTATGTATTATGTGGTTATAATTTTTCTTATAAGTTTTAAATTTTCTGATAAGTAGACAAGGTATGAAATTTTAAATGATTTAACATCTTAATTTTCTTATTGTATTATTTTATCATCTTTATGTAATTTAATAAAATATATTTAACATAAAATTCGATTAAATTCTTTTTTGACACTATTCATTTAATATGATTCTAAAAAATTACATAAATGGAATTTAAATATAAACATTTAATAAATATATAATATGTTATTTTTATCTTTTAAATACACCAGAAACATTAACTATCCCAAATAATATTACTTTTACAGTTCTTGAAATCATTTAATTTATTTTTCTATTGCTTGCCAAAATGTTGTGTTGGCATCGATTGAGAATTTAAGGTAATTATTACATCACTAAAAATTAAAAATAAATTAACATGAAAAAAAATCATTTATATTTAAAATAACCCTTTTATAACTGAACATACCTTTTAAATATCTCTATGTAATAAATTTAAATATAATAAAACAAAGAGAATGGGATTTTTTTTACTTTTCTTTACATATAATAATATAAAGGTAAAAATAAAATTCATATGGAAGAAATTTTCCCTATTTTAGAAACTATGATTTAAATGAAAAAACACACTCATTAAATAGGATAAAAGAAAGTGTTGGGGTTATTTTTTAGACCTGATCATATTATTTTTTACATTAATTACATGATTTACCCTTACCATGATGACAATTGTTCACTAGGGTTAATATTCATAAACGCCAAAAATAAAAGGGGAACATTTAAAAAACATAAAAATCTAGATTTCGAATATGTTATCAATTTTTCAATATTAAATGTCTATAAATAGAATAAATTATTTTAATATTAAATTTTAAAATTCAATGGAAAATATTTTTTCAGAAAAATTGAATTTTACATTTAAAAATGTTTTTACACAAAATTAAAAGATAAATTGATAAAAATTAACTAAATTGGATTAATAATAACATAATATAACTAATTTTACTTTTAAACAAGCTTAAAATGTACCTGGAATTTGTAAATTCTTGAAACAAAATAAAATTTTCAATAAAATTAAATATTTTCACTATTCACCGAAAAATCTGTCTTTTTAGAAAAATCTAATGAATTATCACTACAATAATTTTTTTTGCTGATTTAAAAAATTATATTATTTTTATTAAATAAAATTTCAGATATTTCAAAAAATTAATTCTAATATTTGCTGCTACAAAGCAACAAAATCCATTTTTTATGAAATTGTATCTTTCATGAATAAAATGACTTTACTAAATATTGAGTGCCTA
This sequence comes from Viscum album, assembly GCA_963277665.1. Classification (NCBI taxonomy): domain Eukaryota; kingdom Viridiplantae; phylum Streptophyta; class Magnoliopsida; order Santalales; family Viscaceae; genus Viscum; species Viscum album. The sequence continues at coordinate 1,729,449,873 of OY728157.1, forward strand.
TTTCTTAAGAATTAATCAATGAATTTTTATTTTTAATTAATTTTTTTATATATTTTATAATTTTTTTAATCCTATCCATATATTCTAACTCAATGAATAGGTCATAACGGTCATTTTTATATAATAATATTTCACGGGTCATTTAAGCTCGATGTTGTTTGTAGTATACTCTATCAAACAGAAGGTTATTCCTTTATAATATAAGGTTGTTAAAAAAATTAATCCATCTCCCATACATTGTTTTCAAACATTAGTATAGTCTTTTTATTATCTACCACATTCATTGTTAACACGATTCTTCTTGGTTCCATCTATTAACTAAAAAAATTTAGAGTAAGAACTATTAATCAAATTATCAATCATAAACTAAAAAAAATTAATTACAAATATATCCTAAATTATGACACCTTCATTTAAAAAAAATTAAATTTTAGGTTCTTCATAGATCATTTTTTTCTAGTATAGTTTTTTAGGCTCTATCCTCTTATTCTTCATAACCTAGTCCCCAAAAATAGCTAAACACTACTCTGATACCAACTGATGAAACATGATCATAAAAAACATACATATTATATCATTTTACATGATTATTTCTTACATTTCATAATAAAATACACCCCCAAACCTAAAATTTTAGTTTCTGAGTGATTAGAAATGAAACCAACTTATTTTATAATATCTTCAATATATCCTACAAATTTTTTTCTCACACGATATGATTTTATATTCATAATATGTAACACCCAACATCATAAGATAGGGAATGGAAATATATGAAAGGATGAGATGATATAATCTGTGTGGGTAAAAAAAATAGATATAAAAGGAAGATTATAAGTGAATATAAAATGAACATGCATGTATGAGAACATAGTTAAGATATATGGTAATACCATAAGAGAATCATTCCCAATTAAACATGGATCCGGAATCAAGATTCACGGTATAATTCATTCGGTAGGAATTCATATATAATATATTTGAAATTGGAAACATGATTCAATAATAATGAGCAATGAAAACATAACATAAGATTAAAAATTTGGCATATACATAGACATATAATATCATCCTTAATGTTAAGTCTCACCTAAAAGACTATCATCAGATACTGGGTAGAGTTTATTAATGTATTAGATTTACTCTCTAATATCTGACATATAATCTCATGAGTTATATGGAATTTCCACAATCATTAGAAATCTATAATGGACCCATGCATCACTTAGAGGACAGTGTCATTTGGAGGTTTGCATTCACTCCCCATTCCAACTCAACTCATGTGATTAAAATGTTACCTAATATATTTTATACATTATAACACAACCTCTCATTACACAGTGATATATGATACATGTTTGCACCATATGAACATGAAAACATTCGTAATCCCATCCTAGAATAAATAACCCATTTGAAAATAAATGGGTTCCATAAAAAATACATAATACATTTCCATAAGCCTTATATATTTAAAATATTGATGGAATCATTAGTTAGTATATCTAGTGAAGTATACGAACCATTAAGATATGTTTACATGGGTAAAAAATAATTCTATTATATAATTAGAAAATTTATTTTTAGAATAATAACAAATATTATTTACTTTCTTTAAATTTTACTTTAAAATAAAATAATCTATAATATAATGGGATTAGAATTAAGTTTTTAAATCCAATAAAACATGAATAGGTAGTATCATTAAAAATAAATATATAATAGTGGTAAAATTTGATTGTGTGGAAATCATTAAAAATAAAAAAATTCTCAATTTTATAAATAAAATCAAATAAAATGAAAATAAATCGTAAATAAATGCTTAAAAATCAATTTAAGACCCGATAAATAAAATCACTTTTAATATAAAACGATCATAAAAATAAAATAAGTATATATAAGTTCAAATATAAAATAATTTAATAAATATTTACATGTTGATAAAATATTTGCAATCAAAAATAATAGACAAGGTCTATGCTATTTACAAGAAACTATTTGGTTGAATGTTAATCCAAAGGGAGTTGAAATGGTAAAAATACTTGTAAAACCCAAGAATAAACATATAATAATAAAATATGTGGGTTTTTAGAGATAATGAGCTTCTAATTTCTCCATATGAAAATTTATTCATAAACAATCAGGATAGAAATTGAGATTGAAAAATAAAAAACATTGGGCTTTTATAACTTTTGAATAAAAATATCTTGAAATATAAAACCTCATATATATATATTAATACATTAAATAAAATAAAAAATATATTATAATAAATTTATAAGGTAGTATATAAACCCCATAAATAAATGAGGTGGTGAATGTAGAACATATCTCAATGAATTAAACTTTTGATGATAAACTTCTACCTTTACTCCTGAATTCTATGAAAGCACTTTAACCTTCTATATAATAAAAATAAACATCAAAATAACTTATTTCATCATATTATTCATATCTAATAATTTTTAAATTATTTATTTTTATTCATTATTTTTATATATATATATTACTTGGTTTTTATTTATTTTCATCATCACATGTTTATACTTTTTAATGTTTTATAATGGTGATCTTGGTCCTCATTATTTCAAACAAATATTTTTGGATCTACAAGCTTAAACACCATGATTGGGGGGGATTAGGATATTATATATTAAATCAATCCCTTCTGTGGATCTTGTTTCTTCATTAATAAAAACACTCTTCTTTCCCCATCATGTAGAAATATAGGAGGAAAAATGAAAACATGCATGAGACACATCCATTTTACAGGGTCCACCTTTAAATGGGTTAGTCCAATGAGTATAAAAAATTAAATTTATTTATTTACCAAATCCACTAATGTTCACCGATGTTAAAAATTGTAATGTCTCGGACCCCTCTGGTCCATTCCTTTGTTAAAATCGATGTGGTCAACATGATGCGCGTTATAATGAGAATTTTTAATACTGATGATAACGTAAAAATATGATAAATAATGATGATGATGACATAAATTGTGTGATTAATTAAACTCAAAAGAGAATAATCATGATAAAATTATTTAATGGGTGTTATTATTATTAATGATGTGAAGTGGGAAGGTGTGTGACCCATTAGAATTTGATAAATGAAACATGTGGTTTATTATTAATTGAGTAATTGTTCAAATTAAATTTGAATAATAATAATGGGTGTGGTGTTATTAATATTATTCATAATATTAATAATAATGAAAAATTAATGAAATAAGTCGTGGTATTTATTGCAAACAAATAAATGAAGATGCACAATAGAAGAATGGGGGTGCGTTAATAAAATTAAAGGTGAGTTTGTTATTATTATTATGTTAAATAATAATAATAATGGTGGCGTAAAAATATGTTGGGTTTATTAAATTGAATGTTTTTAATTTAATAAAAGGGGTTTCAATTTAATCAGTGTGAAATAAAAATAAATAGAATTAAATAATTAAATTAACGGATGTTATGTGACATTGACGTGGCATGGTCAGATTCAGATATCCAACGGGGTGGTTTAACATGGTCAATGTGATGAGCGTAAATATTATCATTATTAAAAATAATAATGTTGATGAGTTAATAATTAAAGTTTGATGAATTTTTATTATTATTGAAAAACAATAAATAACAATGATGGCGTAAAACTATGTGTGAGAGGTTAATGAAATTAAATGTATTAAAAAGGGGTTGAATATGTAAGTTATATAAATTTTTTTTGTCATTTAATTAAATTAAATGAAATGGTTTTGAGTCTCATGGAATGGTTTTAGTTTAATAAGATAATTATTATGGTAATGTAATTTAATGGGATTAAATTAGAACATTAATGATGGGTGTCATTAATATTAATTTTATTAATAATGACATTGAAGGGAGATTGGAGAGATATTACAAAGTGATGGAATAATGAAGAAAATAATAAAAACCATAAAGGAATGACGTTTGGGGCGTGTTGGACATGGAATGAGGAAGTGGATGCGGAACTTTGGTTGGAGCATGACGGAATTGGGGAAGATATTGGAGAGAGAATATGAGATATCAAAAGTTGTAAAATAATAAAAGAAATAAAAAATGGAATCAATCAAGGGGGTGGGGAGTGGTTGACATGGAGTAAAAGGAGAGGCATTTTTTTGGTGGTGTGTGGGTTTGGATATGAGTTTTTAAGTAATTAAATTGAATTAAAAATAATAATAATAAAATAATGTTATTATTATTTTCTTTGGGTAAACCGTGTTTCATCTATAACTTCTTCGAGTGACCTCGGTTTTACGAACCGTCAGTGACAGTGCGACCCTGACTTCGAGAAGGAATTTATGAGTCCTATATTGGATGTATTTTTCGGGTTTTCAGATCAGTTACTTGAAACACTTGTGAATTAAAAGATTTAATATTATTATTAAATCTTTGACCTGTCATAACTCCCATGTACGATGTTCGATTGACTTCTCGTCAGTGGCGATGTGATCCTATAATTATTAAGATCAATTCAAGTCTAATGTTGGATATTAAATTATGGTTTATGGCTCAGGTCCACATAACACTGAATAATAATTACATTGTTAGTATTATTGGATCTTGTATCCAACGTATCTCCTCCATACGGTTTTGGAATGGCGAACCGTCTGTGATGTTGCAACCCTGAATTTATGACGGTCTTTTTATGACCAATGATTAATACCTTTCTATGAATCTAGTCTCAGGTCAATTAAAGACCTATTATTAATTAAAGTTATTATTATCATTAAATGCATGTAAATTGCGTGACGTGTCATGTGTTGACTAGTCAAAAAGTGTAACAGTTGTACAGTCACGTCATGTATTCATTAATACATGCTACGTACTGTTTTACCTTTTCGTTGCATATATAAGAGAGGTTCACATGTTTTTTACGGACCTCTCTTCTTCTCCGCACGGCGACGCTCCCAGATGACCTAAAAGCCTTCCTCCTAACATCTTCATCCGGACTCCGATCATCGATCCGTCAGTGACTGTGAGATCATGTAAACGAGGAGAACATCATACACCATGTTATGCTCCCTCTTCTTTGAACCCTCCGCAGTTTCCAACCGAGGAGACTGTTGATAAGTGATGGGAACGACAGTCTTTGACGAACGACTTTAAAAAGTTATGTTAAACCTCTTTTCTTGTATTCTCTTACCGATCCTACTTCTCCCGTTTTCTTTCCATGCTTTGGAATGTGATATCCATGTTGAGGGAGTTTCTTGTGTTGTTGATTTGGTGGTGTTGCATCGTCTGTGTTGGGTGTATTCATTCTAGGAGAATCCTTGTGATCGTGGTGGTCGTGTTCGTAGAAGGACATCGGAACCTATTGAGGTAGGAATCTTACCTACATCTCTCTAGATTGTGCATCATGCGGGGTGGTTGTCCTCTTTTTTACATGAAACACATTTGAACCGGTTTAATAAAGATAATAACAGGCTAATATAATAGGGATGGTATGTTTTTGAATGCAGTTACTTTTTTTATATCTTGTGATATTATGTTGTAAATTGAATGCACTTCTTACTACTGAAAATCATGGTCGTTGGGGGCCTTTTCTTACGCAATTAAATTTTGCCCTCTCTTTCTATATTTTTTCTTATGGATGAAAATGTTATTGATGGTGGAAATTGGTTAATCACGTAAAGTTGGCTGATTGAATACCTGGAAGCCTTGTGTGATAACCCCGGTTGAATAAACTCAAATAATAAACATGTGGGTGCCAGTTAGGGTTTATTTATGTGAAGGGGGTGTTTTGTGGGTTGTTGTGGATCTGGTGAGTAGTGGGGCTGCAGTTGGCTTGTTTGTGGGTTGGTGTGAATGCTATGTTGGTGATGGGCAGCAGGGCTCCGATAAATGGTATCAAAGGGATGATGATGTATGGGTTTCGGTGTGATTGTAGTTATGGTGGTTGGCAGCGGGGCTGCAGGGATGGGTTTGAATGTGAACGAACTATGGGTTGTGAATAATAAATAAACTTAGAAGAGTTAATGAATGGTTGGGAATGGTAATGGAACAGGAATAATAATCAATGGGGTTGGATGGTTAATAAGAAGGGACTTGTTTATGTTGCTTGTGTTTTCCTAACATGATTTGTGGATGGCAAGGATATGTTTTATGAACACTTGATCCAATTTGGTTTTTGATAGTTGCCTAGTAGTTAAGAAACTGGTAACTAAAGCTGTTGAAACATGAAAACATTAAATGGGGTTTTGGGATTGTTTGTTGTGTGCATACTCTCAAAGTAGCAGTGCCAAGGCACGTGCTCAGATATTTGTGTAGAAGCCTTAGGATGGGTAGAGTGGTTGTTATACATATATAAATCTATACTTTTTATTTTTCTTTATGCACCCCACTCATGTTGAGAACTTAGTTCTGAACACCCCCATTTCATGGGGGAGGGTGATTTTCCCAACACTTCTATTAGTGGCTGGTTATTAGCTCCTTTCTTCTCCCTTTCCTGGGTAGCCCAAGTATCTTGAGGCAGGCTGTGATGGCCTGAGGTCCATTATTAGCCCAAGAATCTTCGGGCAGGGTAGTGTGGTGGTCGGCCCAGGTGTGTGCTGGTAGGTGGTTTCCCATGTGTCTTCGTGATGAGGCCCAGGTGTCTTCGGGCGTGGCAGTAGATCTTCTAGCCCCGGTGTCTTCGGGCGTGGTGGTGGTTGTTCTGGACTAGGTGTTTGTACGCATGGTTACATGTGACAGTTGTGGCCCAGGTTTTTATGGGTGGGGTTTGGCAGTGGGACTGTGTGAGGATGTGGCCCAGGTGTGTGCGGGCGGGGTGAGGCAGTGGGACTGCGGTGAGAATAGCGGGATTGGCCCGATGCGTAGGATGTCTTCAATAACCAGTGGGAAGGTAGTGCAGGGTACCCATACTTCGATAATATTACTACTAGACTATATTGACTTGTGTTACATGGTGAGTGTGACTGGTGAGGCTGGGTGGATAGATTCCTTTCTAGGTTTTGGTTCTTCTGTTTTCTCATATAGAATTAGGATGTCTCCCCACTTGTGCACGATAGCTTTAGGTTTTCCTACTGAGTATACTTGTACGCTCACCCTATGTTTGCTTTCATGTTTTCAAGAGGACTACATGGACTGTGCGGGACTTTACGAGTCAGGCAGGGGGAGTTTTTGCGGTTTTCTGTGGTTGTTTTTCTTTACTTTTTGGTACAGTACTTGGACCTTTTCAGTACTTGTAGTTTTGTTTCACTATTGTATAAAGCATGCATATGGGATTGGTTTTGGGCTATTTCTATACTTGTTCCTTTTCTTCTTATTGGTGTTTGACTCATCCTATTTCCTAATCATAAATTAATAAAAAGGTTAATGACTCCCATATTTGTGAAAAAATCATACCCTTGGTGTTAGTCGCCACTACGGGGCCTACTAGAGGCGAGACTCAGGGGTCATTATCTCCCTTCCACCATTTCCATCTCAGGAGGGGCATATTTTGTGGGAGGGGGTCGTAAAAGAATGGTATCAGAGGTGATGTTTGAGAGATAGGATGGATTCTGGAGTTAGGCACAGTGAGGATTGCATGGGATGGTAGGGAAACATTGTTGGTTAATCTTGGTGCGTGACATAGGCCAGGGAAGACTGACTAGGACACGGGATTTTAGGGCCCCTTGTGATCTGATGCAAGGACTCTGAGCCTACCGAATGACCAATTGAGACTACATTGATTCCAGGGTAGAGACCCTAGGTAAGGTACATGCATCATCATGACTGTGTTTTACATTATTTTGGTGTTCTGGGAAACAAATTGAAATAAAAATGATAAAATGAAACCTTGAAAAAATTTCCTTGCTACTTGGGCTTAGGTGTTTTTTGTTTACCATACAACTATGGCACCAGGACGTCAACAGAGAGGCAGAGGAGTTGGATTTGGACAGTTGCATGAAACAAAAGTGGAAACCCTAGCCAGGCCAGAGATTGAGAGAGATGTTTTTGGTTTTACTTAAATGCTCTTTGTTCTGTTTTGTTTAAATTCAAGAGCATCACAATCCTTTGTTGAAACTCATTCTCGCCCATGCTTTGGGCCTGAACCTTGTTTCGCATGAGTCTATAATACTATGTTTTTCCCTCTTTCCTTTAAATGTGTGTGAAGAGTCCAAACATGTGGGGAGAGGAGGACCTGATCCCTAATCGAGACGCATTAATGTGGATGCGATTAAACCCATGCAGGAGAGTCAGTGTCGCCTAAAGCGGATAATATCTCGACATGGGAGAAGGAAGTCCTCAATCCATGTGTTCAGGAAATTTAATGTTGTTTTGTATGGTGTTGGGGGCAGTGTATGTTTGAAAAATCCTAATGTATCGATGTCAGAAGACCTAATTCCTAATCAAGACGCATTAATGTGTATGAAATTAAACCCGTGCAGGCGATTCAGTGTCGCCTAAAGCAGATAATATCTCGATATAGGAGAAGGAATTCCTAACTCATATAATTAGGGTGGTCGGTTGTTTCTTGTTATGACAAGAGCCTTGAGAGGTATCTTGCGGAGTGGTTGTTCAGATACATTCTTTTTTCTGGGTTGGTTTTTAATTCTCGAGGATGAGAATGTTTTTAGAGTTATCTGATGTAATGGCTCGGACCCCTCCGGTCCATTCCTTTGTTGAAATAGATATGGTCAACACGACGCGCATTATAATGATAATTTTTAATATTGATGATAACGTAAAAATATGTTAAATAATAATGATAATGACATAAATTTTGTGATTAATTAAACTAAAAAGAGATTAATCAGGATAAAATGATTTCGTGGGTGTTATTATTATTAATGATGTGAAGTGGGAAGGTGTGTGACCCATTAGACGTTGATAAATGAAACATGCGGTTTATTATTAATTGAGTAATTGTTGAAATTAAATTAGAATAATAATAATGGGTGTGGTGTTATTAATATTATTCATAATATTAATAATAATTAGAAATTAATTAATTGAGTCATGGTATTTATTGCAAACAAATAAATGAAGATGCACAGTGGAAGCATGGTGGTGCGTTAATAAAATTAAAGGTGAGTTTGTTAATATTATTATGTTAAATAATAATAATAATGGTGGCATAAAAATATGTTGGGTTTATTAAATTGAAATGTTTTAATTTAATAAAAGTGGTTTCAATTTAATCAGTGTGAAATAAAAATAAATATAATTAAATAATTAAATTCACAGATGTTATGCGAAATTGACGTGGCATGGTCTGATTGAGTTATCCAACGAGGTGGTTTAATGTGGTCAATGCGATGAGCGTAAATATTATAATTATTAAAAATAATAACGATGATGATTTAATAAAATAAGTTTGATGAATTGTTATTATTATTGAAAAACAATAAATAAAAATGATGGCGTAAAACTATGTGCGAGAGGTTAATGAAATTAAATGTATTAAAAAGGGGTTGAATATGTAAGTTATATTAATTTTTTTTTGTCATTTAATTAAATTAAATGAAATGGTTTTGAGTTTCATGGAATGGTTTTAGTTTAATATGAGAATAATTTTGGTAATCTAATTTAATGGGATTAAATTATAACATTAATGATGGGTGTTATTAATATTAATATTATTAACAATGACATTGAAGTGAGATTGGAGAGAGATTACAAAGTGGTGGAATAATAATGAAAATAATAAAAACAATAATGGAATGAAGGTTGGGGTGTGTTGGAAATGGAATGAGGAAGGGGAGGCGCCACTTTGGTTGGAGCATGAGGGAATTGGGGAAGAGATTGCAGAGAGAATATGAGATATCAAAAGTTGTGAAATAATAAAAGAAATAAAAAAAAGGAAATCAATCAAGGGGGTGGGGCATGGTTGACATGGAGTCAAAGGAGAGGCGTTTTTTGTGGTGCATGGGTTTGGATATGAGGTTTTAAGTAATTAAATTAAATTAAAAATAATAATTATATGATAATGTTATTATTATTTTCGTTCGGTAAACTGTGTTTTGTCCTTAACTTCTTCATGCAAATTCGGTTTTACGAAACTTCAGTGGCATTGTGACACTGACTTTGAGAGAAATATTATGATTCCAATATTGGATGTCCTTTTCGGGTTGTCAGATCGGTTACCCGAAATGCTTGTGAATTAATAGATTTAATATTATTATTAAATCTTCGACCCGTCATAACTCCCACGTGCGATGTCCGATTGACTTGTCGTCAGTGGCGATGTGATCCTATAATTAATACGACCGATTCAAGTATAATTTTGGATATTAAATTATAGTTCATGGATTGGGTCCATGAAACACCGAATAATAATAACATTGTTATTATTATGGGATCTTTTATCCAATGTATCTCCTCCATACGGTATTGGAATGGTGAACCGTCTGTGATGTTGCAACCCTAAATTTATGATGTTCTTTTTAAGACCAATGATAAATACCTTTTTATGAATCATTTCTTGGGTTAATAAAAGACCTATTATTAATTGATGTTATTATTATTATTAAACTCATGGAAACCACATGACGTGTCGTGTGTTGACCAGTCAAACATCATAACAGTTGTACGGTCACGTTGTGTATTCATTAATACACATTGTGTACCGTTTTACCTTTTTGGTGCCTACATAAGAGAGGTTCACGTGTTATTTACGGACCTCTCTTCTTCTCCACACGGTGATGCTCCCGGATGACCTAGAAGCATTCCTCCTAACTTCTTCATCCGGACCCCGATCGTCGATCCGTCAGTGACTGCGGGATCGTGTCAGCGAGGAGAACATCTACACCCTATTTCATTCCCTCTTCTTCGAACTCCCCTCTGTAGTTTCCAACCGAGGAGACTGCTGATAACTGACGGGAACGACGGTCTTTGACGAACGACTCTAAAAAGGTATTTTAAACCTCTGTTCTTGTATTCTCTTTCCGATCCTACTTCTCCCATTTTCTTTCCATGCTACAGCATGTCATGTCCATGATGAGGGATTTTATTGTGTTGTTGATTCAGTGGTGTCACGACGTCCTTGGTGGGTACATTCATTCTAGTAGAATCCTTGTGATCATGGTGGTCGTGTTCGTAGAAGGACATCGGAACCTATTGAGGTAGGGATCTTACCTTCATCTCTCTAGATTTTGCATCATGCGGGGTGGGTCTCCTCTTGTTTACGTGAAACACATTTGAACTGGTTTAATAAAGATAATAATTGGCTTATATAACGGGGATGGGAAGTTTGTGAATGCAGTTACATTTTTTATATCCTATGATATTATGTTGTGAATTGAATGAGCTTCTACCTACTAAAAATCATGGTTGTTGGGGGCCTTTTCTTATGCAATTAAATTTTACCCTCTCCTTCTGTATTTTTTTTATGGATGAAAATGTTTTTGAATGCAGAAATTGGTTATTAACGTAATGTCGGATGATTAAATACCTGTAACCCTTGTGTGATCACCTTGGTTGAACAAACTAAAATAATAAACATGTGGGTGTTGGTTAGGGTTTATTTATGTTAAGGGGTGTTTTGTGGGTTGTTGTGGATTGGGTGAGCAGTGGGGCTGTGGTTGTCTTGGATGTGGGTTGGTGTGAATGCTATGTTGGTGATGGGAAGCGGGGTTGCGATAAATGGTATCAAAGGGATGATGATGTACAGGTTTCGGTGTGATTGTGGTTATGGTGGTTGGCAGCGGGGCTGCAGGGATGGGTTTTAATGTGAACGAACTATGGGTTGTGAATAATAAATAAAATTGGAAGAGTTAATGAATGGTGGGGAATTGTAATGGAACAGGAATAATAATCAATGGGGTTGGTTGGTTAATAAGAAGGGACTTGTTTGTGTTGATTTTGTTTTCCTAACTTGATTTCTGGATGGCAGGGATATGTTTTATGAACACTTGATCCAATTTTGTTGTTGATAGTTTCCTAGTAGTTAAGAAACTGATAACTAAAGCTATTGAAACATGAAAACATTAAATGGGGTTTTGGGATTGTTTGTTGTGTGCATACTCTCGAAGTAGCAGTGCCAAGGAACGTGCTCAGATCTTTGTGTAGAAGCCTTAGGATGGGCTGAGTGGTTGTTATACTTATATAAATCTGTATGTTTTATGTTTCTTTACGCACCCCACCCATGTTGATCACTTAGTGCCGAACACCGCCATTTCATGGGGGAGGGTTTTTTTTCCAACACTTATATTAGTGGCTGGTTATTAGATCCTTTCTGATCCCTTTCCCGGGTAGCCTAAGTATCTTCGGGTAGGGTAGTGTGTTGGTTGGCCTTGGTGTGTGCGGGTAGGTGGTTTCCCAAGAGTCTTCGGGATGAGGCACAAATGTCTTCAGGCGTGGCAGTAGATCTTCTAGTCGAGGTGTCTTCGGGTGAGAGGGTAGCTGTTCTAGCCTAGGTGTTTGCAGGCGTGGTTACCTATGACAGTTTTGGCCTAGGTGTTTGCAGGAGGGGTTTTGCAGTGGGACTGCATGAGGATGTGTCCTAGGTGTGTGCGGGCGGGATGAGGCAGTGGGACAACGGTGAGAATGGCGGGAATGGTCTGATGCATATGATGTCTTCAATAACCAGTGGGAAGGTGGTGCGGGGTACCCATACTTTGATAACATTACTACTATACTCTATTGACTTGTGTTACATGGTGAGTGTGAATGGTGAGGCTGGGTGCATAGATTCCTTTCCAGGTTTTGGTTCTTTTGTTTTCTCACGGGGAAGTAGGATGTCTCCCCACTTGTGCACGAGAGCTTTAGGTTTCCCTACTGAGTATACATGAATGCTCACCCTACGTTTGCTTTCAGGTTTTCAGGAAGACTACAGGGACTGTGCAGGACCTTACTAGTCAGGCAGGGGGAGTTGCTGATGTTTGCTGTTGTTTTTTTTCTTTACTTTTTGGTACAGTACTTGGAGCTTTTCTGCACTTGTATTTTTGTTTCACTATTGTATAAATTATGCATATGGGATTGGTTTTGGGCTATTTCTATACTTTTTCCTTTTCTTCTTCTTGGTGTCTGAATCATCCTATTTCTCAATCTTAAATTAATAAAAAGGGTAATTCCTCCCATATTTGTGAAAAACCCATACCCATGGTGTTAGTCTCCACTCCGGGGCCTACTGGAGGCGGGACTCGGGGGGTCATAATCTCCCTTCCACCATTACCATCTTAGGAGGGGCATCTTGGGTGGGAGGGGTTGTGAAAAAATGGTATCAGAGGTGATGGTTGAGAGATAGGATGGAGTCTGGAGTTAGGCACAGTGAGGATTTCATGGGACGGTAGGGCAACGGTTTTGGTTAATCTTGGTGTGTGACATAGGCCAGGGAAGACCGGTTAGGACATGGGAATTTAGGGCCCCCCGTGATCCGATGCAAGGAATATAAGACTACAGAATGACCAAGTGAGACTACATTGCTTGCAGGGTAGAGACCCTAGGGAAGGTACATGCATCCTCACGATTTTTTTTTACTTGATTTGGGTGTTCTGGGAAAGAAATTGAAATAAAAATGATAAAATGAAACCTTGAGAAAATTTTCTTGCTACTTGGGCTTAGGTGTTCTTTGTTTACCATACAACTATGGAACCTGGATGTCAACATAGAGGTAGAGAAGTGGGACGTGGACAGTTGCATTCAACAAAATCGGCAACCCTAGCTAGGCCAGAAATTGAGAGAGATGTTTTCGATTTTACTTAAATGCTCTTTTTTATGTTTTGTTTAAATTCCGGAGCATCGCAATCCTTTGTTGAAACTCATTATCACCCATGCTTTGGGCCTAGACCTTATTTTTCATGATTCTATAATGCTAAGTTGCTTCCCTCTTTCCTTTAAATGTATTTGAAGATTCCTAACATGTGGGGAGATGAGGAACTGATCCCTAATAGACACACATTAATGTGGATGCGATTAAACCCGTGCAGGCAAGTCAGTGCCGCCTAAAGAGGATAATATCTCGACATGGGAGAAGTAATTCCTCAAGCCATGTGTTTGGGCAATTTATTGTTTTTTTGTATGGTGTTGGGGGCAGTATAAGTTTGGAAAATCCTAATTTATGGAAGTCGGAAGACCTAATTCTTAATCGAGACGCATTAATGTGGATGAGATTAAACCCATGCAGGCGATTCAGTGTCGCCTAAAGAAGATAATATCTCGATATTGGAGAAGGAATTCCTAACTCATATAATTAGGGTGGTTAGTTGTTTCCTGTTACGACGAGAGCCATGAGAGGTATCTTGCGGAGTGGTTGTTCGTATCCATTCTTTTTTTCTGGGTTGGTTTTTAATTCTCGAGGATGAGAATGTTTTGAGAGGTATCTGATGTAATGGCCCAGACCCCTCTGTTCCATTCCTTTATTGAAATCGATGTGGTCAACACGACGTGCATTATAATGAGAATTTTTAATATTAATGATAACGTAAAAATATGTTAAATAATAATGATGATGACATAAATTGTGTGATTAATTAAACAAAAAAAGAGAATAATCATGATAAAATTATTTAATGGGTTTTATTATTATTAATGATGTAGAGTGGGATGGTTTGTGACCCATTAGACGTTGATAAATGAAACATGCGGTTTATTAATAATTGAGTAATTGCTGAAATTAAATTTGAATAATAATAATGGGGTTTGTGTTATTTATATTATTCATAATATTAATAATAATGAAAAATTAATGAAATGAGTCATGGTATTTATTGCAAACAAATAAATGAAGATGCATAGTGGAAGCATGGTGGTGCGTTAATAAAATTAATGGTGAGTTTGTTATTATTATTATGTTAAATAATAATAATAATGGTGGAATAAAAATATGTTGGGTTTATTAAATTTAATGGTTTTCATTTAATAAAATTGGTTTCAATTTAATCAGTGTGAAATAAAAATAAATAGAATTAAATATTTAAATATACAGATGTTATGTGAAATTGACATGGCATGGTCAGATTCAGATATCCAACGGGGTGGTTTAACGTGGTCAATGCGATGAGCGTAAATATTATCATTATTAAAAATAATAATGGTGATGAGTTAATAAAATAAGTTTGATGAATTGTTATTACTATTGAAAAACAATAAATAACAATGATGGCGTAAAACTATGTGCGAGAGGTTAATGAAATTAAATGTATTAAAAAGTGGTTGAATGTGTAAGTTATATTAATTTTGTTTTGTCATTTAATTCAATTAAATGAAATTGTTTTGAGTCACATGAAATGGTTTTAGTTTAATATGAGAATAATTATGGTAATCTAATTTAATGGGATTAAATTAGAACATTAATGATGGGTGTTATTAATATTATTTTTATTAATAATGACACTGAAGTGAGATTGCAGAGAGATTACAAAGTGATGGAATAATAAATAAAATAATAAAAACCATAAAAGAATGAAGGTTGGGGTGTGTTGGACATGGAATGAGGAAGGGGAGGCGCCACTTTGGTTGGAGCATGAGGGAATTGTGGAAGATATTTGAGAGAGAATATGAGATATCAAAAGTTGTGAAATAATAAAAGAAATAAAAAAAGGAAATCAATCAAGGGGGTGGGGCGTGGTTGACTTGGAGTCAAAGGAGAGGCATTTTTTTGTGGTGCGTGGGTTTGGATATGAGGTTTTAAGTAATTAAATTAAATTAAAAATAAAAATAATATAATAATGTTATTATTATTTTCATTGGGTAAACCCCGTTTCGTCCGTAACCTTTTCGTGCGACCTTAGTTTTACGAACCTTCAGCGGCAGTGTGACCCTGACTTCCAGACGGAAATTATGAATCCAATATTGGATGTCTTTTTCAGGTTTTTGGATCGAGTACCTTAAACTCTTGTGAATTAATAGATTTAATAGTATTATTAAATCATCGACCCGTCATAACTCCCGCGTGTGACGTCCGATTG
The DNA here is from genome assembly GCA_963277665.1 of Viscum album. Lineage (NCBI taxonomy): Eukaryota > Viridiplantae > Streptophyta > Magnoliopsida > Santalales > Viscaceae > Viscum > Viscum album. The sequence goes on from OY728157.1 coordinate 1,729,465,720, forward strand.
ACTTCTCGTCAGTGACGATGTGATCCTATAATTAATATGACTTATTAAAGTCTAATGTTGGATATTAAATTATGGTTCGTGGCTCAAGTCCACGAAACACCGAATAATAATAACATTGTTATTATTATGGGATCTTGTAATCCAACGTATCTCCTCCATACGGTGTTGGAATGGCGAACCATCTGTGATGTTGCAACCTTGAATTTATGGTGGTATTTTTAAGACCAATGATGAATACCTTTTTATGAATCATGTCTCGGGTCAATTGAACACCTATTATTAATTGAATTTATTATTATCATTAAACTCATGGAAACCGCGTGACGTGTCATGTGTTGACAGGTCAAATAGCGTAACAGTTGTATGGTCGCGTCGTGTATTCATTAATACATGTTGCATACCATTTTACCTTTTCTTTGCCTATATAAGAGATGTTCACATTTTATTTTTGGAACTCTCATCTTCTCCACACGATGACACTCTTGGATGACCTAGAAGCCTTCCTCCTAATTTCTTCATCTGGACTCCGATCATCGATCCATCAGTGACTGTGGGATCGTGTCAACGAGGAGAACATCATATACCCTATTCCATTCCCTCTTCTTTGAACTCCCCTCCGCAGTTTCCAACCGAGGAGACTACTGGTAATTGACCGGAATGGCGGTCTTTGACGAACGACTCTAAAAAGGTATGTCAAACCTCTGTTCTTGTATTATCTTTCTGATCCTACTTCTCCCGTTTTCTTTCCATGCTACGACATGCGATATCCATGTTGAGGGATTTTTTTGTGTTGTTGATTCGTTGGTGCCACAACGTCCTTGGTGGGTGCATTCATTCTGGGAGAATCCTTATGATCATGGAGGTCGTGTTCATAGAAGGACATCGGAACCTGTTGAGGTAGGTATCTTACCTTCGTCTCTCTAGATTGTTCATCATGTGTGGTGGGTGTCCTCTTGTTTACGTGAAACACATTTAAACCGGTTTAATAAAGATATTAACAATATTATATAACAGGGATGATAAGTTTGTGAATGCACTTACTTTTTTTATATCCTGTGATATTATGTTGTCAATTGAATGAGCTTCCGCCTACTGAAAATCATGGTCTTTGGGGGCCTTTGCTTATGCAATTAAATGTTTCCCTCTCCTTATGGATTTTATCATATGGATGAAAATGTTATTTAATGTGGAAATTAGTTAATCACGTAAATTTGGCTGATTAAATACCTGGACCCCTTGTGTGATCACCCTGGTTGAACAAACTAAAATAATAAACATATGGGTGCTGGTTAGGGTTTATTTATGTGAAGGGGGTGTTTTGTGGGTTGTTGTGTATTGGGTGAGCAGTGGGGCTACGGTTGGCTTGGTTGTGGGTTGGTGTGAATGTTATGTTGGTGATGGGCAGAAAGGATGTGATAAATGGTATCAAAGGGATGATGATATAAGGGTTTCGGTGTGACTGTTGTTATGGTGGTTGGAAGTGGGGCTGCAGGGATGGGTTTGAATGTGAAAAAACTATGGGTTGTGAATAATAAATAAAAGTGCAATAGTTAATGAATGGTGGGGCATGGTAATGGAATTGGAATAATAATCAATGGGGTTGGTTGGTTAATAAGAAGGGACTTGTTTGTGTTGCTTGTGTTTTCCTAACTTGATTTGTGGATGGTGGGGATATGTTTTATGAACACATGATCCAATTTGGTTGTTGATAGTTTCCCAGTAGTTAAGAAACTGATACCTAAAGCTGTTGAAACATGAAAACATTAAATGAGGTTTTGGGATTGTTTGTTGTGTGCATACTCTCGATGTAGCAGTGCCAAGGCACGTGCTCAGATCATTGTGTAGAAGCCTTAGGATGGGATGAGTGGTTGTTATACTTATATAAATTTGTATGTTTTATGTTTCTTTACACACCCCACCCATTTTGATCACTTAGTGTCTAACACCCCCATTTCATGGGGGATGGTGTTTTTCCAAACACTTCTATTAGTGGCTGGTTATTATCTCCTTTCTTCTCCCTTTCCCGGGTAGCCCAAGTATCTTCGGCCAGGCTGTGATGGCCTGAGGACCAGTATTAGCCCATGAATCTTCAGGCAGGGTAGTGTGGTGGTTGGACAAGGTGTGTGCGGGCAGGTGGTTTCCAAGTGTCTTCGGAATGAGGCCAATGTGTCTTTGGGTGTGGCAGTAGATCTTCTAGCCTAGGTGTCTTCGGGCGTGGCGGTGGTTGTCTTGGCCTAGGTGTTTGCAGGCATGGTTACATGTGATAGTTGTGGGCCAGCTGTTTACGGGCGGGTTTTGGCCTTGGGACTACGTGAGGATGTGGCCTAGGTGTGTGCGGGCGCGATGAGGCAGTTGGACTGCGGTGAGAATGGCGGGATTGGTCTGATGTGTAGGATGTCTTCAATAACTAGTGGGAAGGTGGTGCGAGGTACCCATACTTTGATAACATTACTACTATACTCTATTGACTTGTGTTACTTGGTGAGTGTGACTGGTGACGCTCGGTGGATAGATTCCTTTCTAGGTTTTTGTTCTTCTGTTTTCTCACGGGGAATTAGGATATCTCCCCACGAGTGCACGAGAGCTTTAGGTTTCCATACTGATTATACGTGTATTCTCACCCTACGTTTTCTTTCAGGTTTTTAGGAGGACTACATGGACTATGCGGGACCTTACTAGTCAGGAAGGGGGAGTTGCTGATGTTTGATGTTGTTGTTTTTCTTTACTTTTTTGTACAGTACATGGAGCTTTTCTGTACTTGTAGTTTTGTTTCACTATTGTATAAAGCATGCATGTGGGATTGGTTTTGGGCTATTTCTATACTTGTTCTTTTTCTTCTTCTTGGTGTTTGACTCATCCTATTTCCCAATCTTAAATTAATAAAAAGGGTGATGCCTCCCATATTTGTGAAAAACTCATACCCTTGGTGCTATTCGCCACTTCGGGGCCTACCGGAGGTGGGACTCAGGGGGTCATTATCTCCCTTCCACCATTGCCAGCTAAAGAGGGGCATCTTTGGTGGGAGGGGGTCGGGACAAAAATTTAGGATAATAATCCTTGTTCGTCTTTCTTCACTATCAATCACACATTGAAATCTCATTAATCACTAAAATGAAATTTATACACTAATCCTTTATAATATTCTTATTTTTGTTACTTGACTTAATATTATTTACATTAAATTTGGTGTTTCATGAAGATAAAATTTTATCCACTTGATGAATACCACTTTACCAAAGAATGTTTGTGTGAGTCCTTCTAGTTCATGTATGGTTCATATTCCTGCCACCCTTGCACAATTTTCATGAATCTTTCTAAATATTCAAAAAAAAATTATTTCACATAACTCAAAATCATTCACGAATCTCACTAAAAATCCATGAAACAACCTTGTTCAGATTGACAATTGTTTTTCTTTTTGGAAGATATGTTCTTTTGAATACATTGTATAAGAAAACCCTTTATCAATATATTTCATGATTTCAAAGCATTTGGATTTTTATTAATGATTCAACTCTTCAAAAAAGGGGACTAAGAATTTATTTAGAGATATTTCTACCCCTTCCTGAACATTCCATGCTCTATATAGAGTTTTCAAAAAAACTATGCCATTTTTTCATGAAACATTCAATTTTCATTGTAACAACCCAAGTTGTTATAAATAATATTTTCCCTTATGTTTTAATTAAATTTATTATTATTTAATATGTTTATATAAAATTCATTCACTTATTTGGTTTTATTCTATCTAATTTAAAAAACCATTAATAATCATTATCGTTGATAATATAGTCATTGAATAGTGATCACATGATTAGAATAAAAATTGGGTTTTGACAAATAAAATTGACAAAGACAAAGGAAGTGATGGCCCAAATGAGTAGGATCATACCCTATTAAGCACATTTATCCGAGATTCCAATGGATATTTCATCTCTATGATTTTCCCTTAACCAATCTCAAGATGATATCCAACAATATAAGCATGAGAAAAACTGCTTACGTGAGAAGTTAAAGCTCATCGAGATCACGGTCAAAACCATGTACGCTGAACCACCCCATGAAAGTCTCCCCATCATTATCCTTACCCTTAGGGTATTTTCTTGTATATTAAAGGTATGAATATCAAGTCCTTGTCAATAATAGTATTTAAATTATTTTTTTATAGAATAACAGATATATTTTCATCCTATTATTTTTACTTTATAAAGGATTTTTATATAATAAAACAGAAATAATATTTTTGGGGAATATTCATATTAAATTAAAGAATTTATTTTGATGAATTAATATATTTTTGAAATAAATAATATTTTAGTAAAATATTATTATTAAATAATGTTTGTTAAATATAAATGATTATCTAATTTTAAGAAGTCAACTTTAATTTTTATAAACATTCAAAAACTTCTGTTGTCAAAAACCCCAGAATCTGTTAATAAATGACTATTTTATTTTAAAAGTGAAGATTAACATATTTAAAAAATTATTTAGAAAAAATTAAAATCCTTTTTTGAATCAGAAAATCAAAATTAGCCAATATTTAATTTTTCATAATTTTTCAAGACAGACGATTTTTCTGGTAAAAATTAAATATTGTATAAAAATACTTTGTGTATTATGACATCATAATGACCCAAAAATGATGTAATAAATGCTATAAATGGTATCTAAGATCAAATAATTTATTCTCTTTAAAAAAATGAGATTTTAATTTTATTTTAATAATTTTATAAATACCTTATGAATCCTCCAAACCCATTAATATGTTATAAGGTTTTAAAATATTTTCATTAAGAGTACAAATCACCTCCACATAAGAAAGGGAGTTATTTTGATATGTTAGGTTATTGGGATTATAAAATAATTAAAAAAAATCATTTTCAAAGAAACCATGGGAAAGTTTGTGGTTTTGGTTATTGTATTATATAGATTTCAAAACCTAAATTGAAGAAATAAAAAAGAAATCCCCACTATTTTCCTATATAAAACAACCCAATATCCCATTTATCTTCACTAACTATCCTTATAGAAAGTATTTAATCTTACTTATCGTATATATTTTCCTCCCATGGTTTCCCCAATCTCTCAAAAATCTCCTCTCAAACATTTGGAGTCACACACTCAAGTAAGGGATCCTCACATTCTCTTCTTTATTCAAGTTTCCTTATTATATAATCCATTACATTTGAGATTCATTAAGTTTGGATATGTATTTACATGTCTCTATTACTAACTATTTTGTTTACAAATTATGAGAGACCCATTTCTTCCTCATGAAACCATTTCATGAATTTTTAATTGACATTGTTATTGTTTCGAAATTTCACTGTGATTTTCAATGCCAAGACATTTTTGTATTGAATACCATTACCATTTCCTATCAAGGGTGTTCAATATTACATAGTTATACCTATTTTAATTGGTGATTATATTTTATTTATTCCATAATCCGACATCAAGAAATAGAATTTTATTTTGAATTAATCCATGTTTCATGATCTACATGGAACACATAAAAATGAGAATTAAATTATTGTGATAGGTTCACGCTGAATTATATAGTGATCCAACGCATTGGGAAATATTTAGTCTCATTAGGTGTCATTTTGGTATAGTGAAAGAACCTATTTACGTTTTTGTACTTTTTACATCATGATGTCTTGGCAGTTATCCTTGACCAAGGTTTATAATGTCGTGTTTTTAGTTGTTTCCACATTTCCCATGTTATGATTATCATGATATATCATTCCTTATTAATCATATTCCTTTTATTACCCATTGATATATTTATATTAATACATGGTTTACAATATTTTATTTTTATTCCTTGAATGTTATTTATAGATCACCCCATTCTTATGTATGTTCACATGTTATCCCATCGAGTTTCATGTGAAAACATGTTAAGGATTCTTTGAATAAAGACGATGCCTTTTCCTATTTTAAATTGTTATGTAATGTACCTAATTCACAAATAAACTATACTTATCTATATTTTGGGTTTAATTAAGTATAATCTTATATAATAAATCATGTATTAATGTGAAATAAATAGTAGTGTCGTTACAGTTTGTATCAAATGTAAAGCTTAGTAATTTTGGGGATCAGGATTAGAAAACAATAACAAAGGCCTTAGGGATAAGACTAAGAATAAGAAGAAAATACCAAAATTAGGGTAATTATATATTAAGTGGTTAATTAATAAAATATATCCCTTTTTGGATACTACATGTTGATGTGGTTCTGAAATAGATGAACCTCGATGTAACAACTCTGATAAGCTGTGTCCGACCTTACACTGCATAACCTAGTACACGAAAATGGGAATTAATATTCACCAATTTTGAAACTCTTGGGATATATGATTTTTTAAATTCATAATCTCATTAAAACCCATTATTAATGGAATAAGAATACTTATAATAATATATGTTATGAAATAGATCATATATGTAATAGGTTGAAACCTAGAAATTAATAATTTAAGTAAATAAATTTAAGTTATAATTTATCCCTATAAGGTAATTAAATTCCCATTTATATGTTTAATAGTTTAAAAATATTCATCCCTAATTTCCCCTTTATTCTATAAAATATCCATAAATATGATGAATAGGGTAAACAATCTATGTGACTGGAAATTTTATGAATTCCCTAATTAGATGCCCAACATAATGGGTGTGCAAATACTAAACATTTTTATGATACTTTCTTAGACAAAAAAATTTCTAAATAGGAACCTATATTAGAAGGAGCACCTAAATTACTCTAAGATATAACAAGATACAGTTGATAGCTTTATGTGACAAAGGCCTCTCACTTTCAATGGATCATATGATCCCTTAATCCTGGAACCATGGATTAACTCCATTGAAAAGATCTTCTATGTCCTTCAATGTTATGAATAATAGAAGGATCTAATAGATGTTTATCATATGGAGAGTGAAGATGATTAGTGGTTTAAATTGATAATGAATATGAATCCTGAGGAAGATATTGAATCAATAGGGTGGAAGGAATTATAAATATTGTTTTTTTATAAATATTTTCCTACCAATCTCCATCAAAAAAATTGATAGGGATTCGATTTACCTAAGCAAACAATATGGAAAATATATCTTGAAATTCAAAGAACAATTCACAATAATTTCATGATATACATGTGGATTTGTTGTTACCCTTGAATTCAAGGTTGAGTGCTTGTTTGATGGTCTAAAATCTAGTCTACAAAAATCTTTGGCAATCTAAGACTTTGATAGCTATGAGGAAATTTGTTGATGTTCCCTCAATGTCAAAATGGAGATCAGTGAGTCTCAAGGGAATCATGGGGATAAGAAGCAGAAAGTGGATGTCAATTCTTGTAGACCGATGGGGAAATATAATGGTTACTTGAAATTTCAACATCCCACTAGTCAAATGTGCGGAATGAAGCACCCCATAAATTTACTAAAGGGGGTGAGGAAGCGATTTAGGTGTTGGAAGGAAGGACTCCTAGCTAACAATTACTGATAGGAGAAACCCACCAATTTGATGGAGGAAATGAATGCTCCAGTCAACCCTCAATGCATTGTTCATTGCATTAACTACAAGGCACCAATTCACAATGACAAGGGTTTTTCAATACAACCAACAAACTCCATGGTAAAAAGGGTGATCTTTTTCCATCTCAACCACATAAGTTGATCTTGAAAGTTATTTTGTGACAATTATGCTAGTTATTCATTCATTAATGTAAAATTTACTTTTGGATTTTGGTTCAACGCATTCCTTCATATGATGAAAGTTTCGTAGAACTATTCAAACACCACCATAAGTCATGTAAGTAGAGCTTTTAGTGATAATGGAAAAGGAGAAATTATTTCATCATAAGTATATAACTCCCTCCTATAAAAATTTGTGGGCTGAACATCTTAGTGTTCCCATAATTCCTTTGGTGGAATTTTATGTAATTCTGGTAATAGATTGGTTTTTCCTATATAGAGACAACATGAATTTCCACGATAAGGAAATCACTCTCTGTATTGCGAATCAAATCATCCAATGGCCCGAAGGACTTCATTTTTTATTGATTTTTAACAATAAACCTTTCAAGGGGTGAGGTGGAACCCTTACAAGTCCTGTAGGTGTAAGAATTACTTGTCCCGTAGGCCTTAGAGTAATTCATTTCCCCTTGTTATATACAATTTCAAGTGGGAGGATATATATTATTTAGAAACAACATCTAAATAATGGATATTATAACCCTATAAGAAATAATATATAGGTTAAATGATTAATTATATGTAAAGATTCATCCTGGGATACAAGCCTATTGTGAGGGAATATGATTATGTGTTTCTTGAAGAGTTTCTTGGTCTTGTTCCAAGATGTGAGGTTGAAATTTTGATTCATCATATACCTTGGGTGTTACCATTATCCAAGTATCTGTAAAGAATGTTTTTTTTGGAACCTGAGAAGCTAAAGAAATGACTAAATAAGAATATGGAAAATGGTTTATATTCTCAAGTGCTTTAAATTGGTGTGTACTAGTCCCATTTTTTAGGACAAAAAATTGGTAAATGCACCATTGTATTGATTACTGTGAGCTCAACAAGATCACGATAAAAATTAAGTATCCTCTTCCATGAATTGATTACTTTTTTCATCATCTATGTGGAGCACAATACTTCTCCAAGGTGGTTCTACATTCTAGATATTACCATGTTGAGTTAAATAAGGAGGATATCCCCAAGACTTATTTTCTTAAAAGGTATGGTCACTATGAGTTCATAATAAGACATTTCTAAATCATTAGTGATCTATAAATATTGATGGACTTGATGAATAGTCTTTAGAGATTAACTTGAAATTTTTTTTGTAGTCTTTATATATGATGTTCTAATATAATCCAAAAGAATGTAGAAGCAAGCGGAGCATATGAGTATTGTGTTAAAGACCTTACTAAAGGATAATATTTATTCTATGTACATAAGATGTGAGTTCTGGTTAAAGGAAGTATCATTATTGGGTCACATCATTACAATAAAGGAGATATATATAAACCCTTAAAATAAAAAATCTATAGAAGGATGTTTGAGCCTAACATTTGTTATAGATATATATATTTTCCTTGGATTAGCATGGTAGTATCTTCAATTTATATTAAATTTCTCATGATTTTCAAACACTCTAACCAAGATAAATTTAATGGGAGTTTATTTTTCTTAGAATAATGAATGTGAAGAGAACTTTAAGGAACTAAAAATATGGCTTATCATTTCCCATGTTCTCAAACTACCCACAATTTGGTAAATTATCAAAGTATTATACAATTCTTCAAAGGAGATATTGGGATGTGTGTTAATTCAGAGTGAAAAAGTCATATCATATGATTCAAGGTAGCTGAAATTTCATGAACAGAACTACCCATCACATGATCTGAAGTTGGATGCAGTGATCTTACCTTTCAAAATTTTGAGGCATTATCTCTTTGGGTATAATTTTGAAATATATACAGATCACAAAAGCCTCAAGTATATATTCACAAAAAAGAGATGAATATATTTTAAGGAAGATAATTAGAGCTGATCACTGACTATGAATGCTAAATCCACTACCATTCTGGTAAATAGAATAAAGTGGTGGATTCTCTATGTATAATGGATCCAAAAAAATTTATCATTGATGAGAAATGAGAGGTATATGATCTTTTAATATTTGAAAATGATGGAAATGGGAATCATAAAGGAAATAACATCATCAATCCTTTCAAAAATTATTGTACAACTATCCCTTCTAAAGAAGATAAAGGATTCTCAAATATATTATATGGGAATTCAGATGAAATTGGAAACTATAAAAATGTTAAATCCAAGGATTTCAATGTTAATGAATGAGTTGTGAGATTTTGGTCAAGACTATGTGTACCATCAAATCTTGAGTTAAAGAAAGAGATTTTGGATAATAAACATAGATCAAACATGTATATCCACCCAGGAATCACAATGATGTATAAAGATCCATGAGAACACTATTTGTGGGACAATATTAAGAAGGATATCATGGAATATACATCTAGATGTCTTGTATGTAAGTAAGAGAAATATGAAAGGAAAAAATCCAAGGGGGTGATGCAACCTTTACCCATACCTACATGGGAATGGATAAACATCACCAGAGACTTTTTCAATGGTCTTATAAATACATCAAGAGGTAATAATTCTATATGAGTTGTGGTGGATCGTATTACAAAGATTGAATGCTTAATTTTTATTTGAGTAGATTTCTCACTGGATCCACTTGTACAAATATACATAAGAGATGTGAGTGAGGCTTTATGGAGTACCAAAATTGATTATATCCGATCGAGATATGAGATTCACCTCCATGTTTTGGAAAATTATCCAAACTAATCTAAATACTGAGATGAACTTCTTCCTAGCTAATCACCCCCAAACTAATGGACAATCTGAGTGGACTAAGCATAAACATGAGGATATGTGGAGAGAATGCTCAGTTGAATTCAAAGGATGATGGGATCAATATCTTTCTCTAGTCAAGTTCAATTAAGAAAATAGTTTCCACTTAATCATAAAAATGGCTCCCTATGAATCCCTTTATGAGAAGAGGTGTTGGACACCGACATAGTAGGATGCTGTTGGGGAATGAAAACTGCTAGGTCCTAAAATGGTCAAGGAAATGGTTGAAAAGGTTATGACTATTCAACATCACATTAAGTATACTCAGAGTAGATAGAAGAGCTATGTTGATCATCATTGACCAGACCAAGAGTTTGATATTAGAGTCATGGTATTCCTCTTCATATCTCCAAGGACGAAATTCATGAGGATTGGGAAGAAGGGAAAACCTTAGTCCATGAGACATCAACCGCTTTTAGATCCTTGATCACAGAGGACCGGTGGCCTACTGGCTTGTCTCCCATATATCCTATCTCATGTATATGATGTATTCTATGTGTCCCTCTTGAGAAAGTACAAAACAGATGCCCCACATTTACATAATCTCAAGGTGGTACCGTTGGAGAATGATCTCTCATAAGAAGAGCAGCTGGTGAAGATCTTAGATCATAGAGGAAAGGTTCTAAAAAATAAGACAATTAAACTTGTCAAATTATAGTAGAGAAACCACATGTGTGAGTACGCAACATGTGAATTGGAGGAGGTGATGAAATATTGTTACCCCCATCTTTGTTAATGCGGGAAAAGAAAATTTCAATGGTAAAATTTTTCAAGGGGTGAAGATTTTAATGACCTGAACTATTATAAATAAAATTTCTCCTTATATTTTAATATAAATAATTATTATTTCATATGGTAATATAAAACACAAGAAATTTTTTTTTATTCTATGTAATTTAAAAAAATTATACATATTTTCTATTGATAACATTGTCATTGAAATTTGATCATAAGAATAGTATAAATATAGGGTTTTAACCAATCCAATTGACATAAGAAAAGGAAGATATAGCCTAATATAGTAGGATTGTACCCTATGAATCACATTTATCATAGCTTCTAAGGGAGATAACATTTATGGGATTTTCCTTGGACCAATCCCAAGCTGATATCCCACAAATTAATCATGGTCAAAACTATTTATGGGAGAAGTTCAAGGTCATCGAGATCACAACCCACACTATGTTTGTTGAACCAACCCATTAAATTCTCATTATCATGCACCTTACCCTTAGTGAATTTTATTGTACATTAAAGGGATATGCATCAGGACCATAGTGATATAAGTATGTACATGATTTTTTTTTCTGAATATTGGATATATTTTCAACCTATAATTGTTACATTATTAATGATTTTTATAAAACAAAACAAAAATAGTATTTTTGGGAAATAGTCACATTCAATTAAGGAATTTATTTTTCTGAATTAATAGATTTTTTAAATAAACAATATTTTAATAAAATTCTATTTTTAAATAATTTTAAATAAATATAATTTATCATATAATTTTTATGAATTCAAATGTAATTTTTCTAAGGGTTCAAAATTTGTTATTGTCAAAGAACCAAGAATTTATTAATGAAAGGCTATTTTATTTTAAAAGTGAAAATAAACATATTTATAGAATTATTTATATAAAATTAATATTATTTTTGAAATTCAATGTTCAAAATTATCCAATGGTGAGCTTTTCATAATTTTCCAATACAGTCAAATTTTTGAATAAAAATTAAATAAAGTATGAATACACTTTGTGTATTATGACATCATAATGACTCAAAAGTATGTAATAAATACTATAAAATGTATCCATGACCAATTATAAGTTTTTTATTTAATATAATGAGATTTTTATATTATTTTATTAATTTTATAAAGGTGTTATTATTCCTCCAAAACCATTAATATATTTTATGGTCTTAAAATAATTTCTTTAAGAGTATGACTCACCTACACATAAGAAAGGGAATTATTTTTTTATTTTAGGACCTTGCCCTTATAGAATAATGAAATCCAATCCCATTTGTTAGAAAACATGGGAAAAACCATGGTAATGTTTTTGGTTTTGGTTATTTTATTATACAGATTCCAAAACCTAAGTTTGAAAATTAATAAAGATATCCCCACTCTTTTCCTATATAGACCCACCCAAGATCCCATTTCACTTCACTAAAGATCCTTATATCACGTCCTTAATCTTCACTCACCTCTCTATAGTTTTTCAGAGGTTCCACTAAGCTCTCAATAAGCTCCTCTCAAGCATTTACAGTCACACAGACATATAAGGGATTCTCACCTTCTCTTCTTTATTCATGTTTCTATATTATCTTATGCCTTACATTTACAATTTATTATTATAGTATATGTATTTACATTCCCCTATTACTTTCTATTTTATTCACAGATAATTAGAAACCCATTTATCACCCATAAACATATTTTATGAAATTTAATGTGAGGTTGTTATGCTTCCAAAATTTCACCACAATTTTCCACGCCAAAAAAATTTTGTAATGAATATCATACCCATTTACTATTAATGGTGTTCGAATTTATACACTTATAATACTTTTACATGGGAATCAGATGTATGTATTTGAAAATCCTTGATCATTGCATAAACTATGATGATTAGTGAATCCTTTTTGTATGATATATATGGCACACTTCAGTATGAGAATTAAATAAATGTCATAGGTGTACTCAAAATTATATAGTATTCCAATCCCATTGGTAATGTTTAATATCATGATATTTCATTTTGGGATAGGTAGTGAACCAAATTCTTTTATGGTACTTTTCTATCATTATTTATTGGAACTTATCCTTGACCCATGATTATGATGATGTGCT